>NC_069431.1:36291589-36396761 GCF_026875155.1 Cherax quadricarinatus
AAAAATTTGATAGAAGCAAAAAATATTGAAAAGGTAACCCCTCCACACCCTTAAAGTTTAAATGTTAGTCCCCTATTAAAGAGCTTTGTTCCATGTTGAAAAAAATATGGAAAAATGACGGTGGAGCTTTTAATTCGCCAAAACACCACAAAAAAAAAAAAAACACCCCCCCCCCCCCCCCCAAAAAACCCCCAAAACAAAAACCCCCCCCCCCCCCCCCCCCCCCCCCCAAAAAACCCCCCAAAAAACTTTTTATCTTTATTAGAAACGTTTCGCCTAACAGTAGGCTTTCTTCAGTCAAGTACAGAAAATTGAAAAAGCAAAAGAACTTGAGACGATGAACAGTCCATCCCCCCTTAAAGTTTTGAGGGGGCAGTCCCCGTCGGAAAGAGCATTTTTCCATAGTGTGAAAAAATTTTGGAGAAAAAGTGCAGGAGGGAGCTTTTAAAACGCCAAGAGGTGAGACGTGGGGCCACTAGGAGAGGTAAAAAACCAATGTTGAAAGGTCAGGTCCCCTCAAATCCACCCCTCCACTAGTGGAATTGTCGAAGTTGATTGCAGGTCTGACCAAGATCCCCTTTGGGTTTTGCAGGTCTGACAGTTTGAACATTAAAAGGATAAAATACCGACAGGTTGTTGGGTAAGACACAATGAAAACAGTTGGTATCTTTATTATAAAAACTTTTTCGAAAACCATAGGTTCTTCAGTCAAGTACAGAAAAGTTATAGAACAAAGATACTTGAAGACGATGAATCAGCCCATACCCTTTAAATTTTTTTTTAGGTGGCACCCCTCAGTCGGGAGAAGAGCTTTGTTCTTATGTGAAAAAATATGGAGAAAAAGGACAGGATGGGCTTTTATAAGCGCCAAGAGGTGAATGGCCACTAGGAGGGAAGAATCAGATTTTTGAAAGGCAGGTCCCTCTCAAATCCAGCCCCTCTCACTAGTGGAAGTTTCAAGTTAAATTTTCAGGTCTGTCCCAAAGATACCTTGTTTTGCATGTCTGACAGATTGAACATTAAAAATGGTATAAAATCCCGACAGGTTGTTAGGTAAGAAACATAGCAAAGTTGGGTATTTTTATTATAAACGTTTTCCCCTACAAGGGGCTTTTTCATCAAGTAAGAAAAGTTTGATAGAAGCAGAAGATACTTGAAGACGAGTAATCAGCCTTCCCCCTTTAAATTTTTGAGGGGGTCATCCTCAGCTGGAGAAGAGCATTGTTCCATAGTGTGAAACAATAGGAGAAGAAGTGACAGATGGAGCTTTTATATAGCGCCAAGAGGTGAACTACCCACTAGGAAGGTAAGAACCAGAATTGTTTCACACTAGGAACATGCTCTTCTCCGACTGGGGACGCCCACCTCAAAATTTTAAGGGGTGAGGGACTGATTACGTCGTTTTCAAGTATCTTCTGTTCTATCAACTTTTCTGTATTGATGAAGAAGCCTACTGTGTAGGCGAAAATTTTTCAAAATAAAGATACTAACTGTTGTATGGTCTTACCTAAAACCTGTCGGTATTTTATACCTTTTTTAATTTTAAATCTGTCAGACACTGCAACAAAGGGTATTTTGGTACAGCCCTGAATAAACTTCGACAACTTCCACAGTGAGAGGGGCTGGATTGAAGGGCCCCTGACCTTTCAACTCTGATTTTTACCCCTCCCCTGTGGCCTCGCTCACCTTTTGGCGCTATATAAAAGCTCCACCTGTCACTTCTTCCCCCAAGTTTCACACTATGGAACAATGCTTTCCCCCAAAAGAGGGACTGACCACCCAAAACTTAAGGTGATGGACTGATTACATCGTTTTAAGTATCTTCTCTTCAATAACTTTTCTGTACTTACTGAAGAAGCCTCTGTGGGGCGAAACGTTTTCTAAAAAGATACCTAACGTTGCATTTGTGTCTTTACCTAAAACCCTTCGGTATTTTATACCTTTTTAATGTTCAATCTGTCAGACACTGCAACAAAAGGGTTTCTTGTAAGACCTGCAATAACTTGGGACAACTTCCACTAGTGAGGGGGGCTGGATTGGGGGGACCTGACCTTTCAACCTGAGTTCTTACCCCCCTAGTGGCCATCTACCTTTTGGCCAATAAAAGCTCCATCCTGTCCTTTTCTCCAATTTTTTTCACATATGGAACAAGCTCTTCTCCAGACCAGGGACTGACCCCCTCAAAACTTTGGTAGGGACTGATTACATGTCTTCAAGATTTTCTCTTTCATCAACTTTTCTTACTTGACTGAAGAACCCTAGTGTAGGCAAAACTTTTTCAAAATAAAGATACCTAACTGTTGCATATGTGTCTTACTAAAAACCCTTGGGTATTTTATACCTTTTTAAATGTTAAAATCTGATTTTTACCCTCCTAGTGGCCTACGTCTCACCTCTTGGCACTAAAAAAAACTCCATCCTGCACTTCTTCTCCTTTGTTTCACACTATGGAACAATGCCATCCCCCGACGAGGGATGACCACCTCAAAATTTTAAAGGTGAGGGAAATGATTACTCGTCTTCAAGTATTTCTGTTCTATCAACTTTTCTGTACTTTGACTGAAAAGCCTACGGTAGGCAAAACGTTTCATAAAAAGATCCCTAACTGTTGCATTTGTGTCTTACCTAACAACTGTCGGTATTTTAAAACCCTTTTTAATTTAACTTCGACACTAACAAAGGGATTTGGGAAGACCTCTCAACTTCGACAACTTCCCTAGGGGGGCCAAAATTTGGGGCCACCTCTCCATTTTTTTTTTTTGGGGGGGGGGGGGGGGGGGGGGGTTTTTGGACTTAAAAAGCTCCATCGTTCACTTCTCTCCATATTTTTTTCACCTATGGAAAAATGCTCATCTCCGACTGGGGGGACGACCACCTCAAACTTTAAGGGTGATGACTGATTACACGTCTTCAAGTATTTTCCTTCTATAAACTTTCTGTATTGACTGAAAAGCCTACTGTTGGGCGAAACTTTTCAAAATAAAGATACCAACGTTGATATGTTCTTACTTTAACAAGCTAAAAACATATTGGCCCGAAAGGGTTTTAACCTTTTCCTCTTTGATGCGCCTTAAATTCCCCTTTTCACCCCTAATAGAACTTTAACCCCCTTTTAAAACCCTTTTTGGGGATCGTTTTTATTAGCCCAAATTTTTCTCTCGGGGAATGTATATACTCTGATGGTATGGCTCTGATGGGGTGCAATACTAGTGGTAGTAGAATAGTAGTAGAGTGAGATAAGTTGCGTAGTAATATTTGGGAAAATTTGGGTTTCTTTTGATCACTAAGGGGCTCCCTGAACTTAAATAGATGATTGGTGGAATTTGGGGTTTGTACACAACGTTTTTTCAAGTTATCGTTCCTACAGAGTACATCTAACTTGTACAGGAACCCTAGATCCAAACCTCCCCCAACTCATCCCTTCAAGCTCATTTGGGTTTACTTACCTGGACGACGCCCCTTGTAATAATTCCCAAATTTTTGAACATAAGAACATAAGAAGGAGGAACACTGCAGAAGGGCCTATGGCCATGAAGGCAGGGCCTTATCAAAAACGACCTCTATCTAAAGCTCCCCAAGAATACCCCCGTACCCAATACCCCAAATAAAACCCCAGCCCCCCAAACTAATAAATTTTCCAATCTCTTCTTAAACACCCAAGCCCAGCCTCTATCACCAAACTGGGAAGATTTTTCCACGCTTCTACAACTTGAAAAGATCAAGCTCTCTTCACCAGTTTAAGCTCGAGGGTTATTTCTTTACCAAGTTCACATTGAACTTCATCTGCCTTTTTTCAGACCAAACATAATTTTCCAAATCCCCTTTGGATTTTTTTGCTACCCCTCAAATAAATTAAGGGCCTATTTTTGTATCACAGCAAATTTGCTCATGTCACTCAATCCTTCATCAAGGTCATTAAGTAAATAGAATAAGGGGGGGCCCAAAACTGACCCTAGGGAAACCACTATGACTAACCCCATTCAGTTTTTGCCCCCCATTAATGGTAACATTTGCTTTCTGGCAATATAAACACAAATGCAGTATAATGTGATCCTTTATTGACTACGTTTCCCCCCACACAGGGGGTTTTCAAGTCAAAACAAAAATACCGGGGGAAGGAACGCGAGATTTATGTCCGGCTGAGGTCGGGTGAAAAATGCTGCTCTTGATTTCCGAGTGGGGTTATAGAGTCTAAAAATTTGGTAGCTTGAAAAGGAGACGGGACAATTTTTTTTGAGCAGACCTTCTACAGTGTTCTTATGGGGATGCGATAAAGAAGTTTTTTGGCAAGTGGTTAGCTATGTTATGAAGCCATATTCTGGTTAAAGTTGTCGATAAGAAATAAGTGAGATTCCAGGATTTTCGGTATTGAGTGTTGTCTCTGTGGCGTAAGTTTTGGGTTCTGGTTTATAAAGGGGTTGTGTGAATTACGGTTTGTACGCAGGCACCCTTTGTGTCGTCAGACCTGCTTGCGTATTGGTGTTTGAAATAGTGTTTGGGGGCCCCTATTTTCGCCCCTATAATTTTTTGCGCATTGCGGGTTTATGTATCCCCCTGCAGAGGATGGGGGCTTGTCCTGCACTACTGGGATTCCTTGAGGTCGGGTTGTGGAGGTAGTATTTGGGAATGATGTTTTGGTAAAGATGTTGGAAACTTTTTGGGAAAAGGGTTTTGGGAAGGATAGTATTCTTTCGGCTGTTTTCTCTGGGTGTTTTGAAGATTTTAATGCCGCCGTCTGCATCTCTGATGAAGTACGAGATAGTGGGTTAGAAATATTTTTCAATTATAGTGCATTTTTCCCTAAAGGAAACTCGTTGCTGCAATTCTAAGTGCACAGGAAAAGCCTATAATTCCCCATTTTGGTTTGGTGTCGTGGTGGGAGTAAAGTGGAAAAGATCGTTTTGGGTTGGGTGGGTTTTCGATAGACTTTAAAAGAAGTTCGTGGTCAGCTTTGCAGACCCCAACACAAAGAAAGGAAGAGTTTTGTCGACTTTTTCTTCAAGGTGAACGGGATTGAAGGCTCGCCCTGGTTTGAGCTTGTCTTGGAGAGCTTGAACGTTAAAGGGTTTTGGGATTTATGGGGAGAATGTCGTAAACATAAGGGAGCCGGGTGATAGACAAAGGAATAAGGGTGGAGAAACTTTTCGGCTTCTAGATGTTCCATTAAGGTTCGCCAGGACTGAAAACGAGTGGCGAACCCAGGGGTAGCCCAAAAGTCTGCTGGAAAGGTGATTTTCAAAGAGAAACACGTAAAGTAACCATAGTTCAACAAGGTCGATGAAGTCGCGGGCTGGAAGGGGAAAGTCAAGTGAATCGTAAATTTTCCCCGCGCAAGGAATTGATGGCTTTGTAGTAGGTACTTTGGTGAATAGGGAAGTCACGTCAAGGCGGGAAAGTTTCTTTTTCCTGATGTTGATTTGCAAATGCGATTGAGAAGATACCGGGTGTTTGAGATTCTGGCGTAGTGCCCAAGAGTTTTAGAAGGTGTTTCCCAAAATTTCCCTGAGAGCGGTGGGGACCCTCCCCTATTCCCGGGGATATGGCCTAAAAGGGGGGATACAGGGGCTTGTAAAATTTCCCCTTTCTGGCTCGGGGGGGGCCCCCCCCCCCCCCCCCCCCCCCCCGGCGGCGACCTTTGAAGAAAAGTTTTAGTAAGGTTGTCCATTTGGGTTAGTTGGGGAAGGTTTGTAGGTATCGGGGTCTAATTAGATTGAGCATTTTTTTCCCTGTAATCGTCATGTTCATGATAACAACGGTGGTGACCCTATGGCGTGTTTCTGAAAACCCTTTGAGGCTGATGTAACGTGGGGTATGACTGGGGGCGGGGGGAGATGGCGGGAAAATGATCCTTAAGATACCTTTTTGGAAGCGGAGTCTTTGGTCTGTAGTTTTTGGCGATAAAATTTGAGGTCTTTTTTTGGTTTTCGTAATTCCGTTGCGAATTTGGGGCCTAAGTGGGGCTTCAGTTTCTTGGTTGACAGTGGAGAGTTTGAAAGATTTGAATATTTAGGTCTTCCTAAACTTTTCCCAATTACTTTTCGCAGAGTGTTTGTATTTTTCCTAGAAAGTTGATTTTCTTTGAACATTCGCTGGGGTAACCGTGCGAATGTTTTCGGCGGGCGTTGTTCATGTTCCCCGGAGTGTTGTGCCTAGTGTTGGGCTGGAGGAAAGTTTCCCTTTTGTGCATTGTTTAAGTCATCTGCACACTCTCAAGGTGGTCGGCTGTAGGGGAAAAAAAAGGTGGTTTTGATGTGGAAATTTTGAGGAGGAGTAACTTGGTAAGCCCCATTTCTTGGATGCAGCACGAAAAAAAATTGTGTCTTTTTGCAAAAGTGAGTAAGTTTTTGGGAAAAGGGCCCAGTTTCTGGGAAGGACCCTTTTTTCTACTGCAGTGCTTGACACGATGGAAAAGATGTATAAAATACCAAACCCAAGGAAATATAAACACAAATGCAGTATAATGTGATCCTTTAGACTACGTTTCGCCCACCAGTGTGTTGATTTACGTGTTTTTTTTGGGGAAAATCACCCTCTTCCAGCAGATTTTTGGGACTACCCAGGGTTCGCCACTCAGGCAGTCCGGGGCGAACCTATACATGGAACATAGAAGCCGAACGTTTCTCCACCATTATTCCCGTCTATAAACCGCCCGTTATTTGACGACATTCTCCTCAAACTCCTAAACGCTTCAACTTTTAAACTCCCAAGCAAGCTCAACCAGGTCACCTTCAACCAGTTCACACTGAAGAAGAATGACAACACCTTCCTTTCCTTGATGTCCTGCTCGCAAGCTGACCACAAGTTTTAAAAGATCAAAAACCACCAACCAAAACGATCTTCCCACTTTACTCCCACCACGACACCAAAACCCAAAACGGGGTAATTTAGGCTTCTCCTACGGCACTCAGAATCTGCAGCAACGATTCCTTGGGAATGCATATAATTGAACAAATATTTTCTAAACTCCACTACCCTCGTCACTTCATAAGACTGCAGACGGGACATTAAAATCTTCAACACACCCAGAGAAGAACTGCCGGAAGGATACTGTCCCCCACCAACCCCATTGCCAAACATGTTTCCAACATCTTTCCCAAAAAACACTTTCCCAAATATCTACCCCAAACCAACCATCAAGGACATCACCAGTATTTGGCGGGAAACCCTCCATCCTCTGCGGGGAACAAATCCCTTCAATATGCAACAAGTTATACGTGGGCAAAACATAAAGGGCCCCCAAAAACCGTATTTCAGAACACCAAATACGCAAGCATCTGAGAACAAGGAATGCCTGCTACAACACCGTAATTTCACACAACCACTTGATAAACTAAAAAACTCAAGACTTTGCCAAGAAGACAACACCCCAATCCCCGAAAACCCCGGAAATCATCACTTATTTCTATATCCGACAACTTCAACCAAATGGGGCTTCTAAAAACATAGCTGAACCATTCCCCAAGAAACTCTTCACGCTACCCACATAAGAACACTGAGAAGGTCGCTCAAAAACTGTCCATCTTTTCCAAGCTACCCAATTTTTAGATTAATAACCCCACCGGTACATCACAGATCAGATTTTTTCACCTACCTCACCGGACATAAATACTCGCTTTCCTTCCACCCCAGGTAGTTCTTTTGTGACTTAAAAAACCCCACTGTGTGGGCGAAACGAGTCAATAAAGGATCAATATCTGCATTTGTTTTAAATTGCCATTGTGTCGGTATTTTAACCATTTATTTCATTTTCTTTCTATTGGTAGCCTGCCTCATCCATGCGGGAACTTTATTTCCTATACCATAGCTGCACTTTTTTTAAGATCCTTGTGAGGTCTCTATCGAAGGCTTTACTAAAATCCAAAAAACAATAAAAATTTTTATCACTGTAAACTGCTCAAATGTTCATTGAAGAAGTCAGTAAATTTGTAAACCCGGAACGCCCTTCCCTGAATCCATGCTAGATTTTTAAAGTTATGCTTTCAAGGTGACTTCAATAATGTCAGCTATAATGATTCCAATAATTCCCCTTTAATTTCGGCTTTTTGGGACGTAATTTTTGAAGGAGTGGACTTATCCCCCTGATTTGAATATGGGAACCAATTAGCCACTTCCACAACTCTGGTTAACCCCGTAAGGTGGACGCATTAAACACACTCATTAAGGCTGACTAACCCATCTTGCATTCCTTAAAAACCCTGGAAAACAACTCATCGGGTCCCCGGGACTTATTTTGTTCGTTTGTCATCTTTTAAAAACCGTCCCTCGTGAAAATTTTAGTTTTTTTAAAATTCATCAGAACTAAATTGAAAAATTACGGAACTCATTTACATTTTCCTGGTAAAAATGACAAAAAATAGTCATTAAATAAGGAAAATTTCCAGTTCGTTATCCGTCAGCTGCCAAATTCCCAAATTTTCAGAGGTCCTATTTTTTCCTTCCCCTTTGTCCATACACTTAAAAGAACCCCTTGGATTAGTCTTTGATTCTTTAGCAACTCTAATTTCTAGTCAGTTTACCTTTCTAACCCCCTTTTTTATTCTCTTTTAACCCCGGGCAATTGGCCCCATAAGGTAACCCTCCCCTCTTCTGATCCCCATAAACCCCCTTTTTAAGAAATAAAAAACAAAAGAAAGGGGGAACACTGCACGGGCCTTTTGGGCCCATACTAGCAGGTCCTTTACAATTCTCCCACTAAAAACTTTTACCAACCCAAATTTAAGCTCCCCAAGAAATAAGCCTGATGTGCAATCCCACTCAAACCCAAACCCCTCCCCTAAAGAGTTTTAGCCCCCTTTTAACCTCTTGGGATGGTTTTTTAACCTAAATTTCTCTCGGGGGAATGTTTTAACCTTGAGCACGGTGCAGTGCGCAAAAACCACGTTATGGGGCCCGACTACATCGTTCTTCCCGGGCAAGAAGATGTAGTCGGGCCTCTAACGTGGTTTTTGCGCACGTCCTAAAACCCCCCAGCGCATCTAGGTTCCCGTTCTCTATTTCGACCAATCACAGCCCTTTCCCCTGAGTCGCCCGGGTGAGCGTGATGGCGGCTGCCGCTTCCCATTGGTCGAGACAGCAGAATGTAAAACTTCTACCTTCCGCGCCAAAACTCGTGTTTCTGGGTAAGTGCTCCTTATATACTAAACATTTCACCAAATACAATGTGGGTAATACTGATTTGTGTGTCTATGGTAAATGAATAGTTTACCAAATTTTTTGATTATATATGAAGGCGTTGTGAAGCATATTACGAGTGCACCATCACATAACAAAGTGCAAAAAAATGGGAACAAGCCCAGTCGTTCCTGCCCTTTTAGGTGCAGTTTTCAAGTTTGGGTATATAAATATTTCCATAAAATTTGGTATGTAATAGAATTCAGTAATGGTCTGGTGGTACAGAATGTTTTTATTGTCCCTTCCAGATCAATAAAAATTGTTCTACGGTGAGTCCTCCAAGCAACCTCAAAATTTTTGTCTGTGTTTGGATGATACTGAGTCAGAAAAGATCAATGACAGGGATTTCCTGGATGTGAGGATGAATTTTTGCACCAGATGCAGAGGTGTAAACAGATGGGGAGGGGGAAAGCGGGCCCACCACCAAAAAAACAAAAAGTGAACAAGGGGAAAGAAACTTTCCCTATGGGGAATCCTGATGAAAAGTGCTTAAAGATGTTTTGTTTCTCAATAGACACCAAATGGAAGAATGGAGTAAATCTGTAAAAAAGAAGGATGAAATTGTTTCAGAACTTTCTTTTCAAAAATAGGAGTGAATTATTGTTTTTCTCGGGGAACTCGGGAAAATATTTCATTTGTAATTTGCATCCCATTGCAATGTGTCAGTTGATAAGTAGTTCCTATTTCTATTTTTTACTGGTTACAAATGTTCCGAAACAATTTCCTTTATTTTTTTTATATGTCTACTTGATAATAAATTTAAAAAATACTTATTTCTTTTTTTTTAAAACCCAAGCAACATGAAACATTCAAAAATGGTAAACCCCCAAACCGGGGGGGGCCCGAATACACTCGGTCTTCGAATACTGCAATTGCGCGAGATGTTACTTTCACAACCCCCTTTTGGGATGGTCTCAGTGACCTTACTTTGAGTGGCTCTATCCCCCCATAGGAAATCACTTTTAAATTACACTTAGACTGCCTTGCAGACCCTTTATAATTATAATAGACATCGTCAAAAAAAATCTTAGCAGATAACCCCAATCAAGATTTTACAGGGGTTCCCTAAGTCCCTTAAAAATCGCAAGTAAAATCAGGGTTTTTACCGTTTTTATCAAAATTTTTTGTATTTCCCCGTTAATGCTAAAAGTGATGGATTTGTGATCATTGCGCCCCGCTCTTCACGATCTCCAGATTATTTTTCGAGTGTTTCCTTATTTGACAAGACTAGCTAGCAAATTCTACCCCTGGAGGGCCCGTTACACCGTTTTCAGAAAACAGTCCTGAACTGTTTCCCTAAAGTCATTTGGCCAGATACCGGTCAAAGAATTTCCAGTCAACTTGACTAAATTTTAAAAACCCCACATCACGTGTTATTGTGTCTAAAGCCTAAAAATTTCGTTTCCCAAAAAAGTCTCCCTCTACGGATCCAAGCCTGGGGTCGGTATATTACACCTAGAATTAGTTTTTCTTTACCTTTCAAATCTACCCAAAAAAGATTTGTTACTGTTCCATCATTTTTAACCTGTTTTTATGCAACAATTAATATTTTCTCGAACATATTGCAACTCCCCCCCCTTCCCATTACATCTATCCCCAGGAAGGCTTTAAAACCCCTTAAATTTAAATCAACAATCTATCCCAACTCTTTAAAAACATACCAGGTTTATTTTTAAAGCAATGACATCAAAGTTTCCCAGCACATGCTACCAAAAGTAGTTCATTAAACTTATTTTTGCAAATTGACTGTTTTCATAAAATACCACATATGTTTTTTTTTTTTTGCACATTTTTCCTATTTTCTTTGTTTTTAAAAAAATTTCGAAATTTTCATTTCCCAGGTTACTCCCTGACAGTTACAAATTTAAGTTCTTTAAATCAAGGCATAAGTCAATAACCATACTCATTTTTTACATTTCTAAACCCATACCTCTAACAATCCCAGTTTAAAGTCCTAACAACCTCCTCAAAATGATGAAACAAAAAAACCCACACCCCTGGTAAGGAACCCATCCTTGGGATACGTGTCATTTCGGCCATAAAAAGTTCCCCGTTGTCAAAGAATGGCACTGCTTACCTACCGTGTTTATCCCGCCCAAAAATTTAAAACAATTTCTTGGGCAAACCCTTTATTTCCAAAACCTCTTTTTGGGGAAAAAGCACATATAAAAGGGCGCCCCCTTCTTCCTAATTATGTTTAGTGTCCTGAACCTTTTAACTAAATCCCCACTTCTCGTTGCCTACATCATTGCCTCCAGCCTGAGACAGATAATAGGGTTGATCCCCCTTACCGTTATGATGTTGTAAACCAGCTAACAATATCCTCCATCCCCTCCTTCAAGCAGAATGCCCTATCCAGTATCTAATCGGCTATCCCCCAAAAACAACAAATTCTTACCTTCCCCCGTTTTCGTTGTGTGACTTCCCAGTATCGACTCACATTCTCAAGTAGCCGGAGAATGATTAGATGTTTCCACAACAGTTTCCACAGCAGTCTCTTCTTTTTCATTGTTTTTACCTTTCATTCGTCTTTTTGATCGTCAACTTCGTCCCATGCCCCCAAACCCCCCGTGCAGTTTCCCTTTTTGACCTAAGGATCAAAACAGGAGGACTACTAGAATCCTCTTGTTTTTCCTCAGTAATCGCCCTATCTCCTCTTCGCTACCCCATTCTTCCCGGGAAAGTTGCTCGATGGAGGGGATCCCTTTTTCAGCCTGGGGGGCCACAAGGGACTTTTTCAAGATAAGTAACGTCACCACTGAGTTTAAATATGTATGTTTTATAAATTTTTTCCAAGACCCTAGTCCTGGCACGGGGCTCAACTTGCGATGACCCCTTCTGGCTCCTGGGGGAAAAGGTTTCTACAAAGATGCGAGATCTGCTCAAGCACTCTTCTGGTCGTTCAATGGTTTCATCTCATAAGTGACAAAACCATATGTATCTAACTGTGGACACTCAAGGAGGGGGATATGCGTTTCACAGGGAACACTTGTCGGTTGTTGACTCCTGGACACTGTGTGGCCGCACATCCTAGTCCCTTTCGGAGGGAATATCACTCCTAGTTGCCTGCCGAGTGTCTCAGTAACTTCGCACTCCAGAAAAAAGTGTTTAGGGGGCCGCTGGACAACGTGCCCCGCAGACTGGCACATCCCTCCTCAGCCCTTTTCCCACCCTCACTTGGCGTGGGAAAGCCCAAACGAAGCCATGGGTGGCGGTACACTGGCCCCCTGGACCAGCTTCTATCAATTGGGGGGGGTTCTCCCCGAGTCCTGCTCGGACCATGTTGAGATGGGGGGATCACCTGAGACCTCCCCCATAAGTTTCATGGGTCTGGCAGCCACCAGTTTGGTCTGTGTGACTGAATTGGGACAGTAATCCAAAGTGGGAATCCGTTGCTGCCTTTGGCTGCATCATCGCCCCTCATTTCCCCGGGTCCCGCATGGGTGGGGGATCCAGTTTTGTCGATCGTTACCCTGAACTTCTAAAGGGGCCCTTATGCTCAGGATCGATGTGATGAGGTGAACATTTTCCGTAGTTGAGGATGGGGGAGGCATTGATTTCAGAGGTGGAATCAACATGTATGACAGATCGGAGTCGATGTCGTAGGCATGTGAAAAAAGCCGCTGAATCGCCCCCACTCAGCTTGAAGGATTTGCAGTGTCAGGGAGTCGCCACCTTGGTGTGACCCTTTTGGGACAGTCCACTGCTGCTCTCTTCCTGTCAGGGTCGACAGAACCATCTGTAAATACACTGCACATGTCCTCCCCCTGTCTTTCCTGCTTTCTCACATGTTTTCTGAGGGGGTCTTTACTGCAGAGACCCCTTAGAGATGGGTAGTTCATGATGCAAACACGGCGGATCTGGGCGCCAGGGGGGTGGGTGGTACCCACCAAAAGGGAAAGGGCACAACCTTCTCAAAGGGGTAGTTGTATAGGGGACAGCTTTCCCCCCCAGCACACAAAACAACGAATCCGGGGGTTTTCCCGGGAAAAGTGTGGGACTTGGCCATGGTTTTCAATATCCCTCTGAAAAGGGGGAAAACACGTCAACATCTGGGTATCTTTTTTGTAAGTTTCCCACCATGGGTTTTTCAATACAAATTTCCGGGCTAATTGAAGACAGTAGAACTATGTACAGAAGATAGGGAACCCGTCCCCAACCTAGGAGTAGGTGGAAAAGCACCATGTCGTGCTGTTCGCACCTACTCCAGGTTTTAGGACGATTACCCCATCTTTTGTACTAGTTTTACTGTCTTCAAGTTATGTCCGGAATTTGTATTGAAAAGCCCCTGGGGGCGAAACGTCACAATAAAGATACCCCCATGTTCACATGTGTCTTATCCATCTTGTCGTATTATATAAACCCTTCGACACAAAACCGTCTCCTTATGGGGGACCCTTTCGCCGGTGCAGAATCGGGCCACTTTGTAGGGTTTTTGTATCTTTCTCTGTCAGCCCCAAAGGGAAAGGGAAAAACCCGGCCCCAATCTGGACATACTGTGTTGGGCCAAGGGGGGGGCCCCAACATATTCTTATCGCCTGTTTTGTACACCTCCACCCTTTTCCTGCTCGCGGGGGAAAAGATGAGTAACGCCCGGTGCACCTAGTCAATGAACGACGTATACCTTGTATATAGTACAAGCGAATAATCTTGCTTGCCCCGCACGGGGCCCGTCATGGCTCTCATGGCGTTGATTTGAGTAGACACTGGGCCTGACATCTCGGTGTTTTTTAAAAGGTCGCTTTTTACAAAGTAGATTCCAAAGTCAATGGAGTCGTCCACTCAATTCTATACCTAATGTAACATTCAAGGTTGGTCCCTTGAAAATCATTGCAAGAGATTTCCGGCGAATCTTGAGGCTAGTTCCTTGCAAGCTGCAAATTGGTCCAAAACTCTCGAGCCTATCGTTCTAAATTGCCTTTTTCATAGAGTGCAAATCAAGCCTAGCTTTAGGAGCTGTTTTTTCCAATATAAAGGAAGGGTCCAATTCCCGATAAGGTGTTAAACAGGTAGGACTGGCACATTCCCCTTTTGGGCGTACCCTTTTCCAGGGTTTTTTTAAAGGGAGAGAGTTTTCCCTGAAAGCTGAACAGGGCCCGCCCGCCCTTAAGGAGGGGCTCTTCCGGCCAAGGCGTCCTTTGATTCCCTTTCCCAGTAGTATTGCCAGAATTGCTGTGGGGCTGGCTTGCTCAAATGCCTTTTCAAAGGGCGAGGTGACGACATAATAGGTTTTTTTTTTACTACACAATCTGGCTTAGAGAGGGGTTATGCACTCGCGTACCCACTCCTTTGGGTGAAGCCAAAAATGTGATGATAGAGGGTCAAGTTTTCCCTAGGGGGCGGTTTAAAAACCATCCCTCAGCATCTTGGGGTAACCGGTCAGCGATAGGGGGTTTTACTGCCTGGGGCCTTGGGCTTTGGGGAATTGGTACGATGGAAAACTTTCTTCCAAGCTGCTGGGAGTGTCCTGGGCCCCCCACGACTTGTTAATGACGTCTAGTTGGCCCCCCTCCACCTGCCCGCCCGTGCAATCATGGGGTATGTAGCACCACATGCCCGGGGGAGTTCACCTGTGTTTTTAAGGGACGTCGGGGTTCCAATCCGTGAGGGCTTCATCAGTCCCCTCTTCCCACTCAATGCAGCTTGTATCTTTGCTGGGGCTGTGGGAGAAGATCCGCTGTATATTCCCGGGTTCCTGTGGGGGCGATGGGGCCCCCCTTAAAAGGGAAAAACTCCACTATTTTCTCCTTCCCTGGGGTGGGTTCGGGGGTGCGGGGGCCTCGGGGTTCCCCTTTCCATTTTATATGTTGACTTGCCCCCTATCTCAGATAAGGTGGTGTGATGCCCCAATGTTGAGCACCCCCCAAACCCTTTCTCAGTTTTTACTCTGAGAGAGACTCTGCGGGGGTTTGCACAAAGGCTCTCAGAGTATCCTGTTCTCTGCCGTAGGGTTACGCCTGTATAGCTTCCTAAAAAGTTGATGCGTGGTTCTCTCCCCCACCCGTGTTGTAGAACCCCCATCCTTTTGGAGTGCGTCCTGCACTTTTTTGGAATTGCGCACTCGCTGCCTGGATGAGAACGTGTTGCTCCTGTTCAGCCGTTTCCAGCTTCAGATAGAGGTATGTGGGCCCCATCAGAAGATAATCCGGAACACCCCCATTTTGGGCCCCCTTTACGTCCCAAACAGGGGCAGCACAATTGTGGAGGCCTTTGATTTTAAGGGGGGGTGATCCTGCAAAGTGGTCACTGACAAGGTGAGGATGAGTTTTCCCCGTGGCCCTGCTGCGAGTTTGACCCCTAAGGTCGAGGCACCCCCCAACAGGTGGTGGGGGCCCATTGTTTTTCAACTTTTTCCCCTGGAATATCATGTAGGGGCCCCTTGCTATTTTTCTGCGCCCCCGCATTGGTTCTGAGTGAGAGTGCAGCATTGGGTGATGTGCGTTGAAATCTCCCCCACAATAATACACCAGTGGTGCTAGGCGAGGACTCTGCAATGTCGAGGGTTGTCTTGGGTTTTTTGTAAATGTTTTAGACGGTAATGGGCCCCAGGGATGGTACAAGGATGGCCTGTACCCTCGACATCCCCCCACAGTCCACAGGGTTGGCTATAACCCCGTGAGGTATTTTATTGGGGTACAAATACGCTGTGCCTCTGCAGTAACGCCCGGGCCCCTGGCAGAAAATACCCAGCAAAACCGGTATCTTAGGCACAAGTCGGGGCAGTCAGAGTTCTTGTAGCAAGACGATTCAACCCGATCCCGAATTATGCCCGCAAAGGTGCGTTTGCCCCTCAGGCCCTGAATGTTCCATTGTAGGACCTTGAGGGGGTGATTTTGGGGACCGAGGTTATTCCCTGCTGTTTTTTCCGACTGGAGACTGAGTCCTGCCTGCTCTGAGAACCTCAAATTCTGGCATCCACTGTCTCCTCCCGGCAGTAAGCACACTCTCAGGAGCATACTGACCACTGCCGGGAAAGCGCTCTGTTGTTCCGTGGGGTTGATTGTGTTTTCAAATAAGAACTGGAACACCTTGATAGTCTCGAACCCTTTCCCGGTGAGGGCCGCTTGGGTTGGGTTCGAAAAATGGTATTTTTGGGTGTTGTGGCTGTAGGGATGCTGAGGGTTGGATTTCTTTTTGTATGCACCGTGGTTTTGTTGGTATACCAGGTTGGGTAGCCGGGGCTGCTGGGGAGGAGCCAGTTGATCTGCAAAGCGCCTGTGCCGGGTAAGGAGTGCCTGCGTTGCGTGCAAAAGGCCTTGGGGGCTCGTTTTTGCCGCCCTACTGATCGCATTGACCCAAAGCACCCTGTTTACGCCTCCCCGTTCCTCTTGTTTCTGTTTCTTCATTTGGGGAGGGGTGCAGGAGGTTTTTGACCTTACGCCCGGTTGGGCTTTGAGGGTTGGGAATTTCCCGGGTTTACTTGGGGTTTGCTCGAGAGTCTGTGGGAGGCAGGGGTTTCTGCACCCATGTTTTTCTGGATGATGACCGTCGAGCCTGTTGCCGAGTTTTTTGGGGTCTTCCAGACTCCTTGATTTCTGGGGACCCTCGGGGCACGAGGATTCCAAGCTGGTGTTTCTGCCTGCAGTTCGGGCATTTGTGGAGTGGGTGGCGATGCATTTTTTAGCTTTTGTGATGCATTCCTCGGTAGGTGGTGCTTTGGGTAACACCACAAATTTTCTCTGTTCGGCAGAAGTGCCCCCCAGGGTGTCCTAAACGCTGACCTTTAAACAGCGAACGGGGTTTTGTATGAAGGTCCTGAATGTAGAAACCGAGGCCAGCTGGGGTGGCAGTGGTCCAAAAAGCCGAAAAGGCTTCGGGTTTGGTGCGTTTCCTGCCGTCTTTGCCTTTAGACCTGAGCTGACACCCAAATGGGGGGAGCTGCTACTGCCTCGATGGCACACGCGGGTTTGCACACCACCCTTTGAACTGCCGGTCCAGCTCCCCCAGGGTGAATGAGCGATCTGTCCCATGACCTCTCAAGGTGGTATACATTTCCTTGTTGAGAGGGGTCAATTGGTTCTCCCTCAAGTTAACCATATCTTTAAATTCAGGTTGTTCGTGATTTCCAATATGAAAAAACGCCGTAGTGGGGTTTTGTGGTCCCCCGAAGACTTCACCTTGAAATTTTCCCGGGCGTTTGACTGGTTTTTTCCTGCTCCTTGGGCGGGCGGGGGCTTCTTCTTGTTGTCCACAGTGTTCCATCCCTCTTGGTTTTCGGGGGGTGGGGTGTTTATTTCCTCCCCTGTTTCCATTGTCGCTGGCTCCATGGTTGGAACTGTCAGATCTGCTACAATGTGAGCAGGATCTTCCTCTTCCTCTTCCTCTTCCTCTCGCAATTTCTTCGCTAGAATTGCGCCCCACATTTCCAAATCCGAGTCCTCCGTCGTGTTCATGGAGCATCGTGGCCTCTTCTTTTCGGCAGAAGCCATGTGCCTATCTTGTGATAAGGTAGTGAACTCCGTGAACTGAGTGTTCTGTGTTGATGAGTTAAGTACAGGTCACCACTGAGTTAAGTACAGGTCACCACTGGTTAAGTACAGGTCACCACTGATGTACGGAATCTTCAGGCAAGGCTCAACGAAGTTGAACCGGCGATCCAGTTTACACTAGTAGAAGAGTCCAATGACAAGCTACCTCTCCTAAACGTCCTCATCAACAAAGTAGACAACAGCCTAAGATTTCAAGTTTATCAGAAACCTACCAATAAAAATGATCTCACACACTTCTATTCCAGTCAAGATACTAGGACCAAAAGAGGCATCATCATCGGAGTTTTCCTGAGAGCATACCGAATTTGTAGTCCTGAGTTTCTTGACGAGGAATGTACATACATTCACCAAACCTTCACTGATTTACATTTTCCTTCCTTTTTCATCAAAGATTGCAAGAAAAGAGCTCTTCAGATCATTAATTCTCCACGCACCAACACCACTCCTAACAAAGTTATAATTCTTCCCAACAGCCAGGTTGCACTAAACGTTTCTAAAGTACTTTCACAAGCTAACATCAGAGTCGCCATCACTTCCAGCACTTCGATAAAGGATCTAGCCAGAACAAAATCCAAGCACCACGAACCAGTCAACGCATGAGTTTACACTATACCCTGTGGAGGCTGCGACAAGATTTATGTAGGTGAAACAGCAAGAAACCTCAACACCCGCCTCAATAAACACATTTACGCATGTAGGAACGATAACTTGAACAACGCCTGTGTACAACAACGAAATTCCACCAATTATCTCATGAAGTTCAGGGACGCCCAACTAGTGATCAAAAAAAACAATTTCCGCAAACGCAAGTGTCTTGAATCTTCACTAATAGTTGTTTCTAATACAATTAAACAAAACAAAGGCAGCTTCACCATCTCTGAAGTCTTAGCAAGAATCCTCCTGAGAACAGTAAACCCAGCCATCACATAGTCTCTCCTGTTAATACTACACAATGCACATTACAGTGAAACAGACCTTCTCTATCCAGCCTCCAACAGAAATATTTGTCTAACCTATTTTTATGTTACCCAAGTTATAGCTTTTATATCCTTTACTCATGTGCAAGTTAATTGTTCTACCATATTGTATTACTACTGCTACTACTACTACTACTAACTACTACTACTACTACTACTACTACTACTACTACTACTACTACTACTACTACTACTACTACTGCAACTTATCTCACTACTACTACTATTACCACTACCACTAGTATTGCACCTCACTCAGAGCCTATATATACCCTCTGTGTCAATGTACTGTTTGTAACGGCTTGACAAAGCTCCTGGAGAGCGAAACGTTGCCACAATAAAAATGTCACATTAGTTGCACTTGTGTCCTTCTACTTTACATATCATGGATAATTCCTTATACAGTGAATTAATTTCGTCATCCTTCTCTGAAGGTTATCCAATGAATTTATATACATTCTGTAGTACGGCGACCAAAACTGAGCAGCATAATTTAAGTGAGGCCTCACTAGTGATGTATAGTGAAGTAAAATAACTTTTGGACACCTGTTACATATACTTCTTGATAAAAATCCAAGTAATCTGTTAGCCTTAATGCGATCACTTAGGTTCTGTTGTCTTGGTTTCAGATTTCTGCTTAACATGACTAGATTTTACATTGTGTGGTTTATAACTATGAGAGTTATTTTCATTTCTATGGATTATGACTTTACGCTTTTCTATATTGAACCTCATCTGCCACTTTTTAGACTATGATATTAATTTGTCCAAATCCTCCTGGAATTCATTGGTATCCTCCTCAGAACTTGTTATTTGAACTATTTTTGTGTCATCAGCGAATTTACTCATGTCATCTGTAATTCCTTCTTGAAAGTCGTTAATGTAAATAAAAAACAACAGTGGGACTAAAACTGATCCTTGTCGAACGCCACTTGTGACCGGTCTTCAATCAGACTTAACCCCATTAATGCCAACTCTCTGCTTTTTATTGGTCAACCTCAGTCCATGTTAGAACTTCTAAAGAAAGTCAGTCAGTTTATTAGACAAGAATGACCTTTTTGAATCCATGCTAAGACTCAGTCAAATTATGCTGGTTAAGGGGCTTTTGATAATATCAGTTATAATTGATTTTAATAATTTGCCTACTATAGACGTCAGACTTACCGGACAGTAATGTGATGGAATGGACTTGTCCCCTGATTTAAATATAGAAATTACATTTACCATCTTCTTTATCTCCAGCACAAAACCAGTTTGGATAGTCACATTAAACAGACTCATTAACGACTGTTTGATGCGACTATCCACTATGCACTTCTAAGTACCCGGGAAAGCAATTTGTCGTTGCCCGGGGACTTATTTTGTTTCAGTTTCTCTATTTGATAACCTAATCCGTTATGACAGTAATATTACTTAATTTGTTATCTTCATGACCTGAATAATTATTGATTACTCTAGTGTGAAAAGCGACAAGAAATAACTATTAAATGATGGCACATTTCCTGCCCATTATCAGTAAGCTGTCCAGACCTAGTTTGTTAACAGTCTTATTTTTCCCTAACCTTTGTCTTTGATTCTTTAACTACCTTAATTAAATGTGCCTATAAATTGCTCTTTTCTCTCTTAATAGATTTTTCTTTTTTATATCCTATTCATCATTTGCGATCGTTCTTATTTAACTTCATTTCTTTCTGGGAATGTATATATATATATATGTATATATATATATATATATATATATATATATATATATATATATATATTATATATATATATTATATATATTATATATAATATATATATTATATATATATATATTCTCCTTGTATCCCATCTACCTTTACTCTCAGTGTAGCTACAACTAGAAAGTGATCTGATATATCTGTGGCCCCTCTATAAACATGTACATCTGAAGTCTACTCAACAGTCTTTTATCTACCAATACATAATCCAACAAACTACTGTCATTTTCGCCCTACATCATATCTTGTATACTTATTTATCCTCTTTTTCTTAAAATATGTATTACCTATAACTAAACCCCTTTCTATACAAAGTTCAACCAAAGGGCTCCCATTATCATTTACACCTGGCACCCCAAACTTACCTACCACACCCTCTCTAAAAGTTTCTCCTACTTTAGCATTCAGGTCCCCTACCACAATTACTCTCTCACTTGGTTCAAAGGCTCCTATACATTCACTTAACATCTCCCAAAATCTCTCTCTCTCCTCTGCATTCCTCTCTTCTCCAGGTGCCTACACGCTTATTATGACCCACTTCTCGCATCCAACCTTTACTTTAATCCACATAATTCTTGAATTTACACATTCATATTCTCTTTTCTCCTTCCATAACTGATCATTTAACATTACTGCTACCCCTTCCTTTGCTCTAACTCTCTCAGATACTCCAGATTTAATCCCATTTATTTCCCCCCACTGAAACTCTCCTTTCTTTCAACACACCGGCCATATCCCACCGAGGCGGGGCGGCCCAAAAGAAAAAACCAAAGTTTCTCCTTTCAAATTTAGTAATATATACAGGAGAAGGGGTTACTAGCCCCTTGCTCCCGGCATTTTAGTCGCCTCTTACAACACGCATGGCCTACGGAGGAAGAATTCTGTTCCACTTCCCCATGGAGATAAGAGGAAATAAACAAGAACAAGAAACTAGAAAGAAAATAGAAGAAAACCCGGAGGGGTGTGTATATATACGCTTGTACATGTATGTGTAGTGTGACCTAAGTGTAAGTAGAAGTAGCAAGACGTACCTGAAATTTTGCATGTTCATGAGACAGAAAAAAAGGACACCAACAATCCTACCATCATGTAAAACAATTACAGGCTTTCGTTTTACACTCACTTGGCAGGACGGTAGTACCTCCATGGGCGGTTGCTGTCTACCATCCTACTACCTAGGATATATATATATATATATATATATATATATATATATATATATATATATATATATTATATATATATATATATATATATATATACATATATGTCGTGGCCGAATATGTGAAACTGGTCAATTAGCAAGAACTCATTTAAAATTAAGTCCTTTCTAAAATTTTCTCTTATGCGTTCAAAGATATATTTTTTTCATTAATGTTGATGTAAAAATTTATAATTTTGCACCAAAAGGAACTTAGAAAACTTACCTAACCTTATTATAACAAGTGCAATTTATTTTAGCCTAACCCAACTAAATATATTTTAGATTTGTTTACAATAATTAATACTAAACAAACACAGTGAAATATATTTTTTTCGTTAGGTTCAGAATGATTTTGGCGAAATTATTGCATACACAAATTTTCACTTGTCCTATATGGCAAGATGAGCGTTGCTATTTAAGCCAAGATCGCAAGTTCTGCCTATTCGGCACGACACACACACACACACACACACACACACACACACACATATTATATATATATATATATATATATATAATATATATATATATATATATATATATATATATTATATATATATATATATATATATAAAAATATATATATATAATATGCAAAACAACCACTCTGAAAGAATAGAGAAATTCCAAGCGCTTTCGTGACTACTCACATTATCAAGGAACTATGAAAGTGAAGCATCCAAGGGAAACTATATAAGGGGTCGGCCCAGCACCTCACTATCAGATCCCACAACGGTTAAACATTGTATCAACGAATCTGCTAGAAAAAAAACAGGAGGATAATAGAACCTTCAAAACTAGGGGGCCAAGCCCCCTGATACACCTGGAACTCTATCGAAAGGCCTTACTGAAGTCCATATACACAATATCATATCTCATTACCATGATATACCTCCTCAAACACCTTAGTGAAAAAAAGTTTAGTTTAATTAAAAATTTCCTAAGAAAGGAACGCCCTTTGTAAAACCGTGTTGAGATTAATTAATCAATCTGTGCCCTTGTCAAGTTGTCGCAGACAGGCACTCAGATTTTCTCGCTTAGATACCCTTCGTATTGGTAAGTAGCTTATTTTCTTTGTTTACTTATATATGTACAATATTCATTTTAATATTTTCGTATCGATGATCGTATATCAATGACGCGGGGGCACTGACCCTCGAAACATTTATCCAGGTATACTCCAGTAAAATAAGGATGGACAATAATGCATGCAGAATTATTATTGAGGTATCTCGATGAGACTTCAATTGGTGCCTAATTTTTTCTTTATTTTTATTCCTACTTTAGTGTTCTTTTTATTTCACCCACCAACACGATGCGGCCTCATTTCAACCATCTTCTGTTTGCAAAGCTGGTGTACAGTACTAGGTGTGATTACTAGATGCAAATCGACAACACTGGAGTCATGCAGTCAAAGTGCTGAAGTTATTCCCACTTTCTCAGAATAACTCTAATAACTTTGACTTCTGTACAGTAGTGATACGAGGTTTATATGGAAATTGTTCTAGGGTGCTTACCTGTATGTACCTCAACTTATATACTACATGTTATATCATTGGGATGACAACCTTATTGTTTTACCGTTGTCACCCGTGTAGATTGGTGGAAAACTTAACCACCCTGGTCACGACAAGTGGTTCCTTCGACCTCACAATTTATCCATATCTTATCGAGGACCAGTATGGATTGGATAGCACCACAATACGGTGCTATCTAATTTAATTGTGGACTGTATGAGATTATATTTGTTTAAACTGAATGAAGGGGGGTGGGGTAGGTTACCATGGATATATCCATCCAAGGAAAACATTGTACTTATCTCACCACTTACCAGATTTTCTCTGGTGGTACTTGATGTAGCTGGATCGCTCATAACCTATCCAATTACAACATTACCTAACTGGCAGTATCAGTCTGCTTATAACTAGAAGGGTTACTAAATGTGGGTGATTGATACTCTTTATTTCCTCCATTCACCATCTCATTTTCGATGTCCTGCTACCACCGGACCGGTTCTTATTCAGCAGGACGAGGTTATCCGTCGGTGTGTCATGGTTTTGAAGTCGTGATTCATAAAGCTTCACTATCCTCGGTACGGAGAAATCACGATTCACTCGGAGCAGGGCGATCTATTTCAATCCCACATTCTTTAATTAATGTTATTATCACTTCATTACATTACCATTCCCCCCACAAGACGATTAACGTTCTTAATTATTATAACATTAGAGGTCCTTCATTAAGATCTGAGGCCGTTGAGTGAGGATTAACTCACGGGTATTTCTCCTGGACACACACCATGGCCGCGCACCAGTCACACCCGGTTGAACCATTATTCACTAATTTTAACCACCCTTTTCCGGTGGTCCCGTAAATCACGATTCCCTCATCTCACCAGGAACAGTTACGACAATTCCCTATTACTGAATTGAGGCCTTTATTAAACCTTAGGCCGCCGTTAAACGCCAGTTTCCTGATCCCGGTTTTCTCAGCCTCCTCTCCCATTAAAACACTGCCGACCACCCCCTTGCCCCGAGTCGACTATACCCCAGCACATCCGCGCCTGCGCAAAGGGAAATCTTGGTTCTATCCTTATTGTCAAATAATTTTTGATAATATCGAACATTAAACACCTATTAGGCGCTATAGCTTCGGAAAATCGAAATATTTTCCCATTGCGGCGGGCGGAGGTCGTTGCTAGACGACTTACATAATGTGGAGTAACAATTTTCACTTCTTCACTGGCCACCTGGTTGGGAACTCCAACATTGGTATTTACATAATCACCTATAATACTTTCCACCTGTTAATCCTCAGGTAGGGCTCCATCCAAAGCACACTCAAAGCTCCAGCTTTGGTATTACTATTTCCCTCTTATTGTAAGGTGTGCCTATGTCTATGCTCTCGGGGTTATTTGTTGGCATATGAATTATGAGACCTTTCACAATATCAAGTCTCTCTCTGTATCCAAGTCAGCCCCAGCACATTACTGCATTAGGCTCAATCTCAGCCAACTCCATGGCCATCTCCATATTTATTGAACCCTCCAAAATGGACTAATTAGTGTTCATTTCTCTCAGGGCTTAAGCCTATGCTCCCTGGATTAATTTATTGGCATACTGGATAGAATTATGGAGACTTTAACAATAACAAGTCTCTCTCAGTTCCCATGTCAGTCCCGCACCTTACTGCATTATTTATTAACCCCTTCACATATCCTCAATAGTTCCTCTTCGTTGACGTCACACCCGGAAATTGTCCACATAAGATTATTTACCCAATTACTTCGTTCAGTGGACCACCTTGTGCACTTAAGGTAGTGCATTTATCGTCGCTGAAGAAGAACTATTTTATTATTTAACTGTTTATTAATTTATATTCAATATAAGCAGTCAACATTTTGGTTGTCTTGACTAGTTCGCAGAGTGGGCCCTTTAAACTGTCCCATATACGCCATCCTATAATTAGTAGGTAATTCTGGACGGTTGAATTTCCACGGACGTCGCACCCAGTAGTAATATCCAGATTCACATTTAACATCCTTCAGGTATTGTCTGAGTAAAGGAATCATTTGGACTTTCCTATTTATTTTAATCCCTTTGCTGTCAGCTCCACAAATTAGACTGGTTCAACATCATTCTCGATAGAAGAATTACTTGTACTGGTTGACCTTTTATGACTAGGACACCGTGACTGCTATTCACTACTCTCCTCTAGTCAATTATTACTAGGCGGTAGTGTGCCATATATTACATGGGCCCGTACAGTTGTTGAGGAGAGTGACGCCGCTGCTATTGGATTATGCCCTTTATCCTGAATTATTACATCCAAACGCTGGCAAGGCACCTCAGCTAGGCCATCATTATTGCCATTTTAGCTGCAAACCTTTTTAATCCAGTCACTGTAGTGTCAGGGTTATTAACATTATCATTATTGTCACCATTATTATAAGAATTACATACAACCCTGCACATAACTGTTTATGGTGCCTTCCCTTGTGCATTTGATAGCAATGTTCAATTGGTTGCGATATTTACCATTATGATTGTCTAGACATCTGATAAATCGTCAAGTTCTTTAATTCTTTCCACTTTAATATCTAGGAAATATAGGCATTACAATTTTTAGTGAAATGAGTCCCTGGCTGAAGAGGCGTCTCTCTTTTCCTGCTGACCTCTTATTAACTGGGTTAGCACTTACTGAGGTTACTTATTCCTCTTACTTGATGTGAGGAACCTATTACTGATTCCTGACTTGATATGTGCTTATTTAAATCTTAACTATGATTATTCCACTGCGGATTATTTTTCCCCTTTTTTTTTTGAAGACTTGACAGCTTAATTCAGGTGTCATTATGTTGTTTATTCCTTAGAACTGTTTGGCTGACTGGTTGCAATTGACAATTAATTCCTGCACGACCCTAGTTGATTTCCTCCAGACCCGTACTACTGGAGTTTTGGCAAACCACCCTTTGATTAATTGGTTGACAACTGCTCTGGCTTACACCTTTAAGTTTTCAAAGCCTTACTTTTATAGACAGTTTTTCTTCCAATTTTAATGTTGAATTAATAAAACACTCATTTCCATTCCATCTGCACAATTCTCCAGCAGATCTCTTTCACCGTCTTAAACCACAATTTGTACCAATCAAATCTACTTCTATAAAAGCATCTAAATATAGCTTTAATTCATTAGGGTTCACGGTTTCTTTGATTCATTAAATCAAATTGCCTTCGTCACATGGCTTTTAATAGCCTGTAATAAGGCTTTCTTTACTCTAAAATTCACGGACTTGTCAGCCACATAAACTCCATCAGATCAAGTCATGGTTAGAGAATTATTAATAATGATTATACAACTTAAGTAGGTCATTATAAGAGTAATTCTTGCACCTTTACTCTTGTATTAAATCTAGCCAACACATGTGCTAGCATTAATTGGGCTAATTATCAACCCCCCCCCCGACCCCCGATTAATTGTGTACCCTGTACCCACTTCCTTCAATCTTTCAACTTAATAATCTAAGTATTTAATTCATTTAATTTTTTTCTGATTGCATCCGGTTAGGGAAGGACCTAGCGGGCAGAGGTGGAAAAATTTTATTGCGGGTGATTACCTTTATGTACCTCAACATTATTATACATACAAGTAATCTCATTGGAGAGACAACCATATTGTTTACCGTAGTCACCCGTGTAAGACATCGTGAGGAAAACTTAACACCCCTGTCACGACCAAGTGGTTCTTTGACCTCACAATCTTTATCCATAATCTATCGTGACAGTAGGGTTTGGTAGCACCCACAAATACGGTGCTTACTAATTATTGTGGACTTGTATAGATTATATTTGTTTAACTGAATGAACGGGGGGTGGGGTAGGTTTCACATGGATATATACATCAAGGAAACACTTGTACATAATCTCACCACATACAGATATTTCTCTGGTGGTTACTTGATGTCTGCTGGATCACTCATAACCTATCCAATTACAACATACCTAATGGCCAGTACTCAGTCTGCTATAACTAGAAGGGTTACTTAGCTGTGGGTGTTTGATACTCCTTATTTCCTCATTCACCATCTCATTTCGAAGTCCTGCTACACCGACGGTTCTTATCCAGACAGACGAGGTATCTGTCGGTTTGTCCCGGTTTAGAAAAGTCGTGATTCCATAACGCTTCACTAATCCTCGGTACGAGAATCACGCGTTTCACTCGGTGCAGGGCGATCTATTCACATCCCACATTTCTTAACTTAAATGGTTATTATCACTCATTACATTACCATTCACAAGACGATTTAACCGTCTATAATTATTATACACATTAGAGGTCACTTCTTTAAGAT
This sequence comes from Cherax quadricarinatus, assembly GCF_026875155.1. Taxonomy (NCBI): domain Eukaryota; kingdom Metazoa; phylum Arthropoda; class Malacostraca; order Decapoda; family Parastacidae; genus Cherax; species Cherax quadricarinatus. The sequence goes on from NC_069431.1 coordinate 36,319,024, forward strand.
CTGAGGCCGAGGAGTGAGGATTAAACGCACGGGTATTTCCCCTGGACCACACCATGGCCCGCGCACCAGTGCACACCCGGTCGAACCATTATTCACTATTTTTACCACCCTTCTTACGGTTGGTCCCGTAATCACGTTCCCTTACTCTTCACAGGAACAGTTACGACACTTCTATTATGAATTGAGGCCTTTATTAATTCCTTAGGCCGCCGTAACGCCGGTTTCCTGATCCCCGGTTTTCACAGCCTCCTCACCCATTCATAACAATGCCGCCACCCCCATGCCCGAGTCGACTTACCCCCCGCACATCCCCGCATGCGACATAGGGAAACTCTTGGTTCTTTCCTATTGTCTCCAAATACATTTTTGACTCATTATCCGACACATTAACACCTATTAGGCGCTATAGCTTTGGAAAATCAAATTTTTTCCACAGGTTTAATAAGTTCGGGCTTGACTTAGTACAATGAATAGAAGAGTGCCAGGGACATGTGGCAGTTAAGGAAGCAATGAGAACGTTCTGAGTAACGAGTAAGTGAAATGAACCAGACGAAGGACGATTTAGAGGTAAATATTACGTTGTCTGCAGGAATATATGTGCGGCGCCAGCAGGGAACAAGGATCTTTCATGAGTGGTAAGTACCCAGCGTTGGTATGATCATGGAAAGACCTGAACCAGTGGTTCTTATATAAGACTTGGAGTGTTCATGAAAGTCTCCTACTTTTCCTCACCACCAAAACAGCCGCACTCGCAGTTGAAGAGAAATCCGGTCTGACCTTTTTTGTCCACAATGAAAGTAGCAGAGGAAAGACGGTGGAAGTTCGTGGAGATGGTAAGGAAGGTGGTATGTTATTGGATGGAAGTAGTAGTCATAGTAGTAGTTAGTATTAATATTAAATTACGTTTCACCAAATTTATACCTTTTGTAATGATTAATTTTATACTTTTCAGCCATTGATGTTCGGTGACTACTCCAGTTCTTCCTGTCATTCTTTATAATACCTGGTGAAATCAGGCGATCTTCTTCCTTAAGACTTAAAGAAACTCAAAAGAAAATGTTCTTCCTGATGACTACCAAATAAAATCTTTTCTGTTACTGACTTTCTTATTTCTTGTTTTCTTTTTCTTTCCATCACTAACCGATGGCCTACTGCAGTGCTTCCGGCCTCCTGGGACACTGCAGTGGCCTACTGCTGTGCTCACCCGGCCTCCTGGACACTGCAGTGGACTACTGCAGTGCTCCCGGCCTCCTGGGACTCTGACAGTGGCCTACTGCAGTGCTCCCCTGCCTCCTGGGACAATACAGTAGCCTAAATGCAGTGTTTCTCCGGCCTCCCTGGGACACTACAGTGCCTACTTGCAGTGTTCTCCGGCTATGGGACAATACAGTGGCTTAACTGCATGTGCTGCCCTGCCTCCTGGGGTCCGGCAGTGGCCTCTGGCACAGTGTTCCCGGAGTCCTGGGACACTACAGTGGCCTACTGCAGTGTTCTCCGGCCTCCTGGGACACTACAGTGGCCTACTGCAGTGCTCCCCTGCCTCCTGGGGCACTGCAGTGGCCTACTGCAGTGCTCCCCGGCCTCCTGGGACACTACAGTGGCCTACAGTAGCGGCAGCGGCGGCGGCTACAGGGAACATTGTCCTCTAATTTTTACTTCTACCTGAGGTCCCAGCAGCCAGTGATGACCTATTCAAGACCCGCATAACACTAACATGTGTGGATACCCAGAATGATATAAAGCAACTGCAGAAATCACCCAAAAGTTCACAAATTACCAACTAATAGGACTCGTTCTAGCTAACTCCTCCTACCCGCTGCCACTGAAGTGTTACTCCACAACAATTCAACCAAACACCATCGCCTACTATTCACCGAAGCCACAGCAATGGAACAAGGGTCAGAAACAATAAAAAGAAGATCCAGTAACCAGCTAGGACTCCTAACATCAAATGGTGTGTGCAGTAATAACACGAGGAAAACTTGTGGGGGATAACTGCCACCCAGGAACAAAACCCTCTCCACCCCCCGACATCACCACAACCACACGACAGACGACAACAAACATGGCCGCCGCTACAGTCAAGATAACTTCCTTCCCAGTATTGATGTCAAGAAGATCTCACCGACCCAGAAATAGGCTAAACTCCTTATGATTCAGAACCAAACGATCACCAAAACTAACTCAGGAATTGCAGGATACTAAAGGCTTGCATTGCAGTTTACCTAACAAGATCACTGCTCTAGAACATAATTAGACACTCTAGAACATCAAAGCAACACCCACACCCGCGTCCCTAGACTCCATCAACACTCTAAAAGACCAAGTCACCCTCTACTTATACCACCATTACAGGGACAAGATCATGAGTGGACCCAACAACTTGCCAATGTCATAACCAACTTCCAAGACCATAATGACCAACAGCAGCTATCTGCGCTGTTGTAGTTAACCAGCAAACATCTCCCAGCCTCAGTCACCCAAAGAGACCTGCATGGAGACCACCCTGAGCTTATCCAAGGGACCACCTTGCGCTTAACATACGTTGTGATTGACGTAAAGGTTGCAAACTGATGGGCTATCATGCAGGTAAAAAAACAGTGCTGTTAAAAATTCCAAAATAGCTTACAAGAAACAACCTACTTAAAAACATCTATTTCTATGAAAAACTGATGTTTACGTCAATGAGTGCCTTACCAAAAACGTGCAAAACCCCCTTCTTTATCGGCTAAAGAAAAACTGCGCTAATGCCAAAAAATCACCTGTGCTTTGTGAGGGATGGAAATATAGCAGTTAGAAACAGACCACTGGAAAAGAGATACTTCATCTTACAGAACATACCTTAAAAACATTCTCTAAGTGAGGCTGGACTAACAGAATCAGAGTAAGTGAAGATAATCCCATAGTCCCCGTTAGTGTTATTTTGTCATAAATTTTGTGCCCCCTAAATTTCTATATAATACAACTTCTTTTAATGGTCATTGTTGTACTCCAAGACATTCATACCTCATAGTCTTAATGTAATTAAAGATCTACAGAATCTATCTCCTTTTTTACAACTTACCACATCACTGTTCCATCTTATTTTTTTATAAAACTAACATAACTTGTCTTCATAATTCTACCTACTTTTTAAAATACTCAATTGCCCAATTTTATTCGAAAATACCTATTATTGCCCAATTTTACTTTAATATAAATTGATTCAAACTTATTGTAAACTTCTTTTATGACAATTTTATTCCATACTTTTTTAACTAGTATTTTTCAACTACAACTTTTTATATTATCTGTCTAACATTCTTACTATCTATTATAACCAAGTCATTGCCATTTTTTATTTTTATCAATTCTTTTTTTTTATTATTTCTTGCTACTTAATTTGTGTATTTTATCTGTCAATTTTAAATCTAATTATCTCTAATTCTTGTAAACAAACCTGATATAAGACCTTAGTTGCAATTACAATTGAGAGTCTGTTTGACTTGTTCCTCTATTATATTATCAGATTGATCACAGTTTTACTCTAGCTCATTCTGGCTCAATACATAGTCAATACCAAATTCTCTATACTAGACTCCATAGTTGCATATTACTAGTGAGAGACTGCGTGCTATTTGTATTTTGTATTTTATATTATTAACTAAAACCTAGTTGTAACTATAGCTCTTCTAGCTCAATACATAGTCCAATACCAAATTCACTATACTAGACCATAGTGCAATTACTTAGTGAGTGGACTGGTGCAATGTGTTAATTTGGATTTTTTTATTATTAGACTAAAGTTGTTGTAATATAGACTCTTTCTAGCTCAATACATAGTCAATACCTACATTACTTATAGACCATTAGTTGCAATTACTAGTGAGTGACTGGTGTGTACTTTTAATTTGTATTTTATATTATTAGATAAATTCAGTTGTACCATAGCTATTTCTACCTCAAGACTTAGTCTATTCCATTTTCACTTATTAGATACCATTGTGCAATTATAGTGTGAGACTAGTGCTATTTTTTAAATTTGTATTTTATATTATTAGATTAAACCTATTGTACTTTAGCTCACTCTAGCTCGAAACATAGGACTCCACAAAAGTCATTATTAGACCACTTAGTGCAATTACAAGTGAGGTCTTGGTTATTTTTAATTTGTATTTTTATATTACTAGTTTATACCGAGTTGTACTTTAGGTTCATTCAGCACAACACCACAGACAACATCAACTTAATTATGTGTAGTAGTGCTATACTTACATGACAACAAAATACTCTAGCTATCATACTTGTCCAAACTTCCAACCACTCACAGATATTTCAGTAGTAGAACACAAGCAACACACAACTCAGGATATAAATAACCATAATTCTTAAACCTAGAAGATGATTGATCACGTTGACCCTGATCTAAACCTCCATAATCTGTCACCCAATCAAACTATTGGAATAGTAATGCTTTTTTTACACAGATCACATGCCACACGCTATCCTAAAACATGCTAAAAGTCAATCAGTACCTTAATACAAACCTTCAGGTCCTTAAGCAAACACTATGTTGACCTCTAGCACTCCTTGAATCACTAAAGGAAACCCTTCTCCTGCATTATTCTTACTGAGACCTGGCTTAAGCAGGAACAATAGATATCTACCCTCTACCAGGATACACAGCAATTTTCCACTGCAGACAAACCATGTTGTGGGGGTGGTATTGCAATCTATTACTCTACCAAATTATCTTGTCTAGCACCACTTGCTTTAGTGATGAATATGGGGAATAATTTTTGCTAATTTTACTTTAAAAAACCTTAAGGACGCCTATAACAATGGTGCCATGTTACCGGATACTCACTCAAACATCCCAAATTTCAGTGGAAATTAAAGTCACTAATAACAAACAGACAAATGAATAAGCACACCTTCTCTTAGCTGGATGACTTCACATCAACTTGGCTTACTAGTTGATCAGCTGTAAACTGATTTCATCAAACAATTGAACAACCAAAAACACTTCTCATACCAACCAATAACTAACAACCAACCAGGCTCACTGAGACAAAGTGCAACCATAATAGACCTCATATGGACCAATATACTAGCCCCCCTTAAATCAGGGATAATACAGATAGCACTACAGGCCACTACCCTACCTTCCTCCTGACAAACATGTAGTAAACCACCACTGAATACAAACAAAAGTCTCAATTTAGGACTCCATGACGAGGGGCCTCAGTAAAGGAAGTTCACAGCTGACCTAGAGGGTGGACTGTTGATTGGCTACAGAATTCTCCAAGGCCAATGGTATTTGATGACTGGTCAGACATCTTTCTTAACAAATTTACTTTAGACTATACAACAAACATTGGTCTATAAATCAAAACAGATCACAAAACATACGGCTTGGTTGCCCATGGCTAACCAGCACCAGGCATGAAACCATAGACAAGGGAAACACAATTTGAAAAGCAATATAGACAGGGTTAAATACACAAAGATACATTAAACACTATTCATCAGCTCTCACCAAAGTAATAAAAAAAAAGCCATAACAACTATACTACTCAGTAGCTTCACAGACACTAGAGGAGATATAAAAAAGGACTGGAAAACTCTTCCTCTCAAGATTCTAGGGACCCCAATGAGAAAAAAACTGAATATTGTCCTAACTAAAACCTAATGAAACACCACTACATCCCACTGACACTGCTAACAAGATAAACGACTTCTTCTCAAACATAGGATCTAATCTCGCAGTAAAATCCCACTTACCAATGCCCATGCCGGGGACTACCTAGATGGTAATTTCCTAATTCTTCATCTTGCACCAACTGAGCCACGGAGTCATTGGGATCTTTATGTCACTTAAAAATAACTCGGGGAATCTGTCTCATGTCCCACCATTAATGTACAAGCGAGCGGCCCATGTCCTTTCGCAGGCTATTTCATTACTTTTTAACAGTCAATAGAGACTAGCACCTTCCGACACTTACTCAAAAGATGCAGGTTTACACAATACATAAAGGTGGTGACCCTACAGACTTTAACAAACTATAGGCCTATATCTAACTTACCATTGCTATCCAAAATCTTTGAGAAACTCGTGTACAAGAGACTGTATATTCATTTTATAACGGTCTCAAAACTTACCTCAACCCTGCTAGTTTGGATTCAGAACAAATAAAAGCAATAATGATGCAATCATAAAATTGCTCGATTGCTTTACACAGCAGTGGAAATAAGGAGAATATCCTTAGGAATTTTTATTGACCTAAGAAAAAGCTTTTGACACAGGTAAAACCACCAAATCCTACTCCACAAACTTGACACCAACTACGGTATAGAGGCCATGCGACTTGCTTATTTCAAATCTTACTTTACTAATAGATATTCGTACGTCACCATTAAGAACAGCATCAGCAACACGGCCCTTGATACTGGAGTTCCGCAGGGAAGTGTCCTTGGTCCCCTGCTCTTCCGCTTATACATCAATTGACCTTCCAATGTGTTATCCAACACCTGAAACCATTCTCTTTGCTGATGACACGCTTATTCCATCTCTCACCCTTATTTGCCACCCTCAAACACCATTGTGGAATGACGGAGCTGATTAAAATATCGACTTGGATGACAGCCAATAAACTTACGCTTAACACTGACAAAACTTACTATATTAGGGTTTGGTAGCAGAGCAGGAGTTGCACAAATTTTAACATTTAAGATTGGACAACACTCTAATTTCCAGAAAATAATGGGGGAAAATTGGAAGGGAACTATCCTAGGCTATACCTTGACAACAACCTGATATTTTCAGCCACCCATATCCAGCTTTTAGACCAAAAATGTATCCAAAACGGTTGGGATCCCTCTCAAGAGACGATACTACGTGCCGCAATATGCCCTTCTCACACTATACACTCTACTTATTATCCCATTCCTCACCTATGCGATTTGTGCTTGGGATCAAAACTGCTGCATACACTAAAGCCAATAATAACCCAAACAAAATGCTGCAGTAGTTATATTCATTTAATCCCATCCCTGGCTGAACACCCCCCCACTCTTCAAACCCCCACTCTTCAAAAGATCTAAACTTAACTCCCAGTTCAGTACATCCACACTTACTACTGTGCAAAGTCTTTAGCTACAGGGCCTTAAACTCTAATAGCTACCTTGTCCTAACAACGCTTTCTTTGTTTGTTGGGACAGAAACCCACAGGCATAACACAGACTCAAACATTTACGACATTCCACCGTGTCCGACTAAACCTTTACAAAAGTTCAATGTATGTCAAAGGCCCTAAAATCTGGAATACCCTTACCTGGAGAACTCTAGAATGCCAGACACATTCATTCACTTCAAAACTACCATTAGAAAACATTTATCTCCCTGAGACACCCCGTCAACTAACTACGAATACCACCTGGTGGTTCACACTTACACTTGCTCACTCTTTGACCATACACAGAAATATTTAATCTCAGTCTTAAAATAATAATCCTGTGATACTCCATTTATTGAAACTATTATACTGTGCCCAAACAAAAGCATTCACATTGCTAAATCATAAACTTGTATTTAGTCTCTTTGCCATAATACCATACTTACTCATAATTTGTAATATTTTACAAATTAAGAATAAAATTAGGTATGACGTAATGACCTAGCCATGATAAGAGTTCTAGTGGTACACTTGTAATCACAATTTTACTACTGTAACACAAACAATAACCAAGTTTCTGTAAACTCAGCATTGTACAATCCTTATTCTCAGTGGTCTCCGGCGCCTCTCTGGGACATTACAGTGAGCCACTGCAGTGTTTCTCCGCCTATGGGTCACTACTGTGGACTATTGCAGTGATCTCGGCCTCTGGGACATACAGTGGCCTACTGCAGTGCTCCCCGGGCCTCCTGTGGACACTACTGTGGCTACTGCAGTCGCCCCTCTTCGGCCTCCTAGGACACTACGGTGGCTACTGCTGGGTCCTCGGCCTCCTGGGTCACTAAGTTGCATATTGCATTGCTCCTCGGCCTCAGGGACACTACAGCTGGCACTATTTGCAGTGCCCTCGGCCTCTGGGGACACTACTGTGGCCTACTTGCAGTGCTCACTCGGCCTCTGGGACACTACAGTGGCTACTGCAGTGCTCTCGCTGCCTGGGAACTACAGTGGCTACTGCTGTGCCTCCTCGCCTCCTGGGACACTACAGTGGCCTACTGTAGTGATCTCCCGGCTCTTGGGAACACTACAGTGACTTCTGCAGTGCTCCCGGCCTCCTGGGACACTACAGTGGCCTACTGCAGTGCTCCCCGGCCTCCTGGGACACTACAGTGCCCTACTGCAGTGCTCCCCGGCCTCCTGGGACACATGTAGAGTTACTTTGATATTGACTTCCCTGAGATGCATTATACTATCATTTCTGTACCACTGATTCTCTCCAGTTTCTGCTACTACACCTACGTCAGTCTTCATGTATTTTTTCTTTAATTTTACTGCTGCTGCTGATTTCCAATTTTTGTAACTTATTTACTACTTCTTACTCTCGTATTAGTTCTTTTCAAATATTATTGTACCACAGCTGACTACTACTACTCTGCTGCTGCTGCTTCTTGTACTACCATACTACTACTACTACAACTACTACTACTACACGTAATGACCGATTGCAACAAAACCATACCTGGCGGGATTGAACCGCGGTCCCCCCCCCCCCCCCCCCCCCCCCCGAGGAGTCTCAAACTCCAGACCGTCGTGTTAGCCACTGGACCAGCTAGCCACATAAGGATTCGTCCAATAGGTATTTTTCTACACAATAGGAGGTTAGATAGGCACCACTGTGAAGTCAAATGCAAGTTTTTACAAGACGAATTCTCAAGCTAGCTGGTCTTAGTGGCTAACGCGACTGTCTGGAGTTTTGAGACTCTCTGACCGCGGGTTCAAATCCCGGCGGGGTATGGGTTTAATAATGGTGGAGAAACGCTAGGGTCCAGATGTTCCATGTATAAGTTCGCTAGGACGGCACTGAGTCGCGAGAGCCCATGGGTAGACAAAAAGTCTTTTGTAAGAGGTGATTTTCGAAAGAGAAAAACACGTAAAGCCGACACATAGTTTCAACGAGGTCAAATAAAATCGCTGGCTTGGAATAGAGAAGAAAAAGTGAATCGTCAATTTTTCTGCGCAGGAGATCGTATGGATTGGTGTAGTAGGTCTTGGTGAATATAGGGACAAGTTACATCAAGGCTGGAAAGTTTCTTGTTCCCTGATGTTGATGTTTCGAATGCGATTGTGAAGATCACCGAGTGTTTCAGATGTGTGCTGGACCTGAGAGTGCCTAGAGTTTTGAGAGGTGTTTTGCGAGAATTCCTGAGAGTTGATGGGGAGCACTGCTATTACCGAAGATATGCGGCCTCAAATGGGATACCGGCTTGTGAGTTTTTCGTAGCCGTACATTTGCAGGTGTGGGGTTGCTGGGTTATGGTGTGCAGAAGTTTCTTCCCTTGGTTCTGAGCCCTCAGAATGTGGCGAAGTCCTTGAAGAAAGTTTTAGTAAGGTTGTCACTTGGTTAGTTTGTGAGAGGTGTGTAGGTATTGGGTTCATTAAGTAGATTGATGTTTGTTCCGTAGTCAGTCAGTGTTCATTGATAACAACACCTCCTCCTTTATAGCTGTGGTGACCTGAAGGTTGTGTCTTTCTGCTAAACCTTTAAGTGCAATGAATGTAAGTCGAGGGTATGGACGGGGAGCTGCGTTTTCTGTAGAGATGGCTGCTGAGATGATGCCTTGAAGACAAAACTTTTTGGAAGTCGGAGTCGCATTGTGTCTGTAGTTTTTGGCGATGAACTGAGGTCTTGTTGACGATTACTTGATCTTCTCATTCCGCCAGTGATTAATCGACCTCGTTTTGAACTATGTGTCGGCTTTACGTGTTTCTCTTTCGAAAATCACTCCTTTCAAAACAGACTTTTTGGTTACCCATGGGGCTCGCCACTCAGTAGCCGTCTGGCCGAACTTATACTAGGAACATCTGGAAGCCGAGCGTTTCACCACCATTATTCCTTCGACTTGTACCTGACTCCGTTATGTTGACGGGTCATTCTTCCTCATAACTCTAGGCGCTTCAACATTCAAGCTCTCCAGACTAGCTTCAACCAGGTCAGCCTCAATCCAGTTCACACTTGAGAAGAAGTCGACAACACTCTTCCTTTCTCTGATGTTTCTCTGCCCCCCCCCCCCCCCCCCCCCCCACACATGGCCATTGAACTTCGTTTTAACGTCTATCGAAAAACCAACAACCAAAAACGATCTTTCTCCACATTCTACTCACACCCGACACAAAAACTAAACGTGGTGTAATTATAGGCTTCTTCCTGCGTGCACTCAGAATCTGCAGCCAATGAGTTCCTTGAGGAAAGAATGCACTATAATTGAACAAGTATTTTTCTTCATAAACTTCCAACTTCCTCGTCACTTCATCCCCCCCCCCCCCCCCCCCTCCCCGATGCAGACGGAGGGTATTAAACATCTTCAACCACACCAGAGAAAGACACTGGCCGAGAAAGAGATACATAGTCCTCCCACCAAACTCCATTTGCAAACATGTTTCCAACATCTTTTCCATACATCTTTCCAAGTATCTACCAACACTACCACGACCATCCAAGGACATCACCAGTAGTAAACAGGAAAGCTCCACCTCTGCAGGGGGTTTACATAATCCCTTGTAATGACTGCCAACAAATTTTACGTACGGGGAAACATCAAGAGACCTCAAACAAGTATTTCAGAACACCAATTCGCATGCAGGATCTGACGAATACAAGGAATGCCTGTGCTACAACTTCGCCAATTCACACAACCATTTAATTAACTACAGAACTCATGACTTATCGCCACAGAAGACAACACTCAATTCCGAGAAATACTGGAATCATCGCTTATATCTATAACCAACAATTTCAACAGAACAATGGCTTCTATAACATAGCTTAATACCACTTGCCAGAAAAATTCTTTCCATCGCTATCCCACATAAGAACATGGGACACTGCAGAAGGTTATCTCACAACTTGTCCAATACCCTTGCCAAGCTACCCAGGACTCTGTAACCCTCACACGGTTGATCAGATGCAGGCTTTCTCCACCTGACCTCTACTACATTTCTGAACCTGACCATAAATACTCCCGTTACCTTACCACCCGCAGGTAGAATCTGTTTGTGACTTGAAAAAGCCCACGTGTGGGCGAAAACGTTGTCATATATAATAGGATCACATTTAAACTGCATATGTGCTTTATGTTTCCAGTGTGTCGGTATTTTATACCATTTATTTTTCACCTAAAGTGTCCTAATAGCCTTGGTGTGGAACTCTATCGAAAGGCCTTACTGAAGTCCATATACACAATATCATATCTCATTACCATGATATACCTCCTCAAACACCTTAGTGAAAAAAAGTTTAGTTTAATTAAAAATTTCCTAAGAAAGGAACGCCCTTTGTAAAACCGTGTTGAGATTAATTAATCAATCTGTGCCCTTGTCAAGTTGTCGCAGACAGGCACTCAGATTTTCTCGCTTAGATACCCTTCGTATTGGTAAGTAGCTTATTTTCTTTGTTTACTTATATATGTACAATATTCATTTTAATATTTTCGTATCGATGATCGTATATCAATGACGCGGGGGCACTGACCCTCGAAACATTTATCCAGGTATACTCCAGTAAAATAAGGATGGACAATAATGCATGCAGAATTATTATTGAGGTATCTCGATGAGACTTCAATTGGTGCCTAATTTTTTCTTTATTTTTATTCCTACTTTAGTGTTCTTTTTATTTCACCCACCAACACGATGCGGCCTCATTTCAACCATCTTCTGTTTGCAAAGCTGGTGTACAGTACTAGGTGTGATTACTAGATGCAAATCGACAACACTGGAGTCATGCAGTCAAAGTGCTGAAGTTATTCCCACTTTCTCAGAATAACTCTAATAACTTTGACTTCTGTACAGTAGTGATACGAGGTTTATATGGAAATTGTTCTAGGGTGCTTACCTGTATGTACCTCAACTTATATACTACATGTTATATCATTGGGATGACAACCTTATTGTTTTACCGTTGTCACCCGTGTAGATTGGTGGAAAACTTAACCACCCTGGTCACGACAAGTGGTTCCTTCGACCTCACAATTTATCCATATCTTATCGAGGACCAGTATGGATTGGATAGCACCACAATACGGTGCTATCTAATTTAATTGTGGACTGTATGAGATTATATTTGTTTAAACTGAATGAAGGGGGGTGGGGTAGGTTACCATGGATATATCCATCCAAGGAAAACATTGTACTTATCTCACCACTTACCAGATTTTCTCTGGTGGTACTTGATGTAGCTGGATCGCTCATAACCTATCCAATTACAACATTACCTAACTGGCAGTATCAGTCTGCTTATAACTAGAAGGGTTACTAAATGTGGGTGATTGATACTCTTTATTTCCTCCATTCACCATCTCATTTTCGATGTCCTGCTACCACCGGACCGGTTCTTATTCAGCAGGACGAGGTTATCCGTCGGTGTGTCATGGTTTTGAAGTCGTGATTCATAAAGCTTCACTATCCTCGGTACGGAGAAATCACGATTCACTCGGAGCAGGGCGATCTATTTCAATCCCACATTCTTTAATTAATGTTATTATCACTTCATTACATTACCATTCCCCCCACAAGACGATTAACGTTCTTAATTATTATAACATTAGAGGTCCTTCATTAAGATCTGAGGCCGTTGAGTGAGGATTAACTCACGGGTATTTCTCCTGGACACACACCATGGCCGCGCACCAGTCACACCCGGTTGAACCATTATTCACTAATTTTAACCACCCTTTTCCGGTGGTCCCGTAAATCACGATTCCCTCATCTCACCAGGAACAGTTACGACAATTCCCTATTACTGAATTGAGGCCTTTATTAAACCTTAGGCCGCCGTTAAACGCCAGTTTCCTGATCCCGGTTTTCTCAGCCTCCTCTCCCATTAAAACACTGCCGACCACCCCCTTGCCCCGAGTCGACTATACCCCAGCACATCCGCGCCTGCGCAAAGGGAAATCTTGGTTCTATCCTTATTGTCAAATAATTTTTGATAATATCGAACATTAAACACCTATTAGGCGCTATAGCTTCGGAAAATCGAAATATTTTCCCATTGCGGCGGGCGGAGGTCGTTGCTAGACGACTTACATAATGTGGAGTAACAATTTTCACTTCTTCACTGGCCACCTGGTTGGGAACTCCAACATTGGTATTTACATAATCACCTATAATACTTTCCACCTGTTAATCCTCAGGTAGGGCTCCATCCAAAGCACACTCAAAGCTCCAGCTTTGGTATTACTATTTCCCTCTTATTGTAAGGTGTGCCTATGTCTATGCTCTCGGGGTTATTTGTTGGCATATGAATTATGAGACCTTTCACAATATCAAGTCTCTCTCTGTATCCAAGTCAGCCCCAGCACATTACTGCATTAGGCTCAATCTCAGCCAACTCCATGGCCATCTCCATATTTATTGAACCCTCCAAAATGGACTAATTAGTGTTCATTTCTCTCAGGGCTTAAGCCTATGCTCCCTGGATTAATTTATTGGCATACTGGATAGAATTATGGAGACTTTAACAATAACAAGTCTCTCTCAGTTCCCATGTCAGTCCCGCACCTTACTGCATTATTTATTAACCCCTTCACATATCCTCAATAGTTCCTCTTCGTTGACGTCACACCCGGAAATTGTCCACATAAGATTATTTACCCAATTACTTCGTTCAGTGGACCACCTTGTGCACTTAAGGTAGTGCATTTATCGTCGCTGAAGAAGAACTATTTTATTATTTAACTGTTTATTAATTTATATTCAATATAAGCAGTCAACATTTTGGTTGTCTTGACTAGTTCGCAGAGTGGGCCCTTTAAACTGTCCCATATACGCCATCCTATAATTAGTAGGTAATTCTGGACGGTTGAATTTCCACGGACGTCGCACCCAGTAGTAATATCCAGATTCACATTTAACATCCTTCAGGTATTGTCTGAGTAAAGGAATCATTTGGACTTTCCTATTTATTTTAATCCCTTTGCTGTCAGCTCCACAAATTAGACTGGTTCAACATCATTCTCGATAGAAGAATTACTTGTACTGGTTGACCTTTTATGACTAGGACACCGTGACTGCTATTCACTACTCTCCTCTAGTCAATTATTACTAGGCGGTAGTGTGCCATATATTACATGGGCCCGTACAGTTGTTGAGGAGAGTGACGCCGCTGCTATTGGATTATGCCCTTTATCCTGAATTATTACATCCAAACGCTGGCAAGGCACCTCAGCTAGGCCATCATTATTGCCATTTTAGCTGCAAACCTTTTTAATCCAGTCACTGTAGTGTCAGGGTTATTAACATTATCATTATTGTCACCATTATTATAAGAATTACATACAACCCTGCACATAACTGTTTATGGTGCCTTCCCTTGTGCATTTGATAGCAATGTTCAATTGGTTGCGATATTTACCATTATGATTGTCTAGACATCTGATAAATCGTCAAGTTCTTTAATTCTTTCCACTTTAATATCTAGGAAATATAGGCATTACAATTTTTAGTGAAATGAGTCCCTGGCTGAAGAGGCGTCTCTCTTTTCCTGCTGACCTCTTATTAACTGGGTTAGCACTTACTGAGGTTACTTATTCCTCTTACTTGATGTGAGGAACCTATTACTGATTCCTGACTTGATATGTGCTTATTTAAATCTTAACTATGATTATTCCACTGCGGATTATTTTTCCCCTTTTTTTTTTGAAGACTTGACAGCTTAATTCAGGTGTCATTATGTTGTTTATTCCTTAGAACTGTTTGGCTGACTGGTTGCAATTGACAATTAATTCCTGCACGACCCTAGTTGATTTCCTCCAGACCCGTACTACTGGAGTTTTGGCAAACCACCCTTTGATTAATTGGTTGACAACTGCTCTGGCTTACACCTTTAAGTTTTCAAAGCCTTACTTTTATAGACAGTTTTTCTTCCAATTTTAATGTTGAATTAATAAAACACTCATTTCCATTCCATCTGCACAATTCTCCAGCAGATCTCTTTCACCGTCTTAAACCACAATTTGTACCAATCAAATCTACTTCTATAAAAGCATCTAAATATAGCTTTAATTCATTAGGGTTCACGGTTTCTTTGATTCATTAAATCAAATTGCCTTCGTCACATGGCTTTTAATAGCCTGTAATAAGGCTTTCTTTACTCTAAAATTCACGGACTTGTCAGCCACATAAACTCCATCAGATCAAGTCATGGTTAGAGAATTATTAATAATGATTATACAACTTAAGTAGGTCATTATAAGAGTAATTCTTGCACCTTTACTCTTGTATTAAATCTAGCCAACACATGTGCTAGCATTAATTGGGCTAATTATCAACCCCCCCCCCGACCCCCGATTAATTGTGTACCCTGTACCCACTTCCTTCAATCTTTCAACTTAATAATCTAAGTATTTAATTCATTTAATTTTTTTCTGATTGCATCCGGTTAGGGAAGGACCTAGCGGGCAGAGGTGGAAAAATTTTATTGCGGGTGATTACCTTTATGTACCTCAACATTATTATACATACAAGTAATCTCATTGGAGAGACAACCATATTGTTTACCGTAGTCACCCGTGTAAGACATCGTGAGGAAAACTTAACACCCCTGTCACGACCAAGTGGTTCTTTGACCTCACAATCTTTATCCATAATCTATCGTGACAGTAGGGTTTGGTAGCACCCACAAATACGGTGCTTACTAATTATTGTGGACTTGTATAGATTATATTTGTTTAACTGAATGAACGGGGGGTGGGGTAGGTTTCACATGGATATATACATCAAGGAAACACTTGTACATAATCTCACCACATACAGATATTTCTCTGGTGGTTACTTGATGTCTGCTGGATCACTCATAACCTATCCAATTACAACATACCTAATGGCCAGTACTCAGTCTGCTATAACTAGAAGGGTTACTTAGCTGTGGGTGTTTGATACTCCTTATTTCCTCATTCACCATCTCATTTCGAAGTCCTGCTACACCGACGGTTCTTATCCAGACAGACGAGGTATCTGTCGGTTTGTCCCGGTTTAGAAAAGTCGTGATTCCATAACGCTTCACTAATCCTCGGTACGAGAATCACGCGTTTCACTCGGTGCAGGGCGATCTATTCACATCCCACATTTCTTAACTTAAATGGTTATTATCACTCATTACATTACCATTCACAAGACGATTTAACCGTCTATAATTATTATACACATTAGAGGTCACTTCTTTAAGATCTGAGGCCGAGGAGTGAGGATTAAACGCACGGGTATTTCCCCTGGACCACACCATGGCCCGCGCACCAGTGCACACCCGGTCGAACCATTATTCACTATTTTTACCACCCTTCTTACGGTTGGTCCCGTAATCACGTTCCCTTACTCTTCACAGGAACAGTTACGACACTTCTATTATGAATTGAGGCCTTTATTAATTCCTTAGGCCGCCGTAACGCCGGTTTCCTGATCCCCGGTTTTCACAGCCTCCTCACCCATTCATAACAATGCCGCCACCCCCATGCCCGAGTCGACTTACCCCCCGCACATCCCCGCATGCGACATAGGGAAACTCTTGGTTCTTTCCTATTGTCTCCAAATACATTTTTGACTCATTATCCGACACATTAACACCTATTAGGCGCTATAGCTTTGGAAAATCAAATTTTTTCCACAGGTTTAATAAGTTCGGGCTTGACTTAGTACAATGAATAGAAGAGTGCCAGGGACATGTGGCAGTTAAGGAAGCAATGAGAACGTTCTGAGTAACGAGTAAGTGAAATGAACCAGACGAAGGACGATTTAGAGGTAAATATTACGTTGTCTGCAGGAATATATGTGCGGCGCGGTCTTGAGTTGCTGGGTATGGTGTGCAGAAGTTTCTTCCCTTGTTCTGAGTTCCTCAGAATGCGGCGAGTGGTTTGAAGAAAAGTTTTAGTAAGGTTGTCCACTTGGTTAGTTGTGAGGGGTTTGTATGTATCCGGGTCATTAAGTAGATTTAGCATTTTGTTCCTGTAGTCGTCAGTGTTCATGATAACAACACCACATCCTTTATCAGCGGTGGTGACCCTGATGGTTGTCTTCTGCTAAACCTTTAAGTGCAATGATGTAACGTCGAGGTATGACTGGGGAGCTGCGTGTAGAGATGGCTGCTGAGATGTTGCCTTGAAGAAAACCTTTTTGGAAATCGGAGTCATTGTGTCTGTAGTTTTTAGAAATGAAACTGAGGTCTTGTTGACGATTCACTTGATCTTCCTATTCCAGCCAGCGATTTCATCGACCTCGTTGAACTATGTGTCGGCTTTACGTTTTTCCCTCTTTCGAAAATCACCTCTTTCAACAGACTTTTGGTCTACCCATGGGCTCGCCACTCAGTGCCGTCCTGGCGAACTTATACATGGAACATCTGGAAGCCGAGCGTTTCTCCACCATTATTCCTTCGACCGTCACCTGACTCCGTTATGTTGACGACATTCTCCTCATAACTCCCAGGCGCTTCAACGTTTCAAGCTCTCCAAGACAAGCTCAACCGGGTTTCGAGCCCTCAATCCAGTTCACACTAAAAAGAAGTCGACAACACTCTTCCTTTCCTTGATGTTCTTCTCTGCAAAACTGACCAATGAACTTCTTTTTAAAGTCTATCGAAAACCAACCATCCAAAACGATCTTCTCCACTTCTACTCTCACCACGACACCAAAACTAAATGTGGTGTAATTATAGGCTTCTTCCTGCGCGCACTCAGAATCTGCAGCAATGAGTTCCTTGAGGAAGAATGCACTTAATTGAACAAGTATTTTCTAAACTCCACTATCCTCGTCACTTCATCAGAGACTGCAGACGGCGGGCATTAAACATCTTCAACACATTAAAATTGTATAACATACCGACAGGTTGTTAGGTAAGACACATATGCAACAGTTAGGTATCTTTATTTCGAAACGTTTCGCCTACACAGTAGGCTTCTTTTATCGAGACAGAAAGTTGATAGAAGCAGAAGATACTTGAAGACGATGTAATCAGACCATCACCCTTAAAGTTTTGAGGTGGTCAGTCCCTCATTCTGGAGAAGAGCATTGTTCCATAGTATGAAACAATACGGAGATGAAGTGACAGGATGGAGCCTTATATAGCGCCAGAGGGAGACGTATGTCACTAGAAGAGGTAAGAACGCAGATGTTGGGAGGTCAGGTCCCTCTCAAATCCAGCCGTTCTCACTAGTAGAGGTTGCCCGAAGTTGATTGCAGGTCTGTACCAAGATACCTTGTGTTGCAGTGTCTGACAGATTGAACATAAAATGGTATAAAATACCCAAACGGGTTTGTTAGGTAAGACACATATGAAAACAGTTAGGCATCTTTATTTCGAAACGTTTCGCCTACACAGTAGGCTTCTTCAGTCGAGTACAGAAAAGCTGATAGAAGCAGAAGATACTTGAAGACGATGTAATCAGTCCATCCCCCTTAAATTTTTTGAGGTGGTCAGTCCCTCAGTCTGGAGAAGAGCATTGTTCCATAGTATGAAACAATACGGAGATGAATTTGGGACATAATGGAGCCTTATATAGCGCCAGGAGGTGAGACGTAGGTCACTAGAAGAGGTAAGAACGCAGAATGTTGGGAGGTCAGGTCCCTCTCAAACCCACCCGTTCTCACTAGTAGAGGTTGTCGAAGTTGATTGCAGGTCTGTACCAAGATACCCTTGTGTTGCATTGTCTGACAGATTGAACATTAAAATGGACAACCTCTACTAGTGAGAACGGAGGGATTTGAGAGGGACCTGACCTCCCAACATCTGCGTTCTTACCTCTTCTAGTGACCTACGTCTCACCTCCTGGCGCTATATAAGGCTTCATCCTGTCACTTCATCTCCATATTGTTTCATACTATGGAACAATGCTCTTCTCCAGACTGAGGGACTGACCACCTCAAAACTTTAAGGGTGATGGACTGATTACATCGTCTTCAAGTATCTTCTGCTTCTATCAACTTTTCTGTACTCGACTGAAGAAGCCTACTGTGTAGGCGAAACGTTTCGAAATAAAGATACCTAACTGTTGCATATGTGTCTTACCTAACAACATCTTCAACACACCCAGAGAAGACACTGCCAAGAAGAGATACATAGTTCTCCCCACCAACTCCATTGCCAAACATGTTTCCAACATCTTTTCCAATACATCATTTCAAGTATCTACCTCCACAACCACGACCATCAAGGACATCACCAGTAGTAAACAGGACAAGCTTCCATCCTCTGCAGGGGTATACATAATCCCTTGTAATGACTGCAACAAATTATACGTGGGCGAAACATCAAGAGACCTCCAAACACGTATTTCAGAACACCAATACGCAAGCAGGACTGACGATTTCAAGGAATGCCTTGTACATCATCGCAATTCACAAACCATTTAATTAACTAAAAGAAACTCAAAACTTATGCCACAGAAGACAACACTCAATAAACCCAAGAATCCTGGAATCATCGCTTATCTCTATAACCAACAATTTCAACCAGAACAATGGCTTGTATAACATAGCTGAACCACTTGCCAAGAAACTTCTTCATCGCTATCCCACATAAGAACATAGAACACTGTAGAAGGTCTACTCACAACTTGTCCAATACCCTTGCCAAGCTACTCAAGACTCCATAACCCCACCCGGTAGATCATCAGATGCAGCATTCTCCACCTGACCTCAACATTCTGAACCTGACCATAAATACACCCGTACCTTCCACCCCAGGTAGATCTGTTTGTGACTTGAAAAAGCCCACTGTGTGGGGCGAACGTTGTCAAAAAAAGAATCACATTTTAAAATGTATAGTGTTTTGTTTCCAGTGTGTCGGGATTTTTTACCATTTTTTTTTCACCTAAGTGTCCTCAATAGCCTCTGATGTGGAACTCTATCGAAAGCCTTACTGAAGTCCATATACACAATATCATATTCATTACCATGATCTACCTCCTCAAACACCTTAGTGAAAAAAGTTAGTAAATTCCTAAGACAGGAACGCCCCTTTGTAAAACCGTGTTGAGATTCATTAATCAATCTGTGCCTGTCAAGATGTCGCGACAGGTCATCATGTTTTCTCGCATAGATACCCTTCGTATTGGTAAGTAGCTTATTTACTTTGTTTACTTATAT
Source organism: Cherax quadricarinatus (assembly GCF_026875155.1). Lineage (NCBI taxonomy): Eukaryota > Metazoa > Arthropoda > Malacostraca > Decapoda > Parastacidae > Cherax > Cherax quadricarinatus. Next base: position 36,339,312 of record NC_069431.1, read on the forward strand.
ATGTACCAATATTCATTTTAATATTTTATCGTATCGATGATCGTATATCAATGCCGCGGGGGCATTGTCCCTTGAAACATTATCCAGGTATACTCCAGGTAAATAAGGATGGACAATAATGCTGCAGAACTTATTATTGATTATCCTCGAAGGAGGACCTTCAAGTGGTTGCCTAATTTTTTTTCTTATTTTTATTCCTACTTATAGTTGTTACTTTTATTTCCCCACAACACGATGCGGCCTCATTCAACCATCTTCAGTTTGCAAAGCTGATGTACAGTACCTAGGGTGTGATTCTAGATGCAAATGACATACACAGGAGTCATGCAGTCAAAGCTGCTGAACTTATTCCCACTTTCTCAGAATAACTCTAATAACTTTGACATTCTGTACAGTAGATACATAGGTTTTATGGAAAATTTTCTAGGGTGCTTACCTGTATGTACCTCAACATTATATACATACAAGTAATCTCATTGGGAGACAACCATATTGTTTACTGTAGTCACCCCGTGTAGACATGTGAGAAAACTTAACCACCCCTGGTCACGACAAGTGGTTCCTTCGACCTCACAATCTTATCCATATCTATCCGAGACCAGTATGGATTGGATAGCACCCACAAATACGGTGCTACTAATTAATTGTGGACTGTATAGATTATATTAGTTTAACTGAATGAAGGGGGTGGGGTAGGTTACAAAATGGATATAATCCATCAAGGAAAACACTTGTACATAATCTTACCACTTACCAGATATTTCCCGGTGGTTACTTGATGTAGCTGGATCACTCATAACCTATCCAATTACAACATCCCTAACTGGCCAGTATCAGTCTGCTATAACTAGAAGGGTTACTTAACTGTGGGTGATTGATACTCCTTATTTCCTCCATTCACCATCTCATTTCGATGTCCTGCTACACCGACACGGTTTTTATTTCCAGCAGGACGAGGTATCCGTCTGTTTGTCCTGGTTAGAAGTCGTGATTCCATAAAGCTTCACTATCCTCGTACGAGAATCACGCTTTTCACTCGGAGCAGCGATCTATTTCACATCCCACATTCTCTTAACTTAATGTTATTATCACTCATTACATTACCATTCACAAGACGATTTAACGTCTCATATATTATACACTTTAGAGGTCACTCCTTAAGATCTGAGGCCGATGATGAGGATTAACTCACGGGTATTTCCCCTGGCCCACACACCATGGCCGCGCACCCAGTCACACCCGGGCCCGAACCATTATTTCACTAATTTTACCACCCTTTTACGTGGTCCCGTAAATCACGTTCCCTCACTCTTCACCAGGAACAGTTACGACACTTCCTATTATGAATTGAGGCCTATATTAATCATTAGGCCGCCGTAAATGCCAGTTTCCTGATCCCTGGTTTTCACAGCCTCCTCACCCATTCAAAACACTGCCGCCACCCCCATGCCCCGAGTCGACCTATACCCCCCGCACATCCCCGCATGCGCAAAGGGAACTCTTGGTTCTATCCTATTGTCAAATACATTTTTGACTCATATCGACACATTAAACACCTATTAGGCGCTATAGCTTTGGAAAATCAAAAATTTTCCACAGGTTTAATAAGTTCGGGCTGACTTAGATACAACGAATAGAAGGGTGCCAGGGGACATGTGGCAGTTAAGGAAGCAATGAGACGTCTGAGTAACGAGTAAGTGAAATGAGCCAGACGAAGACGAGTTAGAGGTAAATATACGTTGTTGCAGGAATATATGTGGTCGGGCGCGGAGGCCATTAATCAGTAAATCTGATTAATTATAGTATGAAGTAAGAGCAGGAACAGACCGCTACAAACATAGCCAGGTCAGCACCACTCCCATAATTAATTAAATTGGAGAGTATTTTAAGAAGAATCACAGCAGGACATGTGGGAGCTAAATTCTCAGTATTCATACCATAGGTGAGAGTAGTAAAGAAATGTACACAAATATCCATCAAAATGGTATACAATACCGACAGGTTGTTAGGTGTGATGAATGGTTTGAAAAACCGACAAGTTGAAGATTGAGACACTTATGCAGCATTAAGATTCCCATATGCTGCATAAGCGTCTCAATCTTCAGGTTGTTAGGTAAGACACATATGCAACAGTTAGACAACTTTATTCCGAAACGTTTCGCCTACACATAGGCTTCTTTTAGTCGAATACAGAAAGTAGGCGGACAGTAGAGATGTGAAACGATGTAATCAGTCCATCACCCATGGAACTGGATTTCTCCAGGCTGAGGGACTGACAACCTCAAATTCTACGACTTCAAGGGTGATGGACTGATTACATCGTCTTCACATCTCTACTGTTCCTGCTACTTTCTGTATTCGACTGAAGAAGCCTACTGTGTAGGCGAAACGTTTCGGAATAAAGTTGTCTAACTGTTGCATATGTGTCTTACCTAACAAATATCCAGCACATAGGAGAAAAGTTAACGACGTTTCAGTCAAACTTGGATCATTTATAAGTCACAGTGTAACTAAATGGTTTATTTGTGTATTGTACCTTTTCGTTTTTTAACGAAGACGTGGCAACAGCTGGAGTGGCAGATGGTGTCGGCAGATGGTGCTGGCAGATGGCGCTGGCAGACACCGTATGCGGATTCAAGGATAATTACGAGAAAAGATAAAATCACAAGCATCTGTCTGGGCCGCAGAGCAGAGAATCACAGCACGACAAGTACACTGATACTTCAGCAACAGCATAATTGATCACAAAGTAAAAAATAATGAATTCATTTTCTCTTCTATGTTTTATCTCTTAGTTAATGGTTGGTGGACACGTGTTTTGCCTGGAGAGATGAACTCAGCAGGAACTTAATGTTTACTGGAAGACTTCAAGACATGCTGTTGGCAGTGGTAATTTTTGGTTGAGGTGTTAGTGATTGTTGTTGTTATTACTGTGTAAGTGATTGTTGTTGTTATTACTGTGTAAGTGATTGTTGTTGTTATTACTGTGTAAGTGATTGTTGTGGTGATTGTGTTAGTGATTGCTGTTGTTACTGTGTAGTGATTGTTACTGCGTTAGTGACTGTTGTTGTTACTGTGTTACTGATTGGGCTGTGGTTGTGTTATGATTTGTTGTTGTGGCTGTGTTAAAGTGATGTTGTAGATGTGGTAGGATTGTTGTTGCGGATGTGTGCTAGTGATCGTTGTTGTGATAAATTTATGTGAGAGGCAGTGACTGTTGTGGGGTGTGGTATTGATTTTCGTATTGTGCTTAGAGATTGTGGTGATACAGGTTGTGTTGGTGATCGCTGTTGTAAAATTGTGATTGCTGTGGTAGCTGTGGTAATGGTGATGTTAGAAGTTGTGGTAAAGATTGAGGAAAGACTTGGGACAGTGATTGTGTAAAAATTTTTGTAGGTATTGTGTGATTTGCATCTGAAGTTATGGTGGTAGTGATTTTTTTTAAGGTGTGTGATTGTATATGCAGTTGTGTTGGTACCGATTGTTTTTGTAGGTGTTTGATTGTATCTGCAGTTGTGGTGGCAGTGATTATTTTTGAGGATGTGTTAGTGACTGTTGTGGAGGCTTTGATACTAATAGGGGTGGTGGTTGTAATCTTGATTGTTGTTGTGACTGGGGTTTGATGATTGTGACGGTAGTTAGAAGTAGAAATTGTTGTGTTGAATGAGGTACAGATTGTGGTGATGACTATGGAAGTGATAGTTTTAGTAGTAGAAGCATCTGAGATAGTGATTGTGTTTGGAGTTGTTGTAATGATTGTGATGAGTATGACATTTTCATAGTGCTTAAAAGTGGGATTGTTTTTTGTGTTTGTTAGTGATTGTTTTTTAGGGTTTTAGCATTGAGTGTGGTGACTATGGAGTACTGATTGTAGTGCTAGTTGTTGAAAGTGATTTTGAAAGTGATGCTAGTGATTGTGTGATGTAATGATTTAGAAAAGAGACAAGTGATTGTGTTTCTTAGAAATTGTTTTCAGTCTGAGTTGAAATAGTGACAGTGGTGTTAGATGTGGAATGATTTTGTCTTGTGGTGTTGATTGTGACGAAGATAGCAGTAATAATATGGGTATCACAATTAATGCCAAGTGGTGGAAGTAACTGTAAAGATTGTTTTTTAGGTGATAATAGTGATTACAACTGTAATAATGGGTTGTTGTAATGTAGAGGAAGTTATTTCCTTTGTTTGTGGAGTAGAGGTTGTGATTATTGAAACGATAGTGAGTTTGATGGTGGGGCTGACTCTGATTACAGAAGGGTAGTGGCAGTGATAATAGTGTTATAAATTGTGGTTTTTATGGTAGTGATTGTGGCAGGGGTTGGCCGTAGTGATTGTGACAGGGTGGCCATAGTGATTGTGGCAGGGGTGGCCGTAGTGATTGTGGCAGGGGTGGCCGTAGTGATTGTGGTGCAGGGGTGGCCGTAGTGATTGTGACAGGGGTGACCATAGTGATTGTGGCAGGGGTGGCCGTAGTGATTGTGGCAGGGGTGGCCGTAGTGATTGTGACAGGGGTGACCATAGTGATTGTGGCAGGGGTGGCCGAGTGATTGTGGCAGGGTGTGACCATAGTGATTGTGACAGGAAGTGGCCATATGTGATTGTGGCAGGGGTGGCCGTAGTGATTGTGCAGGGGTGGCCGTAGTGATTTTTGACAGGGGTGACCATAAATGATTGTGACAGGGGTGACCATAGTGATTGTGGCAGGGGTGGCCATAGTGATTGTGACAGGAGTGGCCATTAGTGATTGTGGCAGGGGTGGCCGTAGTGATTGTGGCAGGGGTGGCCATATGATTGTGACAGGAGTGGCCATAGTGATTGTGGCAGGGTGGCCGTAGTGATTGTGACAGGAGTGGCCATAGTGATTGTGGCAGGGATGGCCGTAGTATTGTGGCAGGGGTGGCCATAGTGATTGTTGACAGGAGTGGCCATAGTGTATTGTGGCAGGGGTGGCCGTTTGTGATTGTGACAGGAGTGGCCATAGTGATTGTGGCGGGGGTGGCCATAGTGATTGTGGCAGGGGTGGCCGTAGTGATTGTGGCAGGGTTGGCCGTAGTGATTGTGACAGGGGTGACCATAGTGATTGTGGCAGGGGTGGCCATAGTGATTGTGACAGGGGTGACCATAGTGATTGTGGCAGGGGTGGCCGTAGTGATTGTGGCAGGGGTGGCCGTAGTGATTGTGACAGGAGTGGCCATAGTGATTGTGGCAGGGGTGGCCGTAGTGATTGTGACAGGGGTGACCATAGTGATTGTGACAGGGGTGACCATAGTGATTGTGGCAGGGGTGGCCGTAGTGATTGTGGCAGGGGTGGCCGTAGTGATTGTGACAGGAGTGGCCATAGTGATTGTGGCAGGGGTGGCCGTAGTGATTGTGGCAGGGGTGGCCATAGTGATTGTGACAGGGGTGACCATAGTGATTGTGGCAGGGGTGATGGAAGTGAATTTGGAAAGGGAAGTGGTATTAATTGTGATAAAGATAGTAGCTGTGAGTGTAGCATGGACGGTGGTAGCTTTTGTAGATGGGATAAGTAGTAGAGTTTATCCCTCAGTAGTATCTCCCTCAGTGGTCTCTCCCAGAGCAGTTATCTCCCTCAGTGGTCTCTCCCAGAGTAGTTATCTCCCTCAGTGGTCCTCCCAGAGTAGTTTTTCTCCCTCAGTGGTCTCTCCCAGAGTAATCTCCCTCAGCGGTCTCTCCCAGAGTAATCTCCCTCAGTGGTCTCTCCCAGAGTAGTTATCTCCCTCAGTGGTCTCTCCCAGAGTAGTTATCTCCCTCAGTGGTCTCTCCCAGAGTAGTTATCTCCCTCAGTGGTCTCTCCCAGAGTAGTTATCTCCCTCAGTGGTCTCTCCCAGAGTAGTTATCTCCCTCAGTGGTCTCTCCCAGAGTAGTTATCTCCCTCAGTGGTCTTTCCCAGAGTAGTTTGTCTCCCTCAGTGGGTCTCTCCCAGAGTAGTTATCTCCCTCAGTGGTCTCTCCCAGAGTAGTTATCTCCCTCAGTGGTCTCTCCCAGAGTAGTTATCTCCCTCAGCGGTCTCTCCCAGAGTAGTTATCTCCCTCAGTGGTCTCTCCCAGAGTAGTTATCTCCCTCAGTGGTCTCTCCCAGAGCAGTTATCTCACTCAGTGGTCTCTCCCAGAGTAGATTTACTCCCTCAGTGGTCTCTCCCAGAGTAGTTATCTCCCTCAGTGGTCTCTCCAGAGTAGTTATCTCCCTCAGTGGTTTCTCCCAGAGTAGTTATCTCCCTCAGTGGTCTCTCTCTAGCAGTTATCTCCTCAGGGTCTCTCCCAGAGTAGTTATCTCCTCAGTGGTCTCTCCCAGAGTAGTTATCTCCCTCAGTGGTCTCTCCCAGAGTAGTTATCTCCCTCAGTGGTCTCTCCCAGAGCAGTTATCTATCTCAGTGGTCTCTCCCAGAGTAGTTATCTCCCTCAGTGGTCTCTCCCAGAGTAGTTATCTCCCTCAGTGGTCTCTCCCAGAGTAGTTATCTCCCTCAGTGGTCTCTCCCAGAGTAATCTCCCTCAGCGGTCTCTCCCAGAGTAATCTCCCTCAGCGGTCTCTCCCAGAGTAGTTATCTCCCTCAGCGGTCTCTCCCAGAGTAGTTATCTCCCTCATTGGTCTCTCCCAGAGCAGTTATCTCCCTCAGCGGTCTCTCCCAGAGTAGTTATCTCCCTCATTGGTCTCTCCCAGAGCAGTTATCTCCCTCAGTGGTCTCTCCCAGAGCGGTCTCCCCCCTGAGCGGTCTCCCGTGTGCTCGTGCCCCACCCAGTGTGCTCGTGCCCCACCCAGTGTGCTCGTGCCCCACCCAGTGTGCTCGTGCCGACCGCCGGATTTCCCCCGCTCCACGATTTTTTTTTTCCGATTTTTTCAAATTTTTTTTGAATTTCATATTTTTTGAAGGAGAAACATTTTCACTTCCCTCTATGGGTACCCCTATGGTAAGACTTCCCACCACCCACTTCCATACCCAATATTCCTGCTCCACTTCCTTGGATCAAGACCTTCCTCTCCGTCGTGGAGGTTACCTGGAGGTTATTCCGGGGATCAACGCCCCCGCGGCCCGGTCCATGACCAGGCCTCCCGATGGATCAGGGCCTGATCAACTAGGCTGTTACTGCTGGCCGCACGTAGTCCAACGTACGAGCCACAGTCCGGCTGATCCGGCACTGACTTTAGGTATCTGTCCAGCTCTCTCTTGAAGGCAACCAGGGGTTTATTGGCAATTCCCCTAATGCTTGATGGGAGGCTGTTGAACAGTCTTGGGCCCCGGACACTTATGGTGTTTTCCCTTAGTGTACCAATGGCGCCCCTACTTTTTATTGGGGGCATTTTGCATCGCCTGCCCCGTCTTTTACTTTCGTAGGGAGTGATTTCTGTGTGCAGATTTGGGATCATTCCTTCCAAGATTTTCCAAGTGTAGATTATAATATATCTCTCCCTCCTGCGTTCCAACGAGTACAAGTCAAGTGCTTCCAAGCGTTCCCAGTAGTTAAGGTGCTTGACAGAACTTATACGTGCAGTAAAGGATCTCTGTACACTCTCTAGATCTGCGATTTCACCTGCTTTGAATGGAGATATTAATGTACAGCAGTATTCCAGCCTAGAGAGAACAAGTGATTTGAAAATGATCATCATGGGCTTGGCATCTCTCGTTTTGAAAGTTCTCATTATCCATCCTGTCATTTTCTTTGCACGTGCGATCGTGGCACTGTTGTGATCCTTGAAAGTGAGATCCTCAGACATTACAACTCCCAGGTCCCTTACATTATTTTTTCAATTTTTTTTATATTCTCCATCTACTTGGATCAAATGTTGGCAGTGAGGGCGGCGTTTTACAGCAGCCCGGTAGATGGCAGTGAGGGAGGCATTTTACAGCAGCCTGGTAGATGGCAGTGAGGGAGGCATTTTACAGCAGCCTGGTAGATGGCAGTGAGGGCGGCGTTTTACAGCAGCCCGGTAGATGGCAGTGAGGGCAGCATTTTACAGCAGCCTGGTAGATGGCAGTGAGGGCAGCGTTTTACAACAGCCCGGTAGATGGCAGTGAGGGAGGCATTTTACAGCAGCCTGGTAGATGGCAGTGAGGGCGGCATTTTACAGCAGCCTGGTAGATGGCAGTGAGGGCGGCATTTTACAGCAGCCTGGTAGATGGCAGTGAGGGCGGCATTTTACAGCAGCCCGGTAGATGGCAGTGAGGGCAGCGTTTTACAGTGGTCAGGTAGATGGCAGTGAGGGCGGCATTTTACAGCAGCCTGGTAGATGACAGTGAGGGCAGCGTTTTACAGCGGTCAGGTAGAAGGCAGTGAGGGCGGCATTTTACAGCGGTCAGGTAGATGGCAGTGAGAGCGGCATTTTACAGCAGCCTGGCAGATGGCAGTGAGGGGCGGCATTTTACAGCAGCCTGGCAGATGGCAGTGAGGGGCGGCATTTTACAGCAGCCAAGTAGATGGCAGTGAGGGCGGCATTTTACAGCAGCCTGGCAGATGGCAGTGAGGGGCGGCATTTTACAGCAGCCTGGCAGATGGCAGTGAGGGGCGGCATTTTACAGCAGCCAAGTAGATGGCAGTGAGGGCGGCATTTTACAGCAGCCTGGCAGATGGCAGTGAGGGGCGGCATTTTACAGCAGCTCGGTAGATGGCAGTGAGGGCGGCGTTTTACAGCAGCTCGGTAGATGGCAGTGAGGGCGGCGTTTGAGGGCGGCCTGGTAGATGGCAGTAAGGGCAGCATTTTACAGCAGCCTGGTGGATGGCAGTGAGGGCAGCGTTTTACAGCGGCCTGGTAGATGGCAGTGAGGGCAGCGTTTTACAGCAGCCTGGTAGATGGCAGTGAGGGCAGCGTTTTACAGCAGCCTGGTAGATGGCAGTGAGGGGAGCGTTTTACAGCAGCCTGGTAGATGGCAGTGAGGGCAGCGTTTTACAGCAGCCTGGTAGATGGCAGTGAGGGCAGCATTTACAGCAGCCTGGTAGATGGCAGTGAGGGCATCATTTTACAGCAGCCTGGTAGATGGCAGTGAGGGCAGCATTTTACAGCAGCCTGGTAGATGGCAGTGAGGGCATCATTTTACAGCAGCCTGGTAGATGGCAGTGAGGGCAGCATTTTACAGCAGCCTGGTAGGTGGCAGTGAGGGCAGCGTTTTACAGCGGCCTGGTAGATGGCAGTGAGGGCATCATTTTACAGCAGCCTGGTAGATGGCAGTGAGGGCAGCGTTTTACAGCAGCCTGGTAGATGGCAGTGAGGGCAGCGTTTTACAGCGGCCCAGTAGATGGCAGTGAGGGTGGCGTTTTACAGTGGCCAGGTAGATGGCAATGAGGCCGGCATTTTACAGCAGCCTGGTAGATGGCAGTAAGGGCAGTGTTTTACAGTGGACCTGTTAGATGGCAGAGGGCGGCGTTTTACAGTGGCCCGGTAGATGTCAGTGACGGCAGCGTTTCACAGCGGCCTGGTAGATGGCAGTGAGGGCGGCGTTTCACAGCGGCCAGGTAGATGGCAGTGAGGGCGGCATTTTACAGCCGCCAGGTAGATGTCAGTGTGGGCGGCGTTTCACAGCGGCCTGGTAGATGGCAGTGAGGGCGGCATTTCACAGCGGCCTGGTAGATGGCAGTGAGGGCGGCGTATCACAGCGGCCTGGTAGATGGCAGTGAGGGCGGCGTTTCACAGCGGCCTGGTAGATGGCAGTGAGGGCGGCAATACACTGTAACAGTCCCTCAGGAGTCTAAAATACCATAACCCCAATTTACCGACTTTTTCTTACCGTTGGTGATGAAGGTGGTGGTGATGTAGGTGCTGGTTGTTGTTGTTGTGGTGGTGGTGGTGGTGGTGGGTGCGGGTTGTTGTTGTGTCGGGGGGGTGGGGATGGTGGTGGTGGCAGGTTTTGGTGTAGGTGTGGGTTGTTGTTTTTGTGGGTGGTGGGGGGATGTAGGTGCTGGTTGTTGTTTTTTGTTGTGGTGGTGATGTAGGTGCTGGTTGTTTTTTTGTTGTGGTGGTGGTGGTGGTGATGTAGGTGCTGGTGTTTTTGTTGTTGTGGTGGTGGGGGTGATTGTAGGTGCTGGTTGTTGTTGTTGTTGTGGAGGTGGTGGTTGCTGCAAACCCTGAATGGGTTGCTATGTATATGTATATATCATATTATCTTTTCATATAATTTTATATTGCTTATGTATAGCTAAATCGTAAATAATTGCTTTAAAATTATTATTTGACTTACTTATGTTGTTAGGTAGGATGTAACACATATATTATGTGCTCAGTTCAAGTCTTGATTGTCTAACTACTGTAATTATCGCTCTTTGCTTGTTTCCCTTCCGGCTTCTGTTGCTGGGCAGTAACTGTCCACGGAGCTATCACGTGATCGTGATCGAGTGGGGGTTGTCCTCACCCTCGCCTGAAGTATTCATTCTGGTCTAAGACTCGCTGGGTGGTTGGACGTATTCCAGACAAAGTGCCTAAATCTTCCTTATAGGCCCTTGTTGGAAGACCGTCTCTTGTCTCATTATTGTTAGTTCTGTGAGACTCTGTTCACAGAACATTGTATAGACTTAGTGATTTTCGATGTTGTACTGAGGTTGTGTGTCGCATAGACACTCTAAACAACTCAGGTCCTGAGCTGTAGCTTCTGACCTAACTTGTACTGGTATCTGTGTATTATCACAGTCGGGGATTTTCTTATGCTGAACTTAGATTCAGTAGTATGGGAGTTTTGTGACTTTTGTGGAGGATCTGCTGATGGTCCCTACTTAGTGTCGTTATATTATCTCCTTGTCCTGATTGTGTTGCAGTTGCTTGTTGTATTGGTATTGGGCTTAGCATTCTTTTTATTGTTCAAGCAGACTGTTCTGGTTGCCAGTTGGTGAAGAAGTTAGTTTATTGGAGGACTTTGTCAGTCACTTGTTTAAATCTAGTCGAGTCGTGAGACATAGTGAACTACTTAGAGCACTTACACACATACACACAAACTTGTACTTATTTATAATATATTATTAAATGTTAATGTACCAGATGGTACTTAAGAATTATAAATGTGATATGTACTTTCAGCACAATACTATTGCATTGTCCTCATTGCTTCCGGGCCGTGTGGACGTGCTGCGCAGGTGCTCCCGATTCAGTTGATTTTCTGCGCAGTTTGCCTGTTTTGAGCAATCAACATGGCGGATAGACATGGCAGACGTGTGAATACTGTCTGTGTGGAACTGGTATGTGGTGCCCTGAGTAGTTCTACAATGCAGGTGCTTCTGCCAAGTATCATCCGCGATGTGTACGGCGTACCGAACGACGAGTTGTATGGTGTAGCAGTGAATGGAGTGTCCAGGATCTTCATCAAGTTTAAGAGTGCTGGGTTTTACTCCAACATAGTCGAAGCGTTCCAAGAAAAGAGTATGACCATTAATTCTGCAGTGGAGGTCTGCGTACATGACGTATCAAGCTATGTAACGTGGGTAAAGATGAGAAATGTCCCCTTTGAGGCCTTGGAATATGATGTTGTGGAGGCATTCCGTAGGTATGGCAAGATCCATTCAGCAGAGTTGGGAGTATGGAAGGATGGGCCTTATATGGGGCTGCCAGAGGGATCTTTCACATTGAAGATGACATTGAGACAACCTATACCATCGTACGTTCTGAGGGAAGAGTTCAGAACACAGGTTTATGTATATTATGCAGGACAGCAGCGGACATGTAGGCTGTGCGGGTCTTATGACCATATGGCGGCCCAATGTCATCAAAGGCAGGGACGGAGAGAACAGGCGCCAACAACTGTGGAACGACAGCTGCTCTCCTTGGCACCTGGGACAGGTGAAGCTGCAAGACAGGCGTCTGGAAGTTGGAGTGAAGAAGTAGACAGAGCGGAGTCGGAGTTGGGAGCATGCGCCACGTTACCTGTGGGAACTGTGTCTGAGCGACCATCTACGGATGCGACTGTTGATAGAAGTGACTTACAACAGGATGGTCTGTTGGACGAGGTCTTGAAAGACTTCTTGGGGGAGGTTGGAAGACAGTCGGGAAGGGAGAAGGACGGAGGGTACTGGAGGGGTAGCATCTGCACAGGAGTGTGAGAACACCTTGTGCAACGAGAGTAAGCAGCACAAAGTGGTGGTTGAGGTGCACCAGGAGGACATGGATGCTGAGGCAACGTGTGGAGGTGGCACACGTAAGCGAGCAGCTGGGACTCTGATAGGTAAGATGTCTTAACGCCGGGCAGAGATCTGGAAAGAAACCTGGAAGACCGGGCTAGAGCTCCCGGGAGTGGTGGCACCGGTCTGGTGCTGCAAGGGTCGAAGAAAAGGGGGGGATCGGAGGTCTGGATAGACCAAGTGACAAACGTGGCTATAGTCAACAGCCACATCTTTCGAGCAACCTTCAAAAGCGGCGGGGAAAGCCGCCTTTATTGTAATAATTCAAGGTGGTCACCATTAATGTTAATGGCCTGAGAGCTGAGGTTAAGAGAGTGTGGATGGAATGGTTTTTGAGGAGATTTGATGTGGATATATGTTTCATACAGGAGCATAATTACAAGTTTGGATGTGAGTTGCGCTTGAAGGGATATAAGTTATATGTGAGTGGATCAGTGAGGTTAAAAGGGGGAAGGGTTGCTGTGGCTGTGAAGGAAACCAGTCCCTTGCGTGTGTTAGGGTGGGAGGAGGTGGGGGTGGAAGGGTGGTGTGGGTAGAGGGAGAGTGGGGTGAGATAAGGGTTTGTTTTATAGGAATATACATGCCGGCAGATGGAAATGCAGCAGTTAAGGTAACTTTCGTGAGGGATGTTTTGCTTTTTTATTTGAGGGGATTGCCTTTAGTTACTGTGATAGGAGGAGATTGGAATTGTGTCATACGACAGGGTGATGTGGAACCTAGGGGGGCGGGGTGTGTGTTGGGGTTTATACGCAATGTGTTGGGGGATGTGGGAGTTTTAGATGTAGTGGGGAGGGGTGGTTGGAGGGTTGAGTATACATTTGTATGAAGGGGTATGCTGCACGACTGGACAGGCTCTATGCTACAGAGGCAATACGAGTTCTGGGAGTTAGGACCCTCGATGTGGTGTTTTCGGACCACAGCGCTATTACTGCGGATCTTGATTGGGAGGATATGGTTAGGATACACACTGGTTATTGGAAATTAAATGCGAGACTTGTGAAGGGGGAGGGGGTGAGTGAGGCTTTTGGGGATTGGTGGCACTCTTTTTGGGGATCAAGGGATGTGGGGTCGTGTGTCTTGGAATGGTGGGAGAAGCGAGCTAAGCCGGGTATTGCTGGATTCTTTAAAAATAGGGGACGGGAAGAGGCCAGGTGGAGGTATGGGTTACAGAATTATTTGGAATGTCAGCTGAACGAGTGTTATGAGGAGGAAGTGGGGAAGCAGTATGGGACCGTGGAACAACTTAGAGGTAGACTGGTGGAGATACACAATGACAGATTTGATGCCGTGCATGTGAGGGCAGGATTGGAGGCTGTATTGTGGGGGGGATAAACCTTTGGGAAGTGTTTTAAGACGTTTTAGGGTAAGGCAGAAGGAGTCAACTATTTTGCAATTAGAGGTGAGCGAGGATATGGGTGGATATCATAAGAGTCAGGTGCTTACTACTACAGAAGGCATGAGTAATTATACTGATTTCTGGTTTCGAGAGAAATGGAGAAAGGGGGGGGGGCGATGCTTTTGAGGAAGTGTTGGAGGGGGGTGTGGGTTAGGGCAGAAAGAAGTAGAGGGGATGGAGATGGGAGGCGTGATTAGTGTGGGGGAAGTTGAGGAGGCAGTGTTTAACATGAGTACTGGAAAAGCAACAGGCATCAATGGGATTTCAATAAAGATACCCAAGAGTTGCACATGTGTCCCAATTATCAACATGTCGGTTCTCTGAACCATTCATCTACAAATCTGTCAGACACTGCAACTTCTTGGGATCTTAATACTTAGGAATTCTTCGCTTGCCTAATTCTTGGGCACGACCTACTTCCACATTGAACAAATGTGACACAACCTATGACTGCTGCACCTCTCCTGCCATACGTTATAAGCTGCTTTCTCCGCGATATGCCGTATTCTATTCAAGATTGATGGACTGAACACATCGACTCAAGGTTGAGGGACTGATTAACCTCATTCTCCTCCTGTTCTTCAAGTTTCTCCTACGTATGGACTGTGAAGCCCCTGTGTGGCGAAACGTTTTCCTCAATAAAGATACCCAAGAGTTTGCACATGTGTCAAATTTATCAACATTCGGTTCTCTAACCATTATCTACAAAATATTAAACTTGTCGGGTGGAGGTCAAGAATTGTATGCGAGGGAGGGCAACTAAGTCAACCAAAGATGGAGTGGTTGTATTGGTTCGCAAAAGAAAATGGGGGAAGGTTTTTTAAGTGCGTATGACTATCCTCAAATGTGTTCTATACAAGTTTTTTGCAAAGATATTAGGAATAGGAGAAAAAGGTAATTTGGGGGGGTTGACATAGGGGTCAATGGTTACCGGGGAGAAGTATGAGATTGGCATGGGTGCTAAGGGACTTTTGGGGGTTGCAAATGGGGGAGGACTTTTGGGTATTGATTGGGAAATGCAATGATGTGTAATAAAAAAATTTTTGGGGGCTTGTTTGTTGCACGGGGGGTTTGGCTGGAGTGGATGGTGGGGTCGAACGCTAAACTATCGGCTAGGGAAAACGGGCCCAAGTTAATGGCAGTTGGGAAAGGGGTTAAAAGGAGGGGTTTGCGGCAGGGGTCCCCTTTTTCACAAATTCGTTTGCGTGCAGCAAAATCTGTTCATGGGCTCGTTGGGGGGGTGGGGCTTAAATGGGGAGAGGGGAAGGGCGCCGGGGCATTTGGGGATTGGAAAAACCACTACCGATAAAGGGTGGAGGGATTGCATACGGTGGGGAGGGTGTTGGGGGTTTTTTTGGGAAGGTTCGGCATGAGAGAAAAAGGGCAAACGTGTTTACGGAGGTGGGTCTTGGTGGGGGGGCTTGGGTTTGGAGTTTGGGGGGGCATGGGGGATAATTGAAGATTGTAGATTTTATCCTGGCGAATCGCAGGAGCTAGGCGGGAAAAATCAGAGGGGGTGGGGAAAAAGAGTAGTAGTTTAAAGGGGTTTCGGGGGAGATTCACATTACAGCGGGGCTTTTAAAGTAATTCGCGGGTTTTACAAAAAGGGTTTGGGTATAGGGGAAAGTAAGTTCTTTAAGATAAGAAAGTTCCCGGTGTGTGGCATTATTATGAGGAAATCAAGATGTCAGGCAAAATGGCGTTCAGGGTTAATTTAACTTTCTGGCTTAGATCATAATATATCAGATGAACGATTTCGTGGTTCTTAACAAACTTTCATCTATAGTAATTTGTGTGTTTTTTCTTTTTAGGGAAAAATAATAATGTAACTACTTTTGGAGTGATGAGACACTCCTGTATCAAATTAGTAATGTAACATCTGATGGATGATGGTAAAAGTTTGTATATATGCCACAAAAAATTACGAATAAAAAGTGTCTTGTTGTTTCTGTGTACAAAGTTTTAGAGAAAATATTTAATTTTGTATTCACTTAGCTTGTTTTTTAACTTTTGTGTAATGTTGCAACGTTTAGTTGATGCAGGGATGGCACAAGAACACCTGGGTGTTCAAGTGTTGCTGCAGGGATGGCACAAGAACACCTGGGTGTTCAAGTGTGAATGGCTCTGGGTATGGAGGTGCATGTGTGTAAATGTAGTGTGTGGTGATGAATGTAATTTTCTCAACGATAAGAAGGCTCCCTGTGTTTGGAGTTATTATGAGGAAAACATGATACAATGTACAGTAAACTGGTGACTAGGGTTAATTTATCTTTATGGCTGAGTTCATAATATATCAGATAAACAAGTTAGTGGTTATAAAACAACTCTCATGTAGTAAATTTCTGTTTTTTTTTAGGGAAATATAATAATGTACATTCTTTTTGGGGTGGTGATACACTCCATTGTCAAAATAGCAATGTAACATTTGATGAACTCTAGTAAAAGTTTGTATATATCCCAATCTGTTGGTGATATTAGTTTTTTTGCTTCGGGGTGAAGGGGGAAGATTAATAAAAAAAATTTTGCCAGGATCATATCTATCAAAATTAACGGTAATCGTGACAAGTGCATGGAAACATAAAATTAACAGTGTGTTACAGAATCAGTTATGGCATTTGTAAGGATTCTGTATGAAGGATTAATAATATATAAATAACATAAATAATATATAAATAACTGGTATCTGTGTATTATCACAGTCGGGGTTTTTCTTATGCTGAACTTAGATTCAGTAGTATGGGAGTTTTGTGACTTTTGTGGAGGATCTGCTGATGGTCCCTACTTAGTGTCGTTATATTATCTCCTTGTTCCTGATTCTGTGTTGCAGTTGCTTGTTATATTGCTATTGGGCTTAGCATTCTTTTTATTGTTCAAGCAGACTGTTCTGACTGCCAGTTGGTCAAGAAGTTAGTTTATTTGAGGACTTTGTCAGTCACTTGTTTAAGTCTAGTCGAGTCTTGAGACATAGTGAACTACTTAGAGCACTTACACACATACATACTTACTTGTACATATTTGTAATATCTTATTAAATGTTAATATACCTGACGGTACTTAAGAATTATAAATGTGATATGTGCTTTCAGCACAATAATATTGTACTTGAGAGAAGTGATATTATTTTGATTACTGTGTTTAATTTAATTTAATTTAATTTGATAATATACCTCTAGACTTAATAAATTTATTAAATTTTAATTTCTCTAGTTAGTAGCCTACAGTTGTAATCCTGAAGCACTATTGAATCATACTGAATTCTAATGGATAATTGGACAAGGATACTGACTACTTGTTACGAAAACCCAGTAACAGGCTGGATGCTAGAAGGGCAGTCCTTTCTAGTATTACCTGGAGATCTCTAAGCTTCTAGAATCGCATTTTTTGTAACAGCTGGTTGTTGTTGTTGCTGTGGTGGTGGTGGTGATGATGTAGGTGCTGGTTGTTGTTGTTGTTGTTGTTGTGGTGGTGGTGGTGATGTAGGTGCTGGTTGTTGTTGTTGTTGTTGTGGTGGTGGTGTGATGTAGGTGTTGGTTGTTGTTTTTGTGGTGGTGGTGGTGATGTAGGTGCTGGTTGTTGTTGCTATGGTGGTGGTGGTGGTGGTGGTGGTGGTGGTGGTGGTGGTGGTGGTGGTGGTGGTGGTGTAGGTGCTGGTTGTTGTTGTTGTTGTGGTGGTGGTGTATGTAGGTGCTGGTTGTTGTTGTTGTTGTGGTGGTGGTGGTGGAGATGTAGGTGCTGGTTGTTGTTGTTGTTTTGGTGTGGTGGTGGTGATGTAGGTGTGGTTGTTGTTGCTATGGTGGTGGTGGTGGTGGTGGTGGTGGGTGGTGGTGGTGGTGTAGGTGCTGGTTGTTGTTGTTGTTGTGGTGGTGGTGGTGATGTAGGTGCTGGTTGTTGTTTTTGTTGTGTGTGGTGGTGGTGGTGGTGGTGGTGATGTAGGTGCCGGTTGTTGTTGTGGTGGTGGTGGTGGTGGTGATGTAGGTGCTGGCTGTTGTTGTTGTGGTGGTGGTGGTGGTGGTGATGTAGGTGCCCGGGTTTTTGTTGTTGTGGTGGTGGTGGTGGTGATGTAGGTGCTTTTTGTTGTTTTTGTTGTTGTTTTGTTGGGGGTTTTTTTGGGGGTGGTGGGGTTTGGGTGGTGGTGGTAATGGTCCGGGTTGTTTTTAAAAGGGGGTTGGTTGTTTTTTCAAGTAAGGGATTTTCATCCAAAGAATGGGGTTTTTGGATTTTTAATGGTAATTTATTAATTATTATCTTTTTCCCAAAATGTTTTATTGCTTTTATTTGGGCAAAAATTGGTTAATTTTTATTTTAAAAAATTTGATGAAGTTTGGTTTTTTAAGGAGGATTTTTCATATCTTTGTCATTTCAAGTCTTGTTTGGCAACTACTGAATTAACCTTTAAAACTCTTGCCCCTTTTTTTTATTAAAGAAATGTCCAAACGGACAAATTAAAAAAGTGATATGGGGGTGTCCCCTTTGCTGAAGTATTATTTTTTGGTCTGGATTTTTTTCCTTTGGTTTTCCCTTTCTTTAAAAAAATTTTTTTTTTTTCTTTTAGTTCTTGAAAGAACCTTGTTCAAGAACCTTGAAAAATAGAAAAAAAATAAAAATTTTAAAAAAAAATTTTTTAAAAAAAATAAGGGTCCATGCCCCTCCCCCCAAAACCCCCGGGTTTTCCCCCCCCGGCCCCCCCCAATTGAAGGAACCCTTTAACCCCCCCCAGGGTTTTAACAAACCCCAATTTAGGGACCCCGGTTTTTTTTGGGAATCAGTTCCCCCCGGACCCAATTTTCCCCCAAAGGGGGCATTGAAATTTCCCCCCTAACCCCCAATTTACATTTTTTAAATTTTTCCCCCCCCGGGGGGAAACCCCCCCTTTCAAAATTGTTTAAAAAGGCCCCCAAAATCCCCCTTTTTTAAGCCCCCCCGGCCTTTCCCCCCGAGAAATTTAGGGCCTTCCCCCCCCCCAAAACCCCAAAAACCCCCACTTTTTTACTTTTTGGGGGTAACCCCCCAAAAATTTTAAAGACAATTTTAAAATTTAAATTTAATTTTTTCACCAAAAAAACCCCGAAGATTAATTTTTTTACATGTTTTAAATTTTTAATTTTGGAAAAAAACCCCCCCCCCTTCCCCTTAAAAAAATTAATTTTAAATCAATTCCATTTGAACGGGCCCCTTTTCCCCCCGAATTTCCCCTAAGGTTTTTGGAAAGGTGGGGGAAATTTGCCCCAAAACCCCCGAAAAAGGCGGAAATGCTAAAAGGGCACCCTTTTTAAGAAACCTGGAACTCCCAACCGAGCCCCTTTTTTTAAAAAAAAAGGGGTTTGGTTTGGGGTTTGAAGGGGGGGGTTGGGGGATTTGGGTCGGGGTGGGGTGTTTGATGGGGGGTGGGGGTAGTTTTGATGAAATTGTTGAAAATTTGGTGGTGATGAAGGGCGGTTTTTTTGGTTGTGTGGGGGGGGGTGGGGGTAAATTTTTGGTGCGGGTTGTTTAGGGGGTGGGGGTGATGAAAGGGGGCTGGTGGTAAAGAAAGGTGCTGGTTTTTTGTTGTTATGGTGGTGGGGGAAGGCCAGGTGTGGTTGTTTTTGTTGTGGGGGGGTTGGGGTGATGTAGGGTTTGGATGTTTTTAAAGGGGGGTTTGGGGGGAAAAGGGGGCTGGTAGTTGTTGTTTTTGTTGTGGGGGTTGGTAAAGGGGTGTGGTTGTTGTTGTTGTGGTGATGTAGGTCCCGGGTTAAATTGTTGTTTGTTTTTGTTGTTGTTGTTGTGGGGGGTGGGGGGTGGGGTTGGGGGTTTGGGGGGGTGTGGGTGGTTGTTGTTGTTTTTTGGTTGGGCGGTGGGTATGTGGTTTTGTTGTTGTGGGTGGTGGTGATGAAGGGGGCGGTTTTGGTTGTTATGGTGGTAGTGGGATGAAAGGTGCGTTAGTTGTTGTTGTTTTGGTGGGGGGTTTGAGGGTAGGTGCGGTTTTTTGTTTTTGTTTTTTGGGGTTGGGGTGAGGAGGGCGGTTTTTGTTTTTTGTGGTGGTGGGGGGAAAGTAGGTGCGGGTTTTTTGTTTTTGTTTTTGCGGTGGTGGTGGGGTAGGTGTTGGTTGTTTTTGTTGTGGGGGTGGGGGTTTGGATTTTAGGTGCTTGAGTTGTTATGGTGGTGGGGGGGGTTTTGATGTGGGGGTGCTGGTATTTGTTGGGTTGTTGTTGTGGTGGGGGGTGGTGGGGGTTGGGTTTGGTGATGTAGGGTGGTTGTTTTTTGTGGTGTGTAGGTGGGGAAAAGTTGTTTTTTTTTTGCTGTTTTTTGTTTGGGTGGGGGTGGTGGTGGTGGTGATTTTGGGGTGTGGTTGTTGTTGTTATGGTGGGGGGTGATGTAGGGGGTTGGTATTGTTGTTTTGTGGGGGGTGAAAAAAGGTGCGGGGTTGTTGTTTTTGTGGGGGTGGGATGTAGGGCTGGTATTTTGTTTTGTTGTGGGGTGTAAAGTGGGGTGTGGTTGTTTTTTTTTATGGGGGGTTGGTAAAGTGGGTGCGGGTTTTATTGTTGTTGTTTTTGGTGGGGGGGGATGAAAGGTACGGGGTTGTTGTTTAAGGTGGTGGTGGGATTTTTGCTGGTTTTTGTTGTTGTTGTTGTTGGGGGTGGTGATGAAAGTGGGTTGTTGTTGTTATGGTGGGGTGGGGGTTGGGGAGGTAGGTGCGGTTGTTGTTTTTGTGGTGGTGTATAGGTACTTTTTGGGGTTTTTTTGGGGTTTTTTAGTGTGGCGGTGGTGTTTGTGGGTTTGGGGGTAGTTGTTGTTGTTGGGGTGGTGGTGATGTAGGTACTGGTTTTTGGGTTGGGTTGTGGTGGTGGTGTGTGGGAAAAGGGTTTTTGTTGCTGTTGGGGTGGGGGTGATGTGGGTTTGCTGGTAGTTTTTAAATGGTGGTGGGGGTGATGTAGGTGCGGGGTTGTTGGGGTTTGTTGTGGTGGGGTGAGGGTGGGTGCGGGTTTGTTGTTGTTATGGTGGGGGTTGGTTGATGTAGGTGGGGTTTTTGGGTTGTTGTTGGGGTGGTGAATGGGTGCTGGTTTTTATTTTGGGTGGGGGTGATTTGGGTTGGTAGTTGTTTTTTTTGGTGGGGGTTTGGTAAAGTAGGTTATGGGTTTTTGGGCTGTTGGGGTGGGGTTAGGTTCGGTAGTTTTTTGTTATGGGGGGTGGTTGATGTGGTGGGGTTGTTTTTTGTTGTGGTGGTGGGGTGAATTAGGTGCTGGTTGTTTTTTATGGTGGGGGTATTTAGGTGCTGGGTTGTTGGTTGTTGTGGCGGGGGTTAAATTGGTGCTGGTTGTTGTTTTTATGGTGGTGGTGGTGTTGTAGGTGCTGGTAGTTTTTTTGTGGGGTGGTGTTTAAGGTACGGGTTGTTTTTTGTGTTGGGGTGGTGATGTACGTGTGGTAGTTTTGGGTTTGTGGTGGGGGGGTAAAGAAAGGATGGTTTTTTGTTGTTGTTGGGTGGGATGAAAGGTGTGGTAGTTGAAATGGGGGGGGGTGGTGATGTTGGGGCGGGTTGTTGTTTTTGTGGGGTGGTGTTGTGGGTCCCTGGTTGTTGTTGTTATGGTGGTGGTGGTGATGTACGTGCTTTTAGTTTTGTTATGGGGGGGTTTGGTGATTAGGTGTGGTTGTTGTTGTTGGGGGGGGTAAAGTAGGTGTGGTTGTTGTTGTTAGGGTGGTGGTGGTGATGTGGGTGCGGGGTATTTTGTTGTTATGGTGGTGGGGTGATGTAGGTGCGGGGTAGTTGTTTTTTATGGAGGTGGGGTGTTTTGTGAAGGTTTTTTTAGTGTAACAATTTCAGAAGTATTCCCAAAAGGTGGCCCCCCTCGGGAAAAATTTTGTAAAATAAAAAAAGAAAAAAATAAAAAAAACAAAAAAATTTTAAAATTAAATAGAAAAATAAAAATATAAAACATTTAAAATAGGGAAATTTTAAATTTCCTACTTTAAAGAAATGAAAAATGAAAAAAAAAATGAAAACCCTGAATTCAACGCTAATATATATAGGGGTGTCTGGTGTTGGTGACACTTTTGTTGAAATAAACCCGGGTCCCTGTTTGGGGGGGGGGGGGTCGCGGGGTTTTTGAGACCCCCCGGGCTAGGCCCTTACAGAGTATCGGTGAGTAGTACCCCGATGAAGGGGAAAGCAGGTTTTTATACCGCTGAAATTTGAGGGTGGGGGTCACGCCCTGCAATTTCATAAAAGGTGAAACAGGTAATTAAACCCAAAAAAGGGATTTCTCCGGGAAACGTTAGCCCGTCCCCTGTTTTCTCGTTGATTGCGGGTTGACCCTCACTGAATCCAAGTTTGAAAAGATAGAGGGGGTTACCCACTGCAAAAAAATTTCACTCTCCAGGGAAAAAGTAAAATCCCAAAAAGGGACGGGGTTTAAATTTTTTAAAAACAGCCCAAACTTAGGCAATGCTGAAAAAAATAAGTTTATTATTTGGCCCAAAAGTGAACCCTTCCCAATAAATACTAGAATAAAAGGGCAGGCAGGGTACTTCAGAATTGTTGGGGGGGGAGCGTGAGCCCGAGTGATTTTGTTTAAACCAGAGCCCAAAACGTCCCCCTTTCGGGGGGGGGAAAGAAAAAGGGGGAAAGGGGATAGGGGGACTTAAAGACCCACTTAACAAGAAACCGGCAATCAAACTATCACTTTAGGGGGGGGGGAAAAAGGGGGAGTTGACTTCCCCTCCCCTTAAAAGTACCCGGAAAATTTTAAACTATCATTTTTCAGGGAGGGGAAAAAAAAAGGGGGGAAAATAGCGGGAGTTGACTTTCCTCCCTTTAAACGGGGGTACCCGGAAATTTGAAACATTTTTTACTAAATATTTCCCTTTTTATTCCTATTATTGAATTTTCCCCAAAATCCCCCATTTCAAGTTTAACAGTCAAGGAGAATAAGAAAATAGGCAAAGAAAAAGTTCTAACAGTGGAACCCCACTTTTAAGGAAGAAATCTTCAAACTGACGCACAACTTAACCAGTCAGGAAAAAATTTGGATAAACCCATTGATATACCCAATAGGGAACTTAAAAGCCTGGATTCCCAATGTCCCCCTCAAGAGGCGACTTTTTGGGTTCCCCTTAAAATTTAAGGGTATAAAAAAGGTTTTTTGGTCCTTTTTAAAAAATAAATTCTTTTCGCAGCAAAAAAAATTTTTAATTTTTGGAGATCCCCCACACGAGACCCAAACTTTCCCTTTTTCTATGGGGGAGTTCCGTTTTGCAAAGGGTTTTTTTCTGGTTTTGGAAGCATACGGGGGAAGGGGATTTACCATAAGGTTTTGGTAGAAATTTACTCCCCTAAGCCATTATTGGAGGAAATCTTTCTTTAAAAAAAAATGTTTTATTAATATCGGGAATTTTAAGTATAGGGTCTTTTAAAAAGATATTTTTAATCCTTTAAATTTTCACGAGTTTACTTCGGAAAGTTCAAGAGGTTCCTTTACAGAACTTTTAAAAAAAGCGGATAAATTTTCCCGTAAGATCAGTAAGGTTCGGGAATTTTAAAAAAAGTGCATAAAAATTTACAGAACCCAAAAAAGCTACGCATAGTTCTTGGGTTTGGGGGAAATTTTAAAATTTTAAAAAAGCTTTGATTTTACTGGTGAGGGGGCTGCAGGAGTTTCTAGAAATTTTCTCCCAAAATTTCATAATTTTGTTATACCCAAGGAAAACATTTTTTGTTGGCGTGAGGTTTTTGTGAGTGTAACCCACGCAAAATGATGTTAATGTTTGGAAAATTTCCCCCCCACATTGGGTGTCTTTCGTAAAGGTTTTTTAAAATAAACTGAAAATTTGGGGAAAAAACCCAAGACCTTTTCATCGTCTCCCCAAAAGGAAACAAGGGAGTTTTCCAAAACCCCAAAAGGGCCCTTTGTTCTATATTGCACAGTCCCTTTGGGGTGTAGGAAAAAAAGGGGGTATGCTTAGAAGAAGGATCTAACATTACCTTTATGATATGCCTGGGGCCAAAAATCAATCTCTAAAAGAAAGGAAGCTCATAAAAATTTTTGTAGATCATATTATTAAGGGCATAGGCTCAGCATCCCCCCGAGTTATAGCATTAAGGCCTCTGAAGGCAATTAGCAAGTCTTATGAATTTCCTCCTTCGTAAAACCCGACTATGGTGAACAATATAAGATTTCTGAAGGTTCAAAAGATCTTTAGTTTTAAAAAATTTTTCTACCTCTCGGTCAAATGCATCCCTTTAAGGGGAACTGGAATGGGTTTTAAAATTTTGTTGATAGGGTCTGTCACTAAGTCAAAACTTAAAGGACTACCCTGGAAAGGTTTAAAAACCGGAATATCAGTAAAGAAAGTCTGAAAAGTTACTACACATTTAAATAGTTCTGTCTTTTTTGGTATCCCAAAAATTTATTAAATTTTAATTTTTGGTTGTGTCCGAAATGGTCAAAAATTTACCAAGCATTTTAGTTTTTTCCTTTATAGTTATGTTAGAAGGGTCCCAATTAAAGCACAAATTTAATTTTTTTCATTGTCTGATCAAATTCGTGTGGAAAAACCAAGTCAAAAATTATTTAAAAGCAGTTTAAATAAAAATTTTTTTCGGTTAAAATTTTTTTTAAAGGGTGTTGTATGATAAAGTTTGGTTTCCCCGACTTCTAAAAAAGGTAGTCAACTTTTTCCCCCAAATTTTTAACACTTTATATGGACCCCTTTTCCTTTCACTAATAATTTTTTTCTTTTAAAAGGGGAAAAGAACAAAAATTTTTTTCACCTATTTTAAAATTTTCCTTGACTTTTTGGGGTCAAAAAAAGGGTTTTTTAATGGTCCATTGACAAGCTTTTTTTTTTCGAAAAATATGTCCCGGGTCTCCCCAAAATTTTTATTAAAGGGAAGGAAAAAAAACTGGAAGAAACTGAACCTCCCGCATTTACCCCTCAAATTTGTCCATAAGGGCATGAAGGATGGACAGTGAAAACCCCTTTGGGCCGGTTTTACCCTAGAGAAGTTTAAAAAAAAAAACCCCAAAGAAATCACTGGGGAAAATTCCTCAAAGGCAAAAAAAAAGCACAAAGGGGAAGGGAAACCCTTCCACTCCTTTGGGTTTTAAAGGGGGCAAAGTTTCCTTAAAAAGGAATTGAGAATTGAAAAGCTGGCGCTCAAAACCCCCCATTACAGTTGGGGTGATAGGGTTTGGTGATGAAGGGGTTCACTCCCAGAATTGGTAGAGAAGTTAATTAAGTCGATGTGAAATGGGGGGGACGGGGCGACAAAATTTCTTGGGGGTGCCCCCTCTGGGGGAAGATGGACAAAAGGGGTTTTAGCCCCTCTGTATAGTTAAGGTTTTTTTAAGGGGATGGCTTTAGGGAAACTCGAAGCATAATCAACTAAAAGTTAATATATCTATGTCCCCCCGATGAAGTGGAGAAAAAAGGGTCAACGATGTCAATAGCTACTCTTTAAAGGTTCTAAAGACTTGGGATTTTGACCAAAAAGGGTTTGCCTGGTACCTTTGGGAGGTGACGTGGCAAACTTTACACGATCTTTAATAGGTAGTGACATCTGAGGACAAATTTTTTTAAAAAAAAGGTTTCCCAAAAATTTTTTTTAAGGTTTTAAATGCGGAAAAAATGCCGGCCAAATGGGGGGTCATGAGTCATTTTAAAAAACATCTCTCTGCATTGGGCTTGGAAAACTAAGATGGAATAGGGTTTTCTCATTGAATTTAATTTAATATGGGCTTGTACAAGATATCTTTTAATATTCAAATTTTTTAAAAGAAAAATTTTTCCCCTTTTTTCATTGATTTTGTTTTTGGGGGCATTTTGGCCAAATTTTGAAGAGAAGGGCAAATTTCGTTTTTAAAAAGACAAAGGAGTCCTTGTTTTTATTAAAGGCTTAAAGTCGGGAAAATCAAAGGATGGGCAGTAGGGGGAAACAAGGGCTTTGGCCCGAGCCCTAGTCAAAACCCTTTATGGTATCGGAAGGGGAACCTTCATTTATCTAAAAATTTAAACCCGGGGATCCCACTACCTCCTTTCGAGAGTAGCATCACTGGTTTTTTTAAACCACATGAAACTCCCGAGACATTGTCCTTTGAACTTTCCCAGGGGCTTCTCCGACTCTACAGGAAGGGATCTGAAAAACCCCATGTCCATCTTTGGTTTTGAAAATCAACCCCAAAAAGGAAAAAATGGCAACCCTTTTTCTTACCCATTAGTACGGACAAGAAGTGTGGACCCAGTTTAAACATAGACCCAACCCGTGAACCATTTAGAAACTAATGTAAAACGGAGGGGAGGAAAAGTGTCCGTATTGGGGCCCAAATAGTCTGAAAATAAAAGCAAGGAAAAAGAGTTTTTTTTGGTTAGGGAACCTTTTTCAGAAATGACTATAATGTCATCAGTGTCTCGTAAAATGGATTGATACCTTAAGTCCAAATTTAATTGTTTAAAGAAAGAAGGGGGTTGGTCATTACGTTTTTAAAAAATTTTTCCAAATTTTTGGAATTCTTAGGACAATCCCGGACGTTTTTGTCCCCTTTAAAACCAACAAAAAGGGCAAACAGGAATTTAAAAAAAAATATTTTTTTTTCCACTAGAGGCTTTGATTTTTTAAGGTCTGATGAACCCCCTTTCCCCCTTTGGGTTCGATCCCTTTAGGGCTTTATAGGAATTTGTGAGCCTCGGGAACAGGTCACGCCCCAAACAAAATTCCTAGCTTTAATCAGGTTTTCGTTTCTAATGAAAGTTCGTATTGGTTTAGGAAGAGCTGTCAGGGAAATGGAAACAAATGAATTTTTAAGGGGATTAAAAACTTTGACAAAATTCCCCCAACTCCTTCCCAAAAATCGAACAAACGAAAGAGTGTTTAAACCCGTTTGTGCGAAAGTTTGGCCCGGCCCGTTTAAGGGGCTAACCCGAAATCTTTCCGTAAAATTTTGGGGGTTTTTTGATATCTTTTTAAAGGGTGCCTTCTTTAGTAGGTTTTAAATTTAAAAATTTTGACAAAGTTGCAGATATTCAAACAGTACCAGAAAATAACATTCCTAACCAGTTCCCCGGTGTCAAAGGCCCTTTTACAGAGGTAGCGGTATTTTCAAACCTGGTAATGTTTAAAAAGTTATTTTCCCCCCCTTTTTGAAAGGGGGGTAAAATTTTGTGTTGGAATTTTGTGCACTAGTGCTCTTGTTCCATTATTCCCTTAATTGGGTGTTTGGAAAAATTTTTAAAATTATTTCTAATTCAAGGCGAGTTTGAGCTCGTGATCCTTTTCTCTCTCCCCTTAAATCATAAATTTTCTGTCCTTTTTCTTTTTTCCCAAGTTCCCCTTAAAATTTAACCGTTCCTCAGAAATTTTGTTTTTTCCTCAGTACTCTAGCTCCTTTCCCCCGATCAATCAAACACGCTCCTTTTTGCCCTTTTCCCTTTTGATTTCTTTCTCTTTTTTTCTCTTCTTTTTCCCTTTTTTGTTTTTCCTTTTTATCTCAAATTTTCTCCCTTTTAAGTTTTCCTGGGTTTTTAGCACTAATAAAGGGTTCTAAAATTTTTCCCCGTTATTCCTATCCCAATTTCGCATTCATCCAAAACTGGGATTCCTCCATTTGCAAGAAAAAAACTTAAAATATCAGGGGAAATGAAAAGGGTATTAAAAAAACGGAGGGGTTTAATTCCTGCTCCTTCAAACTGGGAAATAAAAACCCCAAAGGGGTTTGATCCCTACTTCAAAATTTAAAATATGTTTAAAAAAAATGAAGGGTTCTAAAGTGGCCCAAGCAAAAAAGTAAGTAGAAAGGAGGGCCCCTTTTTCCCTCCCAAACTTCTCACCCAAAAATCCCGAGTGGTTTCCCTTTTCAGTTCCCCTTTTTATAATTAAAAAGTCCCAATTTAAAGAAGTTTTCACTGTAAAATCTCGGGTCCCAGAGGGCTAATCCCCCAAAGTGTTTCAAATCCCACACAATTAGGGGGCAGAATTAAATTTAAAATCCCCCTGACTTTATTTTCAAAAAATTTAAAATTAAAAAAATCACCAAAACCCTTTTTAAAAATGTACTGTATCCAAATAGAAAAGATTACTCATGGTGGTTAAACCCTTGTGGTAGCGGCGTTGAAGTTCCAAAGGTAGATTCGGGGGATTGGGGTTGAATCTTGAAATTTGTAGAGTTTTTATCCTGGCAAAGGGGCCAAATTGTGAAGGCCCTTTTTCAGCCCTGAAAAAATTAGAAGTAATTTCCCAAAAAGGGGGTTCCCCAGGAAAAAATTTGTTTAATAGAAAATAAAAAAATTTAAAAAATAAAACTTTATTTATATAAAATAAAAAATAAAACACTTAAAAATTTAAAAAATTAATCCTACATTAACGGAAAAATGAAAAATGAAAAAAAATAAAATGATAAATGAATTTAACGCTTAAAAATAAGGGGGGGGTTTGGGTGGTTTAACCCAAAGGGTTGTTGAAATCGTTGCCGTTGTCATGTGGGGGGGGTCGCGGGTTGGTGACCCCCCACCCGGTAGGGCCCTTTACAGAGTAACGCCCTGAATTTGTATCCCCATGACAGGAAAGAGGTTGTTTTCCCCTGCAATGATGTGGGGTTAGTCCCCGCAAATTTTATACAGGTGCACAGGGAAATTTTAAAACCAAAATGGGACGGGCTCCGGGGCGTTTTCCCTCTCCGTTCTTCTTTATTTGGGTTGAAAATTGGGCCCCCACTGTATCCAAAACTGAAAAAAGATAGACAGGGTTTCCCCCGCTTAAAAAACATTTCCCCCGGCAAGAACAATACCTAAAAGACGTTGGGGAATTTTTTACAAAAAGTCAAAATTTGAGCAAGGTGAAAAAAACAAAATTTATTTTTGGTCAAAAGTGAAGCTTTTTAAAACCAAAAAATCCCCTAGGGAAAAACAAGGCAGGGGATGTGCTTTCAGTAGTGTGGGAGCTGTGAGTCCCAAATGATTTTTGTTTGACCCGAGCCCCCACTTTACCTTTCGGGGGGGGGGAAGAAGGAGGGGGAAAGGGAAAAATGGGAGCTAGGGCTGGACCCACGTTAAAAAAGCAGCTGGCAATCAAACTATCACTTTAGGGGTGGGGGAAAAAGGCGGGAATGGCAGGAGCTTGACTTACCCTACCTTAACAAGTAGCCGGCAATGAAACTATTGTTACTATATACTCCCTCTCTATTCCTATCTATTGAACGTTTCCCTCACAGTGATGTAGGTTTGGTTGTTGTTGCTATGGTGGTGGTGGTGGTGATGTAGGTGCTGGTAGTTGTTGTTATGGTGGTGGTGATGTAGGTGCTGGTAGTTGTTGTTATGGTGGTTGTGGTGATGTAGGTGCTGGTAGTTGTTGTTGTTGTGGTGGTGATGTAGGTGCTTGCAGTTGTTGTTGTTGTTGTTGTGGTGGTGGTGGTGGTGGTGGTGGTGATGTAGGTGCTGGTTGTTGTTGTTATGGTGGTGGTGGTGATGTAGGTGCTGGTAGTTGTTATGGTGATGGTGGTGATGTAGGTGCTGGTAGTTGTTGTTGTTGTTGTTGTTGTTGTTGTTGTTGTGGTGGTGGTGGTGGTGGTGTAGGTGTGGTTGTTGTTGTTATGGTGTTGGTGGTGATGTAGGTGCTGGTAGTTGTTGTTATTGTTGTTGTTTGTGGTGGTGGTGGTGTAGGTGCTGGTTGTTGTTGTTATGGTGGTAGTGGTGATGTATTTGCTGGTAGTTGTTGTTGTTGTGGTGGTGGTGTAGGTGCTGGTTGTTGTTGTTATGGTGGTGGTGGTGATGTAGGTGCTGGTTGTTGTTGTTGTGGTGGTGGTGGTGATGTAGGTGCTGGTAGTTGTTGTTGTTGTTGTGGTGGTGGTGATGTAGGTGTGGTAGTTATTGTTGTTGTTGTTGTTGTTGTTGTTGTGGTGGTGGTTGTTGTTGTTGTGGTGGAGGTGGTTGTTGTTGTTGTGGTTGCGGAGGTGTTGTTGTAGTGGTGGTGTTAGTGAGGTAATGGATGGACATCACGGGGTAAGCTAACACACCTTTAAGGTTACACTCAACAAGTACACTAGTCTACTGGAGAGCTCACTGGAGCTCTCCAGTAGACTACTGTACAGCAACAATATATATACGCAAAAGGCTATGCCCCAGCACGATTACATCTGGACACTAATATATTTTTTACAATCAAATTTAGGATAGTTGCCTAAAATATCTGTTATCTAATATTTATTTATAAAATTCTTCAGCATTATGAGGAACTCAATGGTGCAACATCCCGCCAGGTGAAGCAGAGGCGCCACTTGCACGATAAGAGACAACACAATAAGTGTCAGGAACCCAAGACTGCTCTACTGCCTTCCAGTATACATAAGGAGGATTACCTGGCTGACTTCAAGAAGGCGCTGGACAATCACCTAAACGTTTTATCATCGTAAGTGTATATGCTAGACAGCCAAAAGTACACGTAACTAAGCCCAAGCTTGACTTCCAAGACATTTGTAGCCATTGCTACAACTAGTGGAGATAGTACAAGGTGTTGTAGAGGTGGTGGGGGGAGGGTAGAGGAGTCATGGCGGAGATGGGAGGTTGTGGTGGGGAGTAGAGCGTGTAATGGCGGGGAAGGAGGTGGTAGTAAGGGGGTAGAACGTGTGATGGTGTGGATGGAAGGTGGTAGTAGGGGGGGTTAGAAACGTGTGATGGTGTGGATGGGAGGTGGTAGTAGGGGTGTAGAACGTGTGAAGGTTGTGGATGGAAGGTGTAGTAGTAGGGGGTAGAACGTGTGATGGTGTGGATGGGAGGTGGTAGTAGGGGGTGTTTAGAACGTGTGATGGTGTGGATGGAAGGTGGTAGTAGGGGGTAGAACGTGTGATGGTGTGGATGGGAGGTGGTAGTAGGGGGGTAGTATAGAACGTGTGATGGTGTGGATGGGAGGTGGTAGTAGGGGGTAGAACGTGTGATGGTGTGGATGGGAGGTGGTAGTAGGGGGAGTAGAACGTGTGATGGTGTGGATGGGAGGTGGTAGTAGGGGGGTAGAACGTGTGATGGTGTGGATGGGAGGTGGTAGTAGGGGGGTTAGAACGTGTGATTGTTGTGGATAGGAGGTGGTAGTAGGGGGATAGAACGTGTGATGGTGTGGATGGAGGTGGTAGTAGGGGGTAGAACGTGTGACGGTTGTGGATGGGAGGTGGTAGTAGGAGGAGTAGAACGTGTGATGGTGTGGATGGGAGGTGGTAGTAGGGGGTTAGAACGTGTGATGGTGTGGTTGGGAGGGGGGTAGTGGGGGGGTAGAACGTGTGATGGTGTGGATGGGAGGTGGTAGTGGGGGGTTTTAGAATTTCGTGTGTGGTGTGGAGGGGAGGTGGTGGTAGGGGGGGTTTAAAACCGTGTGAGGGTGTGGATGGGAGGGGGTTTATTTGGGGGAGTAAAACGTGTGATGGGTGGATAGGGGTGGTAGTGGGGGGGTTAAAAATTTGTGGGGTGTGGGGGGAAAGGTGGTAGAGGGGGGTAGAACGTGTGAGGGTGTGGATGGAGGGGGTTTAAGGGGGGTAAAAAGTGTGGGTGTGGATGGGAGGTGGTAGTAGGGGGGTTTTTAGAAAACGTGTGAGTGTGGATGGGGGGTTTGGTTTGTAGGGGGTTCCCAACTTTTGGTGTTTGGGGTGGAGGGGAAGGGGGTAGTAGGGGGGTTAGAACGTGGGGAGGTGTGGTGGGAGGTTTTTTAGTGGGGGGGGTTTAAAAAACGTGTGAGGGGTGTGGGATGGGGGGTTTGGTATTTGGGGGGTAGAAGGGGTAAAATGGTGGGGGATGGGGGGTTTGGTAGTGGGGGGGTAAAAAACGTGTGTTTGGGTTGGTGGGATGGGAGGGGGTTTGTAGGGGGGTAGACGTGTGATGGTGTGGAGGGGAAAGGTGGTGTGGGGGGGGAGTAGAGGTGTGATTTTTGGGGAAAGGGGGGTGGAAAGTAGGGGGGGTAGAACGGGGTAAAGGTGGGGATGGGAGGTGGTGTGGGGGGTTGGGTAGAAAGGTTTAAAATTATTTTGGAGGGGAGGGGGTAGTAGGGGGGGTATAAACTTAATTTTTTTTTTATAATTATTTCTTATTTTTGGGGGGAGGGGGTAGCTATTTAAATTTTAATTTATTTGGTAGGGGGGGGAAAAAACCTTATTTTTTTTAATTTTTAAAAATTTTAAAAAAACTTTATTTGGATTTATTTGGGGGGTTTGAAAGTTTTTGGGGAATTTTTTAAAATTGGGGGATGATTATTTTTAATAATTTTTTATAAACTTGTGATTGTATATTAAAATATTGTCTGTTTTTTTATGTTTTAAAATTTAAAATTTATAATTATTATTCTTATTTAATAATTTTTAAAATAAAGAAACGTTATATTTATTTTTTTTTTTTGGTTTTTTTTTTTTTTTTTTTATTTTTTAAAAAATTTTTTTTTTTTTTTTTTGTTTTGGGGGGGGGGGGGGGGGGGGGGGGGTGGGGGGGGGGTGGGGGGGGTGGGGGTTGGGATGAGAGGGGGTGTGGGGGGGAGTAAAACGTGTGATGGTGTGGATAAAAGAGGTGGTAGTATGGGGGGAAAAACGTGTGAGGGTTGGGAGGGGAAAGGGGGTTTGTAGGGGGATTTAAAAACATGTTATGGTGGGGTTGGGAGGTGGAAGTAGGGGGGTAAAACGTGTGATGGTGTGGAGAGAGGTGGTAGAAATGGGGATTTAAAACATTTTTAGGGTTTGGGGATGGGAGGTGGTAGTGGGGGGAGTAGAACGTGTGATGGTGTGGATGAGAGGGGTAGTTTTGGGGGGGGGGGGGGGGGGAGTGGGGGAAATGCTTATGGTGTGGATGGGAGGGGGTTTAGTAGGGGGGTAGAACTTTGTGATGGTGTGGTGGGAGGTGGTGTGGGGGGGGTTTGGTTGGTGATGGTGGGGTTTGGGGGGGTTTGGTAGTAGGGGGGGGGGTAGAAAACATTTTAGGGTTTGGGGATGGGAGGTGGTAGTAGGGGGTTAAAAACCGTGTGATGGTGGGGGTTTGGGGGGTGGTAGTGGGGGGGAAAGTAGAACTTTGTGATGGTTTTGGATGGGAGGTGGTAGGGGGGGTAGAACATTTTATGGTGGGGATGTTAGGGGGTTTGTGGGGGGGTTAAAAACGTGTGTTTGGTGTGGATGAGAGGGTAGTAGGGGGGTGGGAAGTGTGAGGGCGAAAAGGGAAAGGTAGTGGTAATATGGTTGTCAGTCAGCACCAGCAGCCCCCTCCCCCAAAAGTGTCGTAGTCTCACGGGGTTTCAGTACCCCCAAACCCATTTCTGCTCCACCCCTTCCCCAGCATCAATTTCACCATCAATGTTCGTGGTAAGTAAAACCTGCACTTTAAAATACAGTTTTTACAGAATTATCTCTGGATAATAATTTCTGTGTGATTTTATTGGGTTTTTTAAATTCTTTTTAAAGCAATTTTAAGTAATTTTCAGTGACCCTTTATTCTGATGGATCCACCCCTTTAAGATGAACCTACACCGTACGTATGACCCTGGTGGGTTTAGCGCTTAGAAATTAAAATACCCTTTATTTAATTTAATTCAATTTTTATTGCTTTGCAAGTTTACAATGTGACTGACATGTTCTGGGCCCTAGGGACCCTTTTTTTTACATGGGAAAGTTCACAGGTGAAATTACAGTAATAATTTTCAGTCAAAACACCCCATTGCATGCTAGAATTAGGGGCAGATTTAAAATTTAATGGTTTACAGAACTACTTAATAAAAACACAAATAAATTATTTTTTTGTAACTTGTACATCTGTTTTATGTACAGCAAACAGTAAATTGACTCACGTTACAACATGGGAACATTGCAACGGGACATGTAGAAAGTAATACATATGTTGTATATATCCAGAATAAAATGACTTAAGTTACAATATGAGAACATTACAATGGGTCAGATAATTGTAGTTTATAATATGAGATTGTTACAAGTGAGTACAAGTTAGAAATAATTTGTGCAAGTACTGATTTTTTACAGTGTAGTAGTAAGTAATGTAGAGAATTTCGAGAATATATATATATATATATATATATATATATATATATATATATATTATTTTTTTTTATTATCACACGGGCCCGATTCCCACCAAGGCAGGGTGGCCCGAAAAAGAAAAACTTTCACCATCATTCACTCCATCACTGTCTTGCCAGAAGGGTGCTTTACACTACAGTTTTTAAACTGCAACATAACCCCCTCCTTCAGAGTGCAGGCACTGTATTCCATCTCCAGGACTAAGTCCGGCCTGCCGGTTTCCCTGAACCCCTTTCATAAATGTTACTTTGCTCACACTCCAACAGCACGTCAAGTATTAAAAAGCATTTGTCTTCAAATTTACTCCCATCAAACACGCTCACGCATGCCTGCTGGAAGTCCCCAAGCCCCTCGCACACAAAACCTCCTTTACCCCCTCCCTCCAACCCTTCCTAGGGCCGACCCCTACCCCGCCTTCCTTCCACTACAGACTGATACACTCTTGAAGTCATTCTGTTTCGCTCCATTCTCTCTACATGTCCGAACCACCTCAACAACCCTTCCTCAGCCCTCTGGACAACAGTTTTGGTAATCCCGCACCTCCTCCTAACTTCCAAACTACGAATTTCTGCATTATATATCCACCACACATTGCCCTCAGACATGGACATCTCCACTGCCTCCAAACCTTCTCCTCGCTGCAACATTCATCACCCATGCTTCACCCATATAAGAGCGTTGGTAAAACTATACTCTCATACATTCCCCTCTTTTCCTCCAGGACAAAGTTCCCTTTTTCTCCACAGACTCCTAAGTGCACCACTCACTCTTTTTCCCCTCATCAATTCTATGATTCACCTCACTTTCATAGACCCATCCGCTGACACGTCCACTCCCAAATATCTGAATACGTTTCCCCCCTCCATACTCTCTCCCTCCAATCTGATATTCAATCTTTCATCACCTAATCTTTTTGTTATCCTCATAAAAACCCTTTCTCTTTCCTGTATTCACCTTTAATTTTCTTCTTTTGCACACCCTACCAAATTCATCCACCATCTCTGCAGCTTCTCTTCAGAATCTCCCAAGAGCACAGTGTCAACAGCAAAGAGCAGCTGTGACAACTCCCACTTTGTGTGTGATTCTTTATCTTTTAACTCCAGGGCTCTTGCCAAGACCCTCGCTTTTACTTTTTTTACAAACCCCATCTATAAATATATTAAACAACCAAAGGTGACATCACACATCTTGTCTGGGGCCCTATTTTAGGGGAAAAAAAATTTCCCTCTTTCCTAATACTCAATTGGGGCCTCATATCCTCGTAAAAACTTTCACTGCTTTCAGAAAACCTACCTCTACACATATATTGCAAAAATCTGCCAATTGCCCCCATCCCCCTGTCATAGCCTTTTCAAAACCATAAATGCCCCAAAGACTCTTTTTCCCTTTTCTAATATGTTACTTATATGTTTCCTGTAAAACAAACCCCGGTCCACCAACCCCCCATTTTTCCCAAAGCCTCCCTTTTTCATTGTATCCTATTCTCCCCCTCTTACTCTTAATTCTTTTAATTATAATCTCATACCTTTACCCGGTACATCAACAGACTTACCCCCCATAATTTTTGCACTCCTTTTTTTCCCCCTTTTCCTTTATACAAGGAATATGCATGCTCTCTGCCAATCCCCAGGTCCTTACCCTCTTCCTACATTTATTAATAATTGACCAACCACTCCAAAAAAAAAATATCCCCCTGCTTTTAAATTTTATCTTTATCCAATCCCGGCTGCCCTTTCCCCTTTCATTTTTCCTACGCCTACGAACTTCCCCCCCCTCACCGGCTCTTCCTTCTCCTACAAAAATGTTATTTCCCCCTTTCCCTATACACAAATCACAGCTTCCCTATCTTCATAACATTTACAATTCCCCAAAATATTCCTCCATCTTCCCAATACCTCTAATTCTCCATTAATAACTCTCCTTCCTATTTTTTAAATGACAAATATTTTTTTCTCTGGCTTCCTTAATTGTTAAATTTCCCCTCCAAAATTTTTCTTATTTTCAACAAAATTTTTTGATAAATCTCACCCCTTTCATTTGCTCTTTTTTACATTGTTTCACACTCTTCTTAACCTTTTCTTTTTTTTCCCCTAACTTTCCCCCTTGCATCACTTTACTTTTAAAAACTTTTCATATGCTAACTTTTTTCCCCCTTATACTCTTTTTAAATCATCATTCCCCCAAATCGTCCTTTCCCTCCTGCCCCACTTTCCTGTAACCCCAAACTTTGTGAACACTCTAACACTCATTTTTAAACCTACCCCATTTCTTCGACCCCCTTGCCTTGTCTCATTAGCCCATCTATCCCCCAATAGCTGTTTTAAACTTTCCCCAATGCCCCCTCTTTTAGTTTATAAAACCTTCACCTCTCTCTTCCCTGATGCTTCTATTCTCCTTTTCCCCTCTCTTTTCTCTCAGGTATCCAATAGAAAGTGATCTGATAATCTGTGGCCCCTCTATAAACATGTACATCCTGAAGTCTACTCAACAGTCTTTTATCTACCAATACATAATCCAACAAATACTGTCATTTCGCCCTACATCATATCGTGTTACTTTTTATCCTCTTTTTCTTAAAATATGTATTACCTATAACTAAACCCCTTTCTATCCCAAAGTTCAATAAAAGGGGGCTCCCATTATCATTTACACTGGCACCCCAAACTTACCTACCACACCCTCTTAAAAGTTTCTCCTCCCTTTAGCATTCAGGTCCCTACCAAATTACTCCTCACTTGGTTCAAAGGCTCCTATACATTCACTTAACATCTCCAAAATCTCTCTTTTCCTCTGCATTCCTCTCTTCTCCAGGTGCATACACGCTTATTATGACCCACTTCTCGCATCTATATATATATATATTATATATATATATATATATATATATATATATATATATATATAATTATATATATATATATATATATATATGAAAAAACAACCACTCTGAAAAAATAGGGGAAATTCCAAGCGCATTCGTGACTACTAAACATTATCAAGGAACTATGAAAGTAAAGCACCCAAAGGGAAAGGGTTTATATAAGGGGTCGGGGGCCAACACCTCATATCACCTTATATAGCTTCCTTGGATGCTTTACTTTCATAGTTCCTTGATAATGTGAGTAGTCACGAAAGCGCTTGGAATTTCGCTATTCTTTCACAGTGGTTGTTTTGCATATATATATATATATATATATAAAATATATATATATATATATATATATATGTATATAAATGCTTAAATAGCAACGTTCATCTTGCCATATAGGACAAGTGAAAATTTGTGTATGCAATAATTTCGCCAAATCATTTGAACCTAACGAAAAAAAATATATTTCACTGTGTTTGTTTAGTATTTAAAATTATTGTAAACAAATCTAAAATATATTTGTTGGGTTAGGCTAAAATAATTGTTCTTTTTTAAATAAGGTTAGGTAAGTTTTCTTAAGATCCTTTGGTGCAAAATTTTAAATTTTTTTACTTTAAAATTTAATGAAAAAAAAATATTTTTAAAACGTATAAGAAAAAATTTTTTTAAAAGGATTTAATTTTTAAAATGAGTTTTGAAATTTGCCCCGTTTTACATATTCGGGCACGACATTATTATATATTTTATAAAAATATATTATATATATTATATATAAAAAAATTATATATTTATATATATATTATATATAATTTTAGAAAAACTACATGAGATACACTCACCTTTCAGGCAAATACACGAGAAGTACACGCACTAGTTATGATCTAAGCGTTTTTTACAAACCTCTTTTTTTCTTTTAAAATATATAAACAACTGGGTAAATATACTCTTCGGGGAACACATTCCTTGGCCCCGTTTAACACAGCTACAAACACCCCTGTACGTTTTAATACCAGCTTTCGGGTTCAAGGAATGTCAAAAAACACAATTATCAGAGTAGTAACTAAACTCGCATTGGGAATTTCATGTGAGGGAGCACCCCTCTATAAAATGTGAGGTAGCACCTTTTCAAATAAACTGTGAGGTACGCACCTCTCAATAAACTGTGAGGTACGCACCTCTCAATACACTGTGAGGTACGCACCTCTCGATACACTGTGAGGTACGCACCTCTCAATACACTGTGAGGTACGCACCTCTCGATACACTGTGAGGTGCGCACCTCTCAATACACTGTGAGGTACGCACCTCTCAATACACTGTGAGGTGCGCACCTCTCAATACACTGTGAGGTACGCACCTCTCGATACACTGTGAGGTGCGCACCTCTCAATACACTGTGAGGTACGCACCTCTCAATACACTGTGAGGTGCGCACCTCTCAATACACTGTGAGGTACGCACCTCTCAATACACTGTGAGGTACGCACCTCTCAATACACTGTGAGGTACACACTTCTCAATACACTGTGAGGTACGCACTTTTCAATTCACTGTGAGGTACGCACTTCTCAATACACTGTGAGGTACGCACCTCTCAATACACTGTGAGGTACGCACCTCTCAATACACTGTGAGGTACGCACCTTTCAATACACTGTGAGGTACACACTTCTCAATACACTGTGAGATACGTACCTCTCAATACACTGTGAGGTACTCACTTCTCAATACACTGTGAGGTACGCACTTTTCAATTCACTGTGAGGTACGCACTTCTCAATACACTGTGAGGTACGCACCTCTCAATACACTGTGAGGTACGTACCTCTCAATACACTGTGAGGTACTCACTTCTCAATACACTGTGAGGTACGCGCCTCTCAATACACTGTGAGGTACGCACTTCTGAATGCACTGTGAGGTACACACTTCTCAATACACTGTGAGGTACGCACTTCTCAATACACTGTGAGGTACGTACCTCTCAATAAACTGTGATGTACTCACTTCTCAATACACTGTGAGGTACGCACCTCTCAATACACTGTGAGGTACGCACTTCTGAATACACTGTGAGGTAGGCACCACTCAGTACACTGTGAGGTACACTCCTCTCAATACATTGTGAGGTACACACTTGTCAATACACTGTGAGGTACGCACTTCTGAATACGCTGTGAGGTATGCACCACTCAATGCACTGTGAGGTATGCACCACTCAATGCACTGTGAGGTACGCTCTTTTCAATACACTGTGAGGTACACACTTCTGAATACACTGTGAGGTAGGCACCTCTCAATACATTGTGAGGTACACACTTGTCAATACATTGTGAGGTACACTCTTCTCAATACACTGTGAGGTACACACCGAGAGTTCATCCTGTGCACACAGGGTTTATCATGTGCACCCAGGGTTTATACTCTGCACCCCTGGTTCATCCTGTTCAATCGGGGTTCATCCTGTGCACCCAGAGTTCATCCTGTGCACCAAGGTCTCATCATGTGCACCCAGGAATCATCGTGTGCACGCAGGGTTTATCGTGTTCACCCAAGGTTTTTCATGTGCACCCAGGGTTCATCCTGTGCACCCAGGGTTCGTCCTGTGCATCCAGGGTTCTTCCTATGTTCCCATGGTTCATAATTTTCACCCAGGCTTTATCCGGTGCTCGATGGGTTCACCTGTGTACCCAGTCTTCATCCAGAACACCCAGAGTTCATCCAGTGCACCCAGAGTTCATTCTGTGCACCCAGTCTTCATCCAGTGCGCCCAGCGTTTATCATGTGCACCTAGGGCTCATCATGTGCACCCAGGGTTCAACCTTTGCACCAATGGCTCATCCTGTGCACCCAATGTTAATGTTGTGCACCCAGAGTTTATCCAGTGCACCCTGGGTTCATCCTGTGCACCCAAGGTTAATCCTGTTCACCCAGGGTTCACCATGTGCACCCAGGGGTCATCCTGTGCACCCAGGATTTATCCTCTACTCCCAAGGTTTGCCTTGTGCACCTAGGGTTCATCCTGTGCACCCAGGATTCGTGCTGTGCATTCAATATCTATCCTGTGCACCCAGCGTTCATCTTGAGCGCCCAGGGTTCATTCTGTTCAACCAGAGTTCATCCTGTGCACCCAGGGCACATCCTGTGTGCCCAGTTTTTATCCTGTGCACAAACGGTAAATCCTGAGCTCCCAGGGTTTATTCTGTGCTCCAGGGATTCATCCTGTGCACCGAAGGTTTATTCTGTGCACCCAGAGTTCGTCATGTGCATCCAGGGTTTATCATGTGCACATGTGGTTTATTCTGTGCAACCAGGGTTCATTCTGTGCACCAACGATTTATCCAGACCACCCAGGGTTCATCCTGAGCACCCATTGAATATCATGTGCACTCAGGGCTAATCCTGTTTAACCAGAGTTCATCCTGTGCACTCAGGGATCATCAAATGTGCACAGAAATTTCATCTTGTGCATCCAAGGTTAATTCTGTGCACCCAGGGTTGATCCTGTGCACCCAGGGTTGATCCTGTACACCCAGGGTTGATCCTGTACACCCAGGGTTGATCCTGTACACCCAGGGTTTGATCCTGTAACACCCAGGGTTGATCTGATACACCAGGTTGATCCTGTACACCCAGGGTTGATCCTGTTACACCAGCGTTGTCTGTTACACCCAGGGTTGATCCTGTACACCCAGGGTTGATCCTGTACACCCAGGGTTGATCCTGTACACCCAGGGTTGATCCTGTACACCCAGGGTTGATCCTGTACACCCAGGGTTGATCCTGTACACCCAGGGTTGATCCTGTACACCCAGGGTTGATCCTGTACACCCAGGGTTGATCCTGTACACCAGGGTTTGGATCCGGTACACCGGTTGATCCTGTACACCCCAGGGTTGATCTGTTACCACCCAGGGTGGTTGATCTGTACACCCAGGGTTGATTGTACACCAGGGTGATCCTGTACACCAGGGTTGATCCTGTGCACCAGGGTTGATCTGTGCACCAGGGTTGATCCTGTGCACCCCAGGGTTATCTAGTGCACCAGGGTTTTGATCCTGTGCTCCCAGGGTTGATGATCCTGTGCACCCAGGGTTGATCCTGTGCACCCAGGGTTGATCCTGTGCACCCAGGGTTGATCCTGTACACCCAGGGTTGATCCTGTGCACCCAGGGTTGATCCTGTGCACCCAGGGTTGATCCTGTGCACCCAGGGTTGATCCTGTACACCCAGGGTTGATCCTGTACACCCAGGGTTGATCCTGTACACCCAGGGTTGATCCTGTACACCCAGGGTTGATCCTGTACACCCAGGGTTGATCCTGTACACCCAGGGTTGATCCTGTACACCCAGGGTTGATCCTGTACACCCAGGGTTGATCCTGTACACCCAGGGTTGATTCCGGTACACCACAGGGTTGATCCTTGTTTACACCAGGTGTTGAACCTGTACACCCAGGGTAGATTCCTGTACACCCTGGTGTTGATACTGTACCACCCAGGGTTGATCCTGTTACACCCAGGAGGTTGATCGCTGACACCCAGGGTTGATCCTGTACACCCAGGGTTGATCCTGTACACCCAGGGTTGATCCTGTACACCCAGGGTTGATCCTGTACACCCAGGGTTGATCCTGTACACCCAGGGTTGATCCTGTACACCCAGGGTTGATCCTGTACACCCAGGGTTGATCCTGTACACCCAGGGTTGATCCTGTACACCCAGGGTTGATCCTGTACACCCAGGGTTGATCCTGTACACCAGGGTTGATTTCCTGTGCCACCCAGGTTGATCCTGTACACCCAGGGTTGATCCTGTACACCCAGGGTTGATCCTGTGCACCCAGGGTTGATCCTGTGCACCCAGGGTTGATCCTGTGCACCCAGGGTTGATCCTGTGCACCTAGGGTTGATCCGGTGGCACCCAGGGTTGTTTCCTGTGCACGGGTTGATCTGGTGCACCCAGGTTGAATTCCTGGCACCCAGGGTTGAATCCGTGCACAGGGTTGATCCCTGTTACACCCAGGGTTGTAATCTGTACACCCAGGGTTGATTCCTGTTACACCAGGGTTGGATCTGTACACCCGGGTTGATCCTGTACACCCCAGTTTTGATCCTGTACACCTGGGTTTGTCTTGTACACCCAGGGTTGATCCTGTACACCCAGGGTTGATCCTGTACACCCAGGGTTGATCCTGTACACCCAGGGTTGATCCTGTACACCCAGGGTTGATCCTGTACACCCCAGGGGGGTTGATCCGTCACACCAGGGTTGATCCTGTACACCCAGGGTTGATCCTGTACACCCAGGGTTGATCCTGTACACCCAGGGTTGATCCTGTACACCCAGGGTTGATCCTGTGCACCCAGGGTTGATCCTGTGCACCCAGGGTTGATCCTGTACACCCAGGGTTGATCCTGTGCACCCAGGGTTGATCCTGTGCACCCAGGGTTGATCCTGTACACCCAGGGTTGATCCTGTGCCAGGGGTTGTCCTGTACACCCAGGTTTGATCCTGTTACACCCAGGGTTGATTCCTGTACCCAAGGGTTGTCTTTGTACACCCAGGGTTGATCCTGTACCCAGGGTTTGATCCTGTACAACCCAGGGTTGTTCCGTACACCAGGGTTGATCTGTACACCCAGGGTTGATCCTGTACACCCAGGGTTGATCCTGTACACCCAGGGTTGATCCTGTACACCCAGGGTTGATCCTGTACACCCAGGGTTGATCCTGTACACCCAGGGTTGATCCTGTACACCCAGGGTTGATCCTGTACACCCAGGAGTTGATCTGTACACCCAAGGGTTGATCCTGTACACCCAGGGTGGAGACCTGTAACCTGGGTTGATCTGTACACCCCAGGGCTTGATTCCTGTACACCCTGGGTTGATCTGTGTACACCCAGGGTTGATCCTGTTCACCCAGGGTTGATCCTGTTACACCCAGGGTTGATCCTGTACACCCAGGGTTGATCCTGTACACCCAGGGTTGATCCTGTACACCCAGGGTTGATCCTGTACACCCAGGGTTGATCCTGTACACCCAGGCTTATCCTGTGTACCCAGGGCTTATCCTGTGTACACAGGGCTTATCCTGTGTACCCAGGGCTTATCCTCTGTACACAGGGCTTATCCTGTGTACCCAGGGCTTATCCTGTGTACCCAGGGCTTATCCTGTGCACACAGGGCTTATCCTGTGTACCCAGGGGTTATCCTGTGTACCCAGGCTTATCTGTGTACAAGGGCTTATCCCTGGGTACCCAGGGCTTTTCCTGTGTTCAGAGGGCTTATCCTGTGTGCAAGGGGCTTATCATATGTACACAGGGCTTATCCTGCTGCACACCAGGGCTTATTCCTGTGTTCACAGGGCTTATCCTGTGCACACAGGGTTATCCTGTGTACCGGGCTTATCCTGTGTACCCAAGGGTTATCCTGTGTACACAGGGCTTATACTGTGTACACAGGTGCTTATCCTTGTGTACCAGGGCGTATCCCCTTGTGTACCCAGGGCTTAATCTGTGTACACGGGCTTTTCGGTGCACAACAGGGCTTAATCCTGTGTACCCAGGGTTTATTCCTGTGTACACAGGGCTTATCCTGTGTTACACAGGGCTTATCCTGTGTACCCAGGGCTTATCCTGTGTACCCAGGGCTTCTTATCCTGTGTACCCAGGCTTATCCTGTGTAACCCCAGGGCTTTTCCTGTGTACCAGTGGCTTAGCCTGTGTAACAGGGTTATCCTGTGAACACAGGGCTTATCATGGTACCCGGGATTTATCCTGGGTCCCAGGCTTATCCTGTGTGGGATACCCAGGGCTTATCCTGTGTACACAGGGCTTATCTGTGTGCACAGGGCTTATCCTGGGTACACAGGGCTTTTCCTGTGTACACAGGGCTATCCTGTGCAACACAGGCTTATCCTGTGTACCAGGGCTTATCCTGTGCCACCACAAGGGCTTATCCTGTGTACACAGGGCTTATCCTGTGTACCCAGGGCTTATCCTGTGTACCCAGGGCTTATCCTTGTACCAGGGCTTATCTGTGGTGCTACAGGGATTATCCTGTGTACACAGGCCCGCCTACACTTATACTGTGTACACAGGGCTTATCATGTGCCACACAGGGCTTATCCTGTGTACCCAGGGTTATCCTGTGTACACAGGCTTATCCTGTGGCACATCGGCTCTATCCCACTGTGTTCCTGGGCTTATCCCCAGGGCTTATCCTGTGTACACAGGGCTTATCCTGTGTACACAGGGCTTATCCTGTGTACACAGGGCTTATCCTGTGTACACAGGGCTTATCCTGTGTACACAGGGCTTATCCTGTGTACAGGGCTTATCCTGTGTACACAGGGCTTATCCTGTGTACACAGGGCTTATCCTGTGTACACAGGGCTTATCCTGTGTACACAGGGCTTATCCTGTGTACACAGGGCTTATCCTGTGTACACAGGGCTTATCCTGTGTGCACAGGGCTTATACTGTGTACACACGGCTTATCCTGTGTACACAGGGCTTATCCTGTGTGCACAGTGCTTATCCTGTGTGCACAGGGCTTATCCTGTGTACACAGGGCTTATCCTGTGTACACAGGGCTTATCCTGTGTACACAGGGCTTATCCTGTGTACCACAGGGCTTATCCTGTGTACACAGGGCTTATCCTGTGTACACAGGGGCACAGGGCTTATCCTGGTCCACAGGGCTTATCCTGTGTGCACAGGGCTTTTCCTGTGTCCACAGGGCTTATCCTGTGTACACAGGGCTTATCCTTCTGTACACAGGGCTTATCCTGTGTACACAGGGCTTATCCTGTGTACACAGGGCTTATCCTGTGTACACAGGGCTTATCCTGTGTACACAGGGCTTATCCTGTGTACACAGGGCTTATCCTGTGTACCCAGGGCTTATCCTGTGTACACAGGGCTTATCCTGTGTACACAGGGCTTATCCTGTGTACACAGGGCTTATCCTGTGTACCAGGGCTATCCTGTGTAAACAGGGTATCCTGTGTACCCAGGGCTTATCCTGTGTACACAGGGCTTATCCTGTTGTACCAGGCTTATCTGTGTACACAGGGCTTATCCTGTGTACCCAGGGCTTATCCTGTGTA
The DNA here is from genome assembly GCF_026875155.1 of Cherax quadricarinatus. Lineage (NCBI taxonomy): Eukaryota > Metazoa > Arthropoda > Malacostraca > Decapoda > Parastacidae > Cherax > Cherax quadricarinatus. The sequence goes on from NC_069431.1 coordinate 36,383,806, forward strand.
CACAGGGCTTATCCTGTGTACACAGGGCTTATCCTGTGTACACAGGGCTTATCCTGTGTGCACAGGGCTTATCCTGTGTGCACAGGGTTTATCCTGTGTCCACAGGGCTTATCCTGTGTGCACAGGGCTTATCCTGTGTACACAGGGCTTATCCTGTGTACACAGGGCTTATCCTGTGTACACAGGGCTTATCCTGTGTGCCTGTGCTTATCCTGTGGGGCGCAGGGGCTTACCTGTGTGGCAGGGCTTATCCTGTGTACACAGGGCTTATCCTGTTTTAAACAGGGCTTATCCTGTGTACACAGGGCTTATCCTGTGTCCCCAGGGCTTACCCTGTGTGCACGGGCTTATCCTGTGTACCAGGCTTATTCGGGTTTTACACGGGCTTATCCTGTGTGCAAAGGGGCTTATCCTGTGTACACAGGGCTTATCCTGTGTACACAGGGCTTATCCTGTGTACACAGGGCTTATCCTGTGTACACAGGGCTTATCCTGTGTGCAAAGGGCTTATCCTGTGTACACAGGGCTTATCCTGTGTGCACAGGGCTTATCCTGTGTACACAGGGCTTATCCTGTGCACACAGGGTTCATCCTGTGTACCAAGGGTTCATCCTGTGTACCCAGGGTTTATCCTGTGTACCCAGGGTTTATCCTGTGCACACAGGGTTCATCCTGTGTACCAAGGGTTCATCCTGCGCACTCAGGGTTTATCCTGTGTACCCTGGGTTTATCCTGTGCACACAGGGTTCATCCTGTGTACCCAGGGTTTATCCTGTATACACAGGATTCATCCTGAGCCCCCAGGGTTTATTCTGCGCACCCAGGGTTAATCCTGTGCTCCCACGGTTTATCCTGTGCACCCAGGGTTTATTCTCTGCACCCAGGGTTCATCTGTCCCCCAAGGGTTTATCCTGTGCACTCATGGTTTATTCTGTGCACCCAGGGTTTATCCTGTGCACCCCGGGGATTTATCCTGTGCACCCAGGGTTTTATTCTGTGCACCCAGGGTTTATTCTGTGCACCCAGGGTTTATCCTGTGCACCCAGGGTTTATGCTGTGCACTCATGGTTTTTTTCTGTGCACCCAAGGTTCATCCTGTGTACTCAGGGTTTATCCTGTGCACCCAGGGGTCACCCTGTGCACCAGGGTTTATCATGTGCACCAGGGTTTATCCTGTGCACCAGGGTTTATCCTGTGCACCCAGGGTTTATTCCTGTTCACCCAGGGTTAATCTTGTGCTCCCAGGGTTTATCCTGTGCACTCATGGTTTAGTCTGTGCACCACTGTTTATCTTGTGCACCAGTGTTTATCCTGTGCACCCAGGGTTTATTCTGTGCACCCAGGGTTTATCCTGTGGAAACTCAGGGTTTATCCTGTGCACTCATGGCTTATTGTGTGCACCCAGGGTTTATCCTGTGTACTCAGGGTTTATCTGTGAAACCCAGGGTTTATCCTGTGCACCCAGAGTTTATCCAGTGCACCCAGGGTTTATTCTGTGCACCCAGGTTTCATTCTGTGCCCCCAGGGTTTATCCTGTGCAGTCTGGTTTATCTGTGCAACCATGGTTTATCCTGTGCACCCAGGGTTTATCCTGTGACCCATGGTTTATTGTGTGCACCAAGGATTTATCCTGTGCACCCAGGGTTCACCCTGTGCACTCATGGTTTTATTCTGTGCACCTGGGTTTATCCTGTGTATTCAGGGCTTATCCTGTGCACCCATGGGTCATCCTGTGCACCCAGGGTTTATCATATGCACCCACGGTTCACCCCTTTGTACCCTAGGTTTATTCTCTGCACCCGTGGTTTATCCTTTGCCCCCAAGGTTTATTTTGGGGCACCCCGGGTTCATCCTGTGCACCAAGGATTCTTCCTGTGCACCAAAGCTTTTTCCTGTGCACCCAGGGTTCAACTTGTGCACCTATGGTATATCTTGAGCACCCGGGGTTCATCCTCTGCATCCGGGTTTTTTTCTGAGCACCCAGGGTTCATCATGCGGATCCAGGGTTCATTCTGTGCACCCAGGGTGCTTTTCTGTGCACCCAGGGTGCATCTTGTGCACCCAGGGTTTATCCTTTGCCCCAAGAGTTCTTTCTTATGCGCAAGGGTTCATCCTGTCCACCCGGGATTCATGTTGTGCATCCAAGATTTATCCTGTGCGCCCAGTGTTCATCTTGTGCACCGAGGGTTCATCCTGTGCACCCGGGATTCATGTTGTGCATCCAAGATTTATCCTGTGCGCCCAGTGTTCATCTTGTGCACCGGGGGGTTCATCCTGTCCACCGGGATTCATGTTGTGCATCCAAGATTTATCCTGTGCGCCCAGTGTTCATCTTGTGCACCGAGGGTTCATCCTGTGCCCCCACCGATTCTTCCTGTATACTAAGGTTTTATCCTGTGCGCCCGGGGGACATCCTGTTACCAGGGTTTAATATGTGCAACTAGGGTTCATTCTGTTGAACGAGGGTTCTTTAACAGTGCACCCAGGTGTCATAGTGTGCACAAGCGGTTTATCCTGTGCACTCGGGGTTTTATCCTGTGCCCCCACTGATTATCATGTGCACCCAGGGTTAATCCTGTTCAACCAGAGTTCATCCTGTGTAACCAGAGTTTCTCATGTGAAACCCACGGTTCTTCCTGTGCCCCCATGATTTATCCTGTGCACCCTGGTTTTATCCTGTGTATCCATGGTTTACCCCGTGCACCCAGGGTTTATCCTGTGCACCCAGGGTTTAGCATGTGCACCTAAGGCACATCATGTGCATCCACGGTTCATCCTGAGCAACCAGGGCTCATCCTGTGCACCCAGAGTTTATCTTGAGCTCCTGGGGTTCATCCTGAGCATCCAGGGTTCATCCTGTGCTCCCAGGGTTCATCTTGTGCACCCAGTGTTCGTCTGTTGCACCCGGGGTTCATCCTGTGTTCTCAAGTTTGACCTGTTTGCCCAGGATTCATCTTGTGCACCCAGAGTGCATCCTGTGCACCCAGGGTTCACGCTGTGCACCCAGGGTTCATCATGTGCACCCAGGGTTCATCATGTGCACCAAGAGCACATCCTGTTCAACCATGGTTCATTCTGACAACTGTTTATCCTGTGCACCTAGTGCTTATCATGTGCACCAAGGGCTCATCATGTGCACCAAGGGTTCATCCTGTGCACCCAGGGTTCATCCTGTGCACCAAAGATTAATTCTGCGCACCCAGGATTTATCCTGTGCTCCCATGGTTTATCTTGTGCACCCAGGGTTCATCCTGAGTACCCAGAATTCATCTGTGCACCAAATGTTTACCCTGTGCACCCAGGGTTCATCATGTGCTCCCAGAGTTTATCTTGTGCACCCTGGGTTCACCCTTTTCACCCAGGGTTTATCCTTTGCACCCAGTGATTATCCAGTGTCTCCAGGGCTCATTCTGTGCACCCAGGATTATCCTGTACACCCAGGGTTTATCCTGTGCCCCCAATGTTTGTCCTCTGAGCCCTGGGTTCATCATGTTAATTAAACCAGGGTTCATCCTGAGCACCCGGTGTTCATCCTGTACTCCCAGGGTACCTTCTGTGCACCGAGGGCTCATCCTGTGAACTCCAGGGTTCATCATGCGCACCCTGGGTTCATCATGTGCACCCAGGGTTAATCCTGTGTACCCAGGGTTCATCCCTAGGGTTCATCTTGAGTTCCCAGAGTTCTTCCTGTGTACCCAGGGTTCATCCTGTGCCCCCAGGGTTCATCCTGTGTACCCAGGGTTCATCCTGTGTACCCAGGGCTCATCCTGTGTACCCAGGATTCATCCTGTGCAACCAGGGTTCATAATGTGCACCTGGGGTTCATCCTGTGTACCTTGGGTTCATCTTTGGTACCCAGGGTTCATCCTCTGCACCCAGGGTTCATCTTGTGCACCCAGGGTTCATCTTGTGCACCCAGGGTTCATCTTGTGCACCCAGGGTTCATCCTTTGCTCCCAGGGTTCATCCTCTGAACCCAGGGTTCATCTTGTTTACCCAGGGTTCATCCTCTGCACCTAGAGATCATCCTGTGCACCCAGGGTTTATCCTCTGTTCCCTAGATTCAACCTCTGCTCCCAGAGTTCATCCTGTGCACCCAGGGTTTATCCTGTGCGCCGAGGGCTCATTCTGTGCACCCAGGGTTTATCTTGTGCGCCAAGGACTCATCCTGTGCACCCAGGGTTCATCTCGTGCACCCAGGGTACATTCTCTTCACCCATGGTTCATCCTGTGCACCGAAAGCACATTCTGTACACCCAGGATTCATCCTGTGCACCCAGGGTTATCCTGTGCACCCAGGGATCATCCTGTGTACCCAGGGTTCACCCTTTGTACCCAGGGTTCAACCTATGTACCCAGGTTCCATTCTGAGAACCCAGGGTTCATCCTGTGAACCCAGGGTTCATCCTGTGAACCCAGGGTTCATCGTGTGTACCCAGGCTTCATCCTGTGTACCCAGAGTTCATCCTGTGTACCCAGGGTTCATCCTGTGCACCCAGGGCTCATCCTGTGAACTCCGAATTCATCCTGTGCACCCAGGGGTTATTCTGTGCACCCTGGTTCATCCTTTGCTCCCAGGATTCATCCTGTGCACTCATGATTTATTCTGAGTACCCAGGGTTCTTTCTATTTAACCAATGTTCATCCTGTGCACCCAGGGTTCATCTTGTGAACACAGGGTTCATCCTGTGCAAACAAGGTTTATACTGTGCTCCTATGGTTCATTCTGTTCACCCAGGGTTCATCCTGTGCACCCTGGGTTCACCCTTCGCACCTAGGGTTCATCCTCTGCACCCAGTGTTCTTCTCTGTGCACCCAGAGTTAATCTTGTATACCCCCCGGTTCATCCTGTGCACTCAGGGTTTGTTTTCCACCCAGGCTTCATTCTGTGCACCCAGGTTTTATCCTGTGCACCCAGGGTTCATATTGTGCACTCAGATTTCATCCTGTGCACTAAAGGTTTACCGTGTGCCCCCAGGGTTCATTCTGTGCTCTCAAGGTTTATCCTGTGCACCAAGGGCTCATCCTGTGCATCCAGGGTTCATCCTGTTAAACCAGAGCTCGTCCTGGTCTCCCGGGGTTCATCCTGCGCACCCAGGGTTCATCCTGTGTACCCAGAATTTATCTTGTGCACCCAGATTTTATCATGTGCATCCAGGGTTCATCTTGTGCTCCCAAGGTTTATCCTGTGAACCCAGGGTTCATTCTGTTCAACTAATGTTCATACTGCGCACCAACGGCTCATCCTGTGCACCCAGCGTTTATCCTCTGCACCCAGGGTTCATCCTGTGCACCCAGGGTTCATCCTGTGCACCCAGGGTTTATCCTGTGCACCCAGGGATTGTCTTCTGTCTCCAAGGTTCATCCTGTTAAACCAGGGCTCATCCTGGTCACCCTGGGTTTGCCCTGTGCACCCAGGGTTCATCCTCTGTACCCAGCGTTCATCCTGTGCACACAGGTTTACACTGTGCACCCAGGTTTATTCTGTGCACCCAAGGTTCATCCTGTGCACGCAGGGTTTATCCCGTGCACCCAGCGTTTATCCTCTGCATCTCGGGTTTATCCTGTGCACCCAGGGTTTATCATCTGCACCCAGGGTTCATCGTGTGCACCCATTTTTATACTGTGCACCCAGGTTGATACTGTGCACGCAGGGTTCACCCTGCACACTCACGGTTCATCCTGTGTACACATGGTTTATCTTTTGCACCGAGGGTTTATTCTATGCACCCAGGTTTTATGCAGTACACCCAGGGTTCATCCTGTGCTCCCATGATTCATCCTGTGCACCCAGGGTTCATCCTGTGCATCCAGGGTTCATCCTCTGCACCCAGTGTTCATTCTGTACACCCAGGGTTCATCTTGTGCATCCAGGGTTTATCCTGTGCACCCAGGGTTTTCTGTTCATCCCGGGTTCATTCTGTTCATCCAGGGATCATCCTGTGCACGCAGGGTTCGTACTGTGCACCCAGGGTTCATGCTGCTCACCCAGGGTTTATCTTCTTATCAGTAGTTCATTTTTAGCTTCTGCTCATCTTGTGAGTAGAAGTTTGTTGTGCACGTACAGTTTATTATATAAACTGTAGGATAGTATACATCGCTTGGTCTTCCTATAGTCTTCTTTATTCCCTCAGCTCATCTTGTAATATATTGTGCACACTGTGTTTATTATATAGTGCACTGTACACGTACAGCTGGTCTTGTGTTATGGTCCTCCTCCTCATCATGTTTACTGTGCGCTCGCAACTCATTCTGCAACTCATCCAGGTTGTCCAGTGAGTGGTTATTGACCATCAGCAACTCATCCTGTGAGTGTATAACAGAAAAAGGCATAATACCGTGACTGGAACAATACACAAATAACCCGCTTACGACGACGTTTCGGTCCGACTTGGACCATTTACAAAGTCACACTGGCCTATGTATACTCCCTCCTCTCCTTTTCGTTAGTGTGACTTTGTAAATGGTCCAAGACGGACCGAAATGTCGCGTATGCTCCTCTAATATGTGCGGGTTATTTGTGTACTGTGAGTGAATGTTTAGTGCCCGTACAGCTTATCCTAAGAGCCGTCGTATAGGTGCAAATGCAGTTCATCCTTGGAGTGTTACCTTATTTTCCAGCCGCAGATCATCGAGTCAGTGATAACAGCAGAGGTCAACTGGGATTACAATTGGTCTTTATTAAACCCCCGCTGATGTAGTTCAATATTTACAACCTATAGAATAATTCAGTTAATTGTAATCCTAAATTTTAGTTATATAGGATGTACTTAGAATGTGAAAACGTTAAAATTTGAGATAGATTATTATTAACACTGAACTGTCTTCAGTTTCGGAAAAGTTAAGATATATTCTTGAGCTTCAGTTTATTTTCCTGTTTTCCTCGCAGAACATCGTGAGGAAAACTGGTCTGTCATGGCTGCTAGAATTCCGTCTCTCCGTCTGTGTGCTGCTGTGTATGAAGGTTCTCTCCTGCACTGCACACTCTCCAACACTTCACATCACAGGTGGAAAGTGACTTATATCAGTCTAGACCAAACCGGGAGTTTGTCCTAAAAATCAAAAGTTAGTTCTGTCGGATAAGGCTAGTGAAATTTTAGGTATGCAATAAATCTGCGGAAATTAATCAGAACATAACGAAATGTATGAATTCGATTCAAGATTTAATATACAACTGTGAATAAATAAACACAAAGATGGACGGGGGTTCAACCGTGGTCCTATGTTAGCAGGTCCAGCACATTACTGCTGACCTACGAAGCTTCTTATAGGAAAAAATCGGAAACCAAATTTATATTCAGTTCTCCTTCAGCGACCCTCTTCAAGGGGGTTCCTGGCTGATGAGGCTCTTGATCTAACGAATTGGACCTTTTACTCTACCTCGGACCAAAACCTAAACGCCCCTCATTCCTTACCCCCAACCCATTTTTCCCATCCCACCTCCTTCCCATCCCACTTCCTTTCCCAATTCCTCCTCTCTCCTACGTTTGGCTTTTGGGGATTTTCCCCGGAAATCATAATTCCTGAGTCGGGAAAAGATAATCGTTATCAGTCCCATTCCACTGAGGCCCTCGGTGGTGGTGTCTGCCGTGGAGTCCAGATCATCTAGATGTGCTGATCCTCCCTCTGGAGTTCTGGAGGGTGGCTTTAGGTGTCCTCAAGATGACGAGTATATATTTGGAGGCTACCTGTCTGTTCCGGGAAGTTGCAACCGTAGGGATTATGCCTTGCAACAGGCATTCGACAGCCCTCTCTTTAGTCTGCCAAGGTGGCTTGGTGAATGTGAGATTATCCTGGATTGCCGATTTACTGGCATGAAGGGTAGGGTAGGGAATGGGTTCCATGCAGCATCTACACTACAAGCCGCCCCGACGGTTAGTAGGAAGCTCGGTACCAGAGGTGGGCAACGAGGTATTACCCGAAGGAGGTACTGGGCTCTTTGAAACGTCCGAAGAAAGGTCAGTTGGTGCTTTAGGGTCGTGTGTGGATGCCGCTGGGAAAAAAGGGGGCCTGGGAGAAGGAAGTTCATGAATATGTACTTCTATGATAAGTTTTTCTTTTTAAATAGAGGGTTTGTGTGGAGAAATAGGTCTAAGGAGAAACAAAAGATCAGACATTTCCCTCCGTGAGAGACCTTCACTTTGTACTTCCCGGCTGAGCAGTTACAAATATTTATGACCTCTGTTTTAATGGCAGCTTCAAGTACAATCCTCCTAAACTCAGGTCGACATTTCTCGGAAACGCGTATGATAATGGTCTTTTTTTTGTTCGTGCAGTGTATCTGCAGGATGCTGCGTTCAGCCTTTATCGTTACAATGGGTCCTAGAGGGGCTCTTTGATTTTAAGTGAGCGATGGAGGTTGCCGGCGTGTAATCCCCGAAGCAAAATGCACTTGTTGGAGGGATTACGTTTCTAGTGTAACTTCCACTTCCTCTATAATTAGAGTTTGGAAAAATGTATGAAAATTGAGAGGCAGCTCCCGTTCTTAGGGTTGCCTGCGTCAGCAGTGCAGACTCTTCTGTAGTTGCCGCATGATTTAAATATCTTGTCCGTATTTTTCATGGACTCCATCTGTGCCCCTCGTTTTTTATTTCAGATCTGCCAGAGAGTTAATACCTTTGCATTTTACTTCTAGCATAGAAGAATGTAAAGTACCTTTTACACTTCGAGACCCTGAGTCAACACTTTCCGCTTGCCGACCATCGGCAGGTGGACCTGATGGTATTCATATTTGAGTGCTTCAACATTTGCATTCGACGGCCCTCGTAGTCCTCTCACATATCTTTAATTTGATTACAAGAGGTTCTTCCTTATCCATGAAAAACTGTAGCTTTGACCTTTCATAAACCAGGTACTTTGGGCCACGATGCATCCCACTATCAACCCTCATCACTGTCGTTTATATAAATTGTGAACAACAAGGGGCCCAACACTGACCCCTGTGGAACACCACTCGTGACGCGCCCCCACTCTGATTTCTCCCCATTGATGCAAACTCTCTGCTGCCTATTTGTCAACCATGCCTCTATCCACGAAAAAAATTCTCCTCCTATTCCGTGTGCCTTAAGTTTCCTCAATAGTCTCTGATGTGTAACTCTATCGAAAGCCTTACTGAAGTCCATATACACAACATCATATTCAATACCATGATCTACCTCCTCAAATACCTTAGTGAAGAAAGTAAATTCGTAAGGCAGGAACGCCGCTTTGTAAAATCGTGACCTTTAATTTAGGCACTTAATTTCAAGCACTGATCAGAGTATTATTATTGTGAGGATTAGTATTAGTAGAAGCAGTAACAGAAATAGTAGTTGTAGCAATAGTAGTTGTAGCAACAATAGCAGTAAATGTCAGTAGTAGCAACTGTAGTAATAAAAGTTGTATTATTTGTAGTAATATTGGTAGCAGGTGTAGTAGCAGTTATGGTGGTAGTAGTAATGATGGTAATAGTAGCAATAGTATTAATAATGGTTGTAGTGGTAGTAATAGTAATATTAATAGTGATGGTAGTAGTGCTAGTACTAGTGGTAGATTTATTATTATTATTATTAGTAGTAGTAGTAGTAATAGTATCAACAATAGTAGTAATAATAGCAGGAGAAAGAGCGATAGTAATATTACTAGCAGCAGTAGCAACAGTAGTAGTAGCAGTAGTAGTAGCAACAGTAGTAGTAGCAGTAGTAGTAGCAGTAGTAGTAGTAGTAGTAGTAGTAGTAGCAGTAGTAGTAGTAACAGTACTGGTGAAAGTAGAAGTAGGTTGTTCTGTATTCACTAATCTCTTGAATAAAGTTGAAAATAATCTGTATAAGTCTGAAGTACGAATTCAATGTTGTTATTGGTGTCAGTGACAGCATTGTGTACCTCACATAAGTACTGTAAACAGTCATGAGAGAATCTTTGTTGAGCTTCATGAACGTAGTTCACATAAGTACTGTAAACAGTCATGAGAGAATCTTTGTTGAGCTTCATGAACGTAGTTCACATAAGTACTGTAAACAGTCATGAGAGAATCTTTGCTGAGCTTCATGAACGTAGTTCACATAAGTACTGTAAACAGTCATGAGAGAATCTTTGTTGAGCTTCATGAACGTAGTTCAACATAAGTACTGTAAACAGTCATGAGAGAATCTTTGTTGAGCTTCATGAACGTAGTTCACATAAGTACTGTAAACAGTCATGAGAGAATCTTTGCTGAGCTTCATGAACATAGTTCTTATATTTAACAATATTACAAATATTCCTGCCATTAGTCTGTGTGTGTCTGTTTATTCAGCCTGAAAATTAGTGAGTGAGACACTGTTGTATATCTGTTATCACTGTGCCTAACATTCCATTTATCTAATTTCATTATCTAAAGAAAACTAATATAATATATTAGTAAGGTATGATACCCCTTGTGAATCCATATTGTGAATCAGTGATGAATATAATATATTAGTAAGGTATGATACCCCTTGTGAATCCATATTGTGAATCAGTGATGAATATAATATATTAGTAAGGTATGATACCCCTTGTGAATCCATATTGTGAATCAGTGATGAATCAGCCGAGAAAACTACGAGATATATAATGTTCTCTCTTCGTATCTCCTTTCTTGATTAATGTAAACTTTGGTTACTTCTCAGTGTATGTGTCGTCTCCTTCAGTGTATGTGTCGTCTCCTTCAGTGTATGTGTCGTCTCCTTCAGTGTATGTGTCGTCTCCTTCAGTGTATGTGTCGTCTCCTTCAGTGTATGTGTCGTCTCCTTCAGTGTATGTGTCGTCTCCTTCAGTGTATGTGTCGTCTCCTTCAGTGTATGTGTCGTCTCCTTCAGTGTATGTGTCGTCTCCTTCAGTGTATGTGTCGTCTCCTTCAGTGTATGTGTCGTCTCCTTCAGTGTATGTGTCGTCTCCTTCAGTGTATGTGTCGTCTCCTTCAGTGTATGTGTCGTCTCCTTCAGTGTATGTGTCGTCTCCTTCAGTGTATGTGTCGTCTCCTTCAGTGTATGTGTCGTCTCCTTCAGTGTATGTGTCGTCTCCTTCAGTGTATGTGTCGTCTCCTTCAGTGTATGTGTCGTCTCCTTCAGTGTATGTGTCGTCTCCTTCAGTGTATGTGTCGTCTCCTTCAGTGTATGTGTCGTCTCCTTCAGTGTATGTGTCGTCTCCTTCAGTACACATAGTGAGGTCATTATAGGCCTATTACTTTCCCACATATCCTTCTCTTTCAGATAAGTTATTATATAACTTCCTGCCAACAGATGTGGCAGAAAACTTAAACATCGATCAAAACAGTTCGCAGAACCTTCATGACGAGCCAGATCACCATTCCTTCCCTCCAAGTTCTGAAAGCAACTTTACCATCAATGATGAACACATTATTCATCAGCGCACAGAGAAGATATGTGAGTAACCTGAGTTATGTGAGTAACCTGAGTTATGTGAGTAACCTGAGTTATGTGAGTAACCTGAGTTATGTGAGTAACCTGAGTTATGAGTGCTCTCTCCCACTTGCAATTAAGATAATTTACAACTTTTATTTCAAAGACTGAAAACTGTTATCCTATATTAGTTCCTTTTAAAGTTCTGTCTTAAGTATACTGTCTCCGTCTTGGATGCTGAACATTAAGAAGGTATAAAATACCGACAGGTTGTTAGGTAAGACACATATGCAACAGTTAGGTATCATTATTTTGAAACGTTTCGCCTACACAGTAGGCTTCTTCAGTCGAGTACAGAAAAGTATCTTCTGCTTCTATCAACTTTTCTGTACTCGACTGAAGAAGCCTACTGTGTAGGCGAAACGTTTCAAAATAATGATACCTAACTGTTGCATATGTGTCTTGGATGCTGCTGACAGTAAACGATTAACGCATAAATTCGTAATTACTGCTTGGTTAACATGGGCAGAAGATGCAAGGTAAATACTTGTTAGCCAGGCCGGGCATCGAGCCTGTGCCCTCTTAGTTGTGAGCTTGACGGATTATCAGTAAACTTCAAGTTTTTGTAGCTAATGTGTCTGTGTGAGAGGTTTCTTTTTAACTACCACCTCCATCAAGCAGCAGGTACTAACACTTACCAGTCTGTACTGGAACAATCTGTTTGATCAATAATACGCTAAAATATTTAATTTCAGCAGGACTACAGTCTTTATAACGTTACGTTACTAATCTCTCAGTAACACCCAGATGGCTCTTCTTGTCTCAAGGTTCCTACTTCCGAGTCTCCTTCGGCCTCAGATTAGTATTTGTGAATATTTCGTCAGTTTTGGAATTCTAAGAGTTTTATATATATATATATATATATATATATATATATATATATATATATATATATATATATATATATATATATATATATATATGTCTTAGACAGGGATGTGTAATGCCACAATGGCTGTTTAATAAATTTATAGATGGAGTTGTAAAAGAAATAAATGCTAGGGTGTTCGGGAGAGGGGTGGGATTAAATTATGAGAAATTAAATACAAAATGAGAGTTGACGCAGTTACTTTTTTGCTGATGATACTGTGCTTATGGGAGATTCTAAAGAAAAGAAAAGTTGCAAAGGTTAGTGAACTGGTTTGGGAGTGTGTGTAAAGGTAGAAAGTTGAAAGTGAGCATAGAAAAGAGTAAGGTGATGAGGGTATCAAATGATTTAGATAAAGAAAATTTGGATATCAAATTGGGGAGGAGGAATATGGAAGAAGTGAATGTTTTCAGATACTTGGGAGTTGACGTGTCAGCGGATGGATTTATGAAGGATGAGGTTAATCATAGAAATGATGAGGGAAAAAGGTGAGTGGTGTGTTTGAGGTATATGTGGAGTCAAAAAACGTGATTTATGGAGGCAAAGAAGGGAATGTATGAAAGTTAGTAGTACCAACACTCTTATATGGGTGTGAAGCTTGGGTTGTGAATGCAGCAAACGAGGAGCGGTTGGAGGCAGTGGAGCTGTTTCTAAGGGCAAATTGGGTGT
>NC_069431.1:36397261-36474486 GCF_026875155.1 Cherax quadricarinatus
CATCCTGCGCACTCATTAATCCTGTGTACACAGGGTTCATCCTTTTGTACCAAGGGTTCATCCTGTGTACCAAGGTTCATCCTGTGCACCCAGGTTTATCCTGTGTTACCAGGGTTCATCCTGTGTCCCAAGGGTTCATCCTGCGCACTCAGGGTTTATCCTGTATACACAGGATTCATCCTGAGCCCCCAGGGTTTATTCTGCGCACCCAGGGTTAATCCTGTGCTCCCACGGTTTATCCTGTGCACCCAGGGTTTATTCTGTGCACCCAGGGTTCATCCTGTGCCCAAAGGGTTTATCCTGTGCACACTCATGGTTTATTCTGTGCACCCAGGGTTTATCCTGTGCACCCAGGGTTTATCCAGTGCACCCAGGGTTTATTCTGTGCACCCAGGGTTTATTCTGTGCACCCAGGGTTTATCCTGTGCACCCAGGGTTTATCCTGTGCACTCATTGTTTGTTCTGTGCACCCAAGGTTCATCCTGTGTACTCAGGGTTTATCCTGTGCACCCAGGGGTCATCCTGTGCACCCAGGGTTTATCATGTGCTCCCAGGGTTTATCCTCTGCACCCAGGGTTTATCCTGTGCACCCAGGGTTTATCCTGTGCACCCAGGGTTAATCCTGTGCACCCAGGGTTTATCCTGTGCACCCAGGGTTTATCCTGTGCACTCAGGGTTTATCCTGTGCGCTCATGGCTTATTGTGTGCACCCAATGTTTATCCTGTGTACTCAGGGTTCATCATGTGCACCCAGGATTTATCCTGTGCACCCAGAATTTATCCAGTGCACCCAGGGTTTATTTTGTGCACCCAGGGTTCATTCTGTGCCCCCAGGGCTTATCCTGTGCACTCATGGTTTATTCTGTGCAACCATGGTTTATCCTGTGCACCCAGGGTTTATCCTGTGCACCCATGGTTTATTGTGTGCACCAAGGATTTATCCTGTGCACCCAGGGTTCACCCTGTGCACTCATGGTTTATTCTGTGCACCCTGGGTTTATCCTGTGTATTCAGGGCTTATCCTGTGCACCCATGGGTCATCCTGTGCACCCCGGGTTTATCATATGCACCCACGGTTCATCCTTTGTACCCTAGGTTTATTCTGTGCACCAGTGGTTTATCCTTTGCTCCCAAGGTTTATCTTGGGCACCCCGGGTTCATCCTGTGCACCAAGGATTCTTCCTGTGGACCAAAGCTTTTTCCTGTGCACCCAGGGTTCAACTTGTGCACCTATGGTATATCTTGAGCACCCGGGGTTCATCCTCTGCATCCAGGGTTTATTCTGAGCACCCAGGGTTCATCATGCGGATCCAGGGTTCATTCTGTGCACCCAGGGTGCATTCTGTGCACCCAGGGTGCATCTTGTGCACCCAGGGTTTATCCTTTGCACCAAGAGTTCATCTTGTGCGCCAAGGGTTCATCCTGTGCACCCGGGATTCATGTTGTGCATCCAAGATTTATCCTGTGGGCCCAGTGTTCATCTTGTGCACCGAGGGTTCATCCTGTGCACCCACGATTCTTCCTGTATACTAAGGTTTTATCCTGTGCGCCCAGGGGACATCCTGTACACCCAGGGTTTAATATGTGCAACTAGGGTTCATTCTGTTGAACGAGGGTTCATACAGTGCACCCAGGTGTCATAGTGTGCACCAGCGGTTTATCCTGTGCACTCAGGTTTTATCCTGTGCACCCACTGATTATCATGTGCACCCAGGGTTAATCCTGTTCAACCAGAGTTCATCCTGTGTAACCAGAGTTTCTCATGTGCACCCACGGTTCTTCCTGTGCTCCCATGATTCATCCTGTGCACCCTGGTTTTATCCTGTGTATCCATGGTTTACCCCGTGCACCCAGGGTTTATCCTGTGCACCCAGGGTTTAGCATGTGCACCTAAGGCACATCATGTGCATCCACGGTTCATCCTGAGCAACCAGGGCTCATCCTGTGCACCTGAAGTTAATTCTGTGCACCCATGGTTTATCCTGTGCTCCCAAGGTTTATCTTGTGCACCCAGGGTTCATCCTGTGCACCCAGAGTTTATCTTGAGCTCCTGGGGTTCATCCTGAGCATCCAGGGTTCATCCTGTGCTCCCAGGGTTCATCTTGTGCACCCAGTGTTCATCTGTTGCACCCAGGGTTCATCCTGTGTTCTCAAGTTTGACCTGTTTGCCCAGGATTCATCTTGTGCACCCAAAGTGCATCCTGTGCACCCAGGGTTCACGCTGTGCACCCAGGGTTCATCATGTGCACCCAGGGTTCATCATGTGCACCAAGGGTTCATCATGTGCACCAAGAGCACATCCTGTTCAATCATGGTTCATTCTGACAACTGTTTATCCTGTGCACCTAGTGCTTATCATGTGCACCAAGGGCTCATCATGTGCACCAAGGGTTCATCCTGTGCATCCAGGGTTCATCCTGTGCACCAAAGATTAATTGTGCGCACCCAGGATTTATCCTGTACTCCCATGGTTTATCTTGTGCACCCAGGGTTCATCCTGAGTACCCAGAATTCATCTGTGCACCAAATGTTTACCGTGTGCACCCAGGGTTCATCATGTGCTCCCAGGGTTTATCTTGTGCGCCCTAGGTTCACCCTTTTCACCCAGGGTTTATCCTTTGCACCCAGGGATTATCCTGTGTCTCCAGGGTTCATTCTGTGCACCCATGATTATCCTGTACACCCAGGGTTTATCCTGTGCCCCCAAGGATAAACCCTGAGTGCGCAGGATGAACCCTTGGTACACAGGATGAACCCTGTGTACACAGGATAAACCCTGAGTGCGCAGGATGAACCCTTGGTACACAGGATGAACCCTGTGTACACAGGATAATCCCTGGGTGCACAGGATGAACCCTTGGTACACAGGATGAACCCTGTGTGCACATGATAAGCCCTGGGTACACAGGATAAGCCCTGTGTACACAGGATAAGCCCTGTGTACACAGGGTTCATCCTGCGCACTCAGGGTTTATCCTGTATACACAGGATTCATCCTGAGCCCCCAGGGTTTATTCTGCGCACCCAGGGTTAATCATGTGCTCCCACGGTTTATCCTGTGCACCCAGGGTTTATTCTGTGCACCCAGGGTTCATCCTGTGCCGCCAAGATTTATCCTGTGCACTCAGGGTTTAGTCTGTGCACCCAGGGTTTTTCCTGTGCACCCAAGGTTTATCCTGTGCACCCAGTGTTCATCTGTTGCACCCGGGGTTCATCCTGTGTTCTCAAGTTTGACCTGTTTGCCCAGGATTCATCTTGTGCACCCAGAGTGCATCCTGTGCACCCAGGGTTCACGCTGTGCACCCAGGGTTCATCATGTGCACCCAGGGTTCATCATGTGCACCCAGGGTTCATCATGTGCTCCCACGGTTTATCCTGTGCACCCTGGGTTTATTCTGTGCACCCATGGTTCATCCTGTGCCGCCAAGATTTTATCCTGTGCACTCAGGGTTTAGTCTGTGCACCCAGGGTTTTTCCTGTGCACCCAAGGTTTATCCTGTGCATCCAGGGTTTATCCGGTGCACCCAGGGTATATCCTGTGCACCCAGGGTTTATTCTGTGCACCCATGGTTCATCCTGTGCCCCAAGGGTTTATCCTGTGCACTCATGGTTTATTCTGTGCACCCAGGGTTTATCCTGTGCACCCAGGATTTATCCTGTGCACCCAGGGTTTATTCTGTGCACCCAGGGTTTATTCTGTGCACCCAGGGTTTATCCTGTGCACCCAGGGTTTATCCTGTGCACTCATGGTTTGTTCTGTGCACCCAAGGTTCATCCTGTGTACTCAGGGTTTATCCTGTGCACCCAGGGGTCATCCTGTGCACCCAGGGTTTATCATGTGCACCCAGGGTTTATCCTGTGCACCCAGGGTTTATCCTGTGCACCCAGGGTTTATCCTGTGCACCCAGGGTTAATCCTGTGCACCCAGGGTTTATCCTGTGCACTCATGGTTTAGTCTGTGCACCCACTGTTCATCTTGTGCACCCACTGTTTATCCTGTGCACCCAGGGTTTATTCTGTGCACCCAGGGTTTCTCCTGTGCACCCAGGGTTTATCCTGTGCACCCATGGCTTATTGTGTGCACCCAAGGTTTATCCTGTGTACTCAGGGTTTATCATGTGCACCCAGGGTTTATCCTGTGCACCCAGAGTTTATCCAGTGCACCCAGGGTTTATTCTGTGCACCCAGGGTTCATTCTGTGCCCCCAGGGTTTATCCTGTGCACTCATGGTTTATTCTGTGCAACCATGGTTTATCCTGTGCACCCAGGGTTTATCCTGTGCACCCATGGTTTATTGTGTGCACCAAGGGTTTATCCTGTGCACCCAGGGTTCACCCTGTGCACTCATGGTTTATTCTGTGCACCCTGGGTTTATCCTGTGTACTCAGGGCTTATCCTGTGCACCCATGGGTCATCCTGTGCACCCAGGGTTTATCATATGCACCCACGGTTCATCCTTTGTACCCTAGGTTTATTCTCTGCACCCGTGGTTTATCCTTTGCTCCCAAGGTTTATCTTGGGCACCCCGGGTTCATCCTGTGCACCAAGGATTCTTCCTGTGCACCAAAGCTTTTTCCTGTGCACCCAGGGTTCAACTTGTGCACCTATGGTATATCTTGAGCACCCGGGGTTCATCCTCTGCATCCAGGGTTTATTCTGAGCACCCAGGGTTCATCGTGCGGATCCAGGGTTCATTCTGTGCACCCAGGGTGCATTCTGTGCACCCAGGGTGCATCTTGTGCACCCAGGGTTTATCCTTTGCACCAAGAGTTCATCTTGTGCGCCAAGGGTTCATCCTGTGCACCCGGGATTCATGTTGTGCATCCAAGATTTATCCTGTGGGCCCAGTGTTCATCTTGTGCACCGAGGGTTCATCCTGTGCACCCACGATTCTTCCTGTATACTAAGGTTTTATCCTGTGCGCCCAGGGGACATCCTGTACACCCAGGGTTTAATATGTGCAACTAGGGTTTATTCTGTTGAACGAGGGTTCATACAGTGCACCCAGGTGTCATAGTGTGCACCAGCGGTTTATCCTGTGCACTCAGGTTTTATCCTGTGCACCCACTGATTATCATGTGCACCCAGGGTTCATCATGTGCACCAAGAGCACATCCTGTTCAACCATGGTTCATTCTGACAACTGTTTATCCTGTGCACCTAGTGCTTATCATGTGCACCAAGGGCTCATCATGTGCACCAAGGGTTCATCCTGTGCACCCAGGGTTCATCCTGTGCACCAAAGATTAATTCTGCGCACCCAGGATTTATCCTGTGCTCCCATGGTTTATCTTGTGCACCCAGGGTTCATTCTGAGTACCCAGAATTCATCTGTGCACCAAATGTTTACCCTGTGCACCCAGGGTTCATCATGTGCTCCCAGAGTTTATCTTGTGCACCCTGGGTTCATTCTGTGCACCCAGGATTATCCTGTACACCCAGGGTTTATCCTGTGCCCCCAATGTTTGTCCTCTGAGCCCTGGGTTCATCATGTTAATTAAACCAGGGTTCATCCTGAGCACCCGGTGTTCATCCTGTACTCCCAGGGTACCTTCTGTTCACCGAGGGCTCATCCTGTGAACTCCAGGGTTCATCATGCGCACCCTGGGTTCATCATGTGCACCCAGGGTTAATCCTGTGTACCCAGGGTTCATCCTGAGTATCCAGGGTTTACCTTGTGCTCCCAGGGTTCATCCCTAGGGTTCATCTTGAGTTCCCAGAGTTCTTCCTGTGTACACTGGGTTCATCCTGTGCCCCCAGAAATCATCCTGTGCACCCATGGTTTTTCCTGTGTACCCAGGGTTCATCCTGTGCCCCCAGGGTTCATCCTGTGTACCCAGGGTTCATCCTGTGTACCCAGGGCTCATCCTGTGTACCCAGGATTCATCCTGTGCAACCAGGGTTCATAATGTGCACCTGGGGTTCATCCTGTGTACCTTGGGTTCATCTTTGGTACCCAGGGTTCATCCTCTGCACCCAGGGTTCATCTTGTGCACCCAGGGTTCATCTTGTGCACCCAGGGTTCATCCTTTGCTCCCAGGGTTCATCCTCTGAACCCAGGGTTCATCTTGTTTACCCAGGGTTCATCCTCTGCACCCAGGGTTCATCTTGTGCACCCAGGGTTCATCTTGTGCACCCAGGGTTCATCCTTTGCTCCCAGGGTTCATCCTCTGAACCCAGGGTTCATCTTGTTTACCCAGGGTTCATCCTCTGCACCCAGGGTTTCATCTTGTGCACCCAGGGTTCATCTTGTGCACCCAGGGTTCATCCTTTGCTCCCAGGGTTCATCCTCTGAACCCAGGGTTCATCTTGTTTACCCAGGGTTCATCCTGTGCACCCAGGGTTTATCCTGTGCGCCGAGGACTCATCCTGTGCACCCAGGGTTTATCCTGTGCGCCGAGGACTCATTCTGTTCACCCAGGGTTTATCCTGTGCGCCGAGGACTCATTCTGTTCACCCAGGGTTTATCTTGTGCGCCAAGGACTCATCCTGTGCACCCAGGGTTCATCTCGTGCACCCAGGGTACATTCTCTTCACCCATGGTTCATCCTGTGCACCGAAAGCACATTCTGTACACCCAGGATTCATCCTGTGCACCCAGGGTTATCTTGTGCACCCAGGGATCATCCTGTGTACCCAGGGTTCATCCTATATACCCAGGTTCCATTCTGAGAACCCAGGGTTCATCCTATATACCCAGGTTCCAGTCTGAGAACCCAGGGTTCATCCTGTGAACCCAGGGTTCATCCTGTGAACCCAGAGTTCATCTTGGGAACCCATAGTTCATCCTGTTCACCCAGGGTTCATCCTGTGCTCCCAGGGTTCGTCCTGTGCATCCCGGGTTTATCTTCTGCACCCAGGGTTCTTCCTGTGCACCAATGGTTCATTCTGTGCACCCAGAGTTCATCATGTGCACCGAAAGTTCATCCTCTGTTCCCTAATTTCAACCTCTGCTCCCTGTGCACCCAGCGTTCATCCTGTGCACCCAGGGCTTATCCTGTGCACGCAAGGTTTGTCCTCTACACCCAGGGTTCATCCTGTTAAACCAGGGTTCATCCTGAGCACCCAAAGTTCATGTTGAGCACCCAGATTTTATCCAGTGCACCAAGGGCGTATCCTGTGCACCCAGGATTCATCTTAAGCACCAAAGGTCTATCCTGTGAACCCAGGGTTCATCATCTGCACCCAGGATTTATCCTGCGCACTCAGGGTTTATTTTGAGCTCCTATGGTTCATTCTGTTCAACCTGGGTACCCAGGGTTCATCCTGTGTACCCAGAGCTCGTCCTGTGTACCCAAGGTTCATCCTGTGTACCCAGAGCTCGTCCTGTGCACCCATGGTTCATCTTGCACCCCTAGGGTTCATCGAGTGCACCCAGGGTTTATCCCGTGCACCCAGGGTTCATCCTATGAGCCCAGGGTTCATCCTGTGCACCCAGGGTTTATCCTGTGTGTCCAGGGTTCATCCTGTGCACTCAGGGTTCATCCAGTTCTCCTAGAATTCATCATGTGCACCCAAGATTTATACTCTGCTCCCAGGGTTCTTCCTGTGCACCCATGGTTTATCCTGTGCACGCAGGGTTTGTAATCTGCACCCTGGGTTCATCATGTTAAACCAGGGTTCATTCTGAGCGCCCAGGGTGCATGCTGTGCACCCGGGTTTTATCCTGTGCACCCAGGGTTCATCCTCTGCACTCAAAATTCATCCTGTGCACCCAGGGTTCATCCTGAATACCCAGGGTTCATCCTGTGCACCCAGGGCTCGTCCTGTGAACTCCGAATACATCCTGTGCACCCAGGGGTTATTCTGTGCACCCTGGTTCATCCTTTGCTCCCAGGATTCATCCTGTGCACTCATGATTTATTCTGAGTACCCAGAGTTCTTTCTATTAAACCAATGTTCATCCTGTGCACCCAGGGTTCATCTTGTGAACACAGGGTTTATCCTGTGCAAACAAGGTTTATACTGTGCTCCTATGGTTCATTCTGTTCACCCAGGGTTCATCCTGTGCACCCTGGGTTCACCCTTCGCACCTAGGGTTCATCCTCTGCACCCAGTGTTCTTCCTGTGCACCCAGAGTTAATCTTGTATACTCCCGGTTCATCCTGTGCACTCAGGGTTTGTTTTCCACTCAGGCTTCATTCTGTGCACCCAGGTTTTATCCTGTGCACCCAGGGTTCATATTGTGCACTCAGATTTCATCCTGTGCACTAAAGGTTTACCGTGTGCCCCCAGGGTTCATTCTGTGCCCTCAAGGTTTATCCTGTGCACCAAGGGCTCATCCTGTGCACCCAGGGTTCATCCTGTTAAACCAGGGCTCGTCCTGGTCTCCCGGGGTTCATTCTGCGCACCCAGGGTTCATCCTGTGTACCCAGAATTTATCTTGTGCCCCCAGATTTTATCATGTGCATCCAGGGTTCATCTTGTGCTCCCAAGGTTTATCCTGTGAACCCAGGGTTCATTCTGTTCAACTAATGTTCATACTGCGCACCAACGACTCATCCTGTGCACCCAGCGTTTATCCTGTGCACCCAGGGTTTATCCTGTGTCCCCAAGGTTTATCCTTTGCACCCAGGGTTTTTCCTGTGTCCCCAAGGTTTATCCTGTGCACCCAGGGTTCATCCTGTGCACCCAGGGTTCATCCTGTGCACCCAGGGTTTATCCTGTGCACCCAGGGATTGTCTTCTGTCTCCAAGGTTCATCCTGTTAAACCAGGGCTCATCCTGGTCACCCTGGGTTTGCCCTGTGCACCCAGGGTTCATCCTCTGTACCCAGCGTTCATCCTGTGCACACAGGTTTACACTGTGCACCCAGGTTTATTCTGTGCACCCAAGGTTCATCCTGTGCACGCAGAGTTTATCCTGTGCACCCAGCGTTTATCCTGTGCACGCAGAGTTTATCCTGTGCACCCAGGGTTTATCATCTGCACCCAGGGTTCATCGTGTGCACCCATTTTTATACTGTGCACCCAGGTTTATACTGTGCACGCAGGGTTCACCCTGCACACTCACGGTTCATCCTGTGTACACATGGTTTATCTTTTGCACCGAGGGTTCATTCTATGCACCCAGGTTTTATGCAGTACACCCAGGGTTCATCCTGTGCTCCCATGATTCATCCTGTGCACCCAGGGTTCATCCTGTGCATCCAGGGTTCATCCTCTGCACCCAGTGTTCATTCTGTACACCCAGGGTTCATCTTATGCATCCAGGGTTTATCCAGTGCACCCAGGGTTTTCTGTTCATCCCGGGTTCATTCTGTTCATCCAGGGATCATCATGTGCACGCAGGGTTCGTACTGTGCACCCAGGGTTCATGCTGCTCACCCAGGGTTTATCTTCTTATCAGTAGTTCATTTTTAGCTTCTGCTCATCTTGTGAGTAGAAGTTTGTTGTGCACGTACAGTTTATTATATAAACTGTAGGATAGTATACATCGCTTGGTCTTCCTATAGTCTTCTTTATTCCCTCAGCTCATCTTGTAGTATATTGTGCACACTGTGTTTATTATATAGTGCACTGTACACGTACAGCTGGTCTTGTGTTATGGTCCTCCTCATCATCATGTTTACTGTGCTCTCGCAACTCATCCTGCAACTCACCCAGGTTGTCCAGTGAGTGGTTATTGACCATCAGCAACTCATCCTGTGAGTGTATAACAGAAAAAGGCACAATACCGTGACTGGAACAATACACAAATAACCCGCTTACGACGACGTTTCGGTCCGACTTGGACCATTTACAAAGTCACACTGGCCTATGTATACTCCCTCCTCTCCTTTTCGTTAGTGTGACTTTGTAAATGGTCCAAGACGGACCGAAATGTCGCGTATGCTCCTCTCTAATATGTGCGGGTTATTTGTGTACTGTGAGTGAATGTTTAGTGCCCGTACAGCTTATCCTAAGAGCCGTCGTATAGGTGCAAATGCAGTTCATCCTTGGAGTGTTACCTTATTTTCCAGCCGCAGATCATCGAGTCAGTGATAACAGCAGAGGTCAACTGGGATTACAATTGGTCTTTATTAAACCCCCGCTGATGTAGTTCAATATTTACAACCTATAGAATAATTCAGTTAATTGTAATCCTAAATTTTAGTTATATAGGATGTACTTAGAATGTGAAAACGTTAAAATTTGAGATAGATTATTATTAACACTGAACTGTCTTCAGTTTCGGAAAAGTTAAGATATACTGTTGAGCTTCAGTTTATTTTCCTGTTTTCCTCGCAGAACATCGTGAGGAAAACTGGTCTGTCATGGCTGCTAGAATTCCGTCTCTCCGTCTGTGTGCTGCTGTGTATGAAGGTTCTCTCCTGCACTGCACACTCTCCAACACTTCACATCACAGGTGGAAAGTGACTTACATCAGTCTAGACCAAACCGGGAGTTTGTCCTAAAAATCAAAAGTTAGTTCTGTCGGATAAGGCTAGTGAAATTTTAGGTATGCAATAAATCTGCGGAAATTAATCAGAACATAACGAAATGTATGAATTCGATTCAAGATTTAATATACAACTGTGAATAAATAAACACAAAGATGGACGGGGCTTCAACCGTGGTCCTATGTTAGCAGGTCCAGCACATTACTGCTGACCTACGAAGCTTCTTATAGGAAAAAATCGGAAACCAAATTTATATTCAGTTCTCCTTCAGCGACCCTCTTCAAGGGGGTTCCTGGCTGATGAGGCTCTTGATCTAACGAATTGGACCTTTTACTCTACCTCGGACCAAAACCTAAACACCCGTCATTCCTTACCCCCAACCCATCTTTCCCATCCCACCTCCTTCCCATCCCACTTCCTTTCCCAATTCCTCCTCTCTCCTACGTTTGGCTTTTGGGGATTTTCACCGGAAATCATAATTCCTGAGTCGGGAAAAGATAATCGTTATCAGTTCCATTCCACTGAGGCCCTCGGTGGTGGTGTCTGCCGTGGAGTCAAGATCATCTAGATGTGCTGATCCTCCCTCTGGAGTTCTGGAGGGTGGCTTTAGGTGTCCTCAAGATGACGAGTATATATTTGGAGGCTACCTGTCGGTTCCAGGAAGTTGCAACCGTAGGGATTATGCCTTGCAACAGGCATTCGACAGCCCTCTCTTTAGTCTGCCAAGGTGGCTTGGTGAATGTGAGATTATCCTGGATTGCCGATTTTCTGGCATGAAGGGTAGGGTAGGGAATGGGTTCCATGCAGCATCTACACTACAAGCCGCGCCGACGGTTAGTAGGAAGCTCGGTACCAGAGGTGGGCAACGAGGTATTACCCGAAGGAGGTACTGGGCTCTTTGAAACGTCCGAAGAAAGGTCAGTTGATGTTTTAAGGTCGTGTGTGGATGCCGCTGGGAAAAAAGGGGGCCTGGGAGAAGGAAGTTCATGAATATGTACTTCAAGGATAAGTTTTTCTTTTTAAATAGAGGGTTTGTGTGGAGAAATAGGTAATAGGTCTAAGGAGAAACAAAAGATCAGACATTTCCCTCCGTGAGAGACCTTCACTTTGTACTTCCTGGCTGAGCAGTTACAAATATTTATGACCTCTGTTTTAATGGCAGCTTCAAGTACAATCCTCCTAAACTCAGGTCGACATTTCTCGGAAACGCGTATGATAATGGTCTTTTTTTTGTTCGTGCAGTGTATCTGCAGGATGCTGCGTTCAGCCTTTATCGTTACAATGGGTCCTAGAGGGGCTCTTTGATTTTAAGTGAGCGATGGAGGTTGCCGACGTGTAATCCCTGAAGCAAAATGCACTTGTTGGAGGGATTACGTTTCTACTGTAACTTCCACTTCCTCTATAATTAGAGTTTGGAAAAATGTATGAAAATTGAGAGGCAGCTCCCGTTCTTAGGGTTGACTGCGTCAGCAGTGCAGACTCTTCTGTAGTTGCCGCATGATTTAAATATCTTGTCCGTATTTTTCATGGACTCCATCTGTGCCCCTCGTTTTTTATTTCAGATCTGCCAGAGAGTTAATACCTTTGCATTTTACTTCTAGCATAGAAGAATGTAAAGTACCTTTTACACTTCGAGACCCTGAGTCAACACTTTCCGCTTGCCGACCATCGGCAGGTGGACCTGATGGTATTCATATTTGAGTGCTTCAACATTTGCATTCGACGGCCCTCGTAGTCCTCTCACATATCTTTAATTTGATTACAAGAGGTTCTTCCTTATCCATGAAAAACTGTAGCTTTGACCTTTCATAAACCAGGTACTTTGGGCCACGATGCATCCCACTATCAACCCTCATCACTGTCGTTTATATAAATTGTGAACAACAACGGGCCCAACACTGACCCCTGTGGAACACCACTCGTGACGCGCCCCCACTCTGATTTCTCCCCATTGATGCAAACTCTCTCCTGCCTATTTGTCAACCATGCCTCTATCCACGAAAAAAATTCTCCTCCTATTCCGTGTGCCTTAAGTTTCCTCAATAGTCTCTGATGTGTAACTCTATCGAAAGCCTTACTGAAGTCCACATACACAATATCATATTCAATACCATGATCTACCTCCTCAAATACCTTAGTGAAGAAAGTAAATTCGTAAGGCAGGAACGCCGCTTTGTAAAATCGTGACCTTTAATTTAGGCCTTTAATTTCAAGCACTGATCAGAGTATTATTATTGTGAGGATTAGTATTAGTAGAAGCAGTAACAGAAATAGTAGTTGTAGCAATAGTAGTTGTAGTAATAATAGCAGTAAATGTCAGAAGTAGTAACTGTAGTAGTAATAAAAGTTGTATTATTAGCAGTAATATTGGTAGCAGGTGTAGTAGCAGTTATGGTGGTAGTAGTAATGATGGTAATAGTAGCAATAGTATTAATAATGGTTGTAGTGGTAGTAATAGTAATATTAATAGTGATGGTAGTAGTGCTAGTACTAGTGGTAGATTTATTAGTAGTAGTAGTAGCAGTAATAGTATCAATAATAGTAGTAATAGCAGGAGAAAGAGCGATAGTAATATTACTAGCAGCAGTAGCAACAGTAGTAGTAGCAGTAGTAGTAGTAGTAGTAGTAGTAGTAGTAGTAGTAGTAGTAGTAGTAGCAGTAGTAGTAGTAACAGTACTGGTGAAAGTAGCAGTAGGTTGTTCTGTATTCACTAAACTCTTGAATGAAGTTGAAAATAATCTGTATAAGTCTGAAGTACGAATTCAATGTTGTTATTGGTGTTAGTGACAGCATTGTGTACCTCACATAAGTACTGTAAACAGTCATGAGAGAATCTTTGTTGAGCTTTATGAACGTAGTTCACATAAGTACTGTAAACAGTCATGAGAGAATCTTTGTTGAGCTTCATGAACGTAGTTCACATAAGTACTGTAAACAGTCATGAGAGAATCTTTGTTGAGCTTCATGAACGTAGTTCACATAAGTACTGTAAACAGTCATGAGAGAATCTTTGTTGAGCTTCATGAACGTAGTTCACATAAGTACTGTAAACAGTCATGAGAGAATCTTTGTTGAGCTTCATGAACGTAGTTCACATAAGTACTGTAAACAGTCATGAGAGAATCTTTGTTGAGCTTCATGAACGTAGTTCACATAAGTACTGTAAACAGTCATGAGAGAATCTTTGTTGAGCTTCATGAACGTAGTTCACATAAGTACTGTAAACAGTCATGAGAGAATCTTTGTTGAGCTTCATGAACGTAGTTCACATAAGTACTGTAAACAGTCATGAGAGAATCTTTGTTGAGCTTCATGAACGTAGTTCACATAAAATACTGTAAACAGTCATGAGAGAATCTTTGTTGAGCTTCATGAACGTAGTTCACATAAGTACTGTAAACAGTCATGAGAGAATCTTTGCTGAGCTTCATGAACGTAGTTCACATAAGTGCTGTAAACAGTCATGAGAGAATCTTTGTTGAGCTTCATGAACGTAGTTCACATAAGTACTGTAAACAGTCATGAGAGAATCTTTGCTGAGCTTCATGAACGTAGTTCACATAAGTACTGTAAACAGTCATGAGAGAATCTTTGTTGAGCTTCATGAACGTAGTTCACATAAGTACTGTAAACAGTCATGAGAGAATCTTTGCTGAGCTTCATGAACGTAGTTCACATAAGTGCTGTAAACAGTCATGAGAGAATCTTTGTTGAGCTTCATGAACGTAGTTCACAAAGTACTGTAAACAGTCATGAGAGAATCTTTGTTGAGCTTCATGAACGTAGTTCACATAAGTACTGTAAACAGTCATGAGAGAATCTTTGTTGAGCTTCATGAACGTAGTTCACATAAGTACTGTAAACAGTCATGAGAGAATCTTTGCTGAGCTTCATGAACGTAGTTCACATAAGTACTGTAAACAGTCATGAGAGAATCTTTGCTGAGCTTCATGAACGTAGTTCTTATATTTAACAATATTACAAATATTCCTGCCATTAGTCTGTGTGTCTGTTTATTCAGCCTGAAAATTAGTGATTGGTGAGACACTGTTGTATATCTGTCAGCACTGTGCCTAACCTTCCATTTATCTAAATTCATTATCTAAAGAAAACTATTATAATATATTAGTAAGGTATGATACCCCTTGTTTACCTGGAGTTTACCTGGAGAGAGTTCCGGGGGTCAACGCCCCCGCGGCCCGGTCTGAGACCAGGCCTCCTGGTGGATCAGAGCCTGATCAACCAGGCTGTTGCTGCTGGCTGCACGCAAACCAACATACGAGCCACAGCCCGGCTGATCCGGAACTGACTTTAGGTGCTTGTCCAGTGCCAGCTTGAAGACTGCCAGGGGTCTGTTGGTAATCCCCCTTATGTGTGCTGGGAGGCAGTTGAACAGTCTCGGGCCCCTGACACTTATTGTATGGTCTCTTAACGTGCTAGTGACACCCCTGCTTTTCATTGGGGGGATGTTGCATCGTCTGCCAAGTCTTTTGCTTTCGTAGTGGGTGATTTTCGTGTGCAAGTTCGGTACTAGTCCCTCTAGGATTTTCCAGGTGTATATAATCATGTATCTCTCCCTCCTGCGTTCCAGGGAATACAGGTTTAGGAACCTCAAGCGCTCCCAATAATTGAGGTGTTTTATCTCCGTTATGCGCGCCGTGAAAGTTCTCTGTACATTTTCTAGGTCGGCAATTTCACCTGCCTTGAAAGGTGCTGTTAGTGCAGCAATATTCCAGCCTAGATAGAACAAGTGACCTGAAGAGTGTCATCATGGGCTTGGCCTCCCTAGTTTTGAAGGTTCTCATTATCCATCCTGTCATTTTTCTAGCAGATGCGATTTATACAATGTTATGGTCCTTGAAGGTGAGATCCTCCGACATGATCACTCCCAGGTCTTTGACGTTGGTGTTTCGCTCTATTTTGTGGCCAGAATTTGTTTTGTACTCTGATGAAGATTTAATTTCCTCATGTTTACCATATCTGAGTAATTGAAATTTTCTCATCGTTGAACTTCATATTGTTTTCTGCAGCCCACTGAAAGATTTGGTTGATGTCTGCCTGGAGCTTTGCAGTGTCTGCAATGGAAGACACTGTCATGCAGATTCGGGTGTCATCTGCAAAGGAAGACACGGTGCTGTGGCTGACATCCTTGTCTATGTCGGATATAAGGATGAGGAACAAGATGGGAGCGAGTACTGTGCCTTGTGGAACAGAGCTTTTCACCGTAGCTGCCTCGGACTTTACTCTGTTGACGACTACTCTCTGTGTTCTGTTAGTGAGGAAATTATAGATCCATCGACCGACTTTTCCTGTTATTCCTTTAGCACGCATTTTGTGCGCTATTACGCCATGGTCACACTTGTCGAAGGCTTTTGCAAAGTCTGTATATATTACATCTGCATTCTTTTTGTCTTCTAGTGCATTTAGGACCTTGTCGTAGTGGTCCAATAGTTGAGACAGACAGGAGCGACCTGTTCTAAACCCATGTTGCCCTGGGTTGTGTAACTGATGGGTTTCTAGATGCGTGGTGATCTTGCTTCTTAGGACCCTTTCAAAGATTTTTATGATATGGGATGTTAGTGCTATTGGTCTGTAGTTCTTTGCTGTTGCTTTACTGCCCCCTTTGTGGAGTGGGGCTATGTCTGTTGTTTTTAGTAACTGTGGGACGACCCCCGTGTCCATGCTCCCTCTCCATAGGATGGAAAAGGCTCGTGATAGGGGCTTCTTGCAGTTCTTGATGAACACAGAGTTCCATGAGTCTGGCCCTGGGGCAGAGTGCATGGGCATGTCATTTATCGCCTGTGAATCCATATTGTGAATCAGTGATGAATCAGCCGAGAAAACTACGAGATATATAATGTTCTCTCTTCGTATCTCCTTTCTTGATTAATATTACCACATTTATGACTTACCAGCCTCTCACCTCTAACAAAATAATGTAAACTTTGGTTACTGCTCAGTGTATGTGTCGTCTCCTTCAGTGTATGTGTCGTCTCCTTCAGTGTATGTGTCGTCTCCTTCAGTGTATGTGTCGTCTCCTTCAGTGTATGTGTCGTCTCCTTCAGTGTATGTGTCGTCTCCTTCAGTGTATGTGTCGTCTCCTTCAGTGTATGTGTCATCTCCTTCAGTGTATGTGTCGTCTCCTTCAGTGTATGTGTCGTCTCCTTCAGTGTATGTGTCGTCTCCTTCAGTGTATGTGTCGTCTCCTTCAGTGTATGTGTCGTCTCCTTCAGTGTATGTGTCGTCTCCTTCAGTGTATGTGTCGTCTCCTTCAGTGTATGTGTCGTCTCCTTCAGTGTATGTGTCGTCTCCTTCAGTGTATGTGTCGTCTCCTTCAGTGTATGTGTCGTCTCCTTCAGTGTATGTGTCGTCTCCTTCAGTGTATGTGTCGTCTCCTTCAGTGTATGTGTCGTCTCCTTCAGTGTATGTGTCGTCTCCTTCAGTGTATGTGTCGTCTCCTTCAGTGTATGTGTCGTCTCCTTCAGTGTATGTGTCGTCTCCTTCAGTGTATGTGTCGTCTCCTTCAGTGTATGTGTCGTCTCCTTCAGTGTATGTGTCGTCTCCTTCAGTGTATGTGTCGTCTCCTTCAGTGTATGTGTCGTCTCCTTCAGTGTATGTGTCGTCTCCTTCAGTGTATGTGTCGTCTCCTTCAGTGTATGTGTCGTCTCCTTCAGTGTATGTGTCGTCTCCTTCAGTGTATGTGTCGTCTCCTTCAGTGTATGTGTCGTCTCCTTCAGTGTATGTGTCGTCTCCTTCAGTGTATGTGTCGTCTCCTTCAGTGTATGTGTCGTCTCCTTCAGTGTATGTGTCGTCTCCTTCAGTGTATGTGTCGTCTCCTTCAGTGTATGTGTCGTCTCCTTCAGTGTATGTGTCGTCTCCTTCAGTGTATGTGTCGTCTCCTCAGTGTATGTGTCGTCTCCTTCAGTGTATGTGTCGTCTCCTTCAGTGTATGTGTCGTCTCCTTCAGTGTATGTGTCGTCTCCTTCAGTGTATGTGTCGTCTCCTTCAGTACACATAGTGAGGTCATTATAGGCCTATTACTTTCCCACATATCCTTCTCTTTCAGATAAGTTATTATATAACTTCCTGCCAACAGATGTGGCAGAAAACTTTAACATCGATCAAAACAGTTCGCAGAACCTTCATGACGAGCCAGATCACCATTCCTTCCCTCCAAGTTCTGAAAGCAACTTTACCATCAATGATGAACACATTATTCATCAGCGCACAGAGAAGATATGTGAGTAACCTGAGTTATGTGAGTAACCTGAGTTATGAGTGCTCTCTCCCACTTGCAATTAAGATAATTTACAACATTTACTTCTAAGACTGAAAATTGTTATCCTATATTAGTTCCTTTTAAAGTTCTGTTAAGTATACTGTCTCCGTCTTGGATACTGCTGACAGTAAACGATTAACGCATAAATTA
Source organism: Cherax quadricarinatus (assembly GCF_026875155.1). Classification (NCBI taxonomy): domain Eukaryota; kingdom Metazoa; phylum Arthropoda; class Malacostraca; order Decapoda; family Parastacidae; genus Cherax; species Cherax quadricarinatus. The sequence goes on from NC_069431.1 coordinate 36,415,071, forward strand.
GTATTTACTGCTTGGTTAACATGGGCAGAAGATGCAAGGTAAATACTTGTTAGCCAGGCCGGGCATCGAGCCTGTGCCCTCTTAGTTGTGAGCTTGACGGATTATCAGTAAACTTCAAGTTTTTGTAACTAATGTGTCTGTGTGAGAGATTTCTTTTTAACTACCACCTCCATCAAGTAGCAGGTTATACACTGGGTACTAACACTTACCAGTCTGTACTGGAACAATCTGTTTGATCAACAATACGCTAAAATATTTAATTTCAGCAGGACTACAGTCTTTATAACGTTACGTTACTAATCTCTCAGTAACACCCAGATGGCTCTTCTTGTCTCAAGGTTCCTACTTCCGAGTCTCCTTCGGCCTGAGATTAGTATTTGTGAATATTTCGTCAGTTTTGGAATTCTAAGAGTTATATATATATATATATATATATATATATATATATATATATATATATATATAATATATATATATATATATATATATATATATATATATATATATATATATATATATATGTCGTGCCGAATAGGCAGAACTTGCGATCTTGGCTTAAATAGCAATGTTCATCTTGCCATATAGGACAACTGAAAATTTGTGTATGCAATAATTTCGCCAAAATCATTCTGAACCTAACGAAAAAAAATATATTTGATCGTGTTTATTTAGTACTAAAATATTGTAAACGTATTTAAAATATATTTAGTTGGGTTAGGCTAAAATAAATTACACTTGTTATAATAAGGTTAGGTAAGTTTTCTAAGATTCTTTTGGTCCAAAAATATGATTTTTTACATTAACATTGATGAAAAAAAATGTATCTTTAAACGTATAAGAGAAAATTTCAGAAAGGGCTTAATTTTAAATGAGTTCTTGCTAACTAACCAGTTTTACATATTCGGCACGACATATATATATATATATATATATATATATATATATATATATATATATATATATATATAGTCTTAGACAGGGATGTGTAATGCCACAATGGTTGTTTAATATATTTATAGATAGGGTTGTAAAAGAAGTAAATGCTAGGGTGTTCGGGAGAGGGGTGGGATTAAATTATGGAAAATTAAATACAAAATGAGAGTTGACGCAGTTGCTTTTTTGCTGATGATACTGTGCTTATGGGAGATTCTAAAGGAAAGAAAAGTTGCAAAGGTTAGTGAACGGGTTTGGGAGTGTGTGTAAAGGTAGAACGTTGAAAGTGGGCATAGAAGAGAGTAAGGTGATGAGGGTATCAAATGATTTAGATAAAGAAAAATTGGATATCAAATTGAGGAGGAGGAGTATGGAAGAAGTGAATGTTTTCAGATACTTGGGAGTTGACGTGTCGGCGGATGGATTTATGAAGGATGAGGTTAATCATAGAATTAATGAGGGAAAAAAGGTGAGTGGTGCGTTGAGGTATATGTGGAGTCAAAAAACGTGATCTATGGAGGTAAAGAAGGGAATGTATGAAAGTATAGTAGTACCAACACTCTTATATGGATGTGAAGCTTGGGTGGTAAATGCAGCAGCGAGGAGACGGTTGGAGGCAGTGGAGATGTCCTGTCTAAGGGCAATGTGTGGTGTAAATATTATGCAGAAAATTCGGAGTGTGGAAATTAGGAGAAGGTGTGGAGTTAATAAAAGTATTAGTCAGAGGGCTGAAGAGGGGTTGTTGAGGTGGTTTGGTCATTTAGAGAGAATGGATCAAAGTAGAATGACATGGAGGGCGTTTAAATGTGTAGGGGAAGAAAGGCGGGGTAGGGGTCGTCCTCGAAGAGGTTGGAGGGAGGGGCTAAACGTGGTTTTGTGGGCGAGGGGCTTGGACTTCCAGCAATCGTGCGTGAGCGTGTTAGATAGGAGTGAATGAATACGAATGGTATTTGGGACCTGACGATCTGTTGGAGTGTGAGCAGGGTAATATTTAGTGAAGGGATTCAGGGAAACCGGTAATATTTATATAGCCGGACTTGAGTCCTGGAAATGGGAAGTACAATGCCTGCACTTTAAAGGAGGGGTTTGGGATATTGGCAGTTTGGAGGGATATGTTGTGTATCTTTATACGTATATGCTTCTAAACTGTTATATTCTGAGCACCTCTGCAAAAACAGTGATTATGTGTGAGTGTGGTGAAAGTGTTGAATGATGATGAAAGTATTTTCTTTTTGGGGATTTTCTTTCTTTTTGGGTCACCCTGCCTCGGTGGGAGACGGCCGACTTGTTGAAATTATATATATATATATATATAATATAATATATATATATATATATATATATATATATATATATATATATATATATATATATATATGTCGTGCCTAATAGGTAAAACTGGTCAATTAACAAGAACTCATTTAAAATTAAATCCTTTCTAAAATTTTCTCCTATACGTTTAAAGATATATTTTTTTCATTAATGTTAATGTAAAAATTTATAATTTTGAACCAAAAAAATCTTAGAAAACTTACCTAACCTTATTATAACAAGAGCAATTTATTTTAGCCTAACCCAACTATATATATTTTAAATACTTTTACAATCATTTAATAATAAACAAAAACAATGAAATATATTTTTTTCGTTAGATTCAGAATGATTTTTGCGAAATTTGCATACACAAATTTTCACTTGTCTTATATGGCAAGATGAGCGTTGCTATTTAAGCCGGAGAGAGAGAGAGAGAGAGAGAGAAAGAGAGAGGAAAGAGAGAGAAAGAGAGAGAAAGAGAGAGAAAGAAGAGAGAAAGAGAGAGAAAGAGAGAGAAGAGAGAAAGAGAGAGAGAGAGAGAGAGAGAGAGAGAGAGAGAGAGAGAGAGAGAGAGAGAGAGAGAGAGAGAGAGAGAGAGAGAGAGAGAGAAGTGGATAAAAAGGCTTCAAGGAAGAATATTTGGATTTCTTCCTGAAGCCTTTTAAATATTCCACTTCCCCTACCACCCCATCTTTTCTTTCCTTTTTACCAATAGGTATATTTTATTACATAATATTGTACAAAAGGTTTAAGAGATACATTGTTACATTGTTGATATCAAGATAGCATATACAGTACATGAGACGTGAGACATACATGTCTAGTACATATCCTTACATGTTTGTCACTGATTATAATGCGAAAATCTCATCCAGGTCTTCAGAGCTGGGGCGCGTGCCCAAAATACAGCAGGCATTACCCCTCTGAACAGCCACACATACTGAAATGTTGCAAGTAATGCAATGACGGAGAATTGCTTGATAGCAACGTTTTTGTATAATATTCTTTGATTTGTGTTCCTTTTTACTAAGTCGTATTTCACCAGGTACCGCCATACTATCTCCATGATCTTGTCATTAATATTTAGTGTGTCTGCTCATTAGATCTTTAACCTATTTACAAATATATTACAATTATCTATTGAAATCTACCCCTTATGCCCTGTAAAATAGACTACACTGGCCACTACAATACAGCTCTACAGAAACATCCAACTTGTCAACCACAAAACTTCTCGTCTACATCACAACATAGACTACACTGGCCACTACAGTACAGCTCTACAGAAACATCCAACTTGTCAACCACAAAACTTCTCATCTACATCACAACATAGACTACACTGGCCACTACAGTACAGCTCTACAGAAACATCCAACTTGTCAACCACAAAACTTCTCATCTACATCACAACATAGACTACACTGGCCACTACAATGCAGCTCTACAGAAACATCCAACTTGTCAACCACAAAACTTCTCATCTACATCACAACATAGACTACACTGGCCACTACAGTACAGCTCTACAGAAACATCCAACTTGTCAACCACAAAACTTCTCATCTACATCACAACATAGACTACACTGGCCACTACAATGCAGCTCTACAGAAACATCCAACTTGTCAACCACAAAACTTCTCATCTACATCACAACATAGACTACAACTGGCCACTACAGTACAGCTCTACAGAAACATCCAACTTGTCAACCACAAAACTTCTCATCTACATCACAACATAGACTACACTGGCCACTACAATGCAGCTCTACAGAAACATCCAACTTGTCAACCACAAAACTTCTCATCTACATCACAACATAGACTACACTGGCCACTACAATGCAGCTCTACAGAAACATCCAACTTGTCAACCACAAAACTTCTCATCTACATTACAACATCAGTTTATCTAACCAAGAAAGTTCACTTTATTTACTAAAATTTATTTTCATTTTGGAAACCACTCTTTATCTACATTAGTAAGTGTGTCAGTTTTTATAGGTATTAGCCACACAGACACGCAGCATTACAGGAACAGATGGTTATATCCTATATCTCGAATACCTTATGTCTCGTATACCCTATGTCTCTTATACCCTATATCTCGTATACCCTGCAGTGCCCATTCTGACGGTGGTGAGGTTCCCCAACGTTCCATGTACTGTTGGATCGACAGATGGTACTTGTTACACTGGTACTGAGTGTAGGCAACTGGGCGGTGTGCAGATGGGCTTGTGTGCGAATGGCTTTGGTGTCTGCTGCTACAGTGAGTATATTTATAGAACATGTTGTGTCGACTTTGTTCTATGAAGGGATAGGAATAAGTATTGTGAATATTTTGTCTTAAACAATCTGAAGATTTACTTGTTGCTTAATGTTGTGTTAGTGTAACCATAAAAACTTTATGGTCGTATAATTCGAGCAGGTGTGTCCAGCTTTTTGTCGGTCAAATACACCGTATTCAGTCAGTTGTCTTCTAGCCAGAAAAAAACAATAAAATTAGCACATACATTAAGAGTTACGGGAGAAACCAACTAACACAGATCTACCATAAGATGACCTGTTTAGAGGCGCTTCCTTATTGTCAGGTGGGGTAAAAAATTTATATACTTTTGACACTGTGGTGGCACTGAGAGCAGTAAACACTGACTTACCTGTCCTGGACTGACACTGGTGGCACTGAGAGCAGTAAACACTGACTTACCTGTCCTGGACTGACACTGTGGTGGCACTGAGAGCAGTAAACACTGACTTACCTGTCCTGGACTGACACTGTGGTGGCACTGAGAGCAGCAACCACTGACTTACCTTTTCCCGGACTGACACTGTGGTGGCACTGAGAGCAGCAACCACTGACTTACCTGTCCTGGACTGACACTGTGGTGGGCGCTGAGAGCAGCAACCACTGACTTACCTGTCCTGGACTGACACTGTGGTGGGCGCTGAGAGCAGCACAGCTGACTTACCTGCCCTGGACTGACACTGTGGTGGCACTGAGAGCAGCACAGCTGACTTACCTGTCCTGGACTGACACTGTGGTGGCACTGAGAGCAGCACAGCTGACTTACCTGTCCTGGACTGACACTGTGGTGGGCGCTGAGAGCAGCACAGCTGACTTACCTGCCGGGGACTGACATGTGGTGGCTTTTTGAGAGCACACGCACTTACCTCCCGGACTGACACTGTGGTGGCACTGAGAGCAGCACAGCTGACTTCTGTCCTGGATGACACTGTGGTGGGCCCACTGAGAGCAGCAACAGCTGCCCTTACCTGTCTGGCGGACACTGTGTGGCACTGAGAGCAGCCGCTGACTTACCTGTCCTGGACTGACACTTTTGGTGGCACTGAAGCAGCACCTGATTACCTGTCCGGGGACTGAACTGTGGTGGCACTGAGAGCAGCCAGCTGACTTACCTGTCCTGGACTGACACTGGGTGGGCACTGAGGAGCACACAGCGACTTACCTGCCCTGGACGACACGTGGTGGCATGAGAGCAGCACAGCTGACTACCTGTCCTGGACTGACACTGTGGTGGCACTGAGAGCAGCACAGCTGACTTACCTGTCCTGGACTGACACTGTGGTGGGCGCTGAGAGCAGCACAGCTAACTTAGCTGTCCTGGACACAGTTGGTTGAGTATTTATTTTGATGTGTCCACAGAGGAGATCACGTGTGGAGGGTCATCTAGCACCAACTGCACGTACTTAGTCAGCCCTAATTTCCCAGTTACGTACAATGAGGCCAGGAGCTGCAACATGACCATCACTCGTATGCAGGACGTCTGTCAGTTGAGACTCGATTTTCAGGCTTTTGACACCTTTCCTCCAGACAAGTTTGGTGAGTGAACTGCCTCTGGTTGACCAGTTTGGTGAGTGGACTGACTCTGGTTGACCAGTGTGGTGAGTGGACTGACTCTGGTTGACCAGTGAGGTGAGTGGACTGACTCTGGTTGACCAGTGTGGTGAGTGGACTGACTCTGGTTGACCAGTGAGGTGAGTGGACTGACTCTGGTTGACCAGTGTGGTGAGTGCACTGACTCTGGTTGACCAGTGTGGTGAGTGGACTGACTCTGGTTGACCAGTGTGGTGAGTGGACTGACTCAGGTTGCCCAGTGTGGTGAGTGGACTGATCTGGTTGACCAGTTGGGTGAGTGGACGGGACTCTGGTTGACCAGTGTGGTGAGTGGACTGACTCTGGGTGACCAGTGTGGTGAGTGAACTGACTCTGGTTGACCAGTGTGGTGAGTGGATGACTCTGGTTGACCAGTGTGGTGAGTGGACTGACTCTGGTTGACCATTTGAGGTGAGTGGACGACTTGGTTGACCAGTGTGGTGAGTGGACTGACTCTGGTTGACCAGTGTGGTGAGTGCACTGCTCTAGTTGACATGTGTGAGTGGACTGACTTCTGTTGACCGTGAGGTGAGTGGACTGACTCGGATTGACCAGTGGGGTGAGGGGGATGGACTCTGGGTTGACCAGTGGGTGAGTGGAGTGACTTGGTGACGTGGGGTGAGTGGACGATTTGTGACAGTGTGGTGAGTGGATGATTTCGGGGTTGACCAGTGGGGTGGGGACTGACTGGGTTGACCGTGTGGTGGAACTGACCGGGTTCACATGTGGTGAGTGGACTGACTCGGGTTTGACAGTGTGGTGAGGGACTGACTCTGGTTGACCAGTGTGTGAGTGGACTGGCTCTGGGACCGTGTGGTGAGTGGACTGGCTCTGGTGACCATTTGTGGTGGGGGATGACTCGGTGACCATTTGTGGTGAGTGGACTGGCTCTGGTTGACCAGGTGGAGAGTGGACTGACTCTGGTGCCTTGTGGTGAGTAAACGGGATTTGGGTTTGCCAGTGTGGTGAGTGGACTGACTCTGGTTGACCAGTGAGGTGAGTGGACTGACTCTGGTTGACCAGTGTGGTGAGTGGACTGACTCTGGTTGACCAGTGAGGTGAGGGGGACTGACTCTGGTTGACCAGTGTGGTGAGTGGACTGACTCTGGTTGACCAGTGTGGTGAGTGGACTGACTCTGGTTGACCAGTGTGGTGAGTGGACTGACTCTGGTTGACCAGTGTGGTGAGTGGACTGACTCTGGTTGACCAGTTGTGGTGAGTGGCTGACTCGGGTTTTGACCAGTGTGGGGGGTGGACTGACTCGGTTGACCAGTGGGGTTTGAGTGGACTGCCCTTGGTTGACCAGTTGTGGTGAGTGGACTGGCTCTGGTTGACCAGTGTGGTGAGTGGACTGGCTCGGGTTTGACCAGTTTTGGTGAGGGGGACTGACTCTGGTTGACCAGTGTGGTGAGTGGACTGAGTCTGGTTGACCAGTGTGGTGATTGGACTGACTCTGGTTGACCGGGTGGTGAGTGGACTGACTCTGGTGACCAGTGTGGTGAGGGGGACTGACTCTGGTTGACCAGTGTGGTGAGTGGATGACTCTGGTTGACAGTGAGGTGAGTGGACTGATCTGGTTGACCTTTTGTGGTGAGTGGACTGACTCTGGTTGACCAGTGTGGTGAGTGGACTGACTCTGGTTGACCAGTGTGGTGAGTGGACTGACTCTGGTTGACCAGTGTGGTGAGTGGACTGACTCTGGTTGACCAGTGTGGTGAGTGGACTGACTCTGGTTGACCAGTGTGGTGAGTGGACTGACTCTGGTTGACCAGTGTGGTGAGTGGACTGACTCTGGTTGCCCAAGTGTGGTGTGTGGACTGACTCTGGTTGACCAGTGTGGTGATGGACTGACTCTGGTTGCCAGTGAGGTGAGTGGACTGACTCTGGTTGACCAGTGTGGTGAGGGGGACTGACTCTGGTTGACCAGTGAGGTGAGTGGACTGACTCTGGTTGACCAGTGTTGGTGAGTGGACTGACTCTTGTTGACCAGTGTGGTGAGTGGACTGACTCTGGTTGACCAGTGTGGTGAGTGGACTGACTCTGGTTGACCAGTGTGGTGAGTGGACTGACTCTGGTTGACCAGTGTGGTGAGTGGATGACTCTGGTTGACCAGTGTGGTGAGTGGACTGACTCTGGTTTGACCAGTGTGGTGAGTGGACTGATCTGGTTGACCGGGTGTGGTGAGTGGACTGCCCTCTGGTTGACCGTGTGGTGAGTGGACTGACTCTGGTTGACCAGTGTGGTGAGTGGACTGACTTGGTTGACCAGTGGGGGTTGGTGGACTGACTCTGGTTGACCGTGTGGTGAGTGGACTGACTCTGGTTGACCAGTGTGGTGAGTGGACTGACTCTGGTTGACCAGTGTGGTGAGTGGACTGACTCTGGTTGACCAGTGTGGTGAGTGGACTGACTCTGGTTGACCAGTGTGGTGAGTGGACTGACTCTGGTTGACCAGTGTGGTGAGTGGACTGGCTCTGGTTGACCAGTGTGGTTTGAGTGGACTGACTCTGGTTGACCAGTTGTGGTGAGTGGACTGGCTCTGGTTGACCAGTGTGGTGAGTGGACTGGACTCTGGTTAACCAGTGTGGGAGTGGACTGACTCTGGTTGACCAGTGTGGTGAGTGGACTGACTCTGGTTGACCAGTGTGGTGAGTGGACTGACTCTGGTTGACCAGTGTGGTGAGTGGACTGACTCTGGTTGACCAGTGTGGGTGAGGGGACTGACTCTGGTTGCCCAGTGTGGTGAGTGGACTGACCTGGTTGACCAGGTGGTGAGTGGACTGACTCGGGTTGACCAGTGGGGTTTGAGTGGACTGACTCTGGTGACCAGTGTGGTGAGTGGACTGACTTGGTTGACCAGTGTGGTGAGTGGACTGACTCTGGTTGACCAGTGTGGTGAGGGACTGACTCGGGTTTGACAGTGTGGGTGAGTGGACTGACTCTGGTTGACCAGTGAGGTGAGTGGACTGACTCTGGTTGACCAGTGTGGTGAGTGGACTGACTCTGGTTGACCAGTGTGGTGAGTGGACTGACTCTGGTTGACCAGTGTGGTGAGTGGACTGACTCTGGTTGACCAGTGTGGTGAGTGGACTGACTCTGGTTGACCAGTGTGGTGAGTGGACTGACTCTGGTTGACCAGTGTGGTGAGTGGACTGACTCTGGTTGACCAGTGTGGTGAGTGGACTGACTCTGGTTGACCAGTGTGGTGAGTGGACTGGCTCTGGTTGACCAGTGTGGTGAGTGGACTGGCTCTGGTTGACCAGTGTGGTGAGTGGACTGACTCTGGTTGACCAGTGTGGTGAGTGGACTGACTCTGGTTGACCAGTGTCACGTCATACACAAAATGAGGGGATTGATTATTTTATTTTTTAGCTAACACACGTGTAATTTTATCTTATTCCTAGTAATGACCCTCGTGTAGTACATAGTCTTAGTGACCCTCGTGTAGTACATAGTCTTAGTGACCCTCGTGTAGTACATAGTCTTAGTGACCCTCGTGTAGTACATAGTCTTAGTGACCCTCGTGTAGTACATAGTCTTAGTGACCCTCGTGTAGTACATAGTCTTAGTGACCCTCGTGTAGTACATAGTCTTAGTGACCCTCGTGTAGTACATAGTCTTAGTGACCCTCGTGTAGTACATAGTGTTAGTGACCCTCGTGTAGTACATAGTGTTAATGACCCTCGTGTAGTACATAATCTTAATAGTATGATAATAAGATATTATCACCTTTATATTATAATAATAAGGTTAAAGGACCCCAATGGAAATAAGTCACTGTGTCTGACTGTGTTATCCCAGGTTCTCTACACATATACTGCTGTGTATGATAATCTATATAACTGTATTTGTGTATACTTGAATAAACTTACTTACGCTGAATACAACACACACATTATATAAGTATTATATATATATATATTTATATATATATATATATATATATATATATTTTATATATATATATTATATTTATATATTATATATTTTAAATAAATTTTATATATATATTTATAATATTTTTATATATATTTATTGTGTTGTGTGTGTGTGTGTGTGTGTGTGTGTTGTGTGTGTGTGTGTGTGTGTGTGTGTATTAAATAATGGTTTTTAGGTTATTTTTATCCTGCTGAAACTGAATCTGAAGTCAGAATTAACCCATGAAGTAAACTTTAATGTGGTTCAATGTTTCATGAATAAACTAATTTGTAAGTATCTCAGAGCAAAGCTTTGTGGCTGTCTGCTTACATTCACATGAATCTCAGGTATCATGTCTGCTTGTCAGGAAGAGTCAGAGAGCAGCAGTTGTGCTCTCACCGTCCCAGTATTTACACGGATTTACAACAGATTTATATTCATTATGAGCAGTAGTACTTATTTTCCTTAAATTGCATTTCACTGCCCCATACATAGTTACACTCAATTTATTTTACTCTGTTATAGTCAGCATTTCAGATTAATACAAGCAGACGAGGATGCCTGAGCCGTACAGACACCTTTTGCTGTGTGTATGGCAGTATACACCACGAATAAACATTAAGAGCATAAGAACATAAGAAAGAAGGAACACTGCAGCAGGCCTACTGGCCCATGCGAGGCAGGTCCAAGTCTCCTAAAGGCTTAAGCCAATGCCCCAACCTAGTCAGAGCAGGTCACATTCACTTAAGGAAGGAACACGACAACTGACCTAGTAACACAAGCTATTCAGGTCCATCTCACACCCACCCACACCCACTCATGTATTTATCTAACCTATTTTTAAAACTTCACAACGTTTTAGCCTCAACTCTATTACCAAGCCAGTGCTTTCCTGTATCCTTCCTGAATCTGAATTTTTCCAACTTAAAACCATTGCTACGAGTCCTGTCTAGGCTAGATATTTTCAGCACGTTATTTACATCCCTTTATTTATTCCTGTCTTCCATTTATACACCTCAATCATATCCCCCCTAATTCTACGCCTTTCTAGAGAGTGCAGATTCAGGGCCCAGTCTATCCTCATAGGGAAGATTTCTGATACATGGGATCAACTTTGTCATCCTCCTTTGTATGTTTTCCAGAGCATTTATATTCATTCTATAATATGGTGATCAAAACTGTGCAGCATAATCTAAATGAGGTCTAACCAAGGATGTATAGAGTTGAAGAACAACCTGAGGACTCCTATTATTTATGTTTCTTGATATGAAGCCAAGGATTCTGTTAGCTTTATTGCGAACACTAATGCACTGCTGTCTTGGTTTCAGATTACTGCTAACCAGGACTCCTAAATCTTTTTCACAATCCGTAATATTAAGATCGACATTATTTAGTTTATATGTGGCATGGTTATTTTCCTGTCCATCATTTAGAACTTTGCATTTGTCTATATTAAACTGCATCTGCCACTTCTCCGTCCACTGCATCAATTCAAATCTTCCTGGAGTGCTCTAATGTCCTCGTCAGAATGAATTCGACGGCCTATTTTGGTGTCATCGGCAAACTTGCTGATGTCGCTCTTTATGCCCTCATCAATGTAGTTTATGTAGATTGTGAACAAGGGGCCCAACACTGACCCCTATGGAACACTGCTCGTGACGCTTCCCCACTCTGATTTCTCCCCATTTATGCAAACACTCTACTGCCTATTTGTCAACTATGCCTCTATCCAGGAAAACATTTCTCCTCCTATTCCATGTGCCTTAATTTTCTTCAATAGTCTCTGATGTGGGACCCTGTCAAAAGCCTTACTGAAGTCCATATACACAATATCATATTCATTACCATGATCTACCTCCTCAAATACCTTAGTGAAAAAAGTTAATAAATTCGTAAGGCAGGAACACCCCTTTGTAAAACCATGCTGAGATTCGTTAATTAATTTGTGCTTTTCAAGGTGGCTACGAACTGCCTCGGCAATTATTGATTCCATAAATTTTCCCACTATGGAGGTTAGGCTTATCAGTCTATAGTTCGAAGCTAAGGACCTGTCACCTGCTTTGAAAACAGGTATCACATTTGCCATTTTCCACTTATCTGGCACCATGCCAGTCTGTAGTGATATATTGAAAAGATTAGCCAGAGGTTTCCTAAGCTCCTCTTTACATTCCTTTAGAACCCTTGCATACACTTCATCAGGGCCTGGGGATTTGTTAGGTTTTAATTTATCAGTTTGCTAAGGACCATGTCACTTGTGCCCCTAATCGTGCATAGTTTATTATCATCCTGTTCTACATAATTTATTATTTCTGGAATATCGCTAGTATCTTCCTGAGTAAAAACTGAGAGGAAGTATGTGTTAAAAATTCTACACATTTCCTTATCACTGTCTGTGAACTGACTCGGGTAACTTTTGAGTGGGCCCAGCTTGTCCCTGATCTTACTTCTGTATACCTGAAAAAATCCTTTTGGGTTAGTCTTCGATTCTCTTGCAACTTTAACCTCATAATCTCTTTTTGCTTTTCTAATTCCTTTTTTATTTCTCTCTTGAACTGAATATATCGATTTCTTAATTGTCCCTCTCCTCTTTTGATTTGCCTATATATGTCTCTCTTTTGACCAATGAGATGTTTTAATCTATTGTTCATCCATTTAGGATCATTATTGCTTGACCTGATTTCCGTATTTGGAAAATAAGTTGTCTGAGCAGCTAGAACTATGCCCGGGAAAAAACGTCATATCGGCAACCATCACCCCCTACCTGACCCAAAAGTCAGGTCATTTCCAGTTCACCCACCCAAGTAATTTTTCATTTCCTATGAAACCCAGCAAGCGGAAGTCAGGGACAGAGACTTGATTGCCATTATAGGGAATTCCATGATATATTGAAACTGAGTGATTTGTTGATCACTTTCCCCAAGCTCATCATTAACCTCAAGATTATTAATTAGCATTTCCCTGCTGGCAAGAACCAAGTCAAGCAGGTTATTTTCTCTAGTTGGCTCTGTTACAAACTGCTTTAAAAAACAATCCTGAATCATATCAAGAAAGTCACTTGATTCTAAATTTCCTGTCAAATTGCCCAGTCAATCTGTCTATAGTTGAAATCTCCCATTAGCACAACATTTTCGTATGTAGAGGCCTTACGAATTTCATCCCATAGATGTTTAATGCACTCCCTATCAAGATTTTGGGCCCTGTAAATCACCCCCAAAATTAGTTTTTCTCGGCCCTCGTGAAGCTGTATCCAAACAGATTCAGTGGCTGACGCTTCTAATTTTATATCTTGTCTAACACAACACTTTAAATTGTCTCTGACATACATCGCTACTCCACCACCCTTCCTGTTGACCCTGGCAGTGTGGAATAATTTATAGCCTTGTATGTGACATTCAGAAGGCATCTATCTTTCAGATTGAGCCAGGTCTCTGTTATAACAATGATATCTATGTTTCCTGCACTTGCAATTAATTTTAGCTCATCTATCTCATTTCTTACACTCCTGCTATTAGTATAATGGACCTTAAGGGAGCTAGTCCCTTGCTGCCCTCTGCTGTCCCCCTTTGTTTGCTGACCTGATCTATTGTCTTTATTTATAACTTCATGATGAATGTTTTTTAATACTTTTACGTTTTAAACCCCTATTGTTGCAACCTGCTTGTTTCCCACACACACCTATACCTCTATCTGCTATCAGTTTAAAATCCTAGGCATTTCAGCAATGGCCCTCTCGACTGAGTTTGCAAGAGCTACCACCCCAGCCCCAGAAGATGTACCCCTTCCCTTGCATTCATATCATGTTTGCCATAAAAGTTGTTCCAGTTGTCAATGAATGGGATTGCAAGTTCCTTGCAGTATCTGTCTAGCCAGCAATTTACGCCAATTGCCCTAGACAACCATTCATTGCCCACTCCCCTTCTAGGCAAGATGCTACATATAATTGGGACCCCCTTAGACTAATTAAATCTATAGCTGACCTGTACTTATCTAGCGCTCTTCTCTCCTACCCTTCCTAATATCATTTCTACCAGCACTGAGACAGATAATTATTGCATACAAGGACTTTTGGGCATATCAAGATAGGTGATTAAGAAAAATTGCCCTCCACACACATGCCTGCACCTCGGACTGACACACTGGTTTTGAATGGGAAACATACTTCACTGTCTTTTACAGTCCCAAAAGTGTGGCAAAAACCCAGGAATTACCAGAATGACTGTTATTTCTGCAGGGTTAATGTGGCGGGATTTCTCGAAGAAAAACAAGAGCATAGTGAAGACACTGATATACTTGTTGCTTATAACACTGAGGGTGATAGCATTTGAAGAAACTGATAAAAATGTTTTTTATGAACCACTAAAGTGCGACGTTTTTGAAACAACCTCATATACTCTACAGGAGCTAGATGACCTTTGCCCTGCGACGTTGACCTATCAAAGGAGAAGGCAGCGATACTCGGCTCTCACAGTAAAAGGAACAAAGATTTATCATTCTCGTTCACTCCACACTAGCTTGCCTGCACACCATCAAACACAGAATGGTGTGTGTTTTTGCATTAATGTGAATGGTCTTACGAAAGAACTGAGATATGATCACCATTTTGATGAATGGAGAATATTCATCGATTTCAATAAGGTTAATTTGAAAGCAGCGTTCCTGCCAAAACAGCCATCTATGCCAGTGGATCATTCTGTGGGACGACAAGTCCTTGGAAATTCTAGTCAGACCAACAAACTACGACAAACAATTGTAATATATAGGACTTTAAAGTGACAGATTAACACTTGGTCTCCACTTGGTTACAAAAAGCACATTTGCAAATAATGACGCTATTCCAGGAAAATTCAACATCCAGAAAATGCCCATGGTGCACTGTCAAAAGGGTCACTGGTGCACTGTCAAATGTCACTGGTGTACTGTCTAAATGTCCCGGGTACACTGTCAAAATTCATTGCGCACGGGTCAAAATGTCTTTGGGTGCACGTCAAAATGTCACTGGCGCACTGCCCAAGAATTTTTCTTCCTGCATTCCATATAAAGTTGGAACTAATAAACAAACTTGTAAAAGCTATGGATGGTGAAGGTGCAGGATTTCTTTAAGGAAAAAAATGGAAGAGTTTTAACAAACGAAAAACTTATGGCCGTAATATTTGTTGGGCTACAAATCCATGAACTGTTATCCGCCCCAAAGAAACAACACTGGTCACATGGAGGCAGCTGCAAGGCAAACTCTCAGACAGAACTTCCTAGGAAGGCACAGAGCAGACGCTTATGCTGAACTAGAGTAAATCATGATAGAAGCTTATAGAGCACTGTGTTGACTTATGTCCCTGATAATGCACTGTCTCGTTCACACCTGGACTTTTCCCATCAAGTCTTGGTGCTGTTAGTGACGAGCAGGAAATAAGTTTCATCAGGAGATCAGTACAGTGTAGGTAAGCATCAGGGGAGTTTCAGTATTAACATGAGGGGGAATACTGTTGGGTGTCAGGGAACAACACTGTTATGATGGTGGACTACTGTTGGTTTCTTCGAGTGACAACACTGTTTATGATGGTGGACTACTATTGGTGTCTTCAGAGTGACAAACACTGTTATGATGGTGGACTACTGTTGGTTTCTTCAAGTGGGCAACACTGTTATGATGGTGGACTACTGTTGGTTTTCTTCAGAGTGAAAAACACGTTATGATGTGGACTACTGTTTTGGGGTCTTCAGAGTGACAACACTGTTATGATGGTGGACTACTGTTGGTGTCTTCAGAGTGGACAACACTGTTATGATGGTGGACTACTGTTGGTGTCTTCAGAGTGACAACACTGGTTATGATGGTGGACTATGTTGGTTTTCTTCAGAGTGACAACACTGTTATGATGGTGGACTACTGTTGGTGTCTTCAGAGTGACAACACTGTTATGATGGTGGACTACTGTTGGTTTTCGTCAGGGAGACAAAACTGTTATGATGTGGACTACTGTTGGTTTCTTCAGAGTGACAACACTGTTATGATGGTGGACACTGTTGGTGCCTTCAGAGTGCAACACTGTTATGATGGTGGACTACTGTTGGTTTCTTCAAGTGACAACACTGTTATGATGGTGGACTACTGTTGGTTTCTTCAGATGGGCAACACTGGTTATGATGGTGGACTACTGTTGGTTTCTTCAGAGTGACAACACTGTTATGATGGTGGACTACTGTTGGTGCCTTCAGAGTGACAACACTGTTGTGATGGTGGACTACTGTTGGTGCCTTCAGAGTGACAACACTGTTATGATGGTGGACTACGTTGGTGCCCTTCAGAGTGACAACACTGTTGTGATGGTGGACTACTGTTGGTGCCTTCAGAGTGACAACACTGTTATGATGGTGGACTACTGGGTTTGGGGCCTTCAGAGTGACAACACTGTTGTGATGGTGGACTACTGTTGGTGCCTTCAGAGTGACAACCCCTGTTGTGATGGTGGACTACTGTTGGTGTCTTCAGAGTGACAACAACTGTTAGATGGTGGACTACTGTTGGTATCTTCAGAGTGACAACCTGTTAGATGGTGGGACTACTGTTGGTGCCCTTTAGAGTGACAACACTGTTGTGATGGTGGACTACTGTTAGTGTCTTCAGAGTGACAACACTGTTATGATGGTGGACTACTGTTGGTTTCTTCAGAGTGACAACACTGTTATGATGGGGGACTACTGTTGGTGCCTTCAGAGTGACAAAACTGTTATGATGGTGGACTACTGTTGGTTTTTTCAGTGACAACACTGTTTATGAAGTGGACTACTTTGGTTTCCTCAGTGACAACACTGTTGTGATGGTGGACTACTGTGGTGTCTTTAGAGTGACAACACTGTTATGATGGTGGACTACTGTTGGTTTCTTCAGAGTGACAACACTGTTATGATGGGGGGACTAATGTTGGTGTCTTCAGAGTGACAACACTGTTATGATTTGGGGGACTACTGTTGGTTTCTTCAGAGTGACAACACTTTATGATGGGGGACTACTGTTAGTGGGCTTCAGATGACAACACTGTTATGATGGTGACTACTGTTGGTGCTTCAGAGTGACAACACTGTTTTTGATGGTGGACCCACTGTTAGTGTCTTCAGAGTGACAACACTGTTATGATGGTGGACTACTGTTGGTGTCTTCAGAGTGACAACACTGTTATGATGGTGGACTACTGTTAGTGTCTTCGGAGTACAGTTATTCAGGCTAAAACGTTGTGTAGTTTTAAAAATAGGTCAGATAAATTCATGGTTTTACAAAGGGGCGTTCCTGCCTTACGAATTTATTAACTTTTTTCACTAAGGTATTTGAGGAGGTAGATCATGGTAATGAATATGATATTGTGTATATGGACTTCAGTAAGGCTTTTGACAGGGTCCCACATCAGAGACTATTGAGGAAAATTAAAGCACATGGAATAGGAGGAGAAATTTTTTCCTGGATAGAGGCATGGTTGACAAATAGGCAGCAGAGAGTTTGCATAAATGGGAGAAATCAAGTGGGGGAAATGTCACGAGCGGTGTTCCACAGGGTCAGTGTTGGCCCCCTGCTGTTCACAATCTACATAAACGACAAAGATAGGGCATAAAGAGCGACATCGGCAAGTTTGCCGATGACACCAAAATAGGCCGTCGAATTCATTCTGACGAGGACATTCGAGCACTCCAGGAAGATTTGAATAGACTGATGCAGTGGTCGGAGAAGTGGCAGATGCAGTTTAATATAGACAAATGCAAAGTTCTAATGTTGGACAGGACAATAACCATGCCACATATAAGCTAAATAATGTAGATCTTAATATTACGGATTGCGAAAAAGATTTAGGAGTTCTGGTTAGCAGTAATCTGAAACCAAGACAACAGTGCATAAGTGTTCGCAATAAAGCTAATAGAATCCTTGGCTTCATATCAAGAAGCATAAATAATAGGAGTCCTCAGGTTGTTCTTCAACTCTATACATCCTTGGTTAGGCCTCATTTAGATTATGCTGCACAGTTTTGGTCACCGTATTACAGAATGGATATAAATTCTCTGGAAAATGTACAAAGGAGGATGACAAAGTTGATCCCATGTATCAGAAACCTTCCCTATGAGGATAGACTAAGGGCCCTGAAACTGCACTCTCTAGAAAGACGTAGAATTAGGGGTGATATGATTGAGTTGTATAAATGGAAGACAGGAATAAATAAAGGGGATGTAAATAGTGTGCTGAAAGTATCTAGCCTAGACAGGACTCGCAGCAATGGTTTTAAGTTGGAAAAATTCAGATTCAGGAAGGATATAGGAAAGTACTGGTTTGGTAATAGAGTTGTGGATGAGTGGAACAAACTCCCAAGTACCGTTATAGAGGCCAGAACGTTGTGTAGCTTTAAAAATAGGTTGGATAAATACATGAGTAGATGTGGGTGGGTGTGAGTTAGACCTGATAGCTTGTGCTACCAGGTCGGTTGCCGTGTTCCTCCCTTAAGTCAATGTGACCTGACCTGACTAGGTTGGGTGCATTGGCTTAAGCCGGTAGGAGACTTGGACCTGCCTCGCATGGGCCAGTAGGCCTTCTGCAGTGTTCCTTCGTTCTTATGTTCTTATGTTCTTCTTCTTATGAGTGGGTGTGGGTGGGTGTGAGTTGCACCTGACTAGCTTGTGCTACTAGGTCTGATAACGTGTTCCTTCCTTAAGTGGAAGTGACCTGACAAGGTGGGTCATTGGGCTAATGCGGGGGGCGGGGAGGACTTGGACCTGCTTAGCGTGGGTCAGTGGGCCTGCTGCAGTGTTCCTTCTTTCTTATGTTCTTATGAGTGGGTGTGGGTGGGTGTGAAATGGGCCTGATTAGCTACTAGGTCGGACGCAGTGCTCCTCCCTTAAGTGACGTGTCTGACCTCACTAGGTCAGGGCATTGGCTTAAGCCGGTGGGGAGAATTGGAGCTGCCTCGCATAGACCAGTGGGCCTGTTGCAGTGTTCCTTATTTCCTATATTCTTATGTTCTTAAGAATACTGTGTTCTTGATGAGACATGCGGGTTAGTGTCATGTGAACACTGTGTCATCTGAGCACTGTGTCATGAGAACACTGTGTCAAGGCCGGGATACAGTTTAATTCACAAATACTTACAAAAACTAAAGCTGCTTGAATTTATGCGATGGTGAAGGATATTGTAATAACGAAGACCATAAGAACATAGAAGTAAATGGTATAAAATACCGACACAATGGAAATATAAACACAAATGCAGTATAATGTGATCCTTTATTGACAACGTTTCACCCACACAGTGGGCTTTTTCAAGTCACACACGGATCTACCTGGGGTTGGAAGGTACGAGAGTATTTATAGTCATGTTCAGAATGTTGAGGTCAGGTGGAGAATGCTGCATCTGATGATCTACCGGGTGGGGTTATAGAGTCTTGGGTAGCTTGGCAGGGGTATTGGACAAGTTGTGAGTAGACCTTCTGCAGTGTTCTATGTTCTTATGTGGGATAGCGATGAAGAAGTTTCTTGGCGAGTGGTTCAGCTATGTTATAGAAGCCATTGTTCTGGTTGAAATTGTTGGTTGTAGAGATGAGCGATGATTCCAGGATTCTTCTGTATTGAGTGTTGTCTTCTGTGGCTATAAGTCTTGAGTTTCTGTAGTTAATTAAATGGTTGTGTGAATTGCGATGTTGTACACAGGCATTCCTTGTATCGTCAGTCCTGCTTGCATATTGGTGTTCTGAAATACGTGTTTGGAGGTCTCTTGATGCCTTCCAAAAAGGCTATCTTCAAGGCATCATCTCAGCAGCCATCTCAACACGCAGCTCCCCAGTCATACCTCGACGTTACATCAATGCACTCAAAGGTTTAGCAGAAGACACGACCATCAGGGTCACCACCGCTGATAAAGGAGGTGGTGTTGTTATCATGAACACTGACGATTACAGGAACAAAATGCTCAATCTACTTAATGACCCAGATACCTACAAACCTCTCACAACTAACCAAGTGGACAACCTTACTAAAACTTTTCTTCAAAGGACTCGCCGCATTCTGAGGGGCTCAGAACAAGGGAAGAAACTTCTGCACACCGTGCCCAGCAACCCCAGACCTGCCAGAATGTACGGCCTGCCAAAGACTCACAAGCCTGGTATCCCACTGAGGCCCATATCCTCGGGAATAGGCAGTGCTCCCCACCAGCTCTCAGGAATTCTCGCAAAACACCTCTCTAAACTCTTGGGCACTATCAGTCCAGCACATCTCAAACACTTGGGTGATCTTCTCAATCGCATTCGCAACATCAACATCAGGAACAAGAAACTTTCCAGCCTTGACGTGACTTCCCTATTCACCAAAGTACCTACTACACAAGCCATCGATCTCTTGCGCAGGAAAATTGACGATTCACTTGATCTTCCCATTCCAGCCAGCGATTTCATCGACCTTGTTGAACTATGTGTTGGTTTACGTGTTTCTCTTTCGAAAATCACCTCTTTCAGCAGACTTTTGGACTACCCATGGGTTCGCCACTCAGTGCAGTCCTGGCGAACCTATACATGGAACATCTAGAAGCCGAACGTTTCTCCACCATTATTCCTTCGTCTGTCACCTGGCTCCGTTATGTTGACGACATTCTCCTCATAACTCCTAAACGCTTCAACGTTCAAGCTCTCCAAGACAAGCTCAACCAGGTCGAGCCTTCAATCCAGTTCACACTTGAAGAAGAAGTCGACAACACTCTTCCTTTCCTTGATGTTCTGCTCTACAAAGCTGACCACGAACTTCGTTTTAAAGTCTATCGAAAACCCACCAACCAAAACGATCTTCTCCACTTCCACTCTCACCACGACACCAAAACCAAACGTGGTGTAATTATAGCCTTCTTCCTACGTGCACTCAGAATCTGCAGCAATGAGTTCCTTGAGGAAGAATGCACTATAATTGAACAAGTATTTTCTAAACTCCACTATCCTCGTCACTTCATCAGAGACTGCAGACGGCGGGCTTTAAGCATCTTCAACACACCCAGAGAAGACACTGCCATGAAGAGATACGTAGTCCTCCCAACCAGCTCCATTGCCAAACATGTTTCCAACATCTTTGCCAAAACATCATTCCAAGTATCTACCTCTACAACCACGACAATCAAGGACATCACCAGTAGTAGACAGGACAAGCCTCCATCCTCTGCAGGGGTATACATAATCCCTTGTAATGACTGCAACAAATTATATGTGGGCGAAACATCGAGAGACCTCCAAACACGTATTTCAGAACACCAATATGCAAGCAGGACTGACGATACAAGGAATGCCTGTGTACAACATCGCAATTCACACAACCATTTAATTAACTACAGAAACTCAAGACTTATAGCCACAGAAGACAACACTCAATACAGAAGAATCCTGGAATCATCGCTCATCTCTACAACCAACAATTTCAACCAGAACAATGGCTTCTATAACATAGCTGAACCACTCGCCAAGAAACTTCTTCATCGCTATCCCACATAAGAACATAGAACACTGCAGAAGGTCTACTCACAACTTGTCCAATACCCCTGCCAAGCTACCCAAGACTCTATAACCCCACCCGGTAGATCATCAGATGCAGCATTCTCCACCTGACCTCAACATTCTGAACATGACTATAAATACTCTCGTACCTTCCAACCCCAGGTAGATCCGTGTGTGACTTGAAAAAGCCCACTGTGTGGGTGAAACGTTGTCAATAAAGGATCACATTATACAGCATTTGTGTTTATATTTCCACCATAAGAACATACTTCTCGTCACGTTCCCCACAGGTCTTCACGGACTAACATACTTCTCGTCACGTTCCCCACAGGTCTTCATGGCCTAACATACTTCTCGTCACGTTCCCCACTGGTCTTCACGGCCTAACATACTTCTCGTCACGTTCCCCACTGGTCTTCACGGCCTAACATACTTCTCGTCACGTTCCCCACTGGTCTTCACGGCCTAACATACTTCTCGTCACGTTTGTTATTGCTGTTCTTGCTGCTGAACAGCGGTCTAGTGCCGATGAAGGTAGCGTAGGTAGCAATGATACGGCCGTGGACTAGTTTGGCTTTAACTGAGTAGGAGTGAGTACACAACGGGCAGTGTGAGGGAGTGACCACAAGCCAGTCCGTGGAGGAGGAGCACTTGTGTCTTTCAAGTCGGTCGGCCTAGGAGTGAGAGCGGCTGGGCTGAGCCTCCCACTGACCTGGGTGAGCCTACAGAGGGCAGCACCTAAATGCCGCGAAATATGAACTAGTCAGAGCAGACGGCTAGGCTGTGTGTTCTGACAGTACAGGCTGTCTACACGTCCCCCACAGGTCTTCACGGCCTAACATGCTTCTCGTCACGTTCTCCACATTTCTTCACGACCTAACATACTTCTCGTCACGTTCCCCACAGGTCTTCACGGCCTAACATATTTCTCGTCACATTCTCCACAGGTCTTCACGGCCTAACATACTTCTCGCCACGTTCCCCACAGGTCTTCACGGCCTAACATACTTCTCGTCACGTTCCTCACTGATCTTCACGGCATAACATACTTCTCGTCACGTTCTCCACAGGTCTTCATGGCCTAACATACTTCTCGCCACGTTCCCCACAGGTCTTCACGGCCTAACATACTTCTCGTCACGTTCCTCACTGATCTTCACGGCCTAACATACTTCTCGTCACGTTCTCCACAGGTCTTCATGGCCTAACATACTTCTCGCCACGTTCCCCACAGGTCTTCACGGCCTAACATACTTCTCGTCACGTTCTCCACAGGTCTTCACGGCCTAACATACTTCTCGTCACGTTCCTCACTGATCTTCACGGCCTAACATACTTCTCGTCACGTTCCTCACTGATCTTCACGGCCTAACATACATCTCGTCACGTTCCCCACAGGTCTTCACGGCCTAACATACTTCTCGTCACGTTCCTCACTGATCTTCACGGCCTAACATACTTCTCGTCACGTTCCTCACTGATCTTCACGGCCTAACATACATCTCGTCACGTTCCCCACAGGTCTTCACGGCCTAACATACTTCTCGTCACGTTCCCCACAGGTCTTCACGGCCTAACATACTTCTCGTCACGTTCCTCACTGATCTTCACGGGATAACATACTTCTCGTCACGTTCCTCACTGATCTTCACGGCCTAACATACATCTCGTCACGTTCCCCACAGGTCTTCACGGCCTAACATACATCTCGTCACGTTCCCCACAGGTCTTCACGGCCTAACATACTTCTCGTCACGTTCCCCACAGGTCTTCACGGCCTAACATACATCTCGTCACGTTCCCAACACGTCTTCACGGCCTAACATACATCTCGTCACGTTCCCCACAGGTCTTCACGGCCTAACATACATCTCGTCACGTTCCCCACAGGTCTTCACGGCCTAACATACTTCTCGTCACGTTCCCCACAGGTCTTCACGGCCTAACATACTTCTCGTCACGTTCCCCACAGGTCTTCACGGCCTAACATACTTCTCGTCACGTTCCCCACAGGTCTTCACGGCCTAACATACATCTCGTCACGTTCCCCACAGGTCTTCACGGCCTAACATACATCTCGTCACGTTCCCCACAGGTCTTCACGGACTAACATACTTCTCGTCACGTTCCTCACTGATCTTCACGGCCTAACATACTTCTCGTCACGTTCCTCACAGGTCTTCACGACCTAACATACTTCTCGTCACGTTCCTCACAGGTCTTCACGACCTAACATACTTCTCGTCACGTTCCTCACAGGTCTTCACGACCTAACATACTTCTCGCCACGTTCCCCACAGGTCTTCACGACCTAACATACTTCTCGTCACGTTCCCCACAGGTCTTCACGGCCTAACATACTTCTCGCCACGTTCCCCACAGGTCTTCACGGCCTAACATACTTCTCGTCACGTTCCTCACTGATCTTCACGGCATAACATACTTCTCGTCACGTTCTCCACAGGTCTTCATGGCCTAACATACTTCTCGCAAACGTTCCCACAGGTCTTCACGGCCTAACATACTTCTCGTCACGTTCCTCACTGATCTTCACGCCTAACATACTTCTCGTCACGTTCTCCACAGGTCTTCATGGCCTAACATACTTCTCGCCACGTTCCCCACAGGTCTTCACGGCCTAACATACTTCTCGTCACGTTCTCCACAGGTCTTCACGGCCTAACATACTTCTCGTCACGTTCCTCACTGATCTTCACGGCCTAACATACTTCTCGTCACGTTCCTCACTGATCTTCACGGCCTAACATACATCTCGTCACGTTCCCCACAGGTCTTCACGGCCTAACATACTTCTCGTCACGTTCCTCACTGATCTTCACGGCCTAACATACTTCTCGTCACGTTCCTCACTGATCTTCACGGCCTAACATACATCTCGTCACGTTCCCCACAGGTCTTCACGGCCTAACATACTTCTCGTCACGTTCCCCACAGGTCTTCACGGCCTAACATACTTCTCGTCACGTTCCTCACTGATCTTCACGGCCTAACATACTTCTCGTCACGTTCCTCACTGATCTTCACGGCCTAACATACATCTCGTCACGTTCCCCACAGGTCTTCACGGCCTAACATACATCTCGTCACGTTCCCCACAGGTCTTCACGGCCTAACATACTTCTCGTCACGTTCCCCACAGGTCTTCACGGCCTAACATACATCTCGTCACGTTCCCAACACGTCTTCACGGCCTAACATACATCTCGTCACGTTCCCCACAGGTCTTCACGGCCTAACATACATCTCGTCACGTTCCCCACAGGTCTTCACGGCCTAACATACTTCTCGTCACGTTCCCCACAGGTCTTCACGGCCTAACATACTTCTCGTCACGTTCCCCACAGGTCTTCACGGCCTAACATACTTCTCGTCACGTTCCCCACAGGTCTTCACGGCCTAACATACATCTCGTCACGTTCCCCACAGGTCTTCACGGCCTAACATACATCTCGTCACGTTCCCCACAGGTCTTCACGGACTAACATACTTCTCGTCACGTTCCTCACTGATCTTCACGGCCTAACATACTTCTCGTCACGTTCCTCACAGGTCTTCACGACCTAACATACTTCTCGTCACGTTCCTCACAGGTCTTCACGACCTAACATACTTCTCGTCACGTTCCTCACAGGTCTTCACGACCTAACATACTTCTCGCCACGTTCCCCACAGGTCTTCACGACCTAACATACTTCTCGTCACGTTCCTCACAGGTCTTCACGGCCTAACATACTTCTCGTCACGTTCCCCACAGGTCTTCACGACCTAACATACTTCTCGTCACGTTCCCCACAGGTCTTCACGACCTAACATACTTCTCGTCACGTTCCCCACAGGTCTTCACGGCCTAACATACTTCTCGTCACGTTCCCCACAGGTCTTCACGGCCTAACATACTTCTCGTCACGTTCCCCACAGGTCTTCACGACCTAACATTCTTCTCGTCACGCTCCCCACAGGTCTTCACGGCCTAACATACTTCTCGTCACGTTCCCCACAGGTCTTCACGGCCTAACATACTTCTCGTCACGTTCCCCACAGGTCTTCACGGCCTAACATACTTCTCGTCACGTTCCCCACAGGTCTTCACGGCCTAACATACTTCTCGTCACATTCCCCACAGGTCTTCACGACCTAACATTCTTCTCGTCAAGCTTCCCACAGGTCTTCACGGCCTAACATACTTCTCGTCACGTTCCCCACAGGTCTTCACGACCTAACATTCTTCTCGTCACGCTTCCCACAGGTCTTCACGGCCTAACATACTTCTCGTCACGTTCCCCACAGGTCTTCACGACCTAACATTCTTCTCGTCAAGCTTCCCACAGGTCTTCACGGCCTAACATACTTCTCGTCACGTTCCCCACAGGTCTTCACGGCCTAACATACTTCTCGTCACATTCCCCACAGGTCTTCACGACCTAACATTCTTCTCGTCAAGCTTCCCACAGGTCTTCACGGCCTAACATACTTCTCGTCACGTTCCCCACAGGTCTTCACGACCTAACATTCTTCTCGTCACGCTTCCCACAGGTCTTCACGGCCTAAACATACTTCTCGTCACGTTCCCCACAGGTCTTCACGACCTAACATTCTTCTCGTCACGCTTCCCACAGGTCTTCACGGCCCAACATACTTCTCGTCACGTTCCCCACACGGTACGACGTTCATTAACTAGTGAACTGGTTTTCAGTTTGTGAATCACTAAGTCTCTGATATAGACAGGAGATTTTCTCGCTATCTTGAGACAGTTGATGGTAATATTAGAGAATATGTTAGACGCCACACTCTTGGATAACCCAAGAAAGTCAGTGAGTCATCGAGGACTGTCTAACTTATTTCCATTGGGGTCCTTAATCTTGTCCCCCAGGATGCGACCCACACCAGTCGACTAACTCCCTGGTACCTATTTGCTGCTAGGTGAACAGGACAGCAGGTGTAAGGAAACGTGTCGACGGGTGGAAACATTTCAACACGTTTCCTTACACCTGTTGTCCTGTTCACCTAGCAGCAAATAGGTATCTGGGTGTTAGTGGACTGGTGTGGGTTGCATCCTGGGGGACAAGATTAAGGACCACAATGGAAATAAGTTAGACAGTCCTCGATGACTCACTGACTTTCTTGCGTTATCCTGGGTGGCTAACCCCCGGGGTTAAAAATCCGAACGAAATCTTATCTTATCTTATCTGTCTGGTAAAACTATCTGATGTACAACCGTTGAAGTTTCTTGTAGATAATTACCTTCTAACTTCATGTTGCTCGTCTTCACCCGCTGTGTGTGCTCATTACTTACCTAACTTAATAGTAATGAAGTTGGTGAAATATTGGTGGCAGTGGAATGGTGGTGATAATAGGGAGTAGTAGTAGTAGAAGTAGTGGTAGTAGTAGTAGTAGTAGTGGTAGTAGTAGTAGTAGTAGTAGTAGAAGTAGTGGTAGTAGTAGTAGTAGTAGTGGTAGTAGTAGTAGTAGTAGTAGTAGTAGTAGTAGTAGTGGTAGTAGTAGAAGTGGTAGTAGTAGTAGTAGTAGTAGTAGTGGTAGTAGTAGTAGTAGTAGTAGTAGTTGCAATAGTAGTAGCAGTAATAGTAGTAGTAGAAGTAGTGGTAGTAGTAGTAGTAGTAGTGGTAGTAGTAGTAGTAGTGGTAGTAGTAGTAGAAGTAGTGGTAGTAGTAGTAGTAGTAGTGGTAGTAGTAGTAGTAGTAGTAGTAGTAGTAGTTGCAATAGTAGTAGCAGTAGTAGTAGTAGTACTAGTAGAAGTAGTGGTAGTAGTAGTAGTAGTAGTAGTAGTAGTAGTAGTGGTAGTAGTAGTAGTAGAAGTAGTGGTAGTAGTAGTAGTAGTGGTAGTGGTAGTAGTAGTAGTAGTAGTAGTAGTTGCAATAGTAGTAGCAGTAGTAGTAGTAGTAGTAGCAGTAGTAGTAGTAGTAGTAGTGGTAGTAGTAGTAGTAGTAGTAGTAGTAGAAGTAGTGGTAGTAGTAGTAGTAGTAGTAGTGGTAGTGGTAGTAGTAGTAGTAGTAGTAGTAGTAGTAGTAGTAGTTGCAATAGTAGTAGTAGTAGTAGTAGCAGTAGTAGTAGTAGTAGTAGTGGGTATAGTGGTAGTAGTAGTAGTAATTGCAATAGTAGTAGTAGTAGTAGTAGTAGTAGTAGTTGCAATAGTAGTAGTAGTAGCAGAAGTAGTAGTAATAGTAGCAGTAGTAGTAGTAGTAGTATTAATAGTAATAGTAGCAATAGTATTAGTAGTGGCAATAGTATTAGTAGTAGCAGTAGTAGCAGTAGTAGTAGTAGTAGTAGTAGTAGTAGCAATAGTAGTAGTAGTAATAGTAGTAGTAGTAGTAGTAATAGTAGTAGTAGTAGTAGTAATAGTAGTAGTAGTAGTAGTCATTAAAGTACTTGAGTGGTTATGGTAATACTGGAAATTGTGGCTTAGTCGTGGTGGTAAGTTAATTCAGGTATACACAAACACAGTTGAAGATTGAGACACATATGCAGCATATGGGAATCTTTATTCAGGAAACGTTTCGCCACACAGTGGCTTCATCAGTCCAATACAAAGAGGAAGGCGTAAGGAGAGGAGGAGTATGAGGTAATCAGTCCCTGAGCCTGGAGTCGATGTGTTCAGTCCCTCAATCTTGTAGAATGTACAGCATAGGGCCGTGGACGTGGCTTATATACTGTAGTGAGGTGAGGTGAAGCAGGCGGAGGCTGGGTCATAGTGGTACCATCCACTAGTCGAAGTAGGTCTTCGTCCAAAGGTTGAACAAGTGTTGAAGAATTCTTTGTAACAAGATCCCATGATGCTGCAGTGTCTGACAGTTGTAATGAATGGTTTGAAAAACCGACAAGTTGAAGATTGAGACACTGTCAGACACTGCAGCATCATGGGATCTTGTTACAAAGAATTCTTCAACACTTGTTCAACCTTTGGACGAAGACCTACTTCGATTAGTGGATGGTACCACTATGACCCAGCCTCCGCCTGCTTCACCTCACCTCACTACTTCGACTAGTGGATGGTACCACTATGACCCCGCCTCCGCCTGCTTCACCTCACCTCACAACAGTATATAAGCCACGTCTACGGCCCTATGCTGTACATTCTACAAGATTGATGGACTGAACACATCTACTCCAGGCTGAGGGACTGATTACCTCATACTCCTCCTCTCCTTACGCCTTCCTCTTTGTATTGGACTGATGAAGCCACTGTGTGGCGAAACGTTTCCTGAATAAATATTCCCATATGCTGCATAAGTGTCTCAATCTTCAACTTGTCGGTTTAACAAACCATTCATTACAAACACAGTTACATAGATTATCATACATAGCAGTATATGTGGAGAGAACCTGGGATAACACAAGAAAGTCAGAGTGACTTATTAATGAAGAGGTGGTGATATTGGTAGTAGTGAGATGGTGGTGATACTGGTAGTAGTAGTGAGATGGTGGTGATATTGGTAGTAGTGAGTGGTGGTGGATTTTCGGTAGTAGTGAGGTGGTGGTGATATTGGTAGTAGTGAGATGGTGTGATACTGGGAGTAGTGAGATGGTGGTGATACTGGTAGTAGTAGTGAGATGGTGGTGATATTGGTAGTAGTGAGATGGTGGTGATACTGGTAGTAGTGAGGTGGTGGTGATATTGGTAGTAGTGAGATGGTGGTGATACTGGTAGTAGTGAGATGGTGGTGATACTGGTAGTAGTGAGATGGTGGTGATATTGGTAGTAGTGAGATGGTGGTGATACTGGTAGTAGTGAGATGGTGGTGATACTGGTAGTAGTGAGATGGTGGTGATAATGGTAGTGTGAGTGGTGGTGATCTGGTAGTAGTGAGGTGGTGGTGATATTGGTAGTAGTGAGATGGTGGTGATACTGGGAGTAGTGAGGGGGTTTGGGGGTGATACTGGTAGTAGTAGTAGATGGTGGTGATATTGGTAGTAGTGAGATGGTGGTGATACTGGTAGTAGTGAGATGGTGGTGATATTGGTAGTAGTGAGATGGTGGTGATACTGGTAGTAGTGAGGTGGTGGTGATAATGGTAGTAGTGAGATGGTGGTGATACTGGTAGTAGTAGTGAGATGGTGGTGATACTGGTAGTAGTGAGATGGTGGTGATACTGGTAGTAGTAGTGAGGTGGTGGTGATACTGGTAGTAGTTAGGTGATGGTGATGCTGATAGTAGTGAGATTGTGGTGATACTGGTAGTAGTAGTGAGGTGGTGGCGATACTGGTAGTAGTGAGGTGGTGGTGATACTGGTAGTAGTGAGATGGTGGTGATACTGGTAGTAGTAGTGAGGTGGTGGTGATACTGGTAGTAGTGAGATGGTGGCGATACTGGTAGTAGTGAGGTGGTTTGGTGGTGGGTGATACTGGTAGTAGAGAGATGGTGGTGATACTGGTAGTTGTGAGGTGGTGGTGATACTGGTAGTAGTGAGATGGTGGTGATACTGGTAGTAGTAGTGAGGTGGTGGTGATACTGGTAGTAGTAGTGAGGTGGTGGTGATACTGGTAATAGTGAGATTGTGGTGATACTGGTAGTAGTAGTGAGGTGGTGGCGATACTGGTAGTAGTGAGGTGGTGGTGATACTGGTAGTAGTGAGATGGTGGTGATACTGGTAGTAGTAGTGAGGTGGTGGTGATACTGGTAGTAGTGAGATGGTGGTGATGCTGGTAGTAGTGAGGTGGTGGTGGTGGGGTGATACTGGTAGTAGAGAGATGGTGGTGATACTGGTAGTTGTGAGGTGGTGGTGATACTGGTAGTAGTGAGATGGTGGTGATACTGGTAGTAGTAGTGAGGTGGTGGTGATACTGGTAGTAGTGAGATGGTAGTGATACTGGTAGTACTAATGAGATGGTGGTGATACTTGTAGTAGTAGTGAGATGGTGGTGATACTGGTAGTAGTGAGGTGGGGGTGATACTGGTAGTGGGTAGGTCGTAGAGCCGGCTGTGTCGATGTGACAAGTAGTAGTAGTAGTAGTAGGGTTGTGGTGGTAGTTATAGTAGTAAGATAATATTGGTATTGGAAGTAGTGTAGGTGTTGTGGTAGTGGTAGCTGTGTATGGTAGTAACTATGCTGCACTGTTCTTATGTTCCTCTATTTCCACAGGACTGTGTAAGGAAGATCAGTTCACAGTGAAGGGAGAGAAGAAGTTCACCTTCCTGTGTGGTGCTGCACCGTCACACTGGCACTGTAACTAAACACTGTTTACAAAAGTACCTGATTATTATGTTTATAATAATAAATACGTAAGACCTGGTATCTTAAGGTTGAGGAAATGATGATATTGGTAGGTAATGGGAGAGAGAGTAGTTGGTGGAATACAAGTGATGGAGGAGAGTGGGGTGAACATGGTGAAGCAACTGAATTTTATGGTATATGAGGCATTACCAGTGTGGTGGAGTGTGTGGGTGACTGTGTGGGTGACTGTGTGGGTGACTGTGTGGGTGACTGTGTGGGTGACTGTGTGGGTGACTGTGTGGGTGACTGTGTGGGTGACTGTGTGGGTGACTGTGTGGGTGACTGTGTGGGTGACTGTTTGGGTGTTTATCAACAGTGTTGTGGAGTATGTGGGTGAGTGTATATCATCAGTGTAGGTGAGTGTGTGGGTGACTGTTTATAATCAGTGTGGTGGAGTGTGTGGGTGATTGTTTATCATCAGCATGTTGGAGTGTGTGGGTGATTGTTTATCATCAGCATGTTGGAGTGTGTGGGTGATTGTTTATCATCAGCATGTTGGAGTGTGTGGGTGATTGTTTATCATCAGCATGTTGGAGTGTGTGGGTGATTGTTTATCATCAGCATGTTGGAGTGTGTGGGTGATTGTTTATCATCAGCATGTTGGGTGTGTGTGGGTGATTGTTTATCATCAGCATGTTGGAGTGTGTGGGTGATTGTTTATCATCAGCATGTTGGAGCGTGTGGGTGATTGTTTATCATCAGCATGTTGGAGCGTGTGGGTGATTGTTTATCATCAGCATGTTGGAGTGTGTGGGTGATTGTTTATCATCAGCATGTTGGAGTGTGTGGGTGAGTGATTATTAACGTAATGGAGTGTGTGGAGGAGTGCTCTTATTTTATAGTGCGCCAAGTACGTTACAATTTATCCGTGGTTAATATCATACCTTCTCCACCAGCCAACTGTTGGATCAGAACAGAGCAGTTCTGTAGCCCAACTTCTATAGTAATTATCCAGTTCTGTCAAACAATAGTGTGAGAACTGGCCCCCAGCTTAGTTGATGCTGTGTTGTACCACCTGGCTGTGGGTCAGACGCTCACACCAGCAGGTCGTATACACTCATACTCTCTTGTTTATTCTGAGGTGTAAAACTTAGAGTTATGTGGCTCTGTTTTCTGGCTCATTATTGTCATACTCATTATTATTTAACTCTGTTATTGGGTCTACCTACCTGGAGTATACCTAGAGGTTTTCCTTGGTGGTCAATGCCCCCAGCACGCCTCAAACAGTGGCCCGTGGCCTGGTGACAAAATATCTCACGTCACATGGTCTCCTGGAGGTTACCTGGAGATTACCTGGAGGTTATTCCGGGGATCAACGCCCCCGCGGCCCGGTCCACGACCAGGCCTCCCGATGGATCAGGGCCTGATCAACTAGGCTGTTACTGCTGACCGCACGCAGTCCGACGTACGAGCCACAGCCCGGCTGATCCGGCACTGACTTTAGGTATCTGTCCAGCTCTCTCTTGAAGGCAGCCAGGGGTTTATTGGCAATTCCCCTAATGCTTGATGGGAGGCTGTTGAACAGTTTTGGGCCCCGGACACTTATGGTGTTTTCTCTTAGTGTACCAATGGCGCCCCTACTTTTTATTGGCGGCATTTTGCATCGCCTGCCCAGTCTTTTACTTTCGTAGGGAGTGATTTCTGTGTGCAGATTTGGGACCATTCCTTCCAAGATTTTCCAAGTGTAGATTATGATATATCTCTCCCTCCTGCTTTCCAACGAGTACAAGTCAAGTGCTTCCAAGTGTTCCCAGTAGTTAAGGTGCTTGACAGAACTTATACGTGCAGTAAAGGATCTCTGTACACTCTCTAGATCTGCGATTTCACCTGCTTTGTATGGAGATGTTAATGTACAGCAGTATTCCAGCCTAGAGAGAACAAGTGATTTGAAAAGGATCATCATGGGCTTGGCATCTCTCGTTTTGAAAGTTCTCATTATCCATCCTATCATTTTCTTTGCACGTGCGATCGTGGCACTGTTGTGATCCTTGAAAGTGAGATCCTCAGACATTACTACTCCCAGGTCCCTTACATTATTTTTCCGCTCTATTGTATGGCCGGAGTCAGTAGTATACTCTGTTCTAGTTATTATCTCCTCCAGTTTTCCATAACGGAGTAGTTGGAATTTGTCCTCATTGAACATCATATTGTTTACCGTTGCCCACTGGAAAACTTTGTTTATATCTTCTTGGAGGTTAACCGCGTCCTCAGCAGATGACAGCCTCATGCAGATCCTAGTATCATCCGCAAAGGATGATACGGTGCTGTGGTGTATATCTCTGTTTGTCTGATATGAGGATAAGGAATAAGATGGGGGCGAGTACTGTGCCTTGTGGAACAGAGCTCTTCACTATGGCAGCCTCCGGGTTCGATTTCTGGCAAGAGTAGAAACATTGGGCGTGTTTCCTGACACCGGTTGTCCACGTTCACCCATCAGTAAAATGGGTACCTGGGTGTTAGTCGACTGGTGTGGGTCGCATCCTGGGACAAAACTGACCTAATTTGCGGGAAATGCTCTTCATAACAAGAGGCTTCCTATATAGTAGTATGTCATTGATGTCAGCTATGGTCTGTATACCTTGTAAATGTACTTGTAGAAATAAAGATTTATTATTATTTTATTATTATTATTATTAAATACTCAAACAACGCACGCATTACAACGTACGATCCACAGCCCGGGTGATCGAACACTGACGTTAGGCATCTATCCGGTTCCCTCTTGAAGGCAGCCAGGAGATCTTTTAGTAGTCCCACTTATGATGGGAGGCTGTTGAATAGTCTTACTGTATTTTCTCTTAGCGTCCTCATGGCATCCCTGCTTTTGATTGGGGATGTTGCAGCATCTGCAGAGTATTTTGCATTTGTAGGGAATGATTTCCAATGCAGATTTGGGACCAGTACCTCTAGTATTTTCCAGATATAGATTACGATGCATCTTTCTCGCCACTCTTTCCAGGAAGCACAGCTATAGGGACTTCACACGTTCCCAGTAATTAAGGTGCCTGATTAAATTAAAATGTGCAGTGAAGAGTTTCTGCACAATCCCTAAATCTTTAATTTCACCTGCCTTGGACGGGGCTATTATTGTACAGCAATATTCCAGCCTGGAGAGAACAAGTGACTTAAAGGGAATCATCACTGGCTTGGCATCCCTTGTTTTCAAGGTTCCTGTTATTTATTCTATTATTTTCCTCGAAGATGTGATAAAGACACTGCTGTGATCCTTCAAGGTGAGATCTAATATTATCACTACCAAGTTCTTCGCATTAATTTTTGGCTCTAATTTGTGCTTTGAATTTGTGCCCGCTATTATTTCCTGAAGTCTTCTCTAACTGAGTAATTGATATTTTTCCTCACTGAACATCATATTTTTTTCACGGCCCATTGGAAACTTAGTTTATATCCGTTCAGAGATTTTCCATGACCTCATTGGACGATACTCTCATGCATATTCTACTGTAGTATCGTCTGCAAGGGAAGACAGTGCTATGTTTAACATCTGTATGAGATATGAGGACGAAAAAAAGATGACGTCGAGTACTGTGAAGGTTAAGACACATGTGCAACATCTGGTTATCTTTATTGTAGACGTTTCGCCATCCAGTGGCTTTATCAGTACAGATTCTAGGACATAAATAGAAGACAGAAGAACTATATACAAAAGATGAGTACTGTACCTAGTGGAACAGAGCTTCTCACTGTAACCGCCTCCGATTTATCTCTGTTTACCATAACTCTCTGTGTTCTGTTGCTTAGAAGTTGAAGATCCATCTGACCACTTTTCCAGTTATTCCTTTATCAATCATTTTGGGCGCTATTATACCATGATCGCACTTGTCGAAGGCATTTGAAAAAATCTGTGTATACAACATCTGCACTTAAACCATACCACGGGCGGGATTGAACCCGCGGTCAGAGAGTCTCAAAACTCCAGACCGTCGCGTTAGCCACTGGACCAGCTAGCCACAATAAGATTCGTCCAACTAGGTATATTTCTACACCATAGGAAGGTTAGCATAGGCACCACTGTGACCACAAATGGCTAACGCGGCGGTCTGGAGTTTTGAGACTCTCTGACCGCGGGTTCAATCCCGCCCGTTGTATGGTTTGTTTTCAATCGTGTCATTACGATTTCGTGAGTCAACATCTGCACTTTTTTGTCCTCTATTGCATCCATGTCATAGGATACCTCTCCATAGCATAATTATGGCACCCGATAAGGGTTTCTGAGAGTTCTTGTCGAGAACGGAGTTCCACCAATCTGAATCTGGGGCAGAGTACATGGCCATCGTGTCAATTTTTTTTCTAAGTCCACTGGAGTTACGGTTATGTCAGAAATTTGGCATACATTAACAAGGATTTGAGTCTCGCTCATGAAAAATTCATTTAGTCTGTCGATCTCTAGCTTGATGAACGGTACACTAAACACAGTCAATCTGAGACTTCAGCATGTCACTCATTTCCTTATCATCATTCGTATAAGTTCCATTTTGTTTGAACAAGGGCCTGATACACCATGTGGTTTATGCCTTGTTTTTGGTACATGAAAATTAAATATTTTAATTTTTTTTTAATTCATTAACTTCAGCTCCTTCTGTCTCTCCTGGATCCTGTAAGATTCATTTAACTAAAGTTCAATATTTTTTACTTGCCTAGTCAGGGTTTCCTTCCACAAGATAGTCTCGCCACCTGGAGAAACTCATTGATTCTTCGCCTTTGCATGTTGAGCGAGCGTCTCTTTCCAGTTAACTTCTCCTTTTTTTTCCTTAGGTCAATGTGCCTTGAGAATACTTCAGGTGTCAAAGAATAGAAAATTTCAAGACACTGGTTTGGATCCATGTTACTTAAGATATCTTCCTAGCATGTATCTTTCCATTTTACTGGTCAATATCCCTGTGTATATACATCTGAACTTCGATTAGGCTGTGATCTGAATTATCTGTCATTTAGTATCAGGTCATTATTATTCCTAATATAGGTTAAAATGTGTTTTCCAGTTTTTTAGTTAAGCTTTTATCATCAATGTGATGTAGTACGAGGCTGACTGTTTATCAACAATGTGACAGTGTGTGTGTGTGTTTATCATTAGTGTGATGGAGTGTGTGTGTGTGTTTATCATTAGTGTGATGGAGTGTGTGTGTGGGGTGTTTATCATTAGTGTGATGGAGTGTGTGTGTGTGTGTTTATCATTAGTGTGATGGATGTGTGAGTGTTTATCATTAGTGTGATGGAGTGTGTGTGAGTGTTTATCATTAGTGTGATGGAGTGTGTGTGTGTGTGTTTATCATCAGTGTGATGGAGTGTGTGTGTGAGTGTCTATCATCAGTGTGATGGAGTGTGTGTGTGAGTGTCTATCATCAGTGTGATGGAGTGTGTGTGTGAGTGTCTTTCATCAGTGTGATGGAGTGTGTGTTAAGTGTTTATCATTAGTGTGATGGGTGTGTGTGTGTGTGTGTATCATTAGTGTGATGGAGTGTGTGTGTGAGTGTCTATCATCAGTGTGATGGAGTGTGTGTGTGTGTGTGTATCATTAGTGTGATGGAGTGTGTGTGTGTGTGTGTATCATTAGTGCGATGGAGTGTGTGTGTGTGTGTGTATCATTAGTGCGATGGAGTGTGTGTGTGAGTGTTTATCATCAGTGTGATGGGAGTGTGTGTGTGTGTGTGTATCATTAGTGTGATGGAGTGGGGGTGTTGTGTGTATCATTAGTGCGATGGAGTGTGTGTGTGTGTGTGTATCATTAGTGTGATGGAGTGTGTGTGTGAGTGTTTATCATCAGTGTGATGGAGTGTGTGTTGTGAGTGTTTATCATCAGTTGTGATGGAGTGTGTGTGTGTGTGTTTATCATCAGTGTGATGGAGTGTGTGTGTGTGTGTGTGTGTGTTTATCATTAGTGTGATGGAGTGTGTGTGTGAGTGTCTATCATCAGTGTGATGGAGTGTGTGTGTGTATGTGTGTGTGTTTATCATCAGTGTGATGGAGTGTGTGTGTGTGTGTATCATTAGTGTGATGGAGTGTGTGTGTGTGTATCATTAGTGTGATGGAGTGTGTGTGTGAGTGTTTATCATCAGTGTGATGGAGTGTGTGTGTGAGTGTCTATCATCAGTGTGATGGAGTGTGTGTGTGTATGTGTGTGTGTTTATCATCAGTGTGATGGAGTGTGTGTGTGTGTATCATTAGTGTGATGGAGTGTGTGTGTGTTTATCATCAGTGTGATGGAGTGTGTGTGTGTTTATCATCAGTGTGATGGAGTGTGTGTGTGTTTATCATCAGTGTGATGGAGTGTGTGTGTGTTTATCATCAGTGTGATGGAGTGTGTGTGTGTGTATCATTAGTGTGATGGAGTGTGTGTGTGTGTATCATTAGTGTGATGGAGTGTGTGTGTGTGTATCATTAGTGTGATGGAGTGTGTGTGTGTGTATCATTAGTGTGAAGGAGTGTGTGTGTGTATCATTAGTGTGATGGAGTGTGTGTGTGAGTGTTTATCATCAGTGTGATGGAGTGTGTGTGTGTGTATCATTAGTGTGATGGAGTTGTGTGTTGTGTGTTATCATTTAGTGTGATGGAGTGTGTGTGTGAGTGTCTATCATCAGTGTGATGGAGTGTGTGTGTGAGTGTTTATCATCAGTGTGATGGAGTGTGTGTGTGAGTGTCTATCACATGTGTGATGGAGTGTGTGTGTGTATGTGTGTGTGTTTATCATCAGTGTGATGGAGTGTGTGTGTGTGTATCATTAGTGTGATGGAGTGTGTGTGTGTGTATCATTAGTGTGATGGAGTGTGTGTGTGTGTATCATTAGTGTGATGGAGTGTGTGTGTGTGTATCATTAGTGTGATGGAGTTGTGTGTGTGTGTATCATTAGTGTGATGGAGTGTGTGTGTGTGTATCATTAGTGTGATGGAGTGTGTGTGTGAGTGTTTATCATCAGTGTGAAGGAGTGTGTGTGTGGTGTATCATTAGTGTGATGGAGTGTGTGTGTGAGTGTTTATCATCAGTGTGATGGAGTGTGTGTGTGTGTATCATTAGTGTGATGGAGTGTGTGTGTGTGTATCATTAGTGTGATGGAGTGTGTGTGTGAGTGTCTATCATCAGTGTGATGGAGTGTGTGAGTGTGTGTTTATCATTAGTGTGATGGAGTGTGTGGGTGTATATCATCAGTGTGATGGAGTGTGTGGGTGTATATCATCAGTGTGATGGAGTGTGTGGGTGTATATCATCAGTGTGATGGAGTGTGTGGGTGTATATCATCAGTGTGATGGAGTGTGTGGGTGTTTATCATCAGTGTGATGGAGTGTGTGGGTGTATATCATCAGTGTGATGGAGTGTGTGGGTGTATATCATCAGTGTGATGGAGTGTGTGGGTGTATATCATCAGTGTGATGGAGTGTGTGGGTGTATATCATCAGTGTGATGGAGTGTGTGGGTGTATATCATCAGTGTGATGGAGTGTGTGGGTGTTTATCATCAGTGTGATGGAGTGTGTGGGTGTATATCATCAGTGTGATGGAGTGTGTGGGTGCATATCATCAGTGTGATGGAGTGTGTGGGTGTATATCATCAGTGTGATGGAGGGTGTGGGTGTTTATCATCAGTGTGGTGGAGTGTAAGTGTTTATCATTAATGTGGTGGAGTTTGTGTGTCTACTTTCAATATGGTGACCTTTAGAAAGACACAATGTTTTTGCGAGAAATGCTAATCAATTTTCCCTTTGCTATATTAATGTGTTTAATGCATATCTATAGTAAGATAATATATTTAGCGTCCTCAAGCTTGACTGGTGTTCTGCACACAGTCTACCTAGACGTCGGAGGTCACGACCACTCTACTGTCTTCACATTTACCACCTCCACAGCTAACTACAACAGGAAATTTAAAATCAAGGTCTCCATGATCGAGTGTTCCCATTCAGGTAAATTTATAAATATGCAACTTTCTAAATACTATTCTATAAGCTGCACTTCACTAGCCAGGATCTTTCTCCCGTTTTAAAATACTGTACATAACTATAATATTGAAATATGTGATAACCTACTACACTGTAAGGGGAGATACCATTTAAATTTCAATGGATTCATGAGCATATAATAGACATTTACTACGGCTCTGCTTTACCTTACAGGAGCTTTTTAAAGTTATACAATGCAAGAACACTGAGCGAATTTTAATGCACACCACTTCCTCGGTGTGGGGGAGGGACTCTCTGTGACTCCTGCGGCATTCAGTTGGAGGTTTTTCTCGCTTCTCTCCTCCTCCATGTTTTATTTATTTATTTATTCATTTATTTATTTATTTATTTATTTATTTGAACATGATACAGAGAAGTAAAAAAGGAATACAGTAAAGTGCAACATGCCAGAGCCCCTTGTATGCAGAGCATTATGGGCAGGCTTAAAATTAACTTAAGATTAACTAAGCAATGATATATTCAGTGGTAAAACATTATTGTAAACAGATAACAATTAACACAAATGAGTATTACAAAGACAGGTCATATAGTCATTTACTGTGTTATTGTGCAATCAGTAGAATGGAGTATTCTGTTAGGTAATGTAATTAAAAAATAACAAAGTTTGATTGGGTCTGAGGTTAAGCATTTCTGAGGTACAATTATGAGAAACATTTATGAGATACAATTTATAAGATAAAATTATTCAGTATTTATTTGGTTGTGGGTGAGTAAGTGATTTTTGAGAAGAGACTTGAATTTATAAACAGACAGTGTTTCTTTTATATTTACAGGTAATGAATTCCTGATTTTAGGCCCTTTTATGTGCATCGAGTTTTTGCATAGCGTGAGATGGACACGAGGAACATCAAAGAGTGATCTGTGCCTTGTGTTATGATCATGTGTTCTGTTGAGGTTGGTAAGGAGACGTTTGAGGGGAGGGTTTATATCCGAGTTAAGTGTTCTATGTATGTAGTAGGTGCAGTAATAAGTATGGATGTTTTGTATGGTGAGTAGGTTTAGAGTTTTGAATATTGGTGGAGTGTGCTGCGTGTAGTGAGAATTTGTTATCATTCTGACTGCAGCCTTTTGTTGGGTAATTAGTGGTCTGAGATGGTTTATTGTTGTTGAGCCCCATGCACAAATTCCATAGGTGAGATAGGGGTAAATAAGAGAGTGATATAGGGCCAGGAGGGCTGACTGTGGAACATAGTACCGTATCTTCGATAGTATGCCTACGGTCTTGGAAATTTTCTTGGAAATTTGCTGTATATGTGTATGAAATTTGAGTCTATTATCAAGGTGGATTCCTAAGAATTTTCCCTCTGTGAGTTTTGTGATAGGTGATCCGTTTATCATTATGTTAAGAGGGACATCTGTAGCTCTGTTACCAAACTGAATGAAGTAGGTTTTGTCAATGTTCAGAGTAAGTTTGTTAGTCCTCATCCAGGTAGATATTTTTTGTAATTCGGTATTTACAGTATTGGCTAGCGTGACTGGGCTCGGGTGAGAGAAGACGTATGTAGTGTCATCTGCAAATAGTGTGGGTTTGAGTAATTGCGATGCATTTGGTAGGTCATTTATGTATATGAGAAAGAGAAGAGGGCCAAGGACACTTCCCTGTGGGACACCAACTGTAATTGGCTGAGCGGAAGAGTTTGGCCCATTTGTGTACACATATTGGCTTCTGTTGCTGAGGTATGACTTGAGGTAGTTGAGGGAGTGCCCTCTAATACCATAGTGTGACAATTTTATGTGGAGCAAGTCATGGTCAACTGTATCAAAACTTTACGTAAGTCTATGAAGATCCCCAGTGGGACTTCTTTTTTTCTCTATTGCAGTGTATATATGTTCTAGCATGTGTATAATAGCATCATTAGTATTTTTATTAGGCCTGAACCCGAACTGACAGGAGTTGAGTATGTTTTGGGAGATGAAGTAGGAATAGATTCTCTTTTGAATTAATTTTTCGAAGATTTTAGAGAGCGGGTGTAAGTTAGATATTGGCCTTCAGTTATTCAAGTCTGTTTTGTCTCCTCCTTCATGGATCGGGGTGACCCTTGCTATTTTGAGAACTGTAGGGAATGTGGAGGATTCAATGGATTTGTTAAAGAGTGTTGCAATGATTGGTGATAATACTTGTGACGCTTTTTTGTATATAAATGGTGGTAAGGTATTTAAATCTCCTGTCTTGTTTTATAGTGAGTTGATAATAAGGGAGACTTCAGTTGGGTTAGTTGGAGCTAGGAACAGTGAGTTCGGGTAGTTGCCAGTGAGGTAGTCATTGGGTGGGGTATCTGAGTTTGGGATTTTATTGGCAAGGTTTTATCCTATGGTGGAAAAGAAATTATTGAGTCTGTTTGCTGTTTCAGTTGGTGGGAGTTGGGGTTCATCTGGTTTTGTTAATTTAATTTTGCTATTACGTGATATCTTTTTTGTTCCTAGAATTTCTGATAGGGTTTTCCAGGTCTTTTTTATATCACCTCGTAAGTTGGATAATCTGTTCTCATAATGCAATTTTTTAGCCCTTCTTACCAGGCTGGTTAGGACTGACGAGTAACGTTTTGTTTGGTCTCTGGTTATGTGACCCATTCTGTACTGTTTTTCATATAAGTGCTTTGTATTTATGGATTTGAGGATGCTGGGTGTTAGCCAGGGACTGTTCAGTCTCTTAGCTGTCATCTGTTTAGTCTTTTTAGGGCAGTGCTTATTATAGAGGTGTTGGGTCTTTTTTAGAAAATTATTAATACATTCGTCAATATCTGTATAGATTTCTAGCTCAGTGTGCCAGTCAATGTTTGTCACTGCTGCTGTGAAGTTATTAATAGCTGCCTCATTGTGAAGTCTGAAGGTGACTTTAGTAGTGTCTTGGGGTAATTTACCAAGATTTGTAATGAGAAAGGTAGGGTAGTGGTGTGTGGTATTATCTGTAATTATGCCTGATTTTAAAGGCGATATGGTGTTGGTTCAGATGTGGTCTAGTAGGGAAACACTAGTCTCTGTAACTCTTGTAGGTTTTGTTACTGTTGGTAGC
The DNA here is from genome assembly GCF_026875155.1 of Cherax quadricarinatus. Lineage (NCBI taxonomy): Eukaryota > Metazoa > Arthropoda > Malacostraca > Decapoda > Parastacidae > Cherax > Cherax quadricarinatus. Next base: position 36,456,863 of record NC_069431.1, read on the forward strand.
AACATGCAGTTACTCATAGTGTTTGTGAATTCAGTAACGTGTGGGTCCTGGTCTTGCAGGAGATTTATATTGAAGTCACCAGAGAGTAGTAAGTGATCTTCGTTCATGCGTGCATCAGTTATCATACTTCCTAGGTTGTCACTAAAACGGCTAATGTTTGACTGTGGTACTCTGTAGATGTTTATCACTGTGAGAGATTTTTGTAGGTATTTGGATTTGAATTTAGCTATTATATATTCCCCATGTTCACCCCTTGTGCAAGTATTAGTGATACATTCTAGTTGGTCTGAGTAGCATATAGCTGTGCCACCCCCTTGTTGATCTGGCCTACAGTTGTGTATGGCTGTGTAACCAGGAATGGCATAGACATCTGTAGTATCAGGCTTTAGCCAGGTTTCCGTGAGAGTAATGAGGGATATAGTGGCATGCAGGGAATTTAGTAATGCTGTGAGGTCATCGTAATGTTTGCTTAAAGATCTGATATTGTAGTTAAAGATAGTTATGTTGTTGTTGGCTCTGAGAAGTGCCTTTGATTGTTCTGCTGTGTAGTAATTACAGTTACTGTTTGATTCATTTATGTCATTAAATAAGAGGTTGGTATCAGGATCAATGCTTGTTATCATAAGATTTATAGTGAATCTATAGTTAGAATTAAGTATAAGACAAAGTAAATATTCTAAAGCTATAAAATAGCACCTGAGTTATTTTAACAAATGTAAAAAAATTGAGCTAAGGTAGCTCTTTAAAGCTAAAATAAAGGAGACAATATAAAAGGGACTAAAATAATTTGTGGTGAACAAATAAAGTGGTAATCAAATAAGTGAGCTAAGAAATATAATGGCAAAATAGTTAACTTATTACACTTTAGCACCTGAGAATAGCAAAAATACAAATTACAAATAGCACCAGACTCACTCTTGTTCTTGCATTAAGGTCTAATATAATGAATTTGGTGTTGTCTATGTATTGAGCTAGAATGAGCTAAAGTACAACTAGGTATAAACTAATAATATAAAAATACCAATTAAAATGGTTGAAGACTCTCACTTACAATTGCACTGAGGTCTGATGTAAGTTGTTAACAAGAATTAGAGTATAATTAGAGTATACGGATACTCCCGCCCATTTTGATCCTCATACTCATTCTCTCTCTTGCATCGATCTCTCGGTTTGCTATTCCTCAAATGTACCCGACTTCACATGGTCTATCCTCCTGGACTTGCATGACAGCGATCATTTCCCAATGATCCTTACTTCCCCTTCGTACTCACCACCTCCTAATAGCTCACGCTTACAATTTGACGAAGAGAATTGGGACCTTTACTCGCGTCAAACTACTTTTAGTGAGGATCTTTCTTCATTCTTCATTGATGAGCTTTTACACCTCTTCTCAACCTCAGTTTTAACCGCAGCTTCACATTCTATACCCCAAACCTCGGGCAGGCATTCTCAGAGGTGCGTGCCTTGGTGGTCTCCTGCTTGTGCTGGGGCAGTACGTTTGAAACGCGATGCGTGGGGCAGGTACCTGTACAACAGAACCACAGAGAGGCTCCTGATTTTAAGCAGAAGAAAGCGGTCGCTCGCCCTGTCATCCGTGACGCAGAACGCACTTGTGGCGATTATGTTTCTACAGTCACTTCGGCTTCCTGTATAGTGTAATCTGGAATAAAGTACGAAAACTGGTGAATGCTCTCCCGACCCGGTTCCTGTTCTTCGGGTTACCAGTGCCACTATAACAAACCCTCTTGACGTTGCCACCGAAATTGGTAATCATCTTGTCCATATCTCTCAGGGGCTCCATTTATGTCCCTCGTTTCTTCCCACCAAGTCAACGTTCTCCGTTTGCTGATCAGCAGCTGGGCCTGACGGCATTCATATTTATATGTTACAGCATTTACCTCAGTCAGCCCTTGCTGTCCTCTAACGACTTTTTAATATTATTTGGTTGCAAGGAGTCTCAAAGCCTCCTTGTTCATCTGCAGTCCTACTCTCTATCATACTCTTAATCCAATAATGACTCTACCATACACTTTACCACGTATACTGAACAGACTTTTTTTTATTAACACAGCCGTTTCCCACCAAGGCAGGGCGACCCGAAAAAGAAAAACTTTCACCAACATTCACTCCATCACTGTCTTGCCAGAGGCACGCTTACACTACAGTTATAAAACTGCAACATTAACACCCGTCCTTCAGTGTGCAGACACTGTACTTGCCATCTCCAGGATTCAAGTCCGACCTGCCAGTTTCCCTGAATCTCTTCATACATATTATCCTACTCACACTCCAATAGCACGTCACGTCCTGAAAACCACTTGTCTCCATTCGCTCCTATCTAACATGCTCATGCATGCTTGCTGGAAGTCCAAGCCCCTCGCACACAAAACCTCCTTTATCCCCTCCCTCCAGGCTTACCTAGGCCGACCTCTTTCCCGCCTTCCCTCCACTGCAGATTTATAATCTCTCGAAGTCATTCTACTTTATTCCTCTATATTTTTTGCACTCTTTTATCCCCTTTGCCTTTATACAAAGGAACTATGCATGCTCTCTGCCAATCCCTAGGTACCTGATCCTCTTCCATACATTTATTAAATAACACCAACCACTCCAGAACTATATTCCCGCCTGCTTTTAACATTTTTATCTTTATCCCATCAATCCCAGCTGCTTTATCTCCAGTCATTCTACCCACTGCCTCACGCACTTCCCCTATACTCACAACTGGTTCTTCCTCGCTCCTACAAGATAGTTATATCTAGCCAGTAAATTTTATGCCATTTTTCCAATATGGTATTGTATATTTTCCCTGTTTCCATGATGGTAGTGGACAGAGGAACAGAAGGTCGGGAAAGAGCCTTCTGTTTTTAATGTAGGAACTGTAGAAGAAATTTCTCAGCAGACAGTCTCTGCTTGAATTTCCACCGCCTCTGTTGTCTTTCCCGTAATACACAATACAAGTATAAAAACAGTATTGCAAACGATTTAAGTAAAATGAATAAAAAATTTTTCTTAAATCGAGTGGTAAATTAATTGAATAGATTACTAGAAGTTTATCAGATCAGTTCAGTATATTTATAAATATGTATGGTAATTATATTTTTAATCCTCTACGTACATTATTTACTGAGCTTTACAGCCATCTATAATAAATACTGTTTAATTTACTTTGTATGATATTGAATATTGTTTTCTATAAGTTAGACAAATCTTCACTTTCAGTTGTGTGCCACAAACAACACTTGTGTTTTCGTTACAATATCATCTGCGAGCTCCATAATCTTTGCTCTCATTTCATGGACAGTTTTCCCGGTTGTCCATAGTTAATTGTGTCGTTTAAGTTTTCCTGTCTTTTGTACCACCAGCAAAGGTGGTGCAGCAGACAGGAAAGTGGTGACACTGATACACTTAGTACTACCACTGTGAATATCAGTAGTGTTACTATCACCGTCACTCACCCCACAGTACCAGGTGGGTGTATCAGTGGTGTTACTATCACCGTCCCTCTCACCCCACAGTGCCAGGTGGGTGTATCAGTGGTGTTACTATCACCGTCACTCACCCCACAGTACCAGGTGAGAGTATCAGTGGTGTTACTATCACCGTCCCTCTCACCCCACAGTGCCAGGTGGGTGTATCAGTGGTGTTACTATCACCGTCCCTCTCACCCCACAGTACCAGGTGAGAGAATCAGTGGTGTTACTATCACCGTCCCTCTCACCCCACAGTACCAGGTGAGAGTATCAGTGGTGTTACTATCACCGTCCCTCTCACCCCACAGTACCAGGTGAGAGTATCAGTGGTGTTACTATCACCGTCCCTCTCACCCCACAGTACCAGGTGGGTGTATCAGTGGTGTTACTATCACCGTCCTCTCACCCCAACAGTGCCAGGTGGGTGTATCATTGGTGTTACTATCACCGTCCCTCTCACCCCACAGTACCAAGTGAGTTTATCAGTGGTGTTACTATCACCGTCCCTCTCACCCCACAGTACCAGGTGAGTGTATCAGTGGTGTTACTATCACCGTCCCTCTCACCCCACAGTGCCAGGTGGGTGTATCAGTGGTGTTACTATCACCGTCCCTCTCACCCCACAGTACCAAGTGAGTTTATCAGTGGTGTTACTATCACCGTCCCTCTCACCCCACAGTACCAGGTGGGTGTATCAGTGGTGTTACTATCACCGTCCCTCTCACCCCACAGTACCAGGTGAGTGTATCAGTGGTGTTACTATCACCGTCCCTCTCACCCCACAGTGCCAGGTGGGTGTATCAGTGGTGTTACTATCACCGTCCCTCTCACCCCACAGTACCAGGTGGGTGTGGGCAGTATTTTACAAGCAACTCAGGAACCATCCAGAGCTTCAACTATGGCAGCTTCTACCTGGCCGGGGTCAACTATGGCATCTGCTTCAGGAAGGAGAAGGTGAGGGAGTGTACACCTCCAAGAAAAACAAATGAAAGCATTTAATGAATATTTTATTAAATATTATATTAAATAAATCTTATATTTCATATATTAAATATTATATTAATAAATATTAAATAAAACTGATTGATAATTGTTTGTTTTTCACAATTTCGAAGGTAAGTTTGACGTTCTAGTACTATAATGATTCCATTGTTTCAAGCAAGTTTCACTTTAAATCGATATAAAATCAGACCTATGACAACAGGCTGAACTTTGTAAAGATGTATTAGTATGATCACAATAGACACAACCTCTCATTACTTTGGACAGAATAAATGCAAGACAACTTTGAGATTATCGGGTCCATCATTCGTGCGGTGTCCCACTGATCTGTACCGTCTACCAGTGGGAGACACAGCCACTCCTAGCAACACTGTCATAAACATCAGTCCGCTAGGAGTAGAGGGACTTTACTGCCAGCTGGATGCTGCACCTGCAATATTAGCGCCCTTCACTGTCATCCAGGTGTGTGGAAGACTGTTTCTCTGAGTCTGCATCATTTTAATCTGATGAATTAAAGTCGTAATAGCATAACTGCAACAATTCCTAATTAACCCACAAACTGAAAAAAAGAAACTAGCAGACATGTTGACAACTTTACTATAGTCAAAAACTGAAAAGTTCGTCGTCCATTTTCACTGTGTCATGTTAACTTGTGTCATGTTAACTTGTGTCATGTTAAATACAAAACATTAAAAGTGTTATTTCTTTCAGCCTACGTTAACGACAGTGAGCAACGGACCACTTATCATAATGCACAGGACTAACCTGACCGACGGCTTCCCTAACTACCATTCCACCATTAACTGCACTACATGTGCTGGCTTCTACCAAAACTTCACTCATAATGACTGCTGACTTGATGAACTCTCACAAGCACAAGCCTGGTACAACATTCTGTAAGACACCTGGAGTATACCTGCAGAGGGTTTCGGGGGTCAAAGCCCCGCGGCCCGGTCTGTGACCAGGTCTCATGGTGAATCAGGACCTGATCAACCACACTGTTACTGCTGGCCGCACGTAATCCAACGTACGAACCACAGCCCGGCTGGTCAGGTACTGATTTCAGGTGGCTGTCCAGTGCCTGCTTGAAGACAGTCAGGAGTCTATAAGGAACTTCACATGTTACAATCCATGCAGAAATTACTGTGTTAGTATGATCATTTTCTGTACATTTCAACAAACCACGGACAGTACAATACAATATTAACAAAATAATGTATTTCGGTCATGTATGATACAAGAAAAGTTCATATACATGGGTATGCATATATATATTCATGTACTTATGTATACTTTTACATATAGATGTGTGTGCAAATGTGTGTATGGATATATATACTTGTGTGTATGTACAGGAAGACCAAAGTAATCGAATGTATATTTGTGAGCATATATTCACAAACATAAATACACATATATACTCACCTATTAGTGGTTGCAGATGTGGAAGCTCAGCTCCTGGGTCCACCTTTTCACTGACTCTCACTGTGTGAACTACCTATAACCTATTAGCTTCGTAAGCCATATCATACCTACTCTTAAAGCTCTGCATGTATCCTGTCTTTGCCATTTCACAGTCTAGAACTCACGAAATCGTAATGACACGATTGCAAACAAACCATGCGTCGGTCAGGAGTTTTATGACTACCGCAGGTTCAAGCCCCGCCCGTGGAATGGTCTGTCTAGGTCCCTCGGACATTCCACCTCCTGACCACCTCAGACTAAAAGAAATATTTCGTAAGTTATCCAGTGTTTGTTTTTCTAACACTCCGTCTCTCTCTGCTAGGTAATTTATCTGTATTTTGTACGTGTTAATCATCACTCATGGCCAGTACGACTACTACTACTCCCCATGAAAACCTCAGTGTTCTACTACTCCCCATGAACACCTCGGTGTACTACTCCCCATGAACCCCTTAGTGTACTACTACTCCCCATGAACACCTCAGTGTACTACTCCCCATAAAACCCCGCAGGTCCCTACCCCCCAAAACCCCTCATGTCCCTACCCCCATGAACCCCTCAGTGTACTCCCCCTTAACACCCCATGAAAATAAAAGTTTTCAGGGGCACTACCCCCCATGAACCTCAGGGGTACAACTCCCCAAAGAAAAACCTCTTGTATACTATTTCCCCCATAAAAAAACCTCAGTGTCTACTACCCCCTTTAAACCCCCTCAGTGAAAATTACTCCCCTTGAACCCCTCATTTAAAACAAATCCCTTCCCCATAAACCCCCTCATGTATTACTCCCCAAGAACCCCCCCAGTGTACTAATTGTCCCCATGAACACCTCAGTATATTTAACAATTTCCCCATGAACACCTAGTGTATACTCCCCAAAACCCCCAAAAACAAGTGAAACTACAAACTCCCCATAAACCCCTAGTGATACTACTCCCCATGCACCTCTGTATACTCCCCCCAATGAACACATCGGGTTTTCTATACTCCCAATGAAAACCTCATTTTCAAACCCCCCATGAACCCCCCAGTGTACTACTACTCCCCCCATGAACCCCTAATGTACTCCCTACCCATTAAAACCCAACCTCAGTGAATTTCCTCCCCATAAACCCCCCTGTGACTACTTCCCAATGAACACCTCAGTTTTACTATTTTCCCATGAACCCCTCAGTTTACTACCCCCTTAAACCCCCCAGGTACCCCCCCCCCTAAAAACCTCAGGGGGTCTCCCCAAAACCCATGAACACCCCCCCATGCCCCCTACCTTACAAAACCCCCATGAACCCCTCATGTACTACTACTTCCCCAAAGTAAACCTATGTGGAACTTACTCCAAAAATTAAACCCTCAGTGTTTTTCTATTCCCATGAACCCCTCAGTGTACTACTACCCCCCATAAACCCCTAAATGTCAAACTATTTCCCATGAACCCTCAGAGAAACCCCTCCCCAAAACCCCTTCATGTCTATTTCCCCATGAACCCCTCAGTGATTCTACTCCCCATAAACCCCTCAGTTCCACACCCCCAAAGGGAACCCCTTAATAAATTTCCTACTCCCATAAACCCCTCAGTTTTCTATACTCCCCTTAACCCCTTTCATGTACCCCCCCTATCCTTATTAACCCCTAAAATGTTTATACTACCCCCCATAAACCCCTCAGTGTACAAACATTTCCCATTAAAACCCCCTAAATTTTACTACTCCCAAACCCCCCAGGAAATATTTACTCCCCATGAACCCCCCCCCCAACCCCCCCCCGAACACCCCCTGTACCCCCCTATAGGAAAACCTCATTTTAATATATTTCCCCAAAAAAAACCCCCCTAAGTTTTTTTTAAACTACTCCCCTTTAAAAATCAGGTACTACTACCCCCATGAACCCCTCAGTTAAATAAACTCCCCTTTGAACCCCCCCAGGTACACTACCCCCATGAACACCTAAGTATCCCCCCCCCCAAACAAAAACCCCCCCAAGTGTCTACTACTCCCAAACCCTAAGGGGTTTATTTTCTCCCCTTTAAACCCCCTCAGTGTACTAACCCCCAAAATAACCCTCAGTTACAAACCCCCATGAACCTAAAGTGTTACTACCCCCTTTGAAAACCCAGGTCTACTCCCCTGGAAACCCAGGCAAACCCAAATTTTGGACTACTCCCCATAAACCCTCAGTGAACTTTTCCCCCAAAAACCCTTTATGTGTGCTACCCCCAAATGAACCCCTCAGTGACTACTCCCTCCCTTGAACACCTCAGTTACTCTCCCCAGGGAACCCCCCTTTCATGTACAATTTTACTCCCAATAAACCCCTAATGTACTACACCCCCCTTGAACCCCTCTGTTACTACTACTCCACATGAACCCCTTCAGTGATTTTACCCCCCCTGAACACCTCAGTGACTATTTCCCCCCGGGGGGGGAACACCCTTTTTGAAAACTACCCCCAATGAACCCCTCAGGGGACTACCCCCAACCCCCCCATGAACAACCCATTATGGTTACTATCCCCATAAAACCTAGGGGCTATTTACTCCCCATTAAAACCCCTCGGGTTTACTACTACTCCCCATGAACACCTCAGTATACTACTCCACATGAACACTTCAGTGTACTGCTACTCCCCATGAACCCCTCAGTGTACTACTACTCCCCATGAACCCCTCAGTGTACTACTACTCCCCATGAACACCTCAGTGTACTACTACCCCCATGAACACCTCAGTGTACTACTCCCCGTGAACACCTCAGTGTACTACTACTCCCCACGAACCCTCAGTGTACTACTACTCCCCATGAACACCTCAGTGTACTACTACACCCCATGAACAACTCAGTATGCTACTACTCCCCATGAGCACCTCAGTGTGCTACTACTCCCCATGAACACCTCAGGGTACTACTACTCCCCATAAACACCTCAGTGTACTACTACTCCCCATGAACCCCTCAGTTTAATAATACTCCCCATGAACACCACAGTGTACTACTCCCCATGAACCCCTCAGTGTATTACTACTCTCTAAGAACCCCTCAGTGTACTACTAGTCCCCATGAACACCTCAGTATACTACTACTCCCCATGAACACCTCAGTGTACTACTCCCCATGAACCCCTCAGTGTACTACTATTACCCATGAACCCCTCAGTGTACTACTACTCCCCATGAACACCTCAGTGTACTACTGCTCCCCATGAACACCTCAGTGTACTACTACTCCATATGAACACCTCAGTGTACTACTCCCCATGAACCCCTAAGTGTACTACTACTCCCCATGAACCCCTCAGTGTACTACTACCCATGAACACCTCAGTGTACTACTACTCCCCATGAACACCTCAGTGTACTACTACTCCCCATGAACCCTCAGTGTACTACTACTCCCCATGAACACCTCAGTGTACTACTACAATCCATGAACACCTCAGTGTGCTACTACTCCCCATGAACACCTCAGTGTACTACTACTCCCCATGAACACCTCAGTGTGCTACTACTCCCCATGAACACCTCAGCGTACTACTCCCCACGAACACTTCAGTGTGTTACTACTCCCCATGAACACCTCAGTGCACTACTACTCCCCATGAACACCTCAGTGCACTACTACTCCCCATGAACACCTCAGTATACTACAACTCTCCGTGAACACTTAAGTGAACTGCTTCTCCCTATGAACCCATCAGTGTACTATTACTCCCCATGAACACCTCAGTGTACTGCTACTCCCCATGAACACCTCAGTGTACTACTACTCCCCATAAACACTTCAATGTACTACTACTCCTCATGAACCCCTCAGTGTACTACTGCTCCCCATGAACCCTCAGTGTACTACTACCCATGAACCCCTCAGTGTACTACTACTCCCCATGAACCCCTCAGTGTACTACTACTACCAATGAACACCTCAATATACTACTCCACATAAACCACTCAGTGTACTACTACTCCCCATTAACCCCTCAGTGTACTACTACTCCCAAGAACCCCTCAGTGTAATACTACTCCCCATGAACACCTCAGTGTACTACTACTCCCCATGAACACCTCAGTGTACTACTCCCCATGAACCCCTCAGTGTACTACTACTCCCCCTGAACCACTCAGTGTGCTACTCCCCATGAACACCTCAGTGTACTACTACTCCCAATGAACCCCTAAGTGTACTACTACTCCCCGTCAACTCCTCAGTGTACTACTACACCTCATGAACACCTCAGTGTATTACTACTCCCCATGAGCACCTCAGTGTGCTACTACTCCCCGTGAATACCTCAGTGTACTACTACTCCCCAGGAACACCTCATTGTACTTCTCCCCTTGAACACCTCAGTGTACTACTACTCCCCATGAATACCTCAGTGTGCTACTACTCCCCTTGATCACCTCAGTGCACTACTACTCCCCATGAACACCTCAGTATACTACTTCCCATGAACACTTCAGTGTACTGCTACTCCACATTAGCCCCTCAGTGTACTACTACTCACCATGAACACCTCAGTGTACTGGTACTCCAAAAGAACACCTCAGTGTACTACTACTCCCCATAAACACATCAATGTACTACTCCCCATGAACACCTCAGTGAACTGCTACTCACCATAAACACCACAGTGTACTACTACCCATGAACCCCTCAGTGTACTACTACTTCCCATGAACCCCTCAGTGTACTACTACTACCCATGAATACCTCAGTGAACTACTACTACCCATAAACACCTCAGTGTAATGCTACTCCCCATGAACACCTCAGTGTACTAGTACCCATAAACACCTCAGCGTACTACTACTCCCCATGAACACCTCAGTGTACTACTACTACCCATGAACACCTCAATGTACTACTACTCCCCATGAACACCTAAGCGTACTATTCCCCATGAACACCTCAGAGCACTACTACTCCTAATGAACCCCTCAGTGTACTACTACTCCCCATGAACACCTCAGTGTACTACTACTCCCAATTAACACCCCAGTGTACTACTAATCACCATGAACACCTCAGTGTACTACTCCCCATGAACCCCTCAGTGTAATACTACTCCATATGAACTCCTCAGTGTAGTACTACCCATGAACAACTCAGTGTACTTCTACTCCCTATAAACACTTCAGCGTACTACTACTCACCATGAACACCTCAGTGTACTACTACTCACCATGAACACCTCGGTGTACTCCTACCCATGAACACCTCAGTGTACTAATACTCCCCATGAACACCTCAGTGTACCACTACCTGAAGTCCCCACAGTGTACTACACTCCCCATGAAAGACCACAGTGTACTACTGTTCCCATGAACCCCTCATGTCTACTTACCCCATGACACCTCAGTGTAACTCTCCCCATTACCCCTCTGACTACTACACCCCCTTAACCACTCAGTGTACTACTCCCCATGAACACTTCATGTACTAACTACTTCCCCATGAAACTCCCACATGTACTACTACTCCCCATATCCCTCAGTGTACAGTACAACCCCAGAAACTCCCTCAGTGACGACTACCCCCATGAGCACCTCAGGTGGCTACTACTACCCGTGAACACCTCATGTACTACTACTCCCCTTGAACACCTCACTCATTTACTACTACCCCTGAACCCCTCCAGTGTGCTACGACTACTAACTCCCCATGAACACCCAGTGTACTACTATTCCTCATGACCCCTCATTGTACTACTCCCCATGAACTCCTCAGTGCACTACTACTCATGAACCCCTCAGTGTACTACTACTCCCTATGAACCACTCAGTGTACTACTCGTACATGAACACACTCAGTGTACTACTACTCTCACCCATGAACCCCTTCAGTGTACAACTACTCTACTCCCCATGCACACCTCAGTGTACTACTATTCCTCATGAACCCCTCAGTGTACTACTCCCCATGAACACCTCAGTGCACTACTACTCATGAACCCCTCAGTGTACTACTACTCCCTATGAACCACTCAGTGTACTACTCGCCATGAACATCTCAGTGTACTACTGACTTATCTACTCCCCTTGAACTCCTCAGTGTACTACTACACCTCATGAACACCTCAGTGTACTACTACTCCCCATGAGCACCTCAGTGTGCTACTACTACCCGTGAACACCTCAGTGTACTACTACTCCTCATGAACACCTCAGTGTACTACTACTCCTCATGAACACCTCTGTCCTACCTGCCAACTACTCCCAATGAACACCTCAGTGTATGCTACTCCCCATGAACACCCCCAGTGTACTACTGCTTCTCCCCATAAACACCTGAATGTACTACTACTCCCCATGAACACCTCAGTATACTGCTAGTCCCCATGAACACCTCAGTGTACTACTACTCCCCATTAACACCTCAATGTACTACTCCCCATGAACACCTCAGTGTGACTGCTACTCCCCATGAGACACCTCAGTGTATCTACTGCTACCCCATAAACACCACAGTGTACTACCACCCATACCCATGAACCCCGACAGTAACTACTACTTCCCATGAACCTCCTCAGTGGTACTACTACTACCCATGAACCCCTCAGTGTACTACTACTCCCCATGAACACCTCAGTGTAATACTACTAACAATGAACACCTCAGTGTACTACTACTCCCCATGAACACCTAAGTGTACTACTCTTCATGAACACCTCAGTGTATCACCCATGAACACATCAGTGTACTACTACTACTCCGTGACACCTCATGTACTACTACTCCCATTTACACCTCAGTGCACTACTACTCCAATGAACCCCTCATTGTAAGCAGGTCTGTTGGTAATCCCCCTTATGTATGCTAGGAGGCCGTATGAACAGTCTCGGCCCCTAACACTTATTGTATGGTCTCTTAACGTGCTAGTGACACCCCTGCTTTTCATTGGAGGGATGTTGCATCGTCTGCCAAGTCATTTGCTTTCGTAGTGAGTGAATTTTGTGTGCAAGTTTTCGGTACTAGTCCCCAGATTTCCAGGAGTATATATATCATGTATCTCTCCCGCCTGCGTTCCAGTGAATATAGGTTTAGAACCTCAAGCGCTGCCAGTAATGGAGGTTTTTATCATCCGTTATGCGTGTCGTGAAGTTTTTCCTCTGTACATATCTAGGTCACAATGTTCACCTGCCTTGAAAGGTTGCTGTTATGTGGGCAGCAATATTCCAGCCTAGATAGCATCCAAGAAGTTTCTTATTTTTTTTTGATGCGACTATAGACATGTGCGCCTCCTCCATGAAAGAAGATGATTGATGACTCACTGGTTAATCTCCCTGAGGTCTTAATCAATAAAATTCATTGAAGTCTGTTTCGTATTATTGTTCTCAAACTACTACATGACAAGCCAAGATTGCAATCTACTCCCCTTGCAAAGCATACCATCTTACCAGTTTGTATATCACAGTTCTATCATGCATCTGAAGACAATGTGGAGATGGAATCCACACAATGTGCACTCTGACTGTCCACAATTCTATCCAACCGTGTCTGCTTCGACACAAGGCATGCCGCAATTTATGCTTAACTGATTGAGAGCATTTATGGAATGAGAGGGGGGGAAACGGGGCAGAGAATCAGTTCAATAAACTGTCAATCTTAGATACATAGATGCATTTTTAGTGCAAGAGTATGCAAACAGTTTCTGTCTGAAGGTAGAGGCCCAGTTATTGATGCGTGCTCCAATTTCTTTAAGAAGCATCACATCTGTTTCGACAGCAGCCCTACCATCTTCACCATAGGATTGGTGAACAGAACCATCAAACGTAAATAATTTTGCGAGAGTGGTCTGTGTAACTAATTATCAAATACTGCTTAAGCATCATGTTTGGCTTCAAGGCGAATTTTGGTTGTGATTTAAGAATAGTTTGGGGGACATGAGGATTGGTAAGTTTGGAATGGGATAATATTCCATGACGAGAAGTGCCCTGTTGCCTGTACTTACATTAGATCAGTTACTGATTCATGCGGAGGTCGGTTCCAGTGTTTGGTTTTTCGGAGCACAGCTGAGAGTGGTTTCACCATGCTTAGGAAAGTTTGGAGGCTTCTGTGCAGGGTTTGAATGAGCTTGCCTGAACAAAATAACCCCAATTGAGGATATTTCTTTCAGTAACACGATCTCTGATATTTGGAATATCAATTCTTTTTGCATATTTAAAAATTTTGGTAGTACGAGGGCATCCTAAAATGAATCCTCATTCTTCGTTCTGCAAGTTTTTTCCAGCCCTCCAAGCTTCCAGTCAGTACACATGAGCAAGTATGGCGCAGCATAATTAACCAATGTCTAATATCAGCAAGATACATCAGTTTCCACAATTAACATTAGCACCATACCTTGGGGTGAAAGCCCAGCCACAAACCCTCTTCAAGCCTCTTAGTCTTTCTTTGTATTGCGACAAAGTCTTGTTAAACAGGTCCAATAGTGGAAATCCAAAGCCTAGAACTGTTAAAATAAATATCTGCTACATACTCTAGAAGGAACCATCACAATGGATCTGACGATCTGGGCCTCCTGTCGAGGGGGACGCCTATATATCTTTGTTTTATTCATAAGATATCACCCAATTTCCTGACAACGAAGGCTAGTACATGATTAAGAATGTTTGGTGTGGGAGATCCTTGTGAATCATTATATCACAGCAAAGCTAATCACATATTGATGGGGCTGACTAGGCATAGATTAAGTTAAGAGCATAATAGAATTTGAACCATGTGGGACTGAGCCGAACCTCCCTGTGGGGTTCCCTAATCAAAGTCTTTAGTTACACTTCTATTCCCTGCAACACACAGACCGATTTTCTGTTGACAAGTAACCTTTATCCAGCGAGACAGCCCTCCTCCAACATCCATTTCTGGCAAGTTCACTAATGATTACATGTCGGTTTTGCTACATCGAAAGCGGATCTAAGGTCCAAGAAGGTAGTGTATTACTGTCAATGTGCAGAGTGAGAAAGGTGGCTATGCAATGAGCACACTCCTTTCCATCATGAAACCGGTAACCGGGAGACAAAAGTTGTTTGATTCTGACATGAGACGATTAAATCATTCTCTCAAATGTTTTACACGAACACTAGTAGTATATAGGGCGAAATGCATTTGTTGATAGGCTTATGAATTGGAATATGAGGCTGTGTGGTCAAGATTGAGAGCTCCCCCGTTACATAGCTCATGTTATATAATTCAAGTAATGGATTACCTGGTACTCGACAGCAGCAATCTAAGTATGTTGTAAGTAATACAACCTATCCTCACCAGGCGACGTGGAGTTACGCATTATATGTGCTGCATCAAGTTCATAAATTAGTGAAAGGAATGTTGCAGTCATCTGCCTTGTTGACATAAGAGCAGAAACAATCTCTCTCTTGCATCATATTTGTCATTTAATTTTGCCTTGTGGTACTGGGAAGATTGTCTAGCTAGAATGGTAGCACCCAAGCACTGACTACCTCATTCGAGGGGGGATCCTAATGGTAAGGGATGGAGGAGCGCGATCTGTCCCAGTTCTGTTACCCTTAATTCTATTTATTGTCCCCTCACTTCTCCAATTCAATATTTTTTCAATTCAAAGATTATTTCTATAAGGATTACATGCTGAGTTTACAGAAATTTGGTTATTGATTGGTTTACCTGTAGTAAAATTGTGATTACAGAGTGTACCACTAGAACGCTCTCATGGCGAGGCATTTCGAGGCACCTTAGTTTTAAATTCTTAATTGTAATAATATTACAAATTATGAGGTCAAGTTGGGCTTAATGGCTAAGTGACTAAATACTCAGTTTAGATATTAGCAGTGTGAAATGCTTTTGTTTTGGAACAAATATAGTTCTCATATTGGAGTAATCAAGTATTCCATTATTTTTAATGACTGAAGATTAATATATTCTGTTTATGGGTCAAATGAGTGGAGCGTAGTGTAAGTTGTGACCCACCAGGTGGTTATCGTGTAAGTTTAGTTGACGGGGTGTAATCACAGTAGATTAAGATGTTTGCTAATGTAGTTTTGAAGGGTGATGAATGTGTCCTGCAGTTACTAGAGTTCTCATGTAGGGTATTTCTCAGATTATAGGGCCTTTGACATAATTGAATTTGTTGTTAAAGGTTTAGTCGACAAAAAAACCGGGGAAATGTCGTAGTAGATGTTTGTGTCCCTGTGTTAATGGATGCCTGGTGGGTTCTGTCGACAACTATCAAGAAAGCGGTTTTAGGTCCAAGGTTTGATATTAGAGTTTAAGGCCCTGTTAATTATTAGAACTGCACAGGTAGTTAGGTGGATGTACAGAACTGGGAGTAATTTAAGAACTTTGAAGAGTGGGGGGGTTGTGCTGCCAGGATGGGATTTAGTGATTATTACCCTTACTGCATATCTTTTTGTTGGGATTTAATTATTGGCTTTAGGTGTGTTTGTCTGCATTGATCCCCCCAAGCCAAATAGCAAAGGTGAGGTATTGGATAAATAAGTGAGTGGTATAGTGTGAGAAGGGCATTTTGCGGCACGTAGTATCGTATCTTGGAGAGGATCCCAACCGTTTTGGATACTTTTTTGGCTATATGCTGGTTTATGGGTGCTAAGTCCGAGCAGTTTACGGTGAAAAGCTCTGTTCCAAAAGGGCACAGTACTAGCTCCCATCTTGTTCCTCATCCTCATATCCGACATAGACAAAGGATGTCAGCCACAGCACCGTGTCTTCCTTTGCAGATGACACCCGAATCTGCATGACAGTGTCTTCCATTGCAGACACTGCAAGGCTCCAGGTGGAAAATCAACCAAATCTTTCAGTGGGCTGCAGAAAACAATATGAAGTTCAACGATGAGAAATTTCAATTACTCAGATATGGTAAACATGAGGAAATTAAATCTTCATCAGAGTACAAAACAAATTCTGCCACAAAATAGAGCGAAACACCAACGTCAAAAACCCGGGAGTGATTATGTCGGAGGATCTCACCTTCAAGGAAACCATAACAATTGTATCAATCGCATCTGCTAGAAAAATGACAGGATGGATAATGAGAACCTTCAAAACTAGGGGGGCCCCAAACCCATGATGACACTCTTCAGGTCACTTGTTCTATCTAAGGCTGGAATATTGCTGCACCTAACAGCACCTTTCAAGGCAGGTGAAAAATTTCCGACCTAGAAAATGTACAGAGAACTTTCACGGCGCGCATAACGGAGATAAAACACCTCAATTACTGGGAGCGCTTGAGGTTTCTAAACCTGTATTCCCTGGAACGCAGGAGGGAGAAGGGTACATGATTATATACACCTGGAAAATCCTAGAGGGACTAGTACCGAACTTGCACACGAAAATCACTCACTACGAAAGCAAAAGACTTGGCAGACGATGCACCATCCCCCCAATGAAAAGCATGGGTGTCACTAGCACGTTTAAAAGACTATACAATAAATGTCCCGGGGCCCGAGACTGTTCAACGCCTCCCAGCACACCATAAGGGGGATTACCAACAACCCCTGGCAGTCTTCAAGCTGCACTGGACAAGCACCTAAAGTCAGTTTCCTGATCAGCCGGCTGTGGCTCGTACGTTGGTTTGCGTGCAGCCAGCAGCAACAGCCTGGTTGATCAGGCGCTGATCCACCAGGAGGCCTGGTCACAGACCGGCCGCGGGGGCATTGACCCCCGAAACTCTCTCCAGGGTAAACTCCCCGGTAAGTGGGGGGGTTTGA
>NC_069431.1:36474986-36490460 GCF_026875155.1 Cherax quadricarinatus
TTGGGTTGGGCTGGGGAAAGGTTTTTGTATGTCCTCGTTTTAATTTTGATGTTGCAGTGTTGACAATTGGTAGAATGGAATAATGAAAGTGAGGAAAGCAATGGCAAAATCTGGGTTTCTTTTTTGTAGACGTTTCGCCACCCAGTGGCTTTATCAATCAAATTTGGACAAAATTGAAGACAGTAAAAAACTATGTCAGAGATGAGGTTTAATCAGTCCCTAACCTAGGAGAGGTGCAAAACAGCACCTTGTGGGGAGATTCTGAAGGAAGAAAGAAACCCGGCCTTTTTTTAGTAAAAATCAGGGGAAGGAAGAGGGCAAATTCAGGGGGGGATTCCCCAGGGGTAGGTTTCCCAAAAAAGGGGGTTTTTGGAGATTGTTTACCCAAGGTTTTTTATTTTAGAATTTAAAATTTATGTTTCATTTTCTTCAATTTTCAAGTTTAAAACGAAATTTGGAAAAATTAAACAGGGATCTTTTTTGGCGTTTTCTCCAGTGGCACAAAACAAATTTGGAATAAATTGGCGAGAATTTTACGGGAAAAGGAAAGTTTCCCCCAACCCAGGAAAGGGTTTTAAACCCCAAAGGCTGGGGTTTGAACGAAAAAATTTCGGGCAAAAAACGGGGGAAAAGGCGAGGGAAATTAGGGGCGGGGGGGTTCCCCTAAAAAAGGGGTAGGGATTTTGGCTTTTTTTTTTTCTTTTCCAAACAAAAGAGATGACAATGTTCATACTAATTACTGTTTTGCATATATATGTATTCCATTAATCTGAATTTTTTCTAATTTTCTTTAATTTCTTCAAACTCCCGTTCGTGGAGACGAGTGGGTGAGAATAAGGAATTAAAGTCGAAAATAAGACCCTTTTGGCAGTGGCCCAAAGTGGACAACACATCCTAACATTTTTGTTGGAACTTATTCGGTTCGAGAAGTCCTAACTGGACTATGGAGAGAGTTCCCGGGAGTCAACCCCCCCCGCGGCCCGGTTGTGCCCAGGCCCCCTGGTGGTCAGGCCGATAACCCGGGCTGTTTTGCTGGCGCAGAAACCAACTTTTCGACCCCACAGCCGGCTGATCAGGAACTGATTTAGGTGTTGTCCAGTGCCGCTTGAAGATGCTGGGGGTCGTGGTAACCCCCCTTTATGTGTGCTGGGGGCGTTGAACAGTCTCAGGCCCTGACACTTATTGTTTTGGTCTCTTAACGTGCTAGTGGACACCCTGTTTTTCTTTGGGGATGGTGCATCGTTCCCAAAGTCTTTTGTTTCGTAGTGAGTGATTTTTGTGTGCAAGTTCGGTATAGCCTTAGGATTTTCCCGATGTATTTAATATGTATTCCCCCTCCTGCGTTCCAGGGGAAAACGGTTTAGGGAACCCAAGCGCTCCCAGTAATTAGGTGTTTTTTTCCCTTAGCGCGCCGTGAAGTTCTTGTACTTTTTTTGGTCGGGGAATTTCACCTGCCTTGAAAGGTGCTGTTAGTTGCAGCAATTTCCCCCTAGATAGAAACAAGTGACCTGAAGAGTGTCATCAGGGGCCCTTGGCCTCCTAGTTTTGAAGGTTCTCATTATCCATCCTGTCTTTTTCTAGCGATTCGATTGATACAATGTTATGGTCCTTGAAGGTGAGATCCTCCGACATAATCACTCCCAGGTCTTTGACGTTGGTGTTTCGCTCTATTTTGGGGCCCAGAATTTGTTTTGTACTCTGATGAAGATTTAATTTCCTCTGTTTACCATATCTGAGTAATTAAATTTCTCATCGTTGAACTTCATATTGTTTTCTGAAAGCCCACTGAAAGATTTGGTTGATGTCCGCCTGGAGCCTTGCAGTGTCTGCAATGGAAGACACTGTCATGCAGATTCGGGTGTCATCTGCAAAGGAAGACACGGTGCTGTGGCTGACATCCTTGTCTATGTCGGATATTAGGATGAGGAACAAGATGGGAGGGGAGTACTGTGCCTGTGGAACAGAGCTTTTCCCCGTAGCTGCCTCGGACTTTACTCTGTTGACGACTACTCTCTGTGTTCTGTTAGTGAGGAAATTATAGATCCATCGCCCGATTTTTCCCTGTTATTCCTTTAGCACGCATTTTGTGCGTTTATTACGCCATGGTCACACTTGTCGAGGCTTTTGCAAAGTCTGTATATATTACATCTGCATTCTTTTTGTTCTAGTGCATTTAGGACCTTGTCGTAGTGATCCAATAGTTGGACGACAGGAGCGACCTGTTCTAAACCCATGTTGCCCTGGTTGTGTAACTGATGGTTTCTAGAGGGGTGGTGATCTTGTTCTTAGGACCCTTTCAAAGATTTTTATGATATGGGATGTTAGTGCTATTGGTCTGTAGTTCTTTGCTGTTGCTTTACGCCCCTTTGTGGAGTGGGGCTATGTCTGTTGCTTTTAGTAAATGTGGGACGACCCCGTGTCCATGCTCCCTCTCCATAGGTGGAAAAGGCTCGTGATAGGGGCTTCTTGCAGTTTTTGATGAACACAGGTTCCAGGGAGTCTGGCCCTGGGGCAGAGTGCATGGGCATGTCATTTATCGCCTGTTCGAAGTCATTTGGCGTCAGGATAACATCGGATAGGCTTGTGTTAATCAATTTTTGTGGCTCTCTCATAAAAAATTCATTTTGATCTTCGACTCTCGTCTGGTTAGCGGCTTGCTAAAAACTGAGTCATATTGGGACTTGGTAGCTCACTCATTTCCTTGCTGTCATCTGTGTAGGCCCCATCTTGTTTAAGTAGCGGCCCAATTTCTGGACTTTGGGTTCTCGTTTTTGGATTTGGCTAGGAGAAGAATACTTTGTTTTTTTTTCGATTTCTTTATGGCTTTAGTTCTTCCCGCGATTCCTGATCCTAAAAGGGTTCTTTTGCTTAAGTTTGATGCTTGCTATTTCTCTGACCAGTGTCTCCCTAGCCATTTCAGATATATTGACCTCTTTTAGCCCCTTGTTATTCTTTTCCCTCGCTGTAAAGGGAGCGCCTGTCTCTTTCTATTTTACATCTACTCCTCCTTTTTCTTAGAGGAATAAGCCCTTGTGCATACATCGAGTGCCCCCAAGTTAATCTGTTCTAGGCATAAGTTGGGGTCTGTTGCTTAGTATATCTTCCCAGCTTATATCGGTTAGGACTTGGTTTACTTTGGGGCCCACTTTATGTTTTTGTTTTTTGAAGTTGAATTTGGTGAATGCTCCCTCGTGACTAGTCTCATTATTATCGGTCTGGGGGTCCACGCCCTACATGTCTGAACCTCAATTATGTTGTGATCTAAGTATATTGTTTTTGATATGGTGACATTTCTTATCAGATCTCATTGTTAGTGAAGATGAGGTTAGTGTATTCTCCAGTCTTGTAGGCTCTATTATTTGCTGGTTTAAATTGAATTTGTGCAGGATTTAAAAGCTCGTGTGAGTGTGAGTTTTCATCAGAGCTGCCTCTGGTGTTATTACTGCAACAATATTTTTTTGCTATATTCCTCAAATTTTTGGTGCCTTAAGTTGAAATCCTCCAGGAGCAAGATGTTGGGTGCAGGAGCTGGAAGATTTTCCAGACAGTGGTCAATTTTTAACAGTGTTCTGGAATTGTGGGTGTTGCATCCGGAGGTTTTAGACTACACAATGACTAGGTTTGGTTTCGTCCTTTACTGCTAAAACTTTCCACTTCATCATTTGAGGCATTAAAGCAGTTCTGTGCCCAAAAAAGTGACTCTGCAATGTACAGGCCAACCCCCTCCTTTTTCCCGGTTTACTCTGTCACATCTGTATAGGGTTTTAACTGGGATCCATTTGTTTGTCCAAGTGATCCTTCATGTGGGGGCTCAGTGAAAACCGCGAACATTGCCTTTGCCTCTGGCAAGCAGTCCACGGATATGAAAGGTATTTTGTTGTTTGTTGCTGGCTTTTGACCCTGTATATTTGCAAAGAAGAATGTTATCGGACTGGTGGTATTGTTGGTACTGGGGGGGGGATTTATTTTCCGGCATTACTATCTGTATCTGTTGGTTTGGAGTGGAGGCCATCGACTGTGGTTCCACTCCAGGAATGACTGGATTTGGTGTACGATTTCTGCCATTTCCTGCCAGTTTTTTTTCTTTCCTGGCACTAAAAAACCTCTCCCTCTTGAGTGGCTGTGGATACCCAGGTTTTCCCATGGCCTGGATGTTTTGTATCTTTTTGTCCCCTTTAGATGGTATGCCTGGCAATTTAAGTTATAGCACAGTCTTTCCTGTACCAAGACTTATAGTCAAGGAGTATAAGAAGAATAGGTGAGGAAAAAGTTCTAACATGTAGAAATTGCGTAAGGCAACAAATCTTCTACTGACTGTCCCGACTTAACCAGTCAGAGAAATAATTGGATGAACCATTGATATACACAATATGGAACTTAAAAGCCTGGAGTGCCAATGTCCACCTCAAGAGGTGACTGTTGCTTCCCTTAAAAGTTTCTAGGTATATCAAAGGTTTGTGGTCCATTTCTAAAATGAATTCTTTTCCCAGCAAATAAAATTTAAGTTTGGAGATACCCCACACAAGGGCCAAACATTCCTTTTCTATGGTGGAGTATCTCATTTCTGCTGGAAGGAGTTTCCGGCTTAGGAAGCATACAGGGAAGGGAGTACCATCATGGTATTGTAGTAACACCGCACCTAAGCCAGTATTGGAGGCATCAGTTCTTAAAACAAATGTTTTATTAATATCGGGAATCTTAAAGTATAGGGTCTTTCGAAAAGATACTTTTAATCTCATTAAACTTTTCCCGAGCTATTGTCAAGAAAGTTCAAGAGGTTCCTTCACAGACTTTTTAAGGAAGTTGGATAAGATGCCTGTAAGATCAGTAAGGTTCGGGATAAACCGTGCATAAAAATTTACAGAACCAAGAAAGCTACGCATGAGCTTCTTGGTTTTGGGGAATTTAAATTCTAATAAAGCTTTGATCTTACTGGGGAGAGGCTGCAGAGAGTTATTAGAAAGTATCAGTCCAAGATATCTAATCTTGTTATACCCAAGGAAGCATTTCTTCGGCTTGGCAGTGAGGCCATGTGAGCGTAACCTACGCAAAACTGTTGTTAATGTTTGGATATGTTCGCCCCACGTGGATGTCATTACGTAAATGTTATCAAAATAAACTGAAACATTTGGCATATTACCCAAGACCTTTCTCATCAGTCTCACGTAGGTAACACAGGCAGTTACCAAACCGAAGGGCATAGTTCTATATTGCATCAGTCCTTGGTGTGTAGGAAAAGCGGTGAACTGCTTAGAAGAAGGATCTAACATTACTTGATGATATGCCTGTGCAATATCAATCTCTGAAAAGAAGGAAGCATCATAAAATTTGTGTAGATCGCTATCTATTAAGGGCATAGGCTCAGCATCCCAGAATCCAACCTTATTCTATTAGTATAAAACATATAAATGGTCATTGTAATGTAATTGCTGACGCTCTGTCACGTCCTTAATAATTATCAGTTACATTAAATTAACGTAATTTTATGCCCAAATACCTTTTGTTACTTGCTATGTCAAATTCAGTAGAGCAACTTAATCCCTCCAGCCCATATTAACTATATATACTCATGTCTAATTATTATATTTATATATTCACAGTATTGATGTGTGTGAGGAAGAGACAGAAGCTGAGTGTTGAGTGGGTAGTGTTGTGTGGGCGATGTTACTGCGTGACGGAACAGTCCTGCCGCAGACCCCCCCCTCACTACACACCTTTAGCTATTTCGTACTCAGATGTCCATACTGCATAGCATTCCACTACCACTACTTAAGAGTGGAATGCTGTCTCCTGTCTATTGCACAAGACTATTTTTCATATGCAGTCTCCACTACTATGATCAAGCCTCAACGTGTCATGCTTATCAACGCTATCCTGTCTCTACACTGATGTACATAACCATGAGTATGCAGAGATACGATACTGTGTACTGCCCTAGTACTAGGGGCATATCCTAGTGAAATAGACACTGTGAAATTATAGAAGTGCTTGGCACTAGAGTGACTCTGATTTGTTTCGATATTGAATTGTGTTATTAATGTGACATGAGTAATCAGTAGTAATGTGAAAGACATTAACGCAACTCCTAGTGCGACCGTTTGTCATGTTGGGGTGTGTTGCAACCCCTGAATGGGTTATAATGTATATGATGTATATTAGGAGGGGTGTTAATGTTGCAGTTTAAAAACTGCAGTGTAAAGCACCCTTCTGGCAAGACAGTGATGGAGTGAATGATGGTGAAAGTTTTTCTTTTTCGGGCCACCCTGCCTTGGTGGTAATCGGCCAGTGTGATAATAAAAAAAATAATAATATAATGTATATTACCTTTTCACATAATTTTATATTGCTTATATTTGCTATAATAGCTAAATCGTAAATATATTGCTTTATATTATTATTTGACTTGGTTACTTTTGTTAGGTAGGATGTAACCTTCATATATTATTATGTGCTCCTACATAGTTCAAGTCTTGATTGTCTAACTACTGTAATTATCGCTTGTGGCTCATTACTCTGCTGGATTCTCTGTTGCTGAGCAGCTACTGTCCATGGAGCTATCACGTGATCGAGGGGAGGGTTTATCACACCTCGCCTGAAGTATTCAGTCTGGTCTAGACTCGCTTGGTGGTTGGACATATTCCAGACAAGAAGTGCCTAAATCTCCCTTATTCTGTGGGACTCTGTTCACCGAACATTGTATAGACTTAGTGATTTTCGATGTTGCACTGAGGTTGTGTGTTGCAAAGACACTCTGAGCAACTCAGGTCCTGAGCTGTAGCTTCTGACCTAATTTGTACTGGTATCTGTGTACTGTCACAGTCGGTGATTTTCTTATGCTGAACTTAGATTCAGTAGTATGGGTGTTTTGTGACTTTTGTGGAGGATCTGCTGATGGTCCCTACTTAGTGTCGTTATATTATCTCCTTGATCCTGATTCTGTGTTGCAGTTGCTTGTTATATTGCTATTGGGCTTAGCATTCTTTTTATTGCTCAAGCAGACTGTTCTCATTGCCAGTTGGTCAAGAAGTTAGTATATTTGAGGACTTTGTCAGTCACTTGTTTAAGTCTAGTCGAGTCGTGAGACATAGCGAACTACTTAGAGCACTTACACATATACACGAACTTATTAGTATATTGTATTATTAAATGTTAATGTACCAGACGGTACTTAAAACTTATAAATGTGATATGTGCTTTCAGCACAATACTACTGTACATGAGAGAAGTGATTATTATTTTGATTACTGTGATTAATTTAATTTAATTTGATATATGCCTAGACAACTTAATTATTAATAAATTTATTAAATTTTAATTTCTCTAGTTAGTAGCCTACCAGTTGTAATCCTGAAGCACTATTAATTCTTATTGAATTCTAATGGATAATTGGACAAGGATATTTACTAATTGTTACGAAAACCCAGTAACAGGCTGGATGCTAGAAGAGCAGTCCTTTCTAGTATTCACTGGAGATCTCTAAGCTTTCTAGAATCGCGTTTTTTGTAACATCCTGGGCAGCCAGTGAGGTGATCTTGGGCAGCCAGTGAGGTGATACTGGGTGACCAGTGAGGTGATCCTGGGCAGCCAGTGACGCGATCCTGGGTGGCCAGTGAGGTGATCCTGGGTGGCCAGTGAGGTGATCCTTTCTATATTAAGCTGGAATATTGCATCACTTAGAAAAAGACTTCCTGACCTTCATCACAAAGTAACCACTGAACCCATTGATGTTGTGTGTCTACAAGAGTGCAGAGTCCCTGAAAAATCCCAACCCCCTAAATTATCATCATTTGTTGCATATAACCTCAAATCTACTAACTCTTGTGTTCTATATATTAAAAAATCACTTCCCCATCAACTTCTTGCACATAAGAAAACAGAGGGGCTACAATATCACGGTGTTAGGATTTATATAGGGAAATCTGCTCTCAACATATTTAACTTGTACTCTCCTGCTGATAAGTTTAATTACTTGGAGCTCCCAACTTGTGCTCATTCTGAACCTTCTCTTATTATTGGCGATTGCAATGCGAGACACAAAAGCATTGGAAACTCACAGTTTGGTAATCGTAATGGCAATCAACTGTTGTCACTCTTAAACAGTCATGATAATGTGCAAATTGTAGGTGACCTTGAACCCACACATATCTACGGAGGTGTCCTTGATCTGTGCCTGGGCTTCAACATTACTTCTGCCAGCTGTGAGTCTTCCATTGTAACAGATATAGTGTCTGATCATTTCCCTAGGCTAACCTCACTAGATATTGGTAATACTACCCTTCCTGGTGGGATATTCAAATGGAAACGTTTTAATGTTCCCACAGATCAGCATGATGACTTTGTTGCACATGTGACTGACTGGTATAATTCCTATGAGTGTTCCTCTGTAGAGACCTTTAACAATAATCTTGTGAGCAGTATTCAGAACCACTTAGAGCCGCCACTGAAACCTCTTGGAACTCTAAACCCAACAAACTTCCATAATAATCATACCTCCTTCAAAAACCATACTTATTAAAATTTGATTCTAAACTTCGTACACTGAACGTATGCTCGCGGGACTAGGCCTAGCCTATAGAAAACATCGTACCACTGGAATGCTGAGGCTCTTCCAAACTGCCCTTGCTGCTGCCAGAGAGCGTATGACAGAGCTTCTGCAGACTGGGAAAAATTTGTCAACGGTCTTAATGCTCACACCCCACTTAGCAGGGCATGGAGGGACATAAATAGAATTAAGGGGGTAACAGAACTGGGCAGATCGCGCACCCTCACCCCTTACATAGGGCGAATGAGTTAGTCAGTGCTTGGGCTGCTACATCTAGCTAGGGACAATCTTCCTAGTCCCAAACACAGGCAAAATTAAATGACAAATATGATGCAAGAGAGAGACTTGTTTGCTTTATGCTCAGTAAGGCAGATGATTGCAACATTCCTTTCACTAATTATGAACTTTGATGCAGCACTAACAAAGGGGTAACTCCAGTCGCCTGGTGAGGATGGTTTTACTTACAACATACTCAGATTGCTGTGTCGAGTACCAGGTAATCCATTACTTGAATTATTTTAACATGAGCTATGTAATGGGGGCTCCTCAATCTTGGACCAACAGCCTCATCATTCCAATTCCTAAGCCTATCAACAAATGCATTTCGCCCTATATCTCTTACTAGTGCTTGTGTAAAACATTTGAGGAATGATTCTTAATCGTTTTCATGTACAGAATCAAACAACTTTTGTCTCCCGGTTTACACGGTTTCATGCATGGAAGGAGTGTGCATCATTGCATAGCCACCTTTCTCACTCTGACACTGACAGCTAATACATACCTTCCTTGCCCTTAAATCCGCTTTCGTTTGTAGCCAACCGACATGTATTCTTTTAGTGAACTTGCCAGAATGGATGTTGGAGGATGGCTTCTCCGTGGATTAAAGGTTACCTGTCCAACAGAAAATCTTTCTGTGTTGTTTGCGGGGGACATAGAAGTGTAACTAAAGACTTTGAATTAGGAACCCCACAGGGAGGTGTGCTCAGTCCCACACTGTTCAATATTCTAATTAATGCATTACTTAATGCTATGCCTGGGTCACCCCCATTCAATATGTGTTTTAGCTTTGCTGATGACATAATGATTCACACCACCGGATTCTCCAACACCCAAAACATTCTTAATCATGTACTAGCCTCATGTCAGGAAATGGGGTTGATAATCTCTACTGATAAAACAAAGATACTCAATAGGCGTCCTCCTCGACAGAGAGGCACAGTTCGTCAGATCCAATTGCATGATGGGTCTCTTCTAGAGTATGTATCAGATACAGGTATCTAGGCTTTGAGATTCCACTACTTGGACCTGTTTTAACAAGACTTTGTCGCCAATACAAAGAAAGACTAAGAGCACTTAGAAGAGTTGTGGCTGGGTTTCACCCCAGGTATGGTGTAATGTTAAAATTGTAAAAAATTGATGTATCTTGTTATAATGTCATTGGTTTAAATTTAAAGCTGCGCCACTACTTGCTCTTGTTTTCTGCTGGAAGCTTGGAGGGCTGAAAAACTCCCAAAACGAAGCAATGAGGATCATCCTAGGATGCCCTCGTATACCAAATTTTAAATATGCAAAAAGAACTTGATTTTCCCAAATATCAGAGATCGTGTTACTGAAAGAAATACCCTTTAATTGGGGTTATTATGTTAAAGGCAAGCTCATTCAAACCCCTGCCCAGAAGCCCTCCAAATTTCCTCAGCACTGGTGAACACCCCTTTCCCAGATGGATCGAAAAAACTGGAACCGACCCGCATGAATCAGATACATGATCTATGTCAAGTAAGGCAACAGCGGCACTTCTCCACTCCATGGAATATTATCCCATTCCAAACTACCATTCCTCCATGTCCCCCCAAACTACTTCTTAAATCACAACCAAAACTTCGCCTTGAAGCCAAACATGATGCCTTAAGCTGTATTGATAACTTAGTTACACAGCACACACTCTCGCAAATTATTTACGTTAATGGTTCTGTTCACCAATCCACTGGTGCAGCTGGTAGTGCTGCTGTCGAACAGAGTGATGGCTCTCTTAAAGAAATTGGAGCACGCATCAATAACTGGGCCTCTACCCTTCAGACAGAACTGTTTGCCATACTCCTTGCACTAAAATGCATCTATGTATCTAAGATTGACAGTTTAATTGAAACTGATTCTCTGTCATCCATAAATGCTCTCAACTCATTAAGCATAAATTGCGGCATGCTTGTGACAGAAGCCAGATACAGGTATGGTAGGATTGTGGACAGTCAGAGTGCACATGCTGTGGATTCCATCTCACATTGGTCTTCAGATGCATGATAGAACTGTGATAAATTGGCTAAGCTGTATGCTTTCAAAGAGGGAGTAGATTGCAATCTTGGCTTGTCATGTAGTAGTTTGAGAACAATAATACGAAAAGAACTTCAACTGAATTTTATTGACTTAAGACTCAGGGAGACTGACACCAGTGAGTCCATCAATCATCATTCTATCATTCAGGAGGAGCCACAAGTCTATAGTGCATCCAACAAAATAAGCAGACTCTTGGATGTCTATCTAGGCTGGAATATTGCTGCACACTAACAGCACCTATCAAGGCAGTTGAAATTGCTGACCTAGAAAATGTACAGAGAACCTTCACGGCACGCATAACGGAGATAAAACACCTCAATTACTGGGAGCGCTTGAGGTTCCTAAACCTGTATTCACTGGAACGCAGGCGGGAGAGATACATGATTATATACTCCTGGAAAATCCTAGAGGGACTAGTACCGAACTTGCACACAAAAATCACTCACTACGAAAGCAAAAGACTTGGCAGACGATGCAACATCCCCCCAATGAAAAGCAGGGGTGTCACTAGCACGTTAAGAGACCATACAATAAGTGTTAGGGGCCCGAGACTGTTCAACTGCCTCCCAGCATACATAAGGGGGATTACCAACAGACCCCTGCTACACTGAGGGGTTCATTGGGAGTAGTAGTGCACTGAGGGGTTCATGGGAAGTAGAAGTACACTGAGGGGTTCATGGGTAGTAGTACACTGTGGTGTTTATGGGGAGTAGTAGTACACTGAGGTGTTCATGGGGAGTAGCAGTACACTGAGGTGTTCATTGGGAGTAGTACATTAAGGTGTTTATGGGGAGTAGTAGTACACTGAGGTGTTCATGGGTAGTAGCAGTATACTGAGGTGTTCATGGGGAGTAGTAGTACATTGAGGTGTTTATGGGGAGCAGTAGTACACTGAGCTGTTCATGGGGAGTAGCAGTACACTGAGGTGTTCATGGGGAGTAGTAGTACACTGAAGGTTTCATGAGGAGTACCAGTACACTGAGGTGTTCATGGGGAGTAGTAGTACAATGAGGTGTTCATGAGGAGTAGTAGTACACTGAGGTGTTCATGAGGAGTAGTAGTACACTGAGGTGTTCATAGGGAGTAGTGGTGCACTGAGGTGTTCATGGGGAGTAGTAGCAAACTGAGATGTTCATGGGGAGTAGTAGTACACTGAGGTGTTCATGAGGAGTAGTAGTACACTGAGGTGTTCATTAGGAGTAGTAGTACACTGAGGTGTTCACGGGTAGTAGTAGCACACTGAGGTGTTCATGAGGTGTAGTAGTACACTGAGGGGTTCATGGGGAGTAGTAGTACACTGAGGGGTTCATGGCGAGTAGTACACTGAGTGGTTCATGGGGAGCAGTAGTACACTGAAGGGTTCATGAGGAGTAGTGCACTGAGGTGTTCATGGGGAGTAGTACACTGAGAGGTTCATGAGGAATAGTAGTACACTGAGGTGTTCATGGGGAGTAGTAGTACACTGAGGGGTTCAGGGGTAGTAGTACACTGAGGTGTTCAAGGGGAGTAGTAGTACACTGAGGTGTTCACGGGTAGTAGTAGCACACTGAGGTGCTCATGGGGAGTAGTAGTACACTGAGGAGTTCATGGGGTGTAGTAGTACACTGAGGGGTTCATGGGGAGTAGTAGTACACTGAGGGGTTCATGGGGAGTAGTAGTACACTGAAGTGTTCATGGGGAGTAGTACACTGAGTGGTTCATGGGGAGTAGTAGTACACTGAGGGGTTCATGGGGAGTAGTACACTGAGGTGTTCATGGGGAGTAGTACACTGAGGGGTTCATGAGGAACAGTAGTACACTGAGGTGTTCATGGGGAGTAGTAGTACACTGAGGGGTTCACGGGTAGTGGTACACTGAGGTGTTCATGTGGAGTATTAGTACACTGAGGTGTTCATGGGTAGGAGTAAACCGAGGTGTTCATGGTGAGTAGTAGTACGCTGAAGTGTTTATAGGGAGTAGAAGTACACTGAGTTGTTCATGGGTAGTAGTACACTGAGGAGTTCATATGGAGTAGTATTACACTGAGGGGTTCATGGGGAGTAGTACACTGAGGTGTTCATGGTGATTAGTAGTACACTGGGGTGTTAATTGGGAGTAGTAGAACACTGAGGTGTTCATGGGGAGTAGTAGTACACTGAGGGGTTCATTGGGAGAAGTAGTGCTCTGAGGTGTTCATGGGGAGTAGTAGGCTTAGGTGTTCATGGGGAGTAGTAGTACACTGAGGTGTTCATGGGTAGTAGTAGTACACTGAGGTGTTCATGGGGAGTAGTAGTACGCTGAGGTGTTTATGGGTAGTAGTACACTGAGGTGTTCATGGGGAGTAGTATTACACTGAGGTGTTTATGGGTAGTAGTAGTTCACTGAGGTATTCATGGGTAGTAGTAGTACACTGAGGGGTTCATGGGAAGTAGTAGTACACTGAGGGGTTCATGGGTAGTAGTACACTGTGGTGTTTATGGTGAGTAGTAATACACTGAGGTGTTCATGGGGAGTAACAGTTCACTGAGGTGTTCATGGGGAGTAGTACATTGATGTGTTTATGGGGAGTAGTAGTACACTGAGGTGTTCTTGGGGAGTACCAGTACACTTAGGTGTTCATGGTGAGTAGTAGTACACTGAGGGGCTAATGTGGAGCAGCAGTACACTGAAGTGTTCATGAGGAGTAGTATACTGAGGTGTTCATGGGGAGTAGTAGTGCACTGAGGTGTTCAAGGGGAGTAGTAGCACACTGAGGTATTCACGGGGAGTAGTAGTACACTGAGGTGTTCAAGGGGAGTAGTACAATGAGGTGTTCCTGGGGAGTAGTAGTACACTGAGGTATTCACGGGGAGTAGTAGTACATGAGGTGTTCAAGGGGAGTTTGTCAATTGAGGTGTTCCTGGGGAGTAGTAGTACACTGAGGTATTCACGGGGAGTAGTAGCACACTGAGGTGCTCATGGAGAGTAGTAATACACTGAGGTGTTCATGAGGTGTAGTAGTACACTGAGGAGTTGATGGGGAGTAGTAGTTCACTGAGGTGTTCATGGGGAGTAGCACATTGAGTGGTTCAGGGGGAGTAGTAGTACACTGAGGGGTTCATGGGGAGTAGTACACTGAGGTGTTCATGGGGAGTAGTAGTACACTGAGGTGTTCATGGGGAGTAGTAGTACACTGAGTGGTTTATGTGGAGTAGTATATTGAGGTGTTCATTGGTAGTAGTAGTACACTGAGGGGTTCATGGGGAGTAGTAGTACATTAGGGGTTCATGGGAGTAGTAGTTTCACTGAGGTGTTCATGGGGAGTAGGATGAGTTGGTTCAGGGGGGAGTAGTAGACATGAGGAGGTTCATGGGTAGTATATTCATGAGATGTTAATGGGGTTTGTAGTACATGAGGGTTAATGGGGAGTTTGTAGTACACTGGTGGTTTTATGGAGTAGTTTTTTGAGGTGTTCTTGGTAGTAGTGTTCACTGAGGGGTTCATGGGAGTAGTAGTACTGAGGGGTCAGGGTTTGTAGTACATGAGGAGTTCATGGGGTGGTAGTACACTGAGGAGTTCATAGGGAGTAGCAGTTGACTTAAGTGTTCATGGAGAGTTGTAGTTATGAGGTGTTCATGGGGTAGTAGTCTGAGGGGTTCATGGGGAGTAGGTAGCACATGAAGTGTTCGTGGGGAGTAGTACTGAGGTGTTCATGGGGAGTAGTCGACTTGAGGTTCTCATTGGGGGGGTGTAGTACACTGAGGTGTTCATGGGGAGTAGTTTGCCTGAGGTGCATGGGAGTAGTAGCACACTGAGGTGTTCATGGATTGTAGTGTACATCTGGTGTTATGGGGAGTGTAGTAAACTGAGGGGTTTTATGGGGAGTCGTAGTACACTGAGGTGTTCATGGGGGTAGTACTGGAGGGTTTCATGGTAGTAGTTCACTGAGGGGTTCATAGAGTTGTAGTACATGAGGGTCATGGGAGTGTACACTGAGGTGTTCATTGGGTAGTAGTACACTGAGGTGTTCATGGAGAAGTATACATGAGGTGTCATGGGAGTAGTAGTGCATGAGGGGTTCATGGGGAAGTAGTAGTACACTGGGGGTTTTATGGGGAGTAGTACCTGAGGTGTTCATGGGGAAATAGTAGTATAATGAGGTTGTTCATGGGATAGTAGTACACTGAGGGGTTATAGGAGTAGTAATACATGAGGGGTTCATTGGGAGTAGTAGTACACTGAGGTGTTCATGGGGAGATTATTACACTGAGGGGGGTTCATGGGGAGTGTAGTACACTGAGGGTTCATGGGGAGTTATATACACTGAGGGGTCATGGGGAGTAGTAGTTACATAGGTGTTTATGGGGAGAGTAGTAGTACCCTGAGGTTGTTCATGGGGAGTAGTGCAACCCGAGGTGCTCATGGGGAGTAGTAGCATGCTGAGTTGTTTATGGGGTGTAGTGTACACTGAAAGGTTTTTCATGGGGAGTAGTAGTACATGAAAGGGTTCTGGGGGGAGTAGTAGTACACTGAGGTGTTCACGGGGGTTAGTACACTGAGGTGTTCATGGGGAGTAGTAGACACTGAGGGTTCATGGGGGGTAGTATCATGAGGGTTCATGGGGGAAATGTAGTAAAAACCTG
>NC_069431.1:36490960-36514254 GCF_026875155.1 Cherax quadricarinatus
ACCACTGTATGTCATAATTTAACATTTTTACTTTAGAAATTTGTATCTCAGTGTCCACATGAAGACTTGTGAATGCCTCTTCTGCCAGTAATATTTAACTATGTTACAAACTTATGCCGCAGTGTTGACTATTGCAGTCACAAGTAACCTCTTGGACTTCTTGGGGAGGGTCGATGGTGCTCCTGCAAGCAGCAGATCCTGGCACAACTTGCTGCCGTTTGCGATGGCTGTCTGGCTGTCCTGCCGAAGAGGGACATGCACCGAGCAACAACTGTTGTTGGGGCAATGCATGTATTCCCTGGAATTATTGTTAATTGCTTATTACTCTGTAATTTGTTCATGATTGTAACCATGTATGGACGTGTTTATGATTCATTACCTTTGTAACTTGTCATGATTGTGGCCAGCTCTAGTTCATTACCTTTGTAACTTGTCATGATTGTGGCCAGCTCTACCTGGAGCTCATTACCTTTGTAACTTGGTCATGATTGTGACCAGATCTAGTTCATTACCTTTGTAACGTGTCCAGCTATCAAAACTTTGGAGTCCAGTCCCTGGACCAATTATGTACCTCTGTAATCTTTTGACTACCACCCACATATTCAACTAATTAAACAAGATCCAAAACCTTGAAGAAAAGATTACCTCGAGAAGTGCTGACACAGAAAATACTCTGAAAACAGCTATAGCCAGTCACACTGAGCAAATAACAACTCTAAATATGAAGTTTGAAGAAGCAATCAAGGACTGGAATCAGAACATGCATACTCGACTGAATGAATACCTTGATTTCCAAGATGACAAAACCGAACAAGATAAGTTGTCTGATGCAGTTGTAATAAACAGTCCTCACATTCCTAGTGAAATAACCCAAGAACAGTATAAAGAAACTGCTATCAGGATAATACAGGACCACGTAAAAGTTATCGTGCAAAACAATGAAATCAAAGAAACACGTTTGCTAGGAAAACGAGGTAGTAAACACAGTACAGTGGACCCCCGCATAACGATTACCTCCGAATGCGACCAATTATGTAAGTGTATTTATGTAAGTGCGTTTGTACATGTATGTTTGGGGGTCTGAAATGGACTAATCTCCTTCACAATATTTCTTATGGGAACAAATTCGGTCAGTACTGGCACCTGAACATACTTCTGGAGTGAAAAAATATCGTTAACCGGGGGTCCACTGTATTATGATCAGACTTCATTCATATGATAAAAGAAAGGACTTAATTAAATCATCAATTACAATGAACAATGGAGTGTACATCAACGAGTGTCTAACGAGAAAACGTCAAAACCTTCTGTTCAGGTTGGGAAAACTTAAACAGGAAAACTGAATACATCAGTGTTTCACTCAAGATGGGAAAATACGAGTTAGAAAAACATCAACAAGACAACAATATACCATCTCAAGTGAACATAATTTCTCTACCTTCCTTAGAAAAGCTGACATTTCTGTAACAGATTAGATAAGTGTCCTTAATACATAAATACATGTGGTGCATATAGTGTACCTTACTATTATATTATTGTGCATTATTATTGTTTACTATTATATTATTGTGCATTATTATTGTTTACTAATTATAATTTTGTGCATTAATATGTTTACTATTAAAATTATTGTGCATTATTATTGTTAACTATTATATTTTTGTGCATTATTATGGTTTACTATTATATTTTTGCATTATTATTGTTTACTATTATATTATTGTGCATTAATATTGTGTTACTATTTATTATTGTGCATTATTATTGTTTACTATTATATTATTGTGCATTATTATTGTTTACTATTATATTATTGTGCATTATTATTGTTTACTATTATATTATTGTGCATTATTATTTTTTTTTCTTCTTTTACTAGCTAATCCAGCTACCTCAAATACTTTTTACTTTTGAATTGCTTTTAACCCTTTGAGGGTTTCAGCCGTACTAGTACGGCTTACGACCTAGGGGTTTTTGACGTACTAGTATGCCTAAATTCTAGCGCCCTCAAATCTAGTGAGAGAAAGCTGGTAGGCCTACATATGAAAGAATGAGTCTATGTGGTCAGTGTGCGAAGTATAAAAAAAATCCTGCAGCACACAGTGCGTAATGAGAAAAAAACTTTGACTGTGTTTTTGGAATAAAACAGCGACTTTTCACCGTATTTTCGTATGGTATTTATTGTTGTATTCTAGTCTTCTTGGTCCCATTTTATAGAATGGGAGACATATTGCAGAAATTGAGATGATTTTAACTGGTTTTACAAAGAAAAGTACCTTGAAATGGAGCGCAAATTAACAGAAATGTTTGATTTTTACCAAAGTTCAAAAGTAAACAAATCATGCCAAGCGTCCAATACATGCCAACTGGTGAGTCTAATATTTTTTCACAAGTGCGCTGATATTATTTATACCATTTCTACACTAATGCAGTAGTCTGCATAACAGTAAATCTTTAATTTTTTTTTAAGAATAAAAATTCAAAGTGGAAAGCCAAAGAAATATAAGAGGGGCCTGGGGATGTGACTTACGAACAGAGAACTTGTTATTTTAGTGCCAGGAATGTCTTTCTTGTTTATTCTGGACCCTATTCGGAAATTGGCATCTTTTGACATTTGTGTGAAATTGGCAAAATTGCTAAATTCTGACCACTGTATTGGATAGTTGAAATCAGTAAATGGGTGGTTTCTTGTACTCATTCGATAGAAAAAATGGAGTTCTAGCAAAATAGTTATGATTTTTGTCGACTAGTACATTGGAATTGGCCAAAAATAGGGCTCAAAGTGGGAAAAATCACCGATGCGTCAACATCATCGAGACCGCTAACTTCGCGAGAGCATAATTCCATAAGTTTATCATCAAATTTCATACTTTTGGTGTCATTATGGGAAAAGATTCTCTATCTTTTCATAAGATTTTTTTTTTTTTTTTTTTTTTTTGAAATTTGGCCGACCCTGAGAACAAGTCTCGGAGAGGGCCTGTCGACCCCCAAAGGGTTAATGCTCATAATTTTGTGTTGCAAGTCAAATCTTATTCAAAATTAATGTTATTCATGGTTGCTACCTGTCCATTTAATTACTACTTTTTTTAGTCCCTTTTATATTGTGTGAGCAATTAGTGTATATTCCAATTACATTATTGTGTGAGTCCCAAAACTTTCTTCTGCTAGCTAGTACCAACTGCCTCATATTTCTCTACTTTTTATAGTGCAATTAATTGCTCAACTTATTATACATTACAAATCAGATCTTACTCCCAAATCAATATTATATCATAGTGAATATCTGTCCATTGAACTTTGTTTACCATTACTTAGTTTAGTCCCTTATATATTTTCTCCTTTATTTTAGCTTTATATAACTACCTCAGCTCATATATTCACAATTGTTAAAATCATCAAAGTGCTATTCTCAGGGACTAAAGTGTAATAAGTTCACTATTTTGCCATTAAAATACTCCAGGTGCTATTGACTACCTCAGGTGATATTGATTTTGCTTTTAATACATTCTTTTATTATTATATTCATTAGCTCCTTTATTTTAGCTGTAAATATCTACTGTAGTTCATACACTCACTTGTTAAAATAATTAAGGTGCTATTAGATGCTTAAGTGTATAACTGAATTATCTATTCTGTAATAATCCCTTTTTCTTTCAAATTTTTACAAGTTTTAAATTAATCACGGAGTCTTAGTTGTAAGTCTAGTTGTAGATTCAATATAAATCTTATATCATTTTACTCAGAAAATCTAGTTTGTAAAATTACTCTTATCCTATGATTACAGGCATAGATCCTGATGTAAACTTTTTACAAAATGAATTACATGAATCAACCAGTAACTGTAATTACTACACAGCAGACCAAGCAAAGATATTACTTAGTGCAAACAATAACATAACCATCTTTAACTACAATGTCAGATCCTTGAGCAAACATTATGATGACCTCACAGCATTACAGTGGACCCCCGCATAACGATGGCATCACAGAGCGATTATTTCGCATACCGCTTACTTTAATTGCAAAAATTTTGCCTCACATACCGCTTAAAAACCCGCTTACCGATTTTCGTCCGAGACGCGTCCAATGTGCGGCCTGAGCCACGCTCACATGTTCCGCCGGTGGCATTGTTTACCAGCCAGCCTCCGCGGTAACATCCAAGCATACAATCGGAATATTTCGTATTATTACAGTGTTTTCGGTGCTTTTTCTGGAAAATAAGTGACCATGGCCCCAAGAAAGCTTCTAGTGCCAACCCTACAGCAATAAGGGTGAGAATTACAATAGAGATGAAGAAAAAGATCATTGATAAGTATGAAAGTGGAGTGCATGTCTCCGAGCTGGCCAGGTTGTATAATAAACCCCAATCAACCATCGCTACTATTGGTGGTACAGCTGCTGCTGCTGCTGCACTGTCAGCTGCTGCTGCTGCTGCACTGTCAGCTGCTGCTGCTGCTGTAGCACCGTTGTTGGTGTGGCTTATTGAGAATACCAAGAAACAATTAACCCCAGAGGATTTGCCACCCAGGATAACCCAAAAAAGTCAGTGTCATCGAAGACTGTCTAACTTATTTCCATTGGGTCCTTAATCTTGTCTCCCAGGATGCAACCCACACAAGTCGACTAACACCCAGGTGAACAGGGAAAAATGCCTGGAACTAGTGCTCATATTGGTGAATTTAAAGCCAGCAAAGGTTGGTTTGAGAGATTTAAGAATCGTAGTGGCATACACAGTGTGATAAGGCCTGTTCTGGAAGAAAATGCCAAACAGGACCTACAGTACTCAGGAGGAAAAAGGCACTCCCAGGACACAGTGTCTCATCAGTCATTGCTGCATCTTCAATAAAGGTAAGTGTTATTTATTCTTCATTTAGTAGACTAGTACATGCACAATATATACTGTGCATGTACTACTCTACTATTGTGCATGTATCCTTCTCTTTGTGTGTGGGAAAATGTATATTTCATGTGGTAAAATTTTTTTTTTCATACTTTTGGGTGTCTTGCACGGATTAATTTGATTTCCATTATTTCTTATGGGGAAAATTCATTCACATAGCGATTATTTCGCATAACAATTACCCCTCTTGCACGGATTAAAATCGTTAACCGGGGGTCCACTGTACTCAGTTCCCTTTATTCCAATATATCAATCATCACACTCGCAGAAACCTGGTTTAAGCCTGATATTACAGATTTCTATACCATTCCTGGCTACATGGCCATACACAACTGTAGAACAGACCAGCAAGGGGGAGGAACAGCTATATACTATTCAAATCAACTCGAATGTATCAATAAATCTTGCACAAGGGACGAACATGGAGAATATATCATAGCCAAATTTAAATCAAAAGACCTGCAAAAACTCCTCACAGTTATAAACATCTACAGAGTACCACAGTCAAACATTTATCGCTTTAGTGAAAAACTAGGAAACATGATTACTGGTGCACACATGAATAAAGGCCACCTACTACTAACAGGAGATTTCAACATAAACATACTACACGACCAAGACCCACAAGTAACCGAATTCACAAACACAATGAATAACTGCCTGTTGCTACCAGGAATATCTAAACCTACAAGAATCTCTGATACAAGCATCTCCTTAATGGACCACATCTGGACAAACATCGTATCCCCTTTAAAATCAGGCATAATCACAGACAACACTACAGACCACTACCCAACCTTTCTCATAACTAATCTGGGCAAACTGACACAAGACATTACTAAAGTAACCTTCAGACTACATAACGAGACAGCAGTTAACAACTTTATAGCAGCTATGAATAACATAGATTGGCAAAATGAGCTCGAAACATATACAGATACGAATGAATGTATAAATAATTTTCTAAAAAAAGCCCAATGCCTCTATAGCAGACATTGCCCCAGAAAAACTAAACAGGTCACAGCTAAGAGACTGAATAATCCCTGGCTAACACCAAGCATCTTCAAATCCATTAACACAAAGCACAAATATGAAA
Organism: Cherax quadricarinatus; assembly: GCF_026875155.1. NCBI lineage: Eukaryota > Metazoa > Arthropoda > Malacostraca > Decapoda > Parastacidae > Cherax > Cherax quadricarinatus. The sequence continues at coordinate 36,496,957 of NC_069431.1, forward strand.
AACAGTATAGAATGGGTCAAGTAACTAGAGAATAGTCGAAAAGTTACTCGTCAGCACTTACCAGCCTGATAAGAAGGTCAAACAAATTGTATTATGAAAATAGATTACATAACATCAAAGGTAATATGAAAAAAACCTGGAAAACTCTATCTGAAATTCTTGGAACTAAAAAGTTTTCCAAAAACAAAGCAATCAAACTAACAAAATCAGATGAACTCCTACTCACTCCAACCGAAACAGCAAACAGACTTAATGTTTTCTTCTCCACCATAGGAAAAAATCTAGCAAACAAAATACCAAGCACAAACACCTGTCCATCAGACTACCTCATAGGTACCTACCCAGATATGCTATTCCTAGCTCCAACCAACCCCATTGAAGTTATGCTCATCATAAATACCCTTAAAAAGAAGGCAGGAGACATAAACAGCTTGCCTGCTTTTTTTTTTTTATTATCACACTGGCCGATTCCCACCAAGGCAGGGTGGCCCGAAAAAGAAAAACTTTCACCATCATTCACTCCATCACTGTCTTGCCAGAAGGGTGCTTTACACTACAGTTTTTAAACTGCAACATTAACACCCCTCCTTCAGAGTGCAGGCACTGTACTTCCCATCTCCAGGACTCAAGTCCGGCCTGCCGGTTTCCCTGAACCCCTTCATAAATGTTACTTTGCTCACACTCCAACAGCACATCAAGTATTAAAAACCATTTGTCTCCATTCACTCCTATAAAACACGCTCAGGCATGCCTGCTGGAAGTCCAAGCCCCTCGCACACAAAACCTCCTTTACCCCCTCCCTCCAACCTTTCCTAAGCCGACCCCTACCCCGCGTTCCTTCCACTACAGACTGATACGCTCTTGAAGTCACTCTGTTTCGCTCCATTCTCTCTACATGTCCGAACCACCTCAACAACCCTTCCTCAGCCCTCTGGACAAGAGTTTTGGTAATCGCGCACCTCCTCCTAACTTCCAAACTACGAATTCTCTGCATTATATTCACACCACACATTGCCCTCAGACATGACATCTCCACTGCCTCCAGCCTTCTCCTCGCTGCAACATTCATCACCCATGCTTCACACCCGTATAAGAGCGTTGGTAAAACTATACTCTCATACATTCCCCTCTTTGCCTCCAAGGACAAAGTTCTCTGTCTCCACAGACTCCTAAGTGCACCACTCACCCTTTTCCCCTCATCAATTCTATGATTCACCTCATCTTTCATAGACCCATCCGCTGACACGTCCACTCCCAAATATCTGATTACATTCACCTCCTCCATACTCTCTCCCTCCAATCTGATATCCAATCTTTCATCACCTAATCTTTTTGTTATCCTCATAACCTTACTCTTTCCTGTATTCACTTTTAATTTTTTTCTTTTGCACACCCTACCAAATTCATCCACCAATCTCTGCAACTTCTCTTCAGAATCTCCCAAGAGCACAGTGTCATCAGCAAAGAGCAACTGTGACAACTCCCACTTTATGTGTGATTCTTTATCTTTTAACTTCATGCCTCTTGTCAAGACCCTCGCATTTACTTCTCTTACAACCCCATCTATAAATATATTAAACAACCACGGTGACATCACACATCCTTGTCTGAGGCCTACTTTTACTGGGAAATAATCTCCCTCTTTCCTACATACTCTAACTTGAGCCTCACTATCCTCGTAAAAACTCTTTCAGTAACCTATCTCCTACACCATACACCTGCAACATCTGAGACATTGCTCCCCTATCCACCCTGTCATATGCCTTTTCCAAATCCATAAATGCCACAAAGACCTCTTTAGCCTTATCTAAATACTGTACACTTATATGTTTCACTGTAAACACCTGGTCCACACACCCCCTACCTTTCCTAAAGCCTCCTTGTTCATCTGCTATCCTATTCTCTGTCTTACTCTTAATTCTTTCAATAATAACTCTACCATACACTTTACCAGGTATACTCAACAGACTTATCCCCCTATAATTTTTGCACTCTCTTTTGTCCCCTTTGCCTTTATAAAAAGGAACTATGCATGCTCTCTGCCAATCCCTAGGTACCTTACCCTCTTCCATACATTTATTAAATAATTGCACCAACCACTCCAAAACTGTATCCCCACCTGCTTTTAACATTTCTATCTTTATCCCATCAATCCCGGCTGCCTTACCCCCTTTCATTTTACCTACTGACTCACGAACTTCCCCCACACTCACAACTGGCTCTTCCTCACTCCTACAAGATGTTATTCCTCCTTGCCCTATGCACGAAATCACAGCTTCTCTATCTTCATCAACATTTAACAATTCCTCAAAATATTCCCTCCATCTTCCCTATACCTCTAACTCTCCATTTAATAGCTCTCCTCTCCTATTTTTAACTGACAAATCCATTTGTTCTCTAGGCTTCCTTAACTTGTTAATCTCACTCCAAAACTTTTTCTTATTTTCAACAAAATTTGTTGATAACATCTCACCCACTCTCTCATTTGCTCTCTTTTTACATTGCTTCACCACTCTGTTAACCTCTCTCTTTTTCTCCATATACTCTTCCCTCCTTGCATCACTTCTACTTTGTAAAAACTTCTCATATGCTAACTTTTTCTCCCTTACTACTCTCTTTACATCATCATTCCACCAATCGCTCCTCTTCCCTCCTGCACCCACTTTCCTGTAACCACAAACTTCTGCTGAACACACTAACACTACATTTTTAAACCTACCCCATACCTCTTCGACCCCATTTCCTATGCTCTCATTAGCCCATCTATCCTCCAATAGCTGTTTATATCTTACCCTAACTGCCTCCTCTTTTAGTATATAAACCTTCACCTCTCTCTTCCCTGATGCTTCTATTCTCCTTGTATCCCATCTACCTTTTACTCTCAGTGTAGCTACAACTAGAAAGTGATCTGATATATCTGTGGCCCCTCTATAAACATGTTCATCTTGAAGTCTACTCAACAATCTTTTATCTACCAATACATAATCCAACAAACTACTGTCATTTTGCCCCACATCATATCTTGTATACTTATTTATCCTCTTTTTCTTAAAATATGTATTACCTATAACTAAACCCCTTTCTATACAAAGTTCAATCAAAGGGCTTCCATTATCATTTACACCTGGCACCCCAAACTTACCTTCCACACCCTCTCTAAAAGTTTCTCCTACTTTAACATTCAGGTCCCCTACCACAATTACTCTCTCACTTGTTTCAGAGGCTCCTATACATTCACTTAACATCTCCCAAAATCTCTCTCTCTCCTCTGCATTCCTCTCTTCTCCAGGTGCATACACGCTTATTATGACCCACTTTTCACCTGTTTTTATGTACATGAAAGCGTCTCAAGTATTGTCACCAATTATTGCAACGCTCTTTAACAAATCCATTGAATCATCTACCTTCTCAACAATCCTCAAAATAGCGAGGGTCACTCCGATCCATAAAGGAGGTGACCAAGCTGACTTGAATAACTATAGACCAATATCTAATTTACCACTGCTCTCTAAAATCTTTGAAAAATTAATTTATAGACGGATCTATTTCTACCTCGTTTCACACAACATATTAAACCCTTGTCAGTTTGGATTCAGGAATAATAAATGCACAAATGATGCTATCATACACATGCTGGAACTAATATATATACCGCACTTGAAAAGAAAGAAGTCCCGCTGGGCATTTTCATTGATTTATGTAAAGCTTTTGATACAGTTGACCATGAACTGCTGTACTCCAAATTAATGCACTATGGTATCAGAGGCCACTCCCTCAACTACCTAAAGTCGTACCTTAGTAACAGAACTCAATATGTGTATGCAAATGATGCAAACTCTTCCACCCAACCAATCACAGTAGGAGTCCCACAAGGAAGCGTCCTTGGACCACTCCTCTTTCTCATCTACATCAATGATCTACCGAATGCATCACAGCTACTCAAACCCATATTATTCGCAGATTACACTACATATGTCTTTTCCCACCCAAACACAGTCATACTAGCAAACACAGTCAATGCTGAATTACAGAAAATATCTGCCTGGATGATGACTAACAAACTTACCCTGAACACTGATAAAACCTATTTCATTCAGTTTGGAAACAAAGCTGCAAATGATCCGATTAACATAACGCTAAATGGATCATCAGTCACAAGACTCACAGAGGGAAAATTCCTAGGTATCCACCTTGACAGTAGCCTTAAGTTCCGGACACACATACAACAAATCACCAAGAAAATCTCCAAGACTGTAGACATATTATCAAAGATAAGGTACTACGTTCCACAATCAGCTCTCCTGGCACTGTACCATTCACTCATGTACCCTTATCTTACATATGGAATTTGTGCGTGGGGATCAACAACATTGAATCACCTAAAACCCCTCATAACCCAGCAAAAGGCAGCAGTAAGAATGATAACAAATTCCCTCTCCTGCCAGAATACTAAACCAATTTTCATAAGTCTGAATCTGCTCACCGTTAAGAACATCCATACTTATGTGCCTACTACATACACAGAACAGTACACGCAAATATCAACCCTCCGCTCAAACTTCTTCTCACCAACCTTAACAGGACACATGACCATAACACAAGACAGATCTCTTTTTGATGTATACCTTTTGTCCATATCACACAGTGTAAAAACTCTATGCACATAAAGGGCCCTAAAATATGGAATTCATTACCAGAAGATATTAAAGTAACCCTGTCTGAAAATCAATTTAAGACTCTTCTCAAAAGCCACTTAATCACCCTAGACTAAATGCTAAATATTCAGTACACACATACACACCTATGTACTACCACAACATAACTTCAACAATCAATTTGAACCTCTTATCCATTGTTGACAGGAATATAATTAAATCATTGTTTACACAAAACATTTTCGAATATAAATATATCCCTCTAGGTAGTAGGTTGGTAGACAGCAACCGCCCAGGGAGGTACTACCGTCCTGCCAAGTGAGTGTAAAACGAAAGCCTGTAATTGTTTTACATGATGGTAGGATTGCTGGTGTCCTTTTTTCTGTCTCATGAACATGCAAGATTTCAGGTATGTCTTGCTACTTCTACTTACACTTAGGTCACACTACACATACATGTACAAGCACATATATACATGCCCCTCTGGGTTTTCTTCTATTTTCATTCTAGTTCTTATTCTTGTTTATTTCCTCTTATCTCCATGGGGAAGTGGAACAGAATTCTTCCTCCGTAAGCCATGCGTGTTGTAAGAGGCGACTAAAATGCCGGGAGCAAGGGGCTAGTAACCTCTTCTCCTGTATATATTACTAAATGTAAAAGGAGAAACTTTCGTTTTTCCTTTTGGGCCACCCCGCCTCGGTGGGATACGGCTGGTGTGTTGAAAGAAAGAAAGAAGAAATATATCCTTGTATTATATAAATTTTTATTCATTTATAATTAATATTCTACTGTACAACTATGAAATAATTACTATCTTACTGTACAACTGTGATATAATCCTTAGTGTTAAGTAGACTGTCAGCCAATAATGTTAAGTTGGCCCATAATGCCTAGGCATAATAGAGGCTCTCTTTCCATTGGAACCCATTATTGTAAATACAAAATCTCTATGTACTGTTTGCAAAGACATAAAACAAATAAATAAAAACTAAAAGTACTGAGGAACAGAGACTCATTGTTATACAACACTGGGATAACTTTCTCCCAGCACAGTAACAACGAACAGTTACAGTAGTTCCTTCAAATGTTCATTTTGTTGCATCGCTTCATGGAATATATAATATGACACAAATGAGTCACAATGTATGTGTGTCACAGTGTGTGATATATGTATCACACTATATAATATGTGTCAGTGTCCTTTTTCATTTAGAAAGACTTCTGTTGATTATTGATATCAAACTGCAGTGACAATACATTAGGAGATTGAATAAACGCCGTTATTAAAAGCGAATTTATTTCATGTCAGTAGAACATTCAGCAACTGCTGTGTCAAGTGAAGTGAGAATTATAATGTTCAACTTCAGCGGTGCCGGGATACAACTGATAGTTAAATATTGTCGGATTGGAAGAAAATGCAACTACTGGAAACTGGTGCTATATAGAGTTTTTTTTTTTTTTTTATTCTGTTGATGATTTTTAGACTGTGATGTTATCTGATGTAGCAAATGTTGATGATAACTTGATAAAACTCTCGCTAGAAATAGTTGAAAAACATACTTTTCCTAAAGATTTTTTTCTTGATTTTCCTGATTAGTAGTTAAGTTGATAGTCAACAGGTGGGTGTCAGATAGCTCATCAACTGGTGGGTGTCAAATTGCTCATCAACAGGTGGGTGTCAAACTGCTCATCAACAGGTGGGTTTCAAATGGTTCCTCAACAGGTGGGTGTCAGATGGGTCATCAACAGGTGGGTGTCAAATGGCTCATCAACAGGTGGATGTTAAATGGTTCATCAACAGGTGGATGTCAAATGGTTCATCAACAGGTGGGTTTCAAATGGTTCCTCAACAGGTGGGTTTCAAATGGTTCCTCGACAGGTGGGTGTCAGATGGGTCATCAACAGGTGGGTGTCAAACACAGTGCTACAGCTGGTACACTCTAGCCAGATGCTGGGAAACAGCTGGCAGCCTGTTGGTAGTATTTATATTAGAATTTCTTTTGGCATGAATAATAGATACATTTGTGTAACTGTTTATTGTTAACCATTCAGAATTCAAAATTACATAAGGAATTGTTCAGGACCCTGTACACCGTGTACATTAGGCCCATATTGGAGTATGCAGCACCAGTTTGGAACCCACACCTAGCCAAGCACGTAAAGAAACTAGAGAAAGTGCAAAGGTTTCCAACAAGACTAGTTCCAGAGCTAAGAGGTATGTCCTACGAGGAGAGGTTAAGGGAAATCAACCTGATGACACTGGAGGACAGGAGAGATAGGGGGGACATGATAATGACATACAAAATGCTGAGAGGAATTGACAGGGTGGACAAAGACAATGTTCCAGAGATGGGACACAGCAACAGGGGACACAGTTGAAAGTTGAAGACACAGATGAATCACAGGGATGTTAGGAAGTATTTCTTCAGCCACAGAGTAGTCAGGAAGTGGAATAGTTTGGGAAGTGATGTAGTGGAGGCAGGATCCATACATAGCTTTAAGCAGAGGTATGATAAAGCTCACGCTTCAGGGAGAGTGACCTAGTAGCGACCAGTGAAGAGGCAGGGCCAGGAGCTTGGACTCGACCCCTACACCTCAACTAGGTGAATACAACTAGGCGAGTACACACACACACACACACACACACACACACACACACACACACACACACACACATACACACACACACACACACACACACACACAACACACACACACACACACACACACACACACACACACACACACACACACACACACACACACACACACACACACTCGTGGAGGAGTCACGCGGTTTGAGCTCGTGTTTTGGTGGTAATTTCTGACTGTGCCATAAGGAATAGAGTGTGGGATATAGGCGTGTGCACGCATAAGAGTGCATATAATCACTTAAGCCCCGAATAAAAGGAAATATAAGTGGTCACAGAAAAGAAAACAAAGGAAATAGTGGCTGAGTGTTTAGTGGGGGCCGTTGGAAGGGTGAACGGTTGTGTCAGGCCTAAATAATGTTGCCATAATAACGCAGTGGGGTATTTGAAGAAAAAGTGTGACTCAAGACCAGGGAGATAAGAGATAATAATAATAATAATAATAATAATAAATAATAATAATAATAATAATAATAATAATATCTTTATTTACTACAAGTACATGTACAAGGTATACAGTCCTAGCTGACAACAATGACATACTACTATATAGAAACTCCTTTGTTATGCTCTGCATTTCAGGCAAATTAGGTCAGTGTCCCAGGATGCGACCCACACCAGTCGACTAACACCCAGGTACCCATTTTACTGATGGGGAACATAGACAACAGGTGGAAAGAAACACGTCCAATGTTTCTACTCTGGCTGGGAATCGAACCCAGGCCCTCGCCGTGTGAAGCGAGAGCGTTAGCCACCAGGCCACCAGATGTGTCAGTAAATACAGTGAGTGAGTGAAAAAATTAGAAGAGCTAGAGACTATAGTGCATACAGGAAGTTAGTGGAAAAATTACCGAGAAGCATCAAACTTCTTCAACTTCTGGGACAGGACAGACCCGCAACGTTACTCCACTGCCAGCCGCAAGTAATATTCACCTAGTTTGAGTTGCATGGGGTCAATAGTACCTGTCTCTAGCTGGAATTGGGGGTCACTCTCCTTGAGCTATCAGAATTAGAATAAGCAGCATTTACTGGAATTTAGAGGTAGCGGCATATAGGCGAAGCCTAGTGTATTTATTTTTGAACGTAATTTTAAACGCATAAGACAGTACAGTGGGAACCAAGAGATTGGGTACATATGCAATACATATGTAGTACATACATGGGAAATAAGGACTGTTTACATAAACATATGCACACACTGGTGGCCTGGTGGTTAACGCTCTCGCTTCACACGGTGAGGGCCTGGGTTCGATTCCCAGCCAGAGTAGAAACATTGGACGTGTTTCTTTCCACCTGTTGTCTATGTTCCCCATCAGTAAAATGGGTACCTGGGTGTTAGTCGACTGGTGTTGGTCGCATCCTGGGACACTGACCTAAGGAGGCCTGGTCACAGACCGGGCCGCGGGGGCGTTGACCCCTGGAACTCTCTCCAGATCTCCAGATAAACACACTAGGTGAGAACAGGCTCTGCTGTTAGGCACTTGAATAGCTGTAGCACACACAAACACACACACACACACACACACACACACACACACACACACACACACACACACACACACACACACACACACACACACATCACACACACATGCACACACACATGCACACACACATGCACACACACACATGCACACACACACACTGCACACACACACATGCACACACACACATGCACACACACACATGCACACACACATGCACACACACATGCACACACACACACACAGACACACACACACACACATACACACATACATACACACATACATATACAGGATTTCACACCTTCCTGTGAAGTGACCCTATAACCCTTCCTTTCCCCCCATCTCTCTCCCTCTCCTCTCCTCTCTCTTCCTCTCTCTCTCTCTCTCTCTCTCTCTCTCTCTCTCTCTCTCTCTCTCTCTCTCTCCTCTCTCTCTCTCTCTCTCTCTCTCTCTCTCTCTCTCTCTCTCTCTCTCTCCCTCTCTCCCCCTTTCTCTCATCCTTTCTCTCTTTCTCTCTTCCTCTCTCTCTTCCTCTCACTCTTTCTCTCTCTCTTCCTCTCTCCCTCTCCCTCTCTCTCTTCCTCTCTTCCTCTTCTTTTTTTTCTCTCTCTCTCTCTCTTCCCTTGTCACTCCCCCCCTCTCTCTTACCTTTTCCCTCTCTCTCACTTTCTCCCCCTTTTCCCTTCTTTTCCCCTCCTTCTAGGCTCCCCTTCTCTCTCTTTCTCTCTCTCTCTCACTCTCTCTCCCTTTTTCTTTTTCTCTTTCTCTCTTTCACTAAAAAAAAAAAATGGTTGGGACTCGCAGGAATCAGGGATCAGATGACAATGGTACTGGTAGGGAGGAATGGATGGAAGAACAGTGGAAAAGGATAGAGCAAGAATGGGAGAGAAAATTAGGAGAGCTTTCTGAAAAAATGGAGAAAGAGCTATCTGTGAAATGGGAAAAGAGGTTGGAGAAGGAGACAAAGAATTGGAGGCACAAGTCGAAACTGCAGTAGCCAGGGTAAAGGTCCTAGAATTTGAGGTAAACAGGCTGAAGCAAGTCTCAGGTCACAGACCAGGCCGCGGGGGCGTTGACCCCCGGAACTCTCTCCAGGTAAACTCCAGGGGTAGTGACCAGAGAAGACACACCATACGAAGCTGAGAGGCTGAACAGATACAGATACTAATGCCGGAAAAAAAATCTCCCCCCAGTACCAACAATACCACCAGTCCGATAACATTCTTCTTTGCAAATATACAGGGTCTAAAGCCAGCAACAAACAACAAAATACCTTTCATCCGTGGACTGCTTGCAGAGGCAAAGGCAATGTTCACGGCTTTCACTGAGACCCACATAAAGGATCACTTGGACAACGAAATATGGATCCCAGGTTACAACCTATACAGATGTGACAGAGTGAACAGGCAAAAGGGGGGGGGGGGGTTGGCCTGTTCATTGCAGAGTCACTTGTTTGCACAGAACTGCTTAATGCCTCAAATGATGTAGTGGAAGTTTTAGCAGTAAAGATCGAGAACCAAAACCTAGTCATTGTGGTAGTCTACAAGCCTCCGGATGCAACATCCCAGCAATTCCAGGAACAGCTGTTAAAAATTGACCACTGTCTGGAAGATCTTCCAGCTCCTGCACCCAACATCTTGCCCGGGGGGATTTCAATTGGCACCAAAATGGGGGGAATATAGCAAATATTATTGTTGCAGTAAAAACACCAGGGCAGCTCTGAGAAAATCACACTCACACGACTTTTAAATCTCTGCACAAAATTAAATTTTAAAACCCGAAAATAATAGACCCTACTAGACTGGGAATACACTAGATCCTTCACTAAAAATGATGTCGATAAAAAATGTCACCAATCAAAAACAATTATCAGATCAAACATAATTGAGGTTCGACATGTATGCGCGGAGCCCCAGACCGACAAAATTTGAGATTAGTCATGAGGAGCATTCACAAATTAAAACTTCAATAACAAAAAAAAAAAGTGGGCCAAGAAAAACCAAAGTCCTAACCGATATAAGGGGGGAAAGATTACTAAGAACACAGACCCCAACTTATCCCCTTAGAACAGATTAATTTGGGGCACTCGATGTTGCACAAGGCTTATTCCCTCTAAGAAAAGGGGGAGTAGATTTAAAATAAAAAGAAAAGGCTTCCCTTTAAGGCGAGGGGAAAGAAAAACAGAGCGGCTAAAAGAGGTAAAATATATCTGAAATGATGGGGAGACACTGGTCAGAAAAAATAGCAAGCATCGAATTTAAAGCAAGGAATTTATAGGAGCAGGAATCATGGAAGAACTAAAAGCCATAAATAAACGAAAAAACCCCAATGTATTTCTTCCCCTATCCCAAATCAAAGGGGGAACAATTTCCAGTATTGGGCCCCTACTTAAAAAGAGGGTTTCCTACACAGATGACAGCAAGGAAATGAGTGACTACTCAATCCCAGATGAGAGTCAAAGATCAAAAATTAATTTTTTAGGGGAGAGCCACAAAATTTTGTTAACAAAAGCCTATCCGATTTTATCCTGATGCCAAACGCTTCGAACAGGCGATAAATGACATCCCATGCACTTCCCTTAGGCCAGACTTAGGGAACTCCGGTTCATCAAGAACTAAAGAAGCCTTGTATCACGAGCCTTTACCATCCTATGGAAAGGGGGAGCATGGAAAGGGGGGTCGCCCCACATTACAAAAAACAAAACATAGCCCACTTCACAAAGGGGGGCAGTAAAAGCAACGCAAAGAAATACAGCCCCCAATGCACTAACACCCCATATCATAAAAATCTTTGAAAGGACCAAAAAGAAAGATCACCCCCCATCAAAAACCCATCATTTACACAACCCAGGGCAACATGGGTTTAAAAGGGGTACTCCTGCTGTCTCACTATTTGTCACTACGACAAGGTCCTGATGCACTAGGACAAAAAGAATGCAGATGTAATATATACAGATTTGCAAAACCTTCGAAAGTTGCCCAGGGCGTAATAGGCCCAAAATGTGTGCAAAAGGAAATAACGGGAAAAAAGTCGGTCGAGGATCTAAAATTTCCTATAACAGAAACAGAGAGTAGTATAAAGAGTAAAGTCTGAGGCAGCTACGGTGAAAAGTCTGTTCCACAAGGCACAGTCCCGCCCCCTTTTTTCCTATCCTCAATTGACATAGACAAGAATGTCAGCCACAGCCCTTTGTTTTCCATTGCAGTGACACCCGAACTGCTGACAGTTCTTCCATTGCAGCACCCCCGGGCTTCAGGCGGCACAACCAAATTTTTCAGGGGCTGAGAAAACAATATGAAGTTCACCGATGAGAATTTCAATTACTCAGATATGGAAAAACACGGGGAAAATTTAAAAATTTTCATCAGAGTACAAAAAAAATTTGGGCCCAAAAAAATAGAGCAAAAACCCCAAACGTAAAAAGACCGGGGAGTGATCATGTCGGGGGATCTCACCTTCAAGGACCATAAATTGTATCAATCGCATCTCCCTAGAAAAATGACAGGGGGATTTAATGGAATTTTTCAGGTACGCATCTTTGGGGTGGTTTGCTGCAACTAAACCTTTTTAAAAGGAGGTGAAAATTGCTGACTAGAAAATGTACAGAAATTCACGGGGGGAAACGGAGATGAAACGGCCCAATTATTTTGGGAGCGCTTGGGAAAAAATTGTTTTCCCCCGGGAACCCCCGGAAAGGGAAGTCAGAAATACAAAAAATTAGAGGGACAGTCCCGAACGAACAAAAATCCTCCAAACAAAAGTTGGGAAAAAACCCCCCCCCCCCAATGAAAGATGCACTAAAACGCAGAACCATAAAAAAAGTTCAGGGGCTGGGCGTTCAACTGCCTCCCAGCATACATTGGGTTACTCGACCCGGCCGTTTAAAGCTGGTGGAAAACCCTTAAAGTCTTCCTCCCGGGTTTTCCCGACTTGGTTTTCGGGGCCAGAAAAACCCTGGTTGTCATTGCCCAAGGGGGCCTGGTTAAGCCCCCTGGGGGGTTTTCCCCCGGAATCCTTCCAGGTAAACCCCGGGAAACTCTTCCCATTCCCAAAATTTCTTAATTTTTGAAATTGGGGAATAAACAATTTTTTGTTCGGGGGAGAAAAACGAGGGCCAGGCTTAAAACCTTTTATTTAAGAAAAAGGAATTAAAAAAGATGCTCGCAAGCAACCCAGTCAAGGAAAAGTTCAAAAGATTTTCCCCAAAAGGTGTATAAATTATACAAAAAAAGGGGGGGAAATAATTTTTATTTTTTAAAAAAAATTAAACCTTATCCTAGAAAAATTGACCCTCTATTGTAATAGTTTAATGACCCTGGGTTTTAGTAGATGTTTTAAAGGGCCCCTGTGTAGTAGATAGTCTTAATGCCTTTTTGGTGTAGCAGTAAGTAAGTAAGAAGAAAAGTTTATTCAGGTATACAAATACAGTTACATAAATTTATCATACATAGAGGCATTGTGTAGAGAACCTAGGAAAACCCCAAAAAAGTAGACAGAGTGACTTTTTTCCATTGGGGCCCTTTTACCTTTTTATTATAGTATAAAAGGTTTAATATTTTCTTATTATTTACAATGAAGTAACTCTTATTATCATACTAAAAGACTATCGTACACCAAAGGTCCCTTTGGGAAAAATAAATACAGGGTCTTTAAAAGGGTATAAGGTAAAATTTACACGTATGTTACTAAAAAAAAAAAAATCTTTCCCCTCCCCTTTCTGTATACATTCTAACCCCTTTTTGGCACTCTTTTGAACTGGTTCACGCTATGACTGGCTTTGACATGTGCGGGTATCTGTTCCATTCCTTTTTTGCTTTACAATAAAAGGTGTTTGAAGCGGGCCACTGATGTGGGGTACACAAGTTTGTTCTCCCCCCCTGTACTTGATTGCTTTTTTTCCCAAACCTTGAAAAAATTGCAGCAAGATATTTGGACATTGTTTGGAGCAATTTTAAAAACATGATTTAGCTTCATTTTTTTACTCTGTCTTCAACATTCCATATCCAATGCTGTAATTCTTCCGGGGCCTACAGTTCTTTTGGGGCCCACCCCCAGATGAATTTTCGTTTTGTTCTGGGGATTTCAGTTATCTTTCAGTTTTTTTTTGTCAACCCCAGAGTACAAGAAGAGCAAGCGTAAACCATATGGCTTGTTTAAAAAGGGGTAGACATAGGGTCCTGCGAGCCCCAGTAGTAGCACTGTGTTGTCTATACAGGAACTTTAGTTTTGGCATTCGCTTTCTTTACTCACTGTTCCCTATCAATTCTCCTACATGCATGGGTCAAAGGGGGTTCCCAAAAAAATTTTTTTGATGAAACCAAAGTGAGGGCTCCCCATTACATTGAACATTAAAATTATTTAAACCCTTCTCAGTTTAGTTTCGTGCCCGAGAGAATGGCTTCATTTTCCCTAGGGGTAATGATAGTTTGTTGTTATAACCATTTGCGCAGGACCCCAGTTCAGTGTTAAACATTTGCAAAATCTTGTGGGTCTTTACCTGAAAATAACAGGCACGTCATCTGCATTTCAGTAGGAGTTTGCACTTGACACTGATAGGCATATCATTGACATAACATAAGAATAATAAAGGGCCCAGAATTCTACCTTGGGGAAATCCACATGTTATCGGCCCCGGGGGTTTTGATTCTGTTTTGTTTTTTTTGACTTTTTCTCCTGTTGCTAGGTAACTTAAAACCCCTTACGAACCCAACCCAAAAAGCTTGAAGTTATTTCATAATATATTGTGGTTGACAGTAAAGAAGGCCTTTTGCAGGTCTAAGGGTTTCCCTGCCTATGAGGTTCCCCCTTTTACATTTCGTTCTCAGGTAATACAATTAAAAGGGAGGGGGTCGGTTGGGAGGACTTCTAAAGCCCCATTGATAGCTATGGAGAATGTTGTTGTCATTAAGGTATTTAATACTTTGGAATACACCGCCCCTCTAGAATTTAGTATTTTCGAGTAACTAAAGGGCCCATAGTTGCTTACATCAGACCACTATTTTTCTTTAAGTGGAGGACTCTGGCCCCCTTGAAAACCCCTCCCGGTACTGTATTTGTGGGATTTATAGATTTTTTTATGTGAGCAAAGGGTTGACGTTCAGAAGCACCCTCTTTTAGGGAAATTAGACGGGATGTTATCAGGGCCCGTGCTCTTTGTTGGGTTTAACCCGCTTGTTTTTTTTGATAAAGTCATGAGATACATTACTAGTTGACACTGTTTGGGGGTTTCCCTTTATTGATGTTATGTTTGAAACTTTTCAGGTCTGTGTTAAAGGTATTTGAGCGCTGGTTTTTTTACTTTAGTGTTGATGCAACAGAGTGTAGTAGGAATTAAAGCAATTTGCCACCTTAGATGTTTTGTGGAACCTCATTATGATAGTGAGACTATGTTAGACCTATCTACTGGCTTATGGGTATACCCAACGTTTTGTTGTTCCAGAGCTTTTTTGGGGTTTTTGCTTATACTCTTCAATTTTTGAGAGTAGTGCTTTGCCCTTTTCCCTTTAAAGTCTCTGTACTTGTTCTCCCTTTGGAATTCTTTATGCGCAATTCCTGTCTGTTTTTTTAAATCTTTTTACAGTGGTCCTGAATTTCATATTATCTAATATCTAGTATTCACGGGTTTAGTTCTCGTTTAATCTAACCTCTTTAATGGTGCAAAATTTCAAGGTGGGGAGTGAACCCTTGTTTTTAATTTTTCCCCGCTCGTTTTGTCCCTCAAATTGTTATTCTGTCCCTCACAAATTTTGTAACCCATTTACCAGTTTTCTTTTCTGTATTTTGTTGACCCCCATTTTTTTAATTTTCCCCGTGTAGGCCTATCCCCATCCCCAGTTTTTTTCCCGGGCGTAAAAGATGAAATAACTAAGACCTGTGGTAATGACGCCTGTGACTAATTTCTCGGCGGTTTTCAAAATATGTGGTCCCAAATTGGGGGGCTGGAATGTGTGATCCGGGTTGGGTATTAATTATTAGTTGGGTTTTAACTATTTAATCCCAGAATTTGCTTAACCCTTTTTCATAGCCCCTTTTTTTGTTTTCTGAAAACAGATATTAAAGTCGCCCAGTATTATTGTCTCGCAAATTTTTTTCAACTCCCCGGACAAAACTTGGAAAATCTTTTAAGAAAATGGTCTGGGGAGGAGGGCGGTTTAATAGTTTCCCAAATAGATGGGTTTTGGGCTTAGGAAGCAGCACTTCAACCCAAAAATCTCCAGTTTATTGTTATTTTTTAAAACAGGTCTTGGGTTTTAAGTAATCCCTTTCTAATTAGGAAACTCCCCACCCTTTCTGTTCCCATTTAACGTTTTTTATTGTAACCTCTATTTTGACCTCGTGCAGTCACCCTATCATCCAACCAAAATTTAGAGTAGTTTTAGTATGTAATAAAATGTTTCTTTTGTGTTAAGAAAAATTATTAACCTTTATATTTAATAAAAAGGTAAAAGGACCCAATGGAAATAAGTCACCTGTCTGATTTTTTGGGTTTTCCCAGGTTCTTAAAATATGCTGCTATTATGATAAATTTTGTAAATGTTTTGTATATACCTGAGTAAACTTACACCACCACACAACACACACACGTGAAGCAGTACGCTAAAAAATGCTCCCCGGATTTGCGTTCTAGTGGGTGCCTAAGATATTTTTAGCGGTCATCGTACGTGAGTGAACAGTGAACATACCCACAAGGTGTAAAAGCTTTCAAGAGTGCGAATAATGTGATAGGATCAAGAATTTTACAATTTAAATTTGAATGAAAATTTTAGTAGGGAGGTAGCACTCAGCTGATCAGGCTACTGGCCGCAGTTGTTGACACAAAAAATCCAAACAGTTTAAATTGGGGGTTTAAAGGTTTTTTTTTTATTTGAAAAATAACAAATACATATGTTGGTTGATTATGCAGCAGTGTAGTGTAAGGTAAAAAGAGTATTAGTAATACTGGGAAATAAGAAAAATTAGTCAATCCCCCGTGTTGGTGGGTTTGAAAATTTGCTAACATCATCAGACTTTTTATGACCATAAAACTGTACTAAAAAAAAAAGAGGGAATACCAAGTCTTAAAAGAAAAAAAAAAATAAAATCTTTAATGCATATAAAGTTTCCCGAAGGGGTTACAAAATTGAAGGGGTTGTAGACGACCCGCAGGAACCTCCCTTGTGCAGACGAGCACTTGCCTATTTGTGGGTTTTTTTGGGGGGTTGGTCTAAATCTCAATGTCTCGCCCTGCGGTTGTATGCTAACCCTCTCTCTCTCCCCATTTTTAGTATAGGGATAGATAGTGGTTATAAATTATCTAAATATCGCCCGGTAAACTCCAGAATTTGTGTGCCTAGGAAAACCCCCCCCCCCGTTTTCTGAGGGACAAGCTAATAAACAAGTACCACATACAAACCACGTGTGCACCCCTAATTATTTTTATAAAAAACATTAGTTATAATAAAAAGGAATTGAGTGAGGAAAAAATAATCCTATAAACTTCAAAAAGTAAAATAGCTGGTGCGGAGA
>NC_069431.1:36514754-36572331 GCF_026875155.1 Cherax quadricarinatus
CACACAACACCCCCCCCAAAAAAACCCAAAACATTACAGGTTTTCCACCTTCCTGTGAAGTGACCCTAAACCCTTCCTTTCCCCCCCCTCTCCTCCCTCCCCTTTTCCTCTTCTTCCTCCTCTCTCTCTCTCTCTCTCTCTCTCTCTCTCTCTCTCCTCTCTCTCTTTTCTCTTTTCTCTTCCTTTTCTCCTCTCCCCTTCTCTCTCTCTCTCCCACTTTCTCTCATCCTTTCTCTCTTTCCTCTCTTCCTCTCTCTCTTCCTCTCACTCTTTCTCTCTCCTTTCCTCTCACTCTTTCTCTTTTCTCTTCCTCTCTCCCTCTCCCTCTCTCTCTTCCTCTTTTTCCTCTCTTTCTCTTTTCCCCTTTCTTTTTTTTTCTCTCTCTCTTCCCTTGTCACTCCCCCCTCTCTCTTACCTTTTCCCTCTCTCTCACTTTCCCCCCCCTTTTTCCCTTCTTTTCCCCTCCTTCTAGGCTCCCCTTCTCTCTCTTTCTCCCTCTCTCTCACTCTCTCTCCCTTTTTCTTTTTCTTTTTCTCTCTTTCACTAAAATAAAAAATGGTTGGGGCTCGCGGAATCAGGGATCAAAAGGGACAAGGGTTTAACTGGTAGGGAGGAATGGATGGAAGAACAGTGGAAAAGGATAGAGCAAAAATGGGAGAGAAAATTAGGAGAGCTTTCTGAAAAAATGGAAAAGAGCTATCTGTGAAATGGGAAAAGAGGTTGGAGAAGGAGACAAAAAATTTGGGAGGCACAAGTCGAAACTGCAGTAGCCAGGGTAAAGGTCCAGAATTTGAGGTAAACAGGCTGAAGCAAGTCTCAGGTCACAGACCAGGCCGCGGGGGCGTTGACCCCCGGAAAACTCTCTCCAGGTAAACCCGGGGGTAGTGACCAGAAAAGACACACCATACGAAGCTGAGAGGCTGAACAGATACAGATACTAATGCCAAAAAAAAAAATCTCCCCCAGTACCAACAATCCCACCAGTCGATAACATTTTTCTTTGCAAATATACAGGGTTTTAAAGCCAGCAACAAACAACAAAATACCTTTCAATCCGTGGACTGCTTGCAGAGGCAAAGGCAATGTTCGCGGCTTTCACTGAGACCCACATAAAGGATCACTTGGACAACGAAATATGGATCCCAGGTTACAACCTATACAGATGTGACAGAGTGAACAGGCAAAAGGGGGGGGGGGATTGGCCTGTTCATTGCAGAGTCACTTGTTTGCACAAAAACTGCTTAATGCCTCAAATGATGTAGTGGAAGTTTTAGCAGTAAAGATCGAGAACCAAAAACCTAGTCATTGTGGTAGTCTACAAACCTCCGGATGCAAATCCCAGCAATTCCAGAACAGCTGTTAAAAATTGACCACTGTCTGGAAGATCTTCCAGCTCCTGCACCCAACATCTTGCTCCTGGGGGATTTCAACTTAAGGCACCTAAAATGGAGGGAAAATAGCAAATAATATTGTTGCAGTAATAAACACCAGGAGGCAGCTCTGATGAAAAAATCACACTCACACGAGCTTTTAAATCTCTGCAAAAAAATTCAATTTAAACCAGCAAATAATAGAGCCTACTAGACTGGAGAATACACTAGACCTCATCTTCACTAACAATGATGATCTGATAAGAAATGTCACCATATCAAAAAAACAATATACTCAGATCACAACATAATTGAGGTTCAGACATGTATGCGGGGAGCCCCAGCCCGACATAATGAGTTTAGTCATAGGGAGCATTCCCCAAAATTTCAACTTCAATAACAAAAATATAAAGTGGGACCAAGAAAACCCAAAGCCCTAACCGATATAACCCGGGGAAAGATTTTGCTAAGCAACACAAAACCCCAACTTATCCCAGAACAGTTTAAATTTGGGGCACTCGATGTATCCCACAAGGCTTTTTCCCTAAAAAAAAGGGGAGGAGTAGATGAAAAATAAAAAAGGAGCCCAGGCGTTTCCCCTTTACAGGCGAGGGGAAAAGAAAACAGAGGGGCAAAAAGAGGTCAATAATCTAAAAATTGCTAGGGGGGACCTGGCAGAAAAAAATAGCAAGCTCGAATTTAAAGCTAAAGGAATCTTATAGGAGTAGGAAATAAAGGGGAAAGAACTAAAACCCAAAAATGAAAAGGAAAAAAACCCCAATGTATTTTTTTTCCCTATCCCAAATAAAAAAGCCCGGGAAAAAACTTCCAAAGTATTGGGCCCCTACTTAAAACCGATGGGTCCTACACAGATGACAGCAAGGAAAGGGAGTGAGCTATTTAAGTCCCAACTGAGAGTCGAAGAAAAAAATTTAAATTTTTTTATGGGAGAGCCACAAAAATTTGGTTTTAACCCCAAGCCTACCCGGGATGTTATCCTATGCCAAATGATTTTCGAACGGCGATAAATGACATGCCCATGCACTCTCCCCTTGGGGCCAGATTAGGGAAACCCCCTTTTTCATAAAGAATGCAAGAACCCGTATCACGACCCCTTTCCCTTCCAAAAGGGGAGAGGGAGCATGGACACGGGGGTCTCCCCACAGTTACTAAAAAAACAACATAGCCCCATTTCAAAAAGGGGGGCATTTAAAGAAAAACAGCAAAGAACTACAGCCGATAACCACTTAAACATCCCATATCAAAAAAAATCTTTTAAAAGGGGATCCAAAAGAAGCAAGATCACCCCCACCCAAAAAAAAACCCATCAGTTAAAACAACCCGGGAAAAACAGGGGGTTTAGAAAAAGGTCACCCTGTCTGTCTAAACCCTATTTGATCACTACGACAAGGTCCTGGATGCACTAGAAGACAAAAAGAATGAGATGTAATAAAAATACAGACTTTGAAAAAAAGCCTTGGGACAAGTGTGACCAGGCGAAATAGCGCAAAAAAATGCGTGCTAAAGGAAAAAAACGGGAAAAAGTCGGGTCGTTTGGATCTAAAATTTTCCCTTTTCCCACAAACAGAACAAGAGGGGTAGTAGTCAACAGAGAAAAGGGTCGGGGGCAGCTACGGTGAAAAGCTCCTGTTCCACAAGGCACAGTACCACTCCCATCTTGTTCCTCACCCTTTCATATTGACATAGAAAAAAAGTCAGCCACAGAAAACCCGTGTCCCCAATTGAGATAAACCCCCCGAATCGAAATGACATGTTTTCCCATTGCAGACATGCCAGGCTTCAGGCGGACATAAACCAAATTTTAGGGGCTGCAAAAAAACAATATGGGGGTTAAACCCGATGAGAAATTTAAAATTAATCAGATTGGTAAACACGGGGAAAATTAAATCTTCATCAGAGTCCCAAAAACAAATTCGGCCCAAAATAGAGCGAAAAAACCAACGTCAAAGACCTGGGAGTGATCTTGTCGGAGGATCTAAACCTTCAAGGGACCATAACATTGTATAAAACCCCATTCTGCTAGAAAAATGACAGGTGGATAATGAGAAATCTTCGGGTCCCCTTGTTTCAAATCTAGGCGGGAAAATTTTGGGCTGAAAACCACTAATTTCCCCCCCTTTTAAAGGAAAGGTGAAATTGCGGGACCTAAAAAAATGTACAGAAAACCTTCCCCCGGCGTGCTAAGGAGATAAAACCCTTTTAAAAATTACGGGGGGAAGCGCTTGAGGTTCCTAAACTTGTTTTTTTCCCGGGAAAGGCAGGCGGAGAGATCATGATTATATTCCCCTTTGGAAAATCCTAGGGGAAACTATACCGAACTTGCCCCACAAAAATTATCACTATGAAAGAAAAGATTTTGGCAGAATGAAACCCTTTCCCCCCAAATGAAAAGCAGGGGTGTCACTAGCACTTTTAAAAAACCATACAAAAAGTATCGGGGGCTCGAAAACTTTTTCAAAACGCCTCCCAGCATACATAAGGGGGTTACAAAACAGACCCCCGGCAGTCTTCAAGCGGGTACGGGAAACAAGCACCAAAAGTCGGTTCCTGACCAGCTGGGCTGTGGCCGTACGGGGGGTTTTTGCGTGAAACCCAAAGCAGTAAACAGCCTGGTTGATCGGGCTCTGATCCACCAGGGGGCCCTTTGGTTTAAACCGCCCGGGGGCGAAAAGGGGGCTTTTGGTTCCCCCCGGAACTCCCCCCCCAGGAAAAACCCCAGGAAAAACTCTCCAGTGCCCAGAAATATCTTGCTGTCAATTTTGTAAAGGGTTTGGGAACTTAAAGCAATCATAGTACAAGGGGGAGAGAGCACAATTTTTGTTATACCCCACGCCCTGGCCGGGGGCTTAAAAACCACCTTTTTTTGTACGCAAAAAAGGAAGGGAAAACAGATTTGTTGCAAATGTCAAAACCCCGGGCATAAGCTTTAACCAGTTCAAGAAGAGTCCCAAAAAGGGTTGTATGATGAATGTACTACAGAAAAGGGGGGGGAAAAATGATCTTTTATTTTTTAGCTAACACAAGTTTTTTTTTTCCCTTATTTCCTAGTAATGACCCTCGTTTGTAGAAGTTTTTAATGCCCCAATTCTCAAGGTAGACACTTATGTTCTTTTCCCCTGGGGGGTGAAGATGTTTAACCCTTCCCAATGGGGGCTCGTTTAATTTTTAACAGCTGTGAATCCATCCTCTTTTTTAATGTAGGAGGAAATCATTTAAAAAAGTTCGAAAGGGGGATCCCACCCCCGCAGCAGGTGGGAAAAATTGCTGGCGATTTGGCCCCCCCAGCAAAATATTGCAGATCTATAGCCAAATTTCCCCAAGTCTGTTGCCCATTCTAAAACGTTTTTTGCGGGTCAACCTCCCCCTTCCCTTTAAATTTTTCATGAGGCTCACTTTTTCGTTTCCCTCTCCCCCTTTGGGCCGGGGTCTATTTAAAATGGAGCGGGAAAAATTCCCGTTCCCTCAGAGAGGAAAAGGGCCCCCCTTATGCTATGGCAGTTTCTCATCCCGCCCCCAAGGGAGTACCCCCAGGTTTCTTATTCCTGTTTAAAAAAGGGTCCCCCCCCATTTCCCGGGGGGGTCCCCTTTCTTCTGCGCCCCTCCTCTGGGTTGCCAGTCCCATGGTCACCCCTTATCTAATTTTTTTCCCTGTCCGGGGCTCGGGAGTCCCTTTTTCCCAACCCACCTCAGTCTGCTCTCACTTCTTGTTTTTTCCCCCTAAACAAACCCCGGTATCGACAAGCCCCTCGGGGGACATTTTCCCCCCAATCACCCCTTTCTATTTCTAAGAAGTCTAAAAAATTCCTTTAACCCCTCCTTCCTTCTTTCACCTCCCCCTTTTACCTTCCCAGTCTCTTTTCCGGGGTTTTTCCCCTTTCCTGGCTCTGTTAAAAGTGGGGGAGGTTCATCCTCCTCCTCGAAATAGGGGGGCCTTCCCCCCATTTTCCCCCCCAAAAGTTTCTTCCTCTTCTGCCCCCCTTCCCAGGTTTTTTTTCCCTTTTTCTGCCCCCTCCCCACTTTCCAGCTCCCTCCACCCTTTCGCCCCCCCCCTTACCTTTGGGTTTAAAAGTCCTTTACATTTTTCCGGGATTTTTACTCAAAACCCCTTTCTTCTTCCATCCCGATTTTTGCCCTCCCATACGTCTCTGAAAATCCGAAACCCCTTGAAGCAATTTCTGAATATATTGCAGAAAAAACAAACCTCCCAAAAGGGGCACTGGGTCCACTCTCTGTTCCCTTTTCTTTTCCCCTTTCCATTCCTTGGGAACCCCCTTTCCTTTACACGGGCACCCGTTCCTTCGCGCTTGAAAAAGTTTTTTTGCTGCCACCCCCCCCTGTGGACCCTTTTTTAACCCCTCTAGTCTGTAGGGACCCTTACCTGTGGGGTTTCAGGGATCTTTTTCGTTGGGCCAAACATTGGGGGTTCCCGTTTACAGTGGGGAAAATACGCGGCCCCCAGGGGTAATCGGGGTGAGCTTCAGGGTGTTACTCTCCCAGTTTGTCCCTTTTGGGGTTTGCTTGGGAGGAACCCAAAAATTTCACTCCCGCTGTAATTTTATCCCATCTCAGGAAAAAATTTAGTATTCTTCAGATCCTTTTTCCCGATGGGGGCCCTTTTTAAAGGGGAAAATGCCCTTCTTCTACGCCCCTAATAAATTTCCCTACCATCATATTTTTCCCTACTTCGCTGGGATTACACAGCAGCCCCAATCCACTTGCAAGGTGGTAAGGGGCTTGTTCTTTTTTATCTCTCTCCTTCTCGGGGATTATCTATCCCCGGGTATTGCCTTTCCCTTTTTTTATCATTTACCGCCACCTGGGTTCTTTTACTTGGCGATTTTAAAAGCCCAATCTTTTTCCCCTTGGGGGGCTCACTGTGAAATTTCCCCTGGGGATTTTAGTTAGACTTTTCCCCTTTCCCCCCCCACCCCCTCCATGTTTTTTAAAAACAGGTACTCGCACCCATTTTGATCCTTGGGGGCTCATACTCTCTCTTGCATCGATTTTCTCATCTGCTCTTCCCCTGCCGCATTAGACTTCACCTGGTTGTTTCCTTTCCCCGGTTTTCATTTACAAGGGAATCATTTCCCAATCATTTTACTTTCCCCTTCATATTCACCCCTCTTTGTAAACCCCTGCGGGGAATTTTTATCAGGAAAAATTTGGAAGGCCCCTTTTCTCACAACTAACTGTTTTTGGAGGTTCCTTCTTTGTCCTCCATTTATGAGCTTTTAAACCCCCTTCTCGTTCCCCCGTTTTAAAACCGCAGCATTTTATTCTATTTCCCAAACTTTGGGCAGGCATTCTCGAAATCATGCCCTTGGTTGGTTTTCCTGCTTTTGCTCGTGCAGTACGGTTTTTAAAGCGCCCGTAGGGGGGAAGGGACTGGTACAATAGAAAAAAAAAAAGAGACTTCTTGATTTTTAAGGGAGAAGCGTGCGATCGCTCGATCACTTTTCCGTGTTTATCTGTGATGCTAAAAAGCACTTGCTGGGGGAGATTTTGTCTCCACCATCCAAACCCCTTTCTTCCCCTATGAGGGCAGTCTGGGAAAAAAAATACGAACACTGGATGGGTAAAAAATTCCCTGACCCGGCCTGTTCTGCGGGTTGCCCGGGATGAATTTTTGCAAAACCCCCCAGAATTTTTTGCCAATGAAATTTGGGATTCATCGGGGTATTTCTCAGGGGGTTCTCTATGCCCCTGTTTTTTTTTCTTTTAAAGTCCCGCCAGGAAAAGTTTGCACCCCTTGGGGCTTTTCTTCTCTCAGAAAGGGACGTATAATGTGGGCCCTTTTTCACTTCAGGAACGGAGGGGAACACCTCAGCTTGCCCGAAACATCAGCAAACTGGGCTTTTCCCAAAACATTTATTTTTAAATATGGGTGCAACATTTACAAACATTAGCCCCTTTCCGTGTTAAATTAAAGCCTTTTTTAATTTTTATTTTGGTCACAAGGAGTTCTTCCCCAGCTGTGGAAAACTGCCCATTGTTCTTTTCCTTTTCCCCCAAACCGGAAATACTTTTGGGCAGGGGCCTCCCCCTAAACCCTTTCCCCTTGCTCTTACCAAATGCAGTTTTTTTAAAGTGATGGGGAACCCCCGGGAAATAGACCCTTTAGTGTGGTATTTAGAGGGCACACAACCGTCAAAATCCCCTCATCAATATGGCTTTTGTAAGGGCCGTTCTACATAGACCCCTTATTTCCCCTTGGAAACGTATTTTGTAATGGCCCCTTTTCGAATAACCACTCAGTTTTTTGCCATATTTTTTGACATTGAGAGGGCATATGACACAACTTGGAGGTATAATATTTTGGCCCAAGCCCCCTCCTTAGGCCTCTGGGCCAAACTACCCCCCCTTCCTTAAAAAAATTTTTAAATTTAAAAAGACATTTCCGTGTTCGGGTTAATAATGTGCTCTCTCCGGACTTTATTCCCCAAACTGAAGGGGTTTCCCCCCGGGATGGTTTTTCTGAACACAAAAACTTTTTTCCTTGGGTATAAAAATTTTTCCCCCTAGTCCCTTTCCCTCCAATGTTTGGGGGATCACTCCTTTTAAGCCCTTTGCTATTGCCTGGGGCAGGCGCTGACTGTCACCTCATTACCCCGTTTCCCCTCCAGCTGGGTATTGGGGCCGTGTTTCCCAAAATTTGGGGCCCCCACACATGGGTTTAAATTTTCCAGTACCAAAAATCGCCAAATTTCTTTCACTAGATGCTCTGTCACCTCCGTTTATCCTTTGTTTCCTCTTGGCTCCCCTATCCCTTTAAAAGTCTTAAAAGTGAGGTTTCTGAGGCCCCCTCTTTGGACCCTTGGTTATCCTGGAAACCTCACATTAAACCCCTCGGAAAAACAACTTGTCACAGCCCGGCCCGAAAACCTTTTTTTAAAAACCCCGGGTTTAAATTTTTTGGTTTGGGGGCTGATGTTCCCAACTCCCCCTTCGCCTACATTCCACCCCCATTTTTTCGAAAAATTGATTATGGGGGACCAGATCTTTTTAGCGAAACCCCTTTTCCCCCCTTTTCCCCTTAGCCCTTTAAACCCCCTTCATCACCAAGGATTATGTTTATGGGCCCTTTGGGGCTTTTCACTCTTTTCCCCCGTTTTAAAAGCCCTGTGCCGAAACAAAGTTCCCTCCTTATCCGATCGCCCTGATGCCCATTGCCTTCGCTACTATGTACGGGTTTTTTTGATCCCCCGCCCAAACCTTCCATTTATAGAATGGTCACCGAATTTAGTAGACATTATTTGTTTTTGCCGCCCTTTTGCCCCCGTCCCCCTTTTCTCCCTGGGCCCACATTTTACTCTTTCCTTCTCTTCAATTACCACCTTTCCCAGTTTATGTAGCAAACTCCTTTTCCCTAAACCCCCCCCCCGGGAAATTCCAGCTGTTCGAGTAAAGTTCTTTCTCACTTTCCCTTTCTCCCAAAGCCCAACTGTTACGGAGAACTCCCACTCTCTTTTTCTTTACCACTTTTTTACTCTCATTCCTCATGCCATTGCATTTTACACAGATGGGTCTATCTTCTGAGGCCCAGGATTCGTAGCGTGTTTCTGGACAGCGATCGTAAAGGGGGGCATTTACATCTTCGGCTAGATTTTTTACGCTGAATTTTATCCAATTTTTGCAGGGGCTTATTTCCCTTTTTGCTCTATGCCTGTGTCATCATTTGTGGGTTTTCCCCGGCTCCCCTTTTGTTTAAGGGTATACAGAAATTTGAATTAAACCCCCAACCCCTTTAAATCCTCCGTATCCAACTTTGGCTAAGCCGCATCTCTACCAAGCATAAAGATATTGTTTTTTGTTGGGTCCCTGGTCATGTTGACGTACAGGGCAGTGAACAGGCAGACACTGCTGCGCCGTCAGCAGTACATGACCTACCAGTTTCATATAAAGGTGTTCCATTTGCGGGTTATTTTGCTGCAATAGCTACCCACCTTCACACCCGTTGGCAACAATGTTGGTCTACTCTGCTCGGCAACAAACTTCAATCTATTAAACCGAGTGTAGGTTACTGGCCGTCTTCTTGTCACCAGTGTCGAGGTTGGGAGACTACTCTCTCCCATCTTTGCATTGGCCATACTCGTCTTACTCATGGATATCTCATGGAGAGGCGCCCTGCTCCTCTCTCTGAGAACTGTCAGGTTCCATTATCGGTCAGCCACATTCTGTTAGACTGCCCACTTTATCAACGAGTCGTCATCGCTCTGCTGCTCTCTCTTTACCTTCTCTTCTCTCTGATGGACCAACCTTTCATCCGGACTCTCTCATTGACTTTTTGACAACAACTGACTTACTTCACAAACTCTGATGATACATTCAGCCCTTTCTACCTCAATCTCTTGTTACCCTCTACCCCCATACTATCCCCTGCCCCACTGTTTTCTGTAACCTACTGATCATCCCTTTCCCCTTCTGCCGCCCAGTACCCTCGCTTCCTTCACTACCCTGAGGTGCTGTATAGCCCTTGTGGCTTAGCACTTCTTTTTGATTATAATAATAATAATAATAATAATAATAATAATAATAATTTGAAGAAAGGTTAAGAGAAATCGGCCTGACCACACTTAAGGACAGGAGGGTTAGGAGAGACATGATAATGACATACAAAATACTGATAAATTAGATACATGTGCAACACTTGGGTATCTTTAATGAGGAAACATTTCGCCACACAGTGGCTTCATCAGTCCATACAAAGGAGAATCGTGAAGAACAGGAGGAGTTTGAGGTAATCAGTCCCTCAGCCTTGAGTTGATGTAGTTAATCCATCAATCTTGAAAAGAATACAGTGTATGTGCAGAGAAGTGGCTTATATACTGTAGGCAGGAGAGGTGCAGCAGTCGTAGGTGGTGACACATTTGTCCAGTGTGGAAGTAGGTCGTGCCCAAGGGTTAGGCAAGTGAAGAATTCCAAAGTCCGACACAGCAGCATCTTGGCATTTTAATACAGTGAATTCTTCGCTTGCCTAACCCTTGGGCACGACCTATTTCCACATTGGATAAATGTGACACCACCTACGACTGCTGCACCTCTCCTGCCTACAGTATATAAGCCACTTCTCCGCACATATGCTGTATTCTTTTCAAGATTGATGGACTAACTACATCAACTCTAGGTTGAGGGACTGATTACCTCAAACTACTCATGTTCTTCACCATTCTCCTTTGTATGGACTGATGAAGCCACTGTGTGGCGAAACGTTTCCTCGCTACCATACTCTGAAAACTTGCCCCATTTCTCCTGTTGTTGCTCTTGCAACATATAAATATATATATATATATATATATATATATATATATATATATATATATATATATATATATATAATATATATATATATATATACACTTAGTTTCTTTTAATTAATCTCTGATATAGAAATTCAAATTTCCTTGTCTGACTGTGAAAAGTTAGATGGAATCTTAATGATAATAGTGTAGCTGATACACTTCAAACACCATTAATATTACCAGAAATATTAATAAGAGAAGTGTGTATAGAAAACTATTGAAGGAAGGAAAAAGTATCAATACTGATGAAAACTGATTGAAAACTATAGGTATAGGAGAAATAGCAATACTGATAGTATAGAAATACTTATAGGACATTTATAAAAATTTTGTTTGTATAAGACAGCCTTTACTTTACATTATAATAATAATAATATCTTCAATATTTCCAGAAAGTGTCACTGCTGATAATAATGTGAGATAAGAGCAGACTTACCCCAGAAGTAAGATTGGTGAGGCAGGTGATTGTTGTATTATCACAAGCTGGAAAATATAAGGTCAGGTTAGGTAAGATTTGTCAGGAAACAGGACAAGTATTTCCTGAGGCTGAACTTAGTCATGTGATGACCAGCCACTGCAACTTTTGGTCGTCTGACCCAGCTCTTCCACTCACTTACCTCTCCACCCTTTTCAAAATTAAGGTTTTAATTATAACTATTTATATATATATATACGCTTAACAATTAGAAAACAGGTGAAATTATTTATAAACATTGGGTCTACGTCCACAGCAGGACTCGAACCTGTTAACTCTCTATCAGAGTCCACTGTATTTTACCACGAGACTAGACCCGCGATAAGTATGGGCGCTTAGCCGTAGCTAAGCGATGTTTCCCCATACCCCCGGACACCATACCCCCGGGAACCATACCCCCGGGCACCATACCCCCGGGCACCATACCCCCGGGAACAATACCCCCCGGACATACCCCCGGGCACCATACCCCGGGGAACCATACCTCTGACACCATACCCCGGACACCATACCCCGGGCACCATACCCCCGGACACCATACCCCTGGCACCATACCCCCGGACACCATACCCTCAGACACCATACCCCGGGCACCATACCCCGGGCACCATACCCCCGGGCACCATACCTCCGGACACCATACCCCGGGCACCATACCCCCTGGCACCATACCCTCGGACACCATACCCCCGGACACCATACCCCCGGACACCATACCCCCGGACACCATACCCCCGGACACCATACCCCCGGGCACCATACCCCGGGCACCATACTCCCGGGCACCATACCCCCGGGCACCATACCCCCGGGCACCATACCCCGGCCACAATACCCCGGGCACCATACTCCCGGACACCATACCCCCGGACACCATACCCCCAGACACCATACCCCCGGACACCATAGCCAGGGCACCATACCCCCGGACACAATACCCCCTGGGACCATACCCACGGGCACCATACCCCCGGGCACCATACCCCCGAACACCATACCCCCGGGCACCATACCCCCGGGCACCATACCCCCGGACACCATACCTCGGACACCATACCCCCGGGCACCATACCCCCGGACACCATACCCCCGGACACCATACCCCCGGGCACCATACCCCCGGGCACCATACCCCCGGCCACCATACTCCCGGACACCATACCCCGGCCACCGTACCCCCGGGCACCATACCCCGGCCACCATACCCCCGGGCACCATACCCCCGGACACCATACCCCCGGACACCATACCCCGGGCACCATACCCTGGACACCATACCCCCGGACACCATACCCCGGACACCATACCTCCG
The DNA here is from genome assembly GCF_026875155.1 of Cherax quadricarinatus. Lineage (NCBI taxonomy): Eukaryota > Metazoa > Arthropoda > Malacostraca > Decapoda > Parastacidae > Cherax > Cherax quadricarinatus. Next base: position 36,527,232 of record NC_069431.1, read on the forward strand.
GGCACCATACCCCCGGGCACCATACCCCGGACACCATACCCCCGGATACCATAACCCGGGCACCATACCCCCGGACACCATACCCCCGGGCACCATACCCTCGGGCACCATACCCCCGGGCACCATATCCCCGGGCACCATACCCCAGGGCACCATACCCCCGGGCACCAAGCTCGTTTTGAAAGTTATTTCATCGAATCCTGGTAAAGTACTGGGCTCTGATGCAGAGTTAGCAGGTTCGAGTCCTGCTGTGCACGTAGAGCCAATGTTTATATATATATATATATATATATATATATATATATATATATATATATATATATATTATATATATATATATTATATATATATATTATAATATATATATATATATATATATATATATATATATATATATATATATATATATATATATATATATATATAAGTTATTTCATCGAATCCTGGTAAAGTACTGGACTCTGATGCAGAGTTAGCAGGTTCGAGTCCTGCTGTGCACGTAGAGCCAATGTTTTATATATATATATATATATATATATATATATTAAAATATATATATATATATATATATATATATATATATATATGTAGGTAGTAGGTTGGTAGACAGCAACCACCCAGGGAAGTACTACCGTCCTGCCAGATGACTGTGAAACAAAAAACCTGTAACTGTTTTGCATGATGGTAGGATTGCTGGTTTCTTTTTCTGTCTCATAAACACGCTAAGATAACAGGGATATCTTGCTACTCCTACTTACACTTTGGTCACACTTCACAGACACGCACATGCATATATATATATATACATACATCTAGGTTTTTCTCCTTTTTCTAAATAGCTCTTGTTTTTTTTATTTCTTCTATTGTCCATGGGGAAGTGGAAAAGAATCTTTCCTCCGTAAGCCATGCGTGTCGTATGAGGCGACTAAAATGCCGGGAGCAATGGGCTAGTAACCCTTCTCCTGTATACAATTACTAAAAAAGAGAAGAAGAAAAAATTTATAAAACTGGGTTGCTTTAAATGTGCGTGGATGTAGTGCGGATGACAAGAAACAGATGATTGCTGATGTTATGAATGAAAAGAAGTTGGATATCCTGGCCCTAAGCGAAACAAAGCTGAAGGGGGTAGGAGAGTTTCAGTGGGGGGAAATAAATGGGATTAAATCTGGAGTATCTGAGAGAGTTAGAGCAAAGGAAGGGGTAGCAGTAATGTTAAATGATCAGTTATGGAAGGAGAAAAGAGAATATGAATGTGTAAATTCAAGAATTATGTGGATTAAAGTAAAGGTTGGATGCGAGAAGTGGGTCATAATAAGCGTGTATGCACCTGGAGAAGAGAGGAATGCAGAGGAGAGAGAGAGATTTTGGGAGATGTTAAGTGAATGTATAGGAGCCTTTGAACCAAGTGAGAGAGTAATTGTGGTAGGGGACTTGAATGCTAAAGTAGGAGAAACTTTTAGAGAGGGTGTGGTAGGTAAGTTTGGGGTGCCAGGTGTAAATGAAAATGGGAGCCCTTTGATTGAACTTTGTATAGAAAGGGGTTTAGTTATAGTAATACATATTTTAAGAAAAAGAGGATAAATAAGTATACACGATATGATGTAGGGCGAAATGACAGTAGTTTGTTGGATTATGTATTGGTAGATAAAAGACTGTTGAGTAGACTTCGGGATGTACATGTTTATAGAGGGGCCACAGATATATCAGATCACTTTCTAGTTGTAGCTACACTGAGAGTAAAAGGTAGATGGGATACAAGGAGAATAGAAGCATCAGGGAAGAGAGAGGTGAAGGTTTATAAACTAAAAGAGGAGGCAGTTAGGGTAAGATATAAACAGCTATTGGAGGATAGATGGGCTAATGAGAGCATAGGCAATGGGGTCGAAGAGGTATGGGGTAGGTTTAAAATGTAGTGTTAGAGTGTTCAGCAGAAGTTTGTGGTTACAGGAAAGTGGGTGCAGGAGGGAAGAGGAGCGATTGGTGGAATGTGATGTAAAGAGAGTAGTAAGGGAGAAAAAGTTAGCATATGAGAAGTTTTTTACAAAGTAGAAGTGATGCAAGGAGGGAAGAGTATATGGAGAAAAAGAGAGAAGTTAGAGAGTGGTGAAGCAATGTAAAAAGAGAGCAAATGAGAGAGTGGTGGAGATGTTATCAACAAATTTTTTGAAAATAAGAAAAAGTTTTGGAGTGAGATTAACAAGTTAAGAAAGCCTAGAGAACAAATGAATTTGTCAGTTAAAAATAGGAGAGGAGGGGTTATTAAATGGAGAGTTAGAGGTATTGGGAAGATGGAAGGAATATTTTGAGGAATTGTTAAATGTTGATGAAGATAGGGAAGCTGTGATTTCGTGTATAGGGCAAGGAGGAATAACATCTTGTAGGAGTGAGGAAGAGCCAGTTGTGAGTGGGGGGGAAGTTCGTGAGGCAGTAGGTAAATGAAAGGGGGTAAGGCAGCCGGGATTGATGGGATAAAGATAGAAATGTTAAAAGCAGGTGGGGATATAGTTTTGGAGTGGTTGGTGCAATTATTTAATAAATGTATGGAAGAGGGTAAGGTACCTAGGGATTGGCAGAGAGCATGATAGTTCCTTTGTATAAAGGCAAAGGGGATAAAAGAGAGTGCAAAAATTATAGGGGGATAAGTCTGTTGAGTGTACCTGGTAAGTGTATGGTAGAGTTATAATTGAAAGAATTAAGAGTAAGACGGAGAATAGGATAGCAGATGAACAAGGAGGCTTTAGGAAAGGTAGGGGGTGTGTGGACCAGGTGTTTACAGTGAAAACATATAAGTGAACAGTATTTAGATAAGGCTAAAGAGGTCTTTGTGGCATTTATGGATTTGGAAAAGGCGTATGACAGGGTGGATAGGGGGGCAATGTGGCAGATGTTGCAAGTGTATGGTGTAGGAGGTAGGTTACTGAAAGCAGTGAAGAGTTTTTACGAGGATAGTGAGGCTCAAGTTAGAGTATGTAGGAAAGAGGGAAATTTTTTCCCAGTAAAAGTAGGCCTTAGACAAGGATGTGTGATGTCACCGTGGTTGTTTAATATATTTATAGATGGGGTTGTAAGAGAAGTAAATGCGAGGGTCTTGGCAAGAGGCGTGGAGTTAAAAGATAAAGAATCACACACAAAGTGGGAGTTGTCACAGCTGCTCTTTGCTGATGACACTGTGCTCTTGGGAGATTCTGAAGAGAAGTTGCAGAGATTGGTGGATGAATTTGGTAGGGTGTGCAAAAGAAGAAAATTAAAGGTGAATACAGGAAAGAGTAAGGTTATGAGGATAACAAAAAGATTAGGTGATGAAAGATTGAATATCAGATTGGAGGGAGAGAGTATGGAGGAGGTGAACGTATTCAGATATTTGGGAGTGGACGTGTCAGCGGATGGGTCTATGAAAGATGAGGTGAATGATGAGGGAAAAAGAGTGAGTGGTGCACTTAGGAGTCTGTGGAGACAAAGAACTTTGTCCTTGGAGGCAAAGAGGGGAATGTATGAGAGTATAGTTTTACCAACGCTCTTATATGGGTGTGAAGCATGGGTGATGAATGTTGCAGCGAGGAGAAGGCTGGAGGCAGTGGAGATGTCATGTCTGAGGGCAATGTGTGGTGTGAATATAATGCAGAGAATTCGTAGTTTGGAAGTTAGGAGGAGGTGCGGGATTACCAAAACTGTTGTCCAGAGGGCTGAGGAAGGGTTGTTGAGGTGGTTCGGACATGTAGAGAGAATGGAGCGAAACAGAATGACTTCAAGAGTGTATCAGTCTGTAGTGGAAGGAAGGCGGGGTAGGGGTCGGCCTAGGAAGGGTTGGAGGGAGGGGGTAAAGGAGGTTTTGTGTGCGAAGGGCTTGGACTTCCAGCAGGCATGCGTGAGCCTGTTTGATAGGAGTGAATGGAGACAAATGGTTTTTAATACTTGACGTGCTGTTGGAGTGTGAGCAAAGTAACATTTATGAAGGGATTCAGGGAAACCGGCAGGCCGGACTTGAGTCCTGGAGATGGGAAGTACAGTGCCTGCACTCTGAAGGAGGGGTGTTAATGTTGCAGTTTAAAAACTGTAGTGTAAAGCACCCTTCTGGCAAGACAGTGATGGAGTGAATGATGGTGAAAGTTTTTCTTTTTCGGGCCACCCTGCCTTGGTGGGAATCGGCCGGTGTGATAATAATAATAATAATAATAATAATATATATATATATATATATATATATATATATATATATATATATTATATATATATATATTATATATATATATATTATATATATAATATATTTCTATTAAATGTACAAGAATACATTAACACTTGCCAAAGAAAAATTTTTAAACTTTATTTTCTTCAATAATTCCTTGATTTTATTCAATAAATTATAATAGTTAAAATAATAATATAATAATACAATAATAATAATAATGTAATTATTATTATTATTATTATTATTATTATTATTATTAGTTATCACTGACAGTGGAAGGTTGCCAGATATTTTTCTTCTTCAGTTTATCTTATTTTTTATTACTCATAACTCGAGAACGATTCATCCAATCGGCTTCAAATTTTCAACAACTCTGTATAGTAACGAGAATCAAATTCGTGAAACAATTAGCATTTTCATGAGTCCCATGAAGTTTGTTCATGGGGCTCGTGAAAATGGGTAACTTCAAGTAATGGCTGATACATTTTAGGGTTAGGATAATACCTTATAAATTTAGTTTACATGCTGGCATATTTGTTTATGTAAAATATTAAAAAAATTGGGAATCGTTGAAATCCATACCATAACTGGAGAATGACTCACCTGATCGGCTTCAAATTTTGACAACTGGTGAGGATTCCTAAACACAAGACTCACACTGCCATTAATTACCATGAGTTCCAAATTTGAAATTTTGCTGAAATAGTTAAAAATCAGTTACTGGGAAATGCTTTTTCTGATAGGCTTCAAACTTATACCGTGTGATTCACTTTCAGTTGTATATTGTGGAAAATTTTGCACTTTTTCCGAAATTATAGGTTAAAAATTTAAAATATAAAGAAAAAAATGGTGCTGATTTGACTCTTAAAATATCTGCGTTTGAAGGAAAGTGGAGAGACGATGTGAGGCAGTTTATTACCTTTGTTACTTGTGATGATTGTGACCACATCTACCTGCAGTTTATTACCTTTGTTACTTGTGATGATTGTGACCACATCTACCTGCAGTTTATTCCTCTTCAAGGGGGGCTACTTGGCGTGGTGAAGAGGCTCTTGGTCTGAGGAATTAGACCTGTCGGTCTCCTTCCTCAGACCGAACCTAATTACCCCCAATGACTCAAGAAATCGTAATGACACGATTGCAAATAAACCATACCCCCGTTCCCTATCCCATCCTCCCCATCCTCCCCTTTTTCCTTTCCTCCTCCTCCTCCCCACCCCTCCCTTTTGCCCTTCCTTTTTGGCCTTTGTTTTTTTTTTTTTTTTTTTTTCCCACAGGCACGCTAGTTCCTAGGTAGGGGAAAGGGTACCGGGGTTCATCCCATTCCGTTGAGGTTCTTGGCGGTGGCGTAGTTTGCCGTGGAATCTGGATTGCCTGGGGATGTCCTGATCCCTCTCCGGTATCCCGGAGGGTGGCTTTGGGTGTCTCTCGGGCGACGGGTGTATCTCTGGAAGCCACCTTTCGGATTCCGGGGGTGGTGGCCGAAGGAGGTATGCTTTGTGGTGGATTTCTGGCCGCCCTCTCTTTTGTCCACCGAGGTAGCTCGGCAGATGTGAGGTTGCTATCCCGGATTGCCGGTTTACTGGCATGATGGGTAGGGTATGGCACGGGTTCCATGCTGCATCTGCGCTACTTGCGGTGCTGAGGTCCTCTTGGGCGCGGAGGGAGATTTCTGGCCCTTTCATTCCTCCTAGGAACTATTCCTCCCCGGTCCCCCCTTTTTTTTATTCTTTTTTATTTTTATTTTCTTTTCTTCTTTCTTTTTTTTCTTAAAAACAAAAAGAAAGAAGTAACCTAACCATGGCAGCCTTAGTCCATGAACCTGCTACCCCCAGGCCCCTTCTTGATACCGCACCCCGTTCTGACCCTGCCTCATGTTTGGACCACTCTTAGGACACTCCTCATGCCTCTGTACCTCTTGCCGGTGCTGTTTCCTCACCCGCTTCAGGTACTGAGGCCTCGACTGACTCCTTCGATTTATCTGACCTTCGGTCTTCTCTGACTATGCTTCCGGCCTCTCCCTCTACGGTGCGGCAATTTTCGAACCGCCGGCCCATTCCACGTCGGACCAACTCTGGTCCCACGCCTAAATGCCAATGACAATTACCTGCTGATGATACTTCTCCACCTTCTCGTTCTTCTCAGAAAAGATCCACACGTCCTTTACTACCTTTCCACGCTCAGTTTCAGACTGCACAATGGACTAAATTCTTCTCTTTACGACCGACTTCCTCTACTGCCTATCTTTCTGATCACAGTATTGGCAAGGCACTCCTACGCCATGTTGGTAAAGATATTTCTTTTCATGCTCTTAAGAGCGGTACGTGCATCATCACTGTACAGAATGCTACCCAGGCTCATGAGCTTTCTCGTCTTTCCCATATCGATACTGTTCCTGTCACTATTGAAAAACATCATTCCCTCAATTCTTGTAGTGGTACCGTCATTCTGCCCAATACCACAGTTCAACAAAATTTCCAGACATGTGGCACTGACATTCTTGAACAGCTGGAACTCCAAGATCTCCCAATCCTCAAGGTAGACACTTACATTCTTCCTGCCCGCGGGTGGAGACGATACCCTAGCAATGTGGCTCGTTTAACTTTTGACAGCCGTGAACTCCCATCCTCAGTATATGTAGCAGGACATCGGTTACAAGTTCGAAAGGTGATCCCTACACCGCAACAGTGTAGAAATTGCTGGCTATTTGGCCATCCAGTGAAATACTGCAGATCTATAGCCGAATGCCCAGTCTGTGGTGCCGATGACCATTCTAATACATCTTGCAATCGCCCTCCCTCTTGCCTTAATTGTCATGAGGCTCACCCTTCGTACTCTCGCCGTTGTCAAGTCTACTTAAACGAGCGGGAAATCCGTTACCTCAAAGAGGCAGGTCTCCCTTATGCCATGGCAGTTTCTCATCTCCGCCTCCAAGGGAGACTACCTCATGTTTCTTATTCCCATGTTTCAAAACTTCCCCCCACTTCTGGTATCCAATCTTCTGCACCCACCTCTGTGGTTACCTCTCCCATAGTCACTCCTGTATCTAATTTTTTTGCTGTCCTCGGCTCAGACGTCCCTACTTCAATGCCTCAGTCTGATCTCGCTTCTTCGTGTTCTCTCTCACAAGCCTCAGTAGCGATGAGATCTCGTATGACACCTCCTCCCAATCGTCTCTCTACTTCTCAAAAGTCAAAAAAAGGTCCGTTAACACCTCCTACCCATCTTCCACCTCCTCATTTTCCCTTCCCTGTCTCTGTACCTGGTTCTCCCCCTCTCACTGGCTTTGTTACAAGTGTAGAGGTTCACCCTCCTCCTCGTACTGTATCTTCCTCCCCTGTTCCCTCCCAAGTTTCTTCCTCTTCTGCCACCTCCCAGGTTTCTGCCTCTTCTGTCCCCTTCTACGCTTCTCCAGTTCCCTCCACCCTTTCGCCCCCCCTACCTTGGTACAGTCCAATACAGTTCCAGTCTTTGCTCATCCTCCCCCTACAATTTCCAATATTGTCTCCCATACGACGTCTCTGAATTCCGAAACACTTGAAGCAATCTCTGAATATATTGCAGAGACCAATCCATCAATGGACACTGATCCACCCTCCGCTCCTTCTCTCTCCTCTGCTCCATCTGCGCAACTCCTTTCTTCACTGCGCACCATTCCTTCACTGCTTGAACGTTTTCCACTGCCTCTGCATGTGGACTTTTCTAACCCCTCTAGTCCTGAGGAACCCTTACCTGCGGATTTCAGGTATCTTTATCATTGCCAATCATGGCCTATTTACAGTGGAATATACGCGGCCTCGGGTAATCGGGGTGAGCTTCAGATGTTACTCTCCCATTTTTTCCCTGTTGGTGTTTGCTTACAGGAACCAAAATTACACTCTGCTGTTATCTCTCCCATCTCAGGCTATAATTTATTGTATTCTTCAGATCCTTTTCCTGATGGGACCTTTAATGAAAGTGCCCTTCTTCTATGCACTGATATTCCGTACCATCAGCTATTTGTTCGTACTTCGCTGCATTACACAGCAGCCTGTATCCACTTGCATAGGTGGCACATGCTCTGTTCTTTATATCTCTCTCCTCGGGCATTATCTATTCCGGATATTGCCTTTCTTGTTTCGTCATTACCGTCACCGATTCTGTTACTTGGCGATTTTAATGCCCACCATTTTCTCTGTGGGGGGGGGGTCTCACTGTGATTCCCGTGGCATTCAGTTAGAGGCTTTTCTTGCCACCCACCCCCTCCATGTTTTAAATACAGGTACTCACACCCATTTTGATCCTCGGACTCACACTCTCTCTTGCATCGATCTCTCAGTCTGCTCTTCCTCCGCAACGTTAGACTTCACTTGGTCTGTTCTCCCGGACTTACATGACAGCGATCATTTCCCAATCATTCTTACTTCCCCTTCATATTCACCACCTTTTCGTATCCCACGCTGGCAATTTGATCAGGCAAATTGGAACCTTTACTCACACCTAACTGTTTTTAGAGAGGTTCCTTCTTCGTCCTCCATCGATGAGCTTTTACACCTTTTCTCGTCCTCTGTTTTAACTGCAGCTTCTAATTGTATACCCCAAACTTCGGGCAGGCATTCTCAGAAATGCATGCCTTGGTGGTCTCCTGCTTGTGCTCGTGCAGTACGTTTGAATCGCGCTGCATGGGGCAGGTACCGGTACAATAGAACCACAGAGAGACTTCTTGATTTTAAGCAGAAGCGTGCGATCGCTCGCCGTGTCATCCGTGACGCTAAACGCACTTGCTGGCGAGATTATGTCTCCACCATCACCTCTGCTTCCTCTGTGAGTGCAGTCTGGAAAAAAGTACGAAAACTGAGTGGTAAATATTCTCCTGACCCGGCTCCTGTTCTGCAGGTTGCCGGTGTTGATATAGCAAACCCACTAGATGTTGCCAATGAAATTGGCAATCATCTAGTCCGTATTTCTCAGGGACTCCATCTATGCCCCTCATTTCTTTCTTCAAAGTCTGCCAGAGAGTTAGCACCCTTGGACTTTTCTTCTCTCAGAGAAGAACAGTATAATGTGCCTTTTACACTTCAAGAACTGGAGGCAACACTCTCAACTTGCCGATCATCTGCAGCTGGGCCCGACGACATTCATATTCGTATGCTACAACATTTACATCAGTCAGCCCTTGCAGTCCTATTACGCCTTTACAATCTTATTTGGTCACAAGGAGTTCTTCCACAGCTGTGGAAATCCGCCATTGTTCTCCCTTTCTGCAAACAAGGCACTACGGGACATGAAGCCTCCCACTATCGTCCCATTGCTCTTACCAGTGCAGTTTGCAAAGTAATGGAACGCCTAGTAAATAGACGTTTAGTGTGGTATTTAGAGACACACAACAGTCTTTCCACTCGTCAATATGGCTTTCGTAAGGGACGTTCTACCATAGACCCCTTACTATGCTTGGATACGTATGTTCGTAATGCCTTTGCGAATAACCACTCAGTTATTGCCATATTTTGACCTTGAGAAGGCATATGACACAACTTGGAGGTATAATATTTTAGCCCAAGCCCACTCCTTAGGCCTTCGAGGCAATCTACCATCCTTCCTTAAGAACTTTTTAACTGACAGACATTTCTGTGTTCGGGTTAATAATGTGCTCTCCCTGGACTTTATCCAAGCTGAAGGTGTCCCCCAGTGATGTGTTCTGAGCACAACACTTTTTCCTCCTTGCTATTAATGATTTGGCCTCTAGTCTTCCATCAAATATTTGGTCATCACTCTATGTTGATGACTTTGCTATTGCCTGTGCAGGCGCTGACTCTCACCTCATTACAGTTTCTCTCCAGCATGCAGTCGACCGTGTTTCCAATTGGGCCACCACACGTGGGTTTAAATTTTCCAGCACTAAAACCCACCAAATTACTTTCACTAGACGCTCTGTCATCTCCGATCATCTTTTGTACCTCTATGGCTCCCGTATCCCTGAACGTGATACATTCAAGTTTCTGGGCCTCCTCTTTGATCGTAGGTTATCCTGGAAACCTCACATTACCTCTCTGAAGGCAACTTGTCACAGCCGGCTGAACCTTCTTAAAACCCTTGCTCATCTTTCATGGGGAGCTGATCGTTGAACTCTCCTTCGCCTACATTCCACCCTTATTTTATCGAAACTTGATTATGGTGACCAGATCTATTCAGTGGCATCTCCTGCTACCCTCTCTAGCCTTAACCCCATTCATCACCAAGGATTATGTTTATGCCTTGGTGCTTTTCGCTCTTACCCTGTCGAGAGCCTCTGTGCAGAAGCAAACGTTCCATCCTTATCCGATCACCGTGATGCCCATTGCCTTCGCTACTATGTACGCTCTCATGATCTCTGCAATCCTTCCATTTAAAGAATGGTCACCGATATTAGTAGACATTCTTTATTTGTTCGCCGCCCCTGTTTACTCCGTCCCTTCTCTCTTCGCCTTCATTCGCTCTTGTCTTCTCTTCAAATACCACCTTTCTATGTTCATGTAGCATCTCACTTTTCCCTACCCCCCTGGGAAGTTCCAGCTGTTCGAGTCTGTTCTTTCTCTCTCCCTTGCTCGAAAGCCCAACCGTCTACGGTCGCTTCCCTCTCTCTTTTTCTTGACCACTTTCACTCTCATTCTCATGCCATTGCAGTGTACACAGATGGCTCTAAGTCTTCTGACGGCGTAGGATTCGCAGCAGTGTTTCCGGACAGCGTCGTACGAGGGCATTTACTATCTTCGGCTAGTATTTTTACTGCTGAATTGTATGCCATCCTTGCAGCTCTTATCCGTATTGCATCTATGCCTGTGTCATCATTTTTTGTTGTCTCAGACTCCCTTAGTGCTTTACAGGCTATACAGAAATTTGATACACCTCACCCCTTAGTCCTCCGTATCCAACTTTGGTTACGCCGCATCTTTACCAAGCATTAAGATATTGTTTTTTGTTGGGTCCCTGGTCATGTTGACGTACAGGGCAATGAACAGGCAGACACTGCTGCACGGTCAGCAGTACATGACCTATCAGTTTCATATAGAGGTATTCCATTTACGCACTATTTTGCTGCAATATCTTCCCACCTTCACACCCGTTGGCAACACCGTTGGTCTACTATGCTCGGCAACAAACTTCAATCTATTAAACCAAGTATAGGTTACTGGCCGTCTTCTTATCACCAGTGTCGAGGTTGGGAGACTACTCTCTCCCATCTTCGCATTGGCCATACTCGTCTTACTCATGGATATCTCATGGAGAGGCGTCTTGCTCCTCTCTGTGAGAATTGCCAAGCTCCATTATCAGTCAGCCACATTCTGTTGGACTGCCCACTTTATCAACGAGCACACAGAATTTACCTCCGTCGTCGTCTTCGCTCCGCTGCTCTCCCTTTATCTTCCCTTCTCGCTGATGGACCCACCTTTCATCCGGACTCTCTCATTGACTTTTTGACAACAACTGACTTACTTCACAAATTCTGATGCATTCAGCCCTTTCTACTTCAATCTCTTGCTACCCTCTACCCCCGTACTATCCCCTGCCCCGCTGTTTTCTGTAACCTACTGATCATCCCTCCTCCCTTCTGCCATCCAATACCCTCACTTCCTTCCCTACCCTGCAGCGCTGTATAGCCCTTGTGGCTTAGCGCTTCTTTTTGATTATAATTATAATAATACCTTCAGTTTATTACCTTTGTTACTTGTGATGATTGTGACCTCATCTACCTTCAGTTTATTACCTTTGTTACTTGTGATGATTGTGACCACATCTACCTTCAGTTTATTACCTTTGTTACTTGTGATGATTGTGACCACATCTACCTTCAGTTTACTACCTTTGTTACTTGTGATGATTGTGACCACATCTACCTGCAGTTTATTACCTTTGTTACTTGTGATGATTGTGACCACATCTACCTGCAGTTTATTACCTTTGTTACTTGTGATGATTGTGACCACATCTACCTGCAGTTTATTACCTTTGTTACTCGTCATGATTGTGACCACATCTTCCTGCAGTTTATTACCTTTGTTACTTGTGATGATTGTGACCACATCTACCTGCAGTTTATTACCTTTGTTACTTGTGATGATTGTGACCACATCTACCTGCAGTTCATTACCTTTGTTACTTGTGATGATTGTGACCACATCTACCTGCAGTTTATTACCTTTGTTACTTGTGATGATTGTGACCACATCTACCTGCAGTTTATTACCTTTGTTACTTGTGATGATTGTGACCACATCTTCCTGCAGTTTATTACCTTTGTTAGTTGTGATGATTGTGACCACATCTACCTGCAGTTCATTACCTTTGTTACTTGCTCAACTATCAAAACTTTGGGGCCCAGTTCCTGGACCCATTGTGTACCACTGTAATCTTTTGACTACCACCCACAGGATGGGTATGGGGTGACTACCGCCCACAGGGCGGGTATGGGGTGACTACCGCCCACAGGACGGGTATGGGGTGGCTACCACCCACAGGATGGGTATGGGGTGACTACCGCCCACAGGACGGGTATGGGGTGACTACCACCCACAGGATGGGTATGGGGTGACTACCGCCCACAGGATGGGTTGTAGACAGCCTTTACTGTCTGCACAGACAGCCCAAGCTGTCTGCCAGCTTAGTTCATATTTCGCACCACTCAGATGCTGCCCTCTGTAGCCAGGCCTCTTGGTGGGCACTCCAGCCTGCCGGCCCTTGCCACGCTCTCACTCTCACAGCGGCCTAGCAGGAAGACACAAGGCCTATTCCTAGCTCTCTCTCGTGGGATGGCCCTGCCCAGGCCATGGGCACAACACACAAGACTGTGTGCCCACCACGACTTAACAATAAAGTAAGAAGCCTCTGAAGATGTATCATTAACCACCTGCTTACAGCCTACCAAACAAACCCATTAAACATTGGTGGAAAGCGGTGGTCGCAGCAGTGTGTTTGCCCAGAGAGAGGAAGGAATGAAGTCATCTTCACTTCATCATCCCATGCAAGAAGCATCCGTCTCTCAACGAGTTATCCTGATGTCGTGTCTGCACGTTTCAGCATCCAGACACAGGTACAAGCAGGATCTAGCCGAAATTTACCGAATTTCTTCGAGAATTGTATGTGGCGTCCCAGTGACCCCACGCTACAGCGTCCCACACTGTTTCTCAAGTCACGTGTTTAGCGTTACTTGTATGTTCTGCTGTTGTTCAGCTCAGTACAGCTGTTTCAGCAAGCCAGAGGTGAGTTTTGTGGTGATTTCTGCGTCCAGTGTGAGTTCTCCACGTGTTTGTGGGAGGAGGAAGTGGCTGCTCCTTGCCTTGCCCTGCTGTACTCTCACACCTCACCAGCCTACCATACACCACTCTCCACTACCCACTCCCTCTGCTGTGTTTTCTGCTGTTTTTCGTGTGATTCATTGCCAGAGCTGTTTATCCGAGTGCCCGAGGCCACTCAAAGCTACGTGGATCACCATGCCACATAGATCATGATGCCACGTGGATCACGATGCCACATGGGTGTGGGTGATGTCACATGGATCTACAAACCACGTGAGTTACCAAGCCAGATGTCCCAGGCCTCATGCTGTGGTCTGCTGCCTGCATCACATTGATGTCACTGACGATGCTGCTGCCCGACTTCATGACGTCACGATGTCTGCCTGACGTCACCTCGAGATGTCTGCTGACGTCACAGTGCTGCTGACGTCACCTCGTGACATCACGCCTGACATCACATGATGTCACATCAAGTGTTCCAGTAATTATTTCAGTATTGTCGAGAAGATTGAGAGAAGATATATGTCGTGTGTTAAATAATTCCTCTCAGTCAGTGTTCTCACATTTTAGTATGTCTTAGTGTCAGTTTTGTGCACAGAAAAGCATCATTTGCTAGGTTAAGCCATGTTGTACCGCATGTACCGCATGTACCGTGGGTGTGTAAAGTTTCCGTGTGTCCAGTGAGGTCTGAGCCAGACCTGAGTAGCACCACTGTGTTAAGTCACTCGTGTGACCAGTGTGTTTGACAGCTATCAGACAGCCCCGAGTGACTGAGCCCTCTTGTACAGAAAGCTTTTATGCTCGTCGCTCGTGATGTTCTGCAGAATCGTACCTGCTACGATTCCCATCGAGATTTGTTTCACTTCACCTCCAGACCTTCAGAGTGCAGTTATATGTAGAGAAACAAGTCTGGGGACGCTTAGACTAACCTCTGCTATAACTCCAACTGCTGAGAGAATGACACTCATCAAGCCGCAGTTAGGCGTGTTGGCAGGTGCTGTGTCAGCCTCGTGTCACAAGCTTCAGTGAGCAGCCTGCACAAAGATGTCACTTTGACTGCTAGCTCGCTCACTGCAGTCTGGTGTATGATGTTATGACTCCCAGATGTTTTGCCCAGTCGTCTCTGCCATGACTCACTCCACAGCTCACTCCACGCTCGCCGGCAGTGACAGCCCAGTGACAGTACCAGTCGAGAAGTGTCCTCCTGAGTCGCTTGCCAGAAGTCCTGCCCAGTTGCAGAGTTTTGTCGATGCCTCACTCGAGGGCACCAGCATGTCATGCCCCAGGTTGAGTGAAAACCTGCAGCGACTCCTACGATGACTGCTTCACCATTCCTGAGGAGACCGTACCCTGTTACGTCACAGCTCAGCCGCAGCCATGTCTCCTGTGTTGCAGTACCTGTCCAGATGCAAGAAGGCATGCAGTGATGCCCATCGACGCTCACTGCCTATGACCACAATGTTTAGCACACCCCACATGTTTTTTCTTCCCTCCCTGTAGGAAGTTTTTTTTCCATGTCCATATATGTTTTTATTTTGTGTTCTGTGCCCTGTTCCTACGAGAGAGAGACCAAGTTTCTTTTACAACCAGTATTGTCGCATCGGGACGACGCACGGTAGGTGGCCGAGCGTATGTAGACAGCCTGTACTGTCTGCACAGACAGCCCATGCTGTCTGCCAGCTTAGTTCATATTTCGCGCCACTCAGATACTGCCCTCTGTAGCCAGGCCTCTCGGTGGGCATGCCAGCCTGCCGGCCCTTACCATGCTCTCACTCTCACAGCAGCCTAGCAGGAAGACACAAGGCCTACTCCTAGCTCTCTCTCTAGTGGGATGGCCCTGCCCGGGACATGGGCACAACACACAAGCCTGTGTACCCACCACGACTTAATAAAGTAAGAAGCCTCTGAAGACGTATCATTTACTCCCCGCTACCAGCCTTACAAATTGTCAACTAGTAAGTGTATCTCATGACTTTATTCAAAAAGAACTAAGCAGGTTAAACCCAACTAAGAGCACAGGCCCTGATAACATCCCGTCTAAGTTCCTAAAAGATGGTGCTTCTGAACTGTCAATCCCTATTGCTCACATAATAAATCTATCAATCACCACTAATACCATACCGGAGGGGTTCAAGGAGGCCAGAGTTACTCCTATCTTCAAGAAAAATAGTAGGTCTGATGTAAGCAACTATAGGCCTGTTAGTATACTCAGTATAATATCTAAAATTCTAGAGAGGGCGGTGTATTCTCAAGTAGTTAAGTACCTTAATAACAACATTCTCCAAAGCTATCAATCGGGCTTTAGAAGATCCTACTCAACCGACACCTCCCTTATTAATCTGATGGATTACCTGAGAACTGAAATGTCAAAGGGGAACCTCATAGGTATGGTAACCTTAGACCTGCAAAAGGCCTTCGATACTGCACTCTTTCCCCATGAGCCAAGGGTCTCTGAGCCTATTACCTGGAGTTTACCTGGAGAGAGTTCCGGGGGTCAACACCCGCACCGCCCGGTCTGTGACCAGGCCTCCTGGTGGATCAGAGCCTGATCAACCAGGCTGTTGCTGCTGGCCGCACGCAAACCAACTTACGAGCCACAGCCCGGCTGGTCAGGTACCGACTTTAGGTGCTTGTCCAGTGCCAGCTTGAAGACTGCCAGGGGTCTATTGGTAATCCCCCTTATGCATTCTGGGAGGCAGTTGAACAGTCTTGGGCCCCTGACACTTATTGTATGGCCTTTTAACGTGCTAGTGACACCCCTGCTTTTCATTGGGGGGATGAAGCATCGTCTGCCAAGTCTTTTGCTATCGTTGTGAGTGCTTTTCGTGTGCAAGTTTGGTACTAGTCCCTCTAGGATTTTCCAGGTGTATATAATCATGTATCTCTCCCGCCTGCGTTCCAGGGAATACAGGTTCAGAAACTTCAAGCGCTCCCAGTAATTGAGGTGTTTTATCTCCGTTATGCGCACAGTGAAGGTTCTCTGTACATTTTCTAGGTCAGCAATTTCACCTGCCTTGAAAGGTTCTGTTAGTGTGCAGCAATATTCCAGCCTAGATAGAACAAGTGACCTGAAGAGAGTCATCATGGGCTTGGCATCCCTAGTTCTGAAGGTTCTCATTATCCATCCTGTCATTTTCCTAGCAGCTGCGATTGATACAATGTTATGGTCCTTGAAGGTGAGACCCTCCGACATGATCACTCCTAGGTCTTTGACGTTGGTTTTTCGCTCTATTTTGTGGCCGGAATTTGTTTTGTACTCTGATGAAGTTCTAATTTCTTCGTGTTTATCTGAGTAATTGAAATTTCTCATAGTTGAACTTCACATTGTTTTCTGCAGCCCACTGAAAGATTTGGTTGATGTCTGACTGGAGCCTTGCAGTGTCTGCAATGGAAGACACTGTCATGCAGATTCGGGTGTCATCTGCAAAGGAAGACACGGTGCTGTGGCTGACATCCTTGTCTATGTCAGATATGAGGATGAGAAACAAGATGGGAGCAAGTACTGTGCCTTGTGCAACAGAGTTTTTCACCGTAGCCGCCTCAGACTTTACTCTGTTGACTACTACTCTTTGTGTTCTGTTTGTGAGGAAGTTATAGATCCATCTACCAACTTTTCCTGTTATTCCTTTAGCACGCATTTTGTGCACTATTATGCCATGGTCACACCTGTCGAAGGCTTTTGCTAAGTCTGTATATGTTACATCTGCATTCTTTTTGTCTTCTAGTGCATCTAGGATCTTGTCGTAGTGATCCAATAGTTGATAACATAAAAGGCACAATACCGTTACTGGAACGATGCACAAATAACCCGCACATAAGAACATAAGAACATAAGAACGAAGGAACACTGCAGAAGGCCTACTGGCCCATGCGAGGCAGGTCCAAGTCCCTACCGGCTTAAGCCAATGCACCCAACCTAGTCAGGTCAGGTCACATTGACTTAAGGGAGGAACACGGCAACCGACCTGTTAGCACAAGCTATCAGGTCTAACTCACACCCACCCACATCTACTCATGTATTTATCCAACCTATTTTTAAAGCTACACAACGTTCTGGCCTCTATAACGGTACTTGGGAGTTTGTTCCACTCATCCACAACTCTATTACCAAACCAGTACTTTCCTATATCCCTCCTGAATCTGAATTTTTCCAACTTAAAACCATTGCTGCGAGTCCTGTCTAGGCTAGATATTTTCAGCACACTATTTACATCCCCTTTATTTATTCCTGTCTTCCACTTATAAACCTCAATCATATCCCCCCTAATTCTACGTCTTTCTAGAGAGTGCAGTTTCAGGGCCCTTAGTCTATCCTCATAGGGAAGGTTCTGATACATGGGATCATCTTTGTCATCCTCCTTTGTACATTTTCCAGAGAATTTATATCCATTCTGTAATACGGTGACCAAAACTGTGCAGCATAATCTAAATGAGGCCTAACCAAGGATGTATAGAGTTGAAGAACAACCTGAGGACTCCTATTATTTATGCTTCTTGATATGAAGCCAAGGATTCTATTAGCTTTATTGCGAACACTTATGCACTGTTGTCTTGGTTTCAGATTACTGCTAACCAGAACTCCTAAATCTTTTTCGCAATTCGTAATATTAAGATCTACATTATTTAGTTTATATGTGGCATGGTTATTGTCCTGTCCAACATTTAGAACTTTGCATTTGTCTATATTAAACTGCATCTGCCACTTCTCCGACCACTGCATCAGTCTATTCAAATCTTCCTGGAGTGCTCGAATGTCCTCGTCAGAATGAATTCGACGGCCTATTTTGGTGTCATCGGCAAACTTGCCGATGTCGCTCTTTATGCCCTCATCTATGTCGTTTATGTAGATTGTGAACAGCAGGGGGCCCAACACTGACCCCTGTGGAACACCGCTCGTGACGCTTCCCCACTCTGATTTCTCCCCATTTATGCAAACTCTCTGCTGCCTATTTGTCAACCATGCCTCTATCCAGGAAAAAATTTCTCCTCCTATTCCATGTGCTTTAATTTTCCTCAATAGTCTCTGATGTGGGACCCTGTCAAAAGCCTTACTGAAGTCCATATACACAATATCATATTCATTACCATGATCTACCTCCTCAAATACCTTAGTGAAAAAAGTTAATAAATTCGTAAGGCAGGAACGCCCCTTTGTAAAACCATGCTGAGATTCGTTGATTAATTTATGCTTTTCAAGGTGGCTACGAACTGCCTCGGCAATTATTGATTCCATAAATTTTCCCACTATGGAGGTTAGGCTATTGGTCTATAGTTCGAAGCTAAGGACCTGTCACCTGTTTTGAAAATAGGTATCACATTTGCCATTTTCCACTTATCTGGCACCATGCCAGTTTGTAGTGATATGTTGAAAAGATTAGCCAAAGGTGTGCTAAGCTCCTCTTTACATTCCTTTAGAACCCTTGCATACAGTTCATCAGGGCCTGGGGATTTGTTAGGTTTTAATTTATCTATTTGCCTAAGGACCATGTCACTTGTGACCCTAATAGTGCACAGTTTATTATCGTCCTGTTCTACATAATTTATCATTACTGGAATATCGCTGGTATCCTCCTGTGTAAAAACTGAGAGGAAGTATGTGTTAAAAATTCTACACATTTCCTTATCACTGTCAGTGAGCTGACCCGAGGAACTTTTGAGTGGGCCTATCTTGTCCCTGATCTTACTTCTGTATACCTGAAAGAATCCTTTTGGGTTAGTCTTCGATTCTCTTGCAACTTTAACCTCATAATCTCTTTTTGCTTTTCTAATTCCCTTTTTTATTTCTCTCTTTAACTGAATATATCGATTTCTTAATTGCCCCTCTCCTCTTTTGATTTGCCTATATATGCCTCTCTTTTGACCAATCAGATATTTTAATCTATTGTTCATCCATTTAGGATCATTCAATAGATTAAAATATCTGATTGGTCAAAAGAGAGGCATATATAGGCAAATCAAAAGAGGAGAGGGGCAATTAAGAAATCGATATATTCAGTTAAAGAGAGAAATAAAAAAGAGAAGATTACGACGATGTCTCGGTCTGACTTGGACAATTTACAAAGTCACACTAACCAGAAGTGGAGCAGGACGGCTATATATAGGCAGGAAGAGGTGGTAGGGGTAGTAGTAGTAGTAGTAGTAGTACAAGAATGGTATATAATACCGACAAGATGAAATTAAGACACATGCACAACACCCAGGCATCCCTATCGTAGACGTTTCGCCATCCAGCCAGCCACTGGATGGCGAAACGTCCACAACAAAGACAACCAGACACCGCACATGTGTCTTAATTTCATCAGTAGTAGTAGTAGTAGTAGTAGTGGTAGTGGTAGAAGTGGGGAATAAGGATGACGAGCCAGGCAAATACAAAGGAAAGGGAGCACTGCAAGAGAGCTAGGTGCCCACAGGGAGCAAGCGTGCAGAGGTGCGTGAAAGGGGAAGTGGTGAAATAAATGAAGAAGGAACGGAAACACGAGACAGAAGAGAGAAAGACAACCCAGAGGAGAAAAAGGAAAGGGAAAGGGGAAGAGTTAGAAGAAGAAAATAAAAATAAAAAATAAAAATGAGGAGTCAGGTTAAGTCACGGGTGTTCTGAAGTTTGGAGAAATTTTACAATGTAGTGGGAGAGGAAGGCATCTACAGAGACGAAGCCAGGGCTGAGATTATACAAGGAAAGTTGTGTATTAGAGAGGATTCAACTAGACGGCGACTGTTTCGAGTTGGAAGTAGGAAGACAGTTTTAGCAGAAGACCAGTCAATAGGATGGCTATGATCTCTGACGTGACAGAAAAGAGCATTGTTAGTGACGGCAAGCCTAACACTATTTTTGTGCTCCCTAAGTCTGTCAGAAAGAGATCGGCCAGTTTCTCCGAAGTATTGAAGAGGACAGGAGGAGCAAGAAATAGAGTAGACACCAGGAACATCTGTAGAGGGAGGAGAGGTATGAACGAGATTAGTGCGATGAGTGTTAGTCTGGCGGAAGGTAAGCTTGATGTCTAAGGGGCGGTAAGAATTGTTGAGATTAGAAAGACTGGAAATGTAGGGAAGGCAGAGGATAGAAGAGTTCCCAGGAGTAGAGAGTTTGGGAGAGAAGAAATTGCATTTAGCACGTGAGAGGGCAGAGTCTATGAAATGGGAGGGTAGCTAAGGGCGGGGAAAACGAATTATGAAAAGTGGAAAATTTTTGCTGGAAGGAACTGAGGATCACAGATGCGGAGGGCACGGGGAAAGAGGGGAATAAGAACACTTTTCTTGACAGGGGAAGCATGATAGGAAAAGTAGTGAATGTACATGCCAGGGGCATAGGTTTTCGGTAAACGGAAAAGGAAAAACCTGTATCTGAGCGGTGGACATGAACATCAAGGAAAGTAAGCAAGTAATTAGATTCCCATTCAGCTTTAAACTTAATGGAAGGGGCAAGATTATTAAGAGCTTCAAGAAAAGATTGGAAGAGACTGGAGTCATGAGGCCACAGAGCAAAGATGTCATCCACATAGCGGAGCCAGAGTGAAGGTTGCACATCGAGGGTAGGAAGAAGAACAGTGTCGAAGTATTCCATGTAAAGATTAGCAAGGACTGAAGAGAGAGGAGAGCCCATAGCGACACCGAAGGTTTGAGAATAATATTTCCACACAGAGGTGGATAAGATCAAGAAAGACATCAGTAGGTATAGGGAGATGTAGAGACCCTTCATGGGATTTTTCTCTAAGGAAATCAAGGACATCATCAAGAGGGACATTGGTGAAGAGGGATTCAACGTCAAGACTAAGCATCTTACAGGTTGGGAGAGAGCAAACCCGTTCAATGAAGCCTTGAGAGTGACGGAGGTGGGCAGGAGAAAAAGTACCAAGAAAGGGAGTGAGGGTTTTGGCCAGCCAAGAAGCAAGAGAATAAGAGACAGAACCTCTAGAGGATATGATAGGACGAAGAGGAATATCAGGTTTATGAGTTTTGGGAAGGCCATAGAAATAGGGAAGAGAGGGACAGATGACACGAAACCGTTGAACAGAGGTCGGAGAGAGTCCTTAGTTTCTTGTTGAAAGTTCTCTTGGCACGATCAAGAGGGTTGGAAACGAGAGGAGTGTAGGTACGGGAGTCATAGAGCAAGACATCAGCTTTTCATTCACTACTTTTCCTATCATGTTTCCCCTGTCAAGAAAAGTGTTCTTATTCCCCTCTTTCCCCGTGCCCTCCGCATCTGTGATCCTCAGTTCCTTCCAGTAGAAATTTCCACTCTTCATAATTCGTTTTCCCGTCTTAGCTACCCTTCCCATTTCATAGACTCTGCCCTCTCATGTGCTAAATGCAATTTCTTCTCTCCCAAACTCTCTACTCCTGGGAACTCTTCTATCCTCTGCCTTCCCTACATTTCCAGTCTTTCTAATCTCAACAATTCTTACCGCCCCTTAGACATCAAGCTTACCTTCCGCCAGACTAACACTCTTTGCACTAATCTCGTTCATACCTCTCCTCCCTCTACAGATGTTCCTGGTGTCTACTCTATTTCTTGCTCCTCCTGTCCTCTTCAATACTTCGGAGAAACTGGTCGATCTCTTTCTGACAGACTTAGGGAGCACAAAAATAGTGTTAGGCTTGCCGACACTAACAATGCTCTTTTCTGTCACGTCAGAGATCATAGCCATCCTATTGACTGGTCTTCTGCTAAAACTGTCTTCCCTACTTCCAACTCGAACAGTCGCCGTCTAGTTGAATCCTCTCTAATACACAACTTTCCTTGTATGAATCTCAGTCCTGGCTTCATCTCTGTAGATGCCTTCCTCTCCCACTACATTGTAAAATGCTCCAAACTTCAGAACACCCGTGACTTAACCTGACTCCTCATTTTTATTTTTTATTTTTATTTTTCTTCTTCTAACTCTTCCCCTTTCCTCTTTCCTTTTTCTCCTCTGGGTTGTCTTTCTCTCTTCTGTCTCGTGTTTCTGTTCCTTCTTCATTTATTTCACCACTTCCCCTTTCACGCACCTCTGTGCGCTTGCTCCCTGTGGGCACCTAGCTCTCTTGCAGTGCTCCCTTTCCTTTGTATTTGACTGGCTCGTCCTCCTTATTCCCCACTTCTACCACTACCACTACTACTACCTCTTCTACTACTACTACTACTACTACTACTACTACTACTACTACTACTACTACTACTACTACTGATGAAATTAAGACACATGTGCGGCGTCTGGTTGTCTTTGTTGTGGACGTTTCGCCATCCAGTGGCTGGCTGGATGGCGAAACGTCTACGATAGGGATGCCTGGGTGTTGCACATGTGTCTTAATTTCATCTTGTCGGTATTATATACCATTCTTGTACTACTACTACTACTACTACTACCACCACCTCTTCCTGCCTATATATAGCCGTCCTGCTCCACTTCTGGTTAGTGTGACTTTGTAAATGGTCCAAGTCGGACCGAAACGTCGTCGTAAGCTTCTCTCTTATGTGCGGGTTATTTGTGTATCCAATAGTTGAGACAGACAGGAGCAACCTGTTCTAAACCCATGTTTCCCTGGGTTGTGTAATTGATGGGTTTCTAGATGGGTAGTGATCTTGCTTCTTAGGACCCTTTCAAAGATTTTTTTGATATGAGATGTTAGTGCTAATGGTCTGTAGTTTTTTGCTATTGCTTTACTGCCCCCCCTTTGTGGAGTGGGGCTATGTCTGTTGTTTTTAGTAACTGTGGGACGACCCCCGTGTCCATGCTCCCTCTCCATAGGATGGTATAAGCTCCTGATAAAGGCTTCTTGCAGTTCTTGATGAACACGGAGTTCCATGAGTCTGGCCCTGGGGCAGAGTGCATGGGCATGTCATTTATCGCCTGTTCGAAGTCATTTGGCGTCAGGATAACATCAGATAGACTTGTGTTAACCAAATTCTGTGGCTCTCTCATAAAAAAATCATTTTGATCTTCGACTCTCTGTCTGGTTAGCGGCTTACTAAAAACTGAGTCATATTGGGACTTGAGTAGCTCACTCATTTCCTTGCTGTCATCTGTGTAGGACCCATCTTGTTTAAGTAGGGGCCCAATACTGGACGTTGTTCTCGACTTTGATTTGGCGTCGGAAAAGAAATACTTAGGGTTTCTTTCGATTTCATTTATGGCTTTTCCTGACTCCTATAAGATTCCTTTAGCTTAAGTTTGATGTTTGCTATTTCTCTGACCAGTGACTCCCTACGCATTTCAGATATATTGGCCTCTTTTAGCCGCTCTTGTTATTCTTTTCTATCGCCTGTAAAGGGAGCGCCTGTCTCTTTCTATTTTACATCTACTCCTCCTTTTTTCTTAAAGGAATATGCCTTGAGCATACATCGAGTGCCACCGAGTTAATCTGTTCTAGGCATAAGTTGGGGTCTGTGTTGCTTAGTCTATCTTCCCAGCTTATATCGGTTAGGACTTGGTTTACTTGGTCCCACTTTATGTTCTTGTTATTGAAGTTGAATTTGGTGAAGGCTCCCTCGTGACTAATCTCATTATGTCGGTCTGGGGCTCCACGCATACATGTCTGAACCTCGATTATGTTGTGATCTGAGTATATTGTTTTTGATATGGTGACATTTTGTATCAGATCATCATTGTTAGTGAAGATGAGGTCTAGTGTATTCTCCAGTCTAGTAGGCTCTATTATTTGCTGGCTTAAATTGAATTTTGTTCAGAGATTTAAAAGCTCGTGTGTGTGTGAGTTCTCGTCCGAGCTGCCTCCTGGTGTTATCACTGCAACAGCATTATTTGCTATATTCCTCCATTTTAGGTGCCTTAAGTTGAAATCCCCCAGGAGCAAGATGTTGGGGGCAGGAGCTGGCAGATTTACCAGACAGTGGTCAATTTTTAACAGCTGTTCCCGGAATTGCTGGGACGTTGCATCCGGAGGCTTGTAGACTACCACAATGACTAGGTTTTGGTTCTCGATCTTTACTGCTAAAACTTCTACTACATCATTTGAGGCATTAAGCAGTTCTGTGCAAATAATGACTCTGCGATATACAGGCCAACCCCCCCCCCTTTTTCCTGTTCACTCTGTCGCATCTGTATAGGTTGTACCCTGGGATCCGTATTTTGTTGTCCAAGTGATCCTTTATGTGGATCTCTGTGAAAGCCACGAACATTGCATTTGCCTCTGCAAGCAGTCCACGGATGAAAGGTATTTTGTTGTTTGTTGCTGGCTTTAGACCCTGTATATTTGCAAAGAAGAATGTCATCGGGCTGGTGGTATTGGTGGTACTGGGGGGACTTTTTTTTCTGGTATTAGTATCTGTATCTGTTGGTTTGGAGTGGAGTCCATCAACTGTGGTTCCACTCCAGGAATGACTGGATTTGGTGTACGATTTCTGCCATTTCCTGCCAGTTTTTTTTCCTTCCAGGCACTAAAAAACCTCTCCCTCTTGAGTGGCTGTGGCTACCCAGGTTTTCCCATGGCCTGGATGTTTTGTATCTTTTTGTCCCCTTTAGATGGTGTGCCTGGCAATTTAAGTTATAGCACAGTCTTTCCTGTACTGAAGAGGGGCACATTTCAGGGTGAAAAAGCTTACAGGAAGGGAGTTTGCATTTTCCTGTTGTCATATGGGTACAGCATTTTCTAGGGTGGTCATAGTTGCACGTCCCATCTGTTTTTCCAGATTTCCCATGTCTGCAGATACCAAGTGCATAGTATGTGCACAGGCTTGGTTTCTGTGACTGTATTCCCTGTTGGTGCATGTTTACCTGTCTCTTTCCTATCCTCACTAGCACTAATAATGGGGCTCTCACCTGTTATTTTTGGTAATGTATCCTCATTAGTGCTAGTGGAGTCCCCTTGTTTGCTATCTCCTTTGGTATTACTAGTTTGTAATATTGGTTTTATCTTGTCCTTGACTACATTTGTTTCCCCAGTACAGCTCCTATCTCCCTCGATGTCATTTATATGCATTCCTTCCTGCGTATATTTACTGACTACCTGGACAGCACCTCCATCCTCACCATTACTGTCTCCCAGGACAGCACCTCCAGCTTCACCATTACTGTCTCCCAGGACAGCACCTCCATCCTCACCATTACTATCTCCCAGGACAGCACCTCCAGCTTCACCATTACTGTCTACCAGGACAGCATCTCCATCCTCACCATTACTGTTTCCCAGGACAGCACCTCCAGCTTCACCATTACTGTCTACCAGGACAGCACTATCAGCCCCACATTTACTGACTACCGGGGCAGCACATCCAGCCTTACAGTTTCTGACTACATGGCCAGCATCAAGGGCGATACCGTCCAGCCCAGACTCTTTATTTTCCCATCTGTTATAGAATGCTTCCAGGTTTTCTATGACGGCTGCTTTGATGTTATCCTCTTTTAATACCAATGTGATTTTAGTCCACAGATTGCTCTCATTTGGGCATACACAAAAACAGTTCTTGGATATCTGCACAAGGGGCGTGACACCAATTTCCACAAAAAATGGCAATTTATCCATGTGGAAGCCCGATTGTTTGATGTCCTGCAGACTACACAGAGCTTCATAATGTGATTTGAATGGCTGATTTACTGTAATTCTACTAGTAACCTCTTGAATATTCTACTAATAACCTCCTTAAAGTGAAGCTCTGGCTATTTGTATTTCTATTTCTAACTGTACTTGTATATTAATACAGCTTACTGGAGAACGTTTGTTTTATATTTATTGTTTGTGTTTGGTAAGGGCGCCTAAAACCCCATCTGTTTACAGTCTGCTTTATTGTCCAACGAATCCGTTTGAAAGTGGTCAAGGGTTCGGACCAGTCAAGGGTTCGGACCAGTCAAGGGTTCGGACCAGTCAAGGGTTCGGACCAGTCAAGGGTTCGGAACCAGCCGGATCTGATCAGTGGGACACTTATTTAAAACATACTGGTCGGTGATTTGGCTATCACATGAAGGAACTACTGGAAATTATATAACCGAGTAATATGTGATTTGATTGATACAAAAGTATAACTTGCGTGTTGAAGAACCGGTGACTGCTGGCAGCTCCTACAATGACGAACGGTCGAGCCTCAAACCTTGTTTATAGATCACTGTATCTAGCTTTTTACGTCTGTGTAATCTAAAAATTGAAAAAAAAAAAACTTAAACCCCATTAACCAACAATAGCAAGAGTATTTCTGCTGAAGGTTTACTTCAGTCCCTATTTTAGGTCTTAGTATATTCTCGTGTGATGTTGAAAAGGTTAGCTGCAGCCATAATCACCCTAGTATCGTCGACTGGCTGTAATCACAATTAATTAACTAACTAATCATGAAATACTTACATGAATATAAAAATAAGTGTTGTTACTACAGTATGATAACAATATAATAATAATAACCCCCATGACAGGTGAAATAGATTCTGTTACTTATGTGTCAGACAAATCACTGGAGGTACTCACGTTTGTCACGGAGACATCCACGTTTTTGGTCTCTGGTTATGTTGAGAGCCTTGAAACAGTTAACACAGGTGGTAGAGTTGTTGCACAGTTGTTCTGTAAGACAATCTTGTGTAAGTCAGGTGTGCCAGACAGGTCGATAAAACAAGCACATAAAACAATAAATATTTTAAATAAGTTTATGTAATGTAATAGTTATTAATATGTAATATAAATCACAGTTCCGTGGCTAAAATGAAATTACAACTGTGGTTCATAGTTACTATAAGTCGTATGTGTTACTTGATAATGTACTTTTACTGGTTTTCATACTATAAACATTACACAGACTAATATAAGAAATATTACGTCTCCTGCGCTCTTATCATCAGTCATCCTCAATTCCTCGACGCTAAACTTTCTAATATTTTCAGTTTTTTCTCTTATCTTGGTTATGCTCCCGGTTTTATAAACTGCCGACTCTCAGGATAAACTGCCTTCTTATCTGTTGAACCCAAGTCTCTTTCATAGTTATATTTCTAATTTCCATAACCTTAATAACAAATTTCATTCTTCGGATATTGAAGTTTGTTTTCCCTAGACAAATACACATATTTATTGCAAATTTTTTCACACATCTCGAATTACTTCGGTATATGTTGATATTTCATGTTCCTCTTCCCCTTTCCAGTACGTAAGTGTAGCAAGCAGCATTATGAGAGTGTCTGGTAATATATAACAAGTGTTTACCTTGCTGACACTAATAACGTTCCTCTCCATCTTGTTCATGGTTATAACCGTCCAATTATATTTATAATTATCTGGTCCTCTGCTAAAGCAATGTTTCACATCTGGGCTTCACACACGCCGTCTTCTTGAATCATATCTCGTACAACACATTTTAACATAAAATCTTAGTCCAGGTTTTGTTTCAGTTGAAGGTTATCTTTCCCAGTACAATGTTAAATGTTTCTTTCTTAAGAATTCAAGTGAATTAAACAACTTAAACTTTTCCCCTCACCTCTTCACCTATCGAGCTACGGGACACCGTAGCTCGATAGCTAGCACAGAATGGACGTGTGACTTTGACCACCCCAGAAAATGCCGTGCCCATATGACAACAGGAAAATGCAACATTCCTGTAAGCTTTTCCACCCTGTAATGTGTCACTCTTGAGTTCAGGAAAATTTGGTAGATGGATGTATAATTTCCTAACAAATAGAACACAAAAAGTAGTAGCCAACAGAGTAAAGTCTGAGGCGGCTACGGTGAAGAGCTCTGTTCCACAAGGCACAGTACTCGCTCCCATATTGTTCCTCATCCTCATATCTGACATAGACAAGGATGTCAGCCACAGCACCGTGTCTTCCTTTGCAGATGACACCCGAATCTGCATGGCAGTGTCCTCCACTGAAGACACTGCAAGGCTCCAGGCGGACGTCAACCAAATCTTTAAATGGGCTACAGAAAACAATATGAAGCTGAATGATGAGAAATTTCAATTACTCCGATATGGTAAATGTGAGGAAATTAAAATTTCATTGGAGTATAAAACAAATTCTAACCGCACAATAGAGCGAAAAACTAACGTCAAAGACCTGGTAGTGATCATGTCGGAGGATCTCACCTTCAAGGACCATAACATTGTATCAATCGCCTCTGCTAGAAAAATGACAGGATGGATAATGAGAACCTTCAAAACTAGGGATGCAAAGCCCACGATGACACTCTTCAGGTCGCTTGTTCTATTTAGGCTGGAATATTGCTGCACACTAACAGCACCTTTCAAAGGAGGTGAAATTGCTGACCTAGAAAATGTACAGAGAACCTTCAGGGCACGCATAACTGAGATAAAACACCTAAATTACTGGGAACGCTTGAGGTTCCTAAACCTGTACTCCTTGGAACGCAGGCGGGAGAGATACATGATTTTATACACCTGGAAAATCCTAGAGGGACTAGTACCGAACTTGCACACGAAAATCACTCACTACGAAAGCAAAAGACTTGGCAGACGATGCACCATCCCCCCAATGAAAAGCAGGGGTGTCACTAGCACGTTAAGAGACCATACAATAAGTGTCAGGGGCCCGAGACTGTTCAACTGCCTCCCAGCACACATAAGGGGGATTACCAACAGACCCCTGGCAGTCTTCAAGCTGGCACTGGACAAGCACCTAAAGTCAGTTCCGGATCAGCCGGGCTGTAGCTCATATGTTGGTTTGCGTGCAGCCAGCAGCAACAGCCTGGTTGATCGGGCTCTGATCCACCAGGAGGCCTGGTCTCAGACCGGGCCGCGGGGGCGTTGACCCCCGGAACTCTCTCCAGGTAAACTCCAGGTACGAAACGTGCATGCGAAAATCACTCCGTACGAAAGCAAAAGACTCGGCAAACGCTGCAACATCCTCGCAAAGAAAAGCAGGGGTGTCACTAGCACGTTAAGAGACAACACAATAAGTCCTAGACTGTTGAACTGCCTCCAAGCATACATACCTGGAGTTTACCTGGAGAGAGTTCCGGGGGTCAACGCTGCGGCATGGTCTGTGACCAGGCCTCCTGGTGGATCAGAGCCTGATCAACCAGGCTGTTACTGCTGGTTGCACGCAATCTAACATACGAGTCACAGCCCGGCTGGTCAGGTACCGACTTAAGGTGCTTGTCGAGTGCCAGCTTGAAGACTGCCAGGGGTCTATTGGTAATCCCCCTTATGTATGCTGGGAGGCAGTTGAACAGTCTCGGGCCCCTGACACTTATTGTATTGTCTCTTAACGTGCTAGTGACCCCCCTGCTTTTCTTTGGGGATGTTGCATCGTCTGCCAAGTTTTTTTGCTTCGTAGTGAGGATTTCGTGTGCAATTCGGTACTAGTCCCTCTGGGTTTTTCCGGGTGTATTAATAAAGTATCTCTCCGCCTGCTTTCCCGGGGAAAATACAAGTTAGGAACCTCAAGCGCTCCCAGAATTTGAGGCGTTTCATCTCCGTTATGCACGCCGTGAAGGTTCTCTGTAATTTTCTGGTCAGCAATTTCACCTGCCTTAAAAGGGCTGTTAGTGTGCAGCAATTTCCACCTAGATAGAACAGTGACCGAAATGCCATCAGGTTTTGGCACCCTAGTTTTTTGAAGGTTCTCATATCTTTCTCTATACATAAAGGCCCTACCGATCATCGCAATTACTAAACCCACACTATTTGCAGAGGGCACTACATACGCCCCTTCTCTCACCCGAGCCCAGCATGTACCCAATATGTAAATACCAAATTTACAGAAAAATCTGCCGGGATGGGGAAATGAAAATTTACACTAAACATTGACAAAATCTACTTTATTTAGTTTGGTAACAAACCACAGACGTCCCTCTTAAATAATATAAACGATGACCCACACAAACCAGAAGGGAAAAATTTTTAGGAATCCCCCTTTAAATAACCCCAAATTTTAAACAATATACAAAAAATTTCCCAAAAAAATTTTCCCAAAACCGTAGGGATACTATCGAAATATGTACATGTTCCACAGCGCCCGGCCTATACACTCCTTATTTACCCCTATCCACCTAGGAATTTTTGCATGGGGTCAAAACAATAAACCATCTCAGACCACTAATTACCCAACAGAAGCGCATCAGAATGATAAATTCCCACTACGGAATACACTCCCCCAATTCAAAACTCTAACCTACTCACCATACAAAACATCCATACTTATTACTGCACCTACTGCATACATAGAACACTTAACTCTGATATTAACCCTCCCCTCAAACATCTCCTTGCCAACCTCAACAGAACACATGACCATAACACAAGGCACAGATCACTCTTTAATGTTCCTCGTGTCCATCTCACGCTATGCTTTTAAAAACTCGATGCACATAAAAGGCCCTAAAATCTGGAATTCATTACCTGTAAATATAAAAGAAACACTGTCTGTTTATAAATTCAAGTCTCTTCTCAAAAATCACTTACTCACCCACAACCAAATAAATACTGAATAATTTTATCTTATAAATTGTATCTCATAAATGTTTCTCATAAATGTATCTCAGTAATGCTTAACCTCAGACCCAATCAAACTTTGTTATTTTTTAATTACATTACCTAACAGAATACTCCATTCTACTGATTGCACAATAACACAGTAAATGACCATATGACCTGTCTTTGTAATACTCATTTGTGCTTAATTGTTATCTGTTTACAATAATGTTTTACCACTGAATATATCATTGCTTAGTTAATCTTAAGTTAATTTTAAGCCTGCCCATAATGCTCTGCATACTTGCGTTGTGCTGGCTTTGGCATGTTGCACATTACTGTATTCCTTTTTTACTTTTTTCTCATCATGTTAAAATAAATAAATAAATAAATAAATAAATAAATAAATAAATAAATAAATAAACCTGTATTTTTTAGATCTGGATTGTACAAGTTATGGCCCTTTAAAGGTGAGATCCTTCGACATGATCACCCCCAGGTTTTTTGACGATGGTTTTTTCGGGGGCCGGGAAATCTTTTTTGTACTCTGTAAAGTTTTAATTTCCTCGTTTTACTATGGGGAGTAATTGAAATTTTCATCGGTGAACTTATATTTTTTTGCACCCCCATTAAAGATTTGGTTGATGTCCCCGGGAGCCTTGCGGTCGCAAAGGAAGACACGTCATGCAGTTTCGGTGCATCTCAAAGGAAAACGGTGCGGGCTGAATCCTTGTCTAGTCAAATTGAGTATAAAAAACAAGATGGGGCGAGTACTGTGCCCTGGGGAAACAGAGTTTTTTCCCCGTAGCCGCCTCAGCTTCTCTTTTGACTACTACTCTTTGTGTTCTGTTTGGGGGAATTAAGATCCATCTACCAACTTTTCCTGTTTTCCTTTTACACCATTTTGTCCTATTACGCCATGCCACACTTGTCAAAGGTTTTTTGAAAAGTCTGTGTATATTACATCTGATTCTTTTTGTTTTCTAGTGCATCTGGCCTTTTGTCGTAGTGATCGATTGTTGAGACAGACACAGCGACCGCTCAAAACCCCATTTTGCCCTGGGTTTGAAAATTATGGGTTTCTAGATGGTGGCGTCTTGCTTCTTGGGGCCCCTTTAAAAGTTTTTTTAAAATAGGGGATGTTAGTGCTATCGGTCTGTAGTTCTTTTTTTAGGCTTTACGCTCCTTTTGTGAGGGGGGTTATGTCCGTTGTTTTTAGTAACTGGGGACACCCCCTGCCCATGCCCTTTCCATAGGAGGAAAAACTCGTGATGGGGTTCTTGCAGTTCTTGATGAACCGGAGTTCCATGATTCGGGGCCCGGGGGCCAAAGTGCATGGGCATGTCATTTATAGCCTGTTCGAAGTCATTTGGCGTCAGTATAAATCAATAGGTTTGTTTTAAATTTCCTAGTCTTCATAAAAAAATAATTTTGATCTTCGACTTCAGAAAAAAAAAAAAAAGGCACAAACCGTGACTAAAACGATACACAAAAAAACCCGCACAAAAGAAGGACTTCGAGGCGTTTGGGTCCGACGGGCCCATTTACGAAGTCACATACCCAAAGTAAAGCAGGAGGGGCTATATATGGGCGGGGAAGAGGTAGTGGTGGTAGTAAATATATGTATGGTATTTGGGGTATTGTAAATGTATATAGTAATTAAAAAGGGACAGTGGGGAACTAAGGAGGGGGGAGCCAGTCAAATTAAAGAAAGGGGAAACGAAAGGGAAGCAGGTGCCCTAGAGGGAGAGCAAGTACACAGAGGGGGGGGGAAGGGGGAAGTATGAAAAAAATAATAAAGGAAAAAACGGACAGAAAAAGACAAAAAAGGAAAAAGGGGAAGGGGGGGAAGGGGGAAAAAGAAAAAAATAGAATCAGGTAAGTAAAGGGGGTTTTCAGAAGTTTCGGCCTTCTCTTGGTTAGCGGCTTGCTAAAAACTAGTCATTTGGGGACTTGAGTAGCTCATTTTTCCTTGCTGTATTGTGTAGGACCCATCTTTTTTTAAGTAGGGGCCCAATATGGACTTTTTCTCGACTTTGATTTAGCATAGGAAAAGAAATCCTTTGGGGTTTTTTCGATTCATTTAGGGTTTTTAGTTGTTCCGCGTTTCCGATCCTAAAGGATTCTTTAGTTTAAAGTTCGGCTTGCATTTCTCTGCCCATGTCTCCCTACGTTTTCAGATATATTGACCTTTTTTAGCCGCTCTGTTTTTTTTTTTCGCGCCTGTAAAGGGAGCGCCTGTTCCCTTTCCTTTTTTCATCTCTCCTCCTTTTTCTAAAGAAATAACCTTGTGTTACATCGAGTGCCACCCCAGTTAATCTGTTTGATAAGTTTGGGGGGTGTTGCTTAGTCACTCACCAAAATTAACGGTTAGGGGTTGGTTTTACTTGGTCCACTTTAAGTTTTTGTTTTTAAGTTGAATTTTTTGAAAGCTCCCCCAGACTAATCTCTTAGTCGGTCTGGGGTCCGGATACCTGCTGAAACCTCGATTTTGTTGTGTTGAGTATATTTTATTTGTATGGGGACATTTCGTACAGACATCGTTGTTAGTAAAAGAGGTCTAGTGTATTCTCCTCTGGGGCTCAATTTTTCTGCGGTTTTAAAATTTAATTTTGTGCGAGATTTAAAAACTCGTGTGTGTGTGATTTTTGTCAGGCTCCTCCTTATTTTCACGCAACCATTTTTTCTTATTCCCCCCTTTTGGTGCCTTAAAATTGAAAACCCCCAGGGCAAGATGTTTGGGGGGAGAGCTGGAATTTTTCCCAAAGTGGTCAATTTTTTAACGCTGTTCCTGGGAATTGCGGGACGTTGCATCCGAGGGTTTTAAAATTCCAAATGACTTTTTGGGGTTTCGGTCCTTTTTTCAAAATTCCCTAATCATTTGAGGGATTTAAGCATTCGTGCAACAAGTGCTCTCATTACGGCCAACTCCCCCCTTTTGCCGTTTATCTGTGCATCGTATAGTTTTAACTGGGGTCCATTTTGTTGTCCAAATGACCCTTTTTTTTGGGTCTCTGTGAAAGCCGCGAACATTTGCCTCTCAAGCAGTCCCCGGGTAAAGGTATTTTTTGTTTTGCGGGTTTAGACCCCGTAATTTGCAAAGAAAATGGCATCGGATGGTGGTATTGGTGGGCTGGGGAGGACTTTTTTTTTTTTGGCGTTAAATTTACTTGGTTTGGATGGAGGCCATCGCTGTGGTTTTTCCACCCAGGGAATACGGGTTTTACTGTACATTTCCCCATTTTTTCCCGTTTTTTTTTTTTTCCGGGACTAAAAAACCCCCTCCCTCTGAGTGGTGTGGCTATCAGTTTTTCCATGGGCCTGGATGTTTTTATTTTTTGCCCCCTTTAGATGGTGTTAAAAGGGAACCGATTCAAAAAGCTTAGAGATCTCCAGTGAATACAAAAAAGGACTGCCCTTCAAGCATCCGGGGCCTGTTACGGGGTTTTCTTTAAAAAGTAGCAGTACCCTTGCCCAAATTTAAACCATTAAAATTTTCAGTATGTTTCCAATAGTGTTTCCCTTCTAGCTTGGACTAAAACTATTTTTTTCCCGAAGACAAAGTTTTCTCTAAGGGTTGTAAAAGTTGTGCTTTAAAATAAGGTGAAAGTATCAATGATGGATTTGTTTTTCCTGTCCACACTTTTTTTTAAACATGCGAGAGGCCACGCTTTTTGGGTTTTCCGAATTTTAAATTAAAATTTTAAACTAAATCCGGGGCTTTCTTGCTCACTTTTTTCCATAGCAAACCAGAAAAAAAGGTATCCCCTCACCCCCTTCTCTAAAAAAAAATGTTCATAATAAGCTCTCATCTTTACTTCAGTGTTTTTATGAAATTTTCTAGAGAAACCTTTTGACGGGGTGAGGGTAAACCCGGTACCCTTTCAGTAAAATGGGTACCTGGGGGGTTAGTCGACGGGTGTGATCGCTTTCCTGAGACAAAACTGACCAAATTTGCGGGAAAGGGCCTCGGCATAACAAGGGTTTTTCTTATAGTAGTATGTCACTGATGTCAGCTATGGTCTGTATACCTTGTAAACTTGTAAAAAATAAAATATTATTTTTAAAAATTTTTCCGGGAGGAAATTTGTAGTTCAGCAAACGGTTTTTTTTCCTGGCTTTGTTAAGTTCCCATGTAAAACATCAGTACGGGAAAGTTCAGAGGGAACACCTCGAAAACAGCTATTGTGGGGTTATGACATGCCAAGAAACAGATATATAAAAATTAAAGATCTATATCATTTTCCCCTAAAAACCAAAAATTTCCCCCAAAAAAACAAAAATGGCAGAGCATTCAAATACAAATCGTGATGAAATATCAAAACCCGGGGGGCGGGCAGAAAAAAGGGAATATTTTCAAGAAAATTTAAATTCACTGGCGACAAACGTAAGGTGCTATGGAAAGTATCGTTTGAAACATTTTATCAGGGGCCAAAATAGTTCATTTTGGTTTCCGCAGGGGGCTTATGTGCGGGAAAAAAACACGGGGAATTACCGGGAAGTATATTTGGAGAGATTTTTCCGGGGGTCAACGCCCCCAACTAAAGGAAAGAAAAAACAGTGGCTCCCATTTTTTCAGGAAACCCTTGAGACAAAGTTGAAATTGATACATTTTCAAGATTTTGAGTCATCATGCTTATCATGAAAATTTAAATATAAAACAATTTCTTTCTAACTCATGTTTCTGGTCACATGAATAAACTGACATGCGAGTTACTTGGACAACAAGGCCACTCCCACGGGATGAAAAAAAATATGAGAATGAAAGAAAGGGGGGAAAACATAGTTTTTTGCAATTTGGTAAAAAAAAATTGTGGCCTTAAATTACAGGTAAAGTTTTTCAAAATATAAACAAATACATTACATAGATTATCATACAAGCAGCAAAAGTGTAAAACCGGGGGGAAAACCCCCCCCCCCCAAAAAAATTCAAGTGAAAAAAATTGCATGAAAAACGTTGGTGAAGCAAAGCCCAAACGTGTAGACCCCCGGGATTGGCAAATTTCAGAAATCCCACTCTGGTGGGGAGGGGTTTAGGGAACGGTATTTGATCTTGTAAACCCAATTTTTCTTTGACACAACCATAAATTTCCCTTACAAAAACAGAAATTTATAAACTGGGAACTCACACGCCATTTGTGGACTTCAAGCCCCTCCATTGTCGGACATTACCTGATTTTTCTTCCCCCTTCAGTGCCAAAACCCTGGATGTTTAAAAAAAAGTTTTACGGATATGTATCCATTTTTATGAGGTATGATTCCACGGACACCTGCAGAACAGAAGGTGGAAAAAAAAAAGTTGAGTCAAATAAAATGTTTCCTCCAAGGGGAAATAAAAGTGAACGGAAACATACAAAAGAAATGAAGAAAAGATTTCCAATTAAAATATCAATTTTTTTTTCAAAAATCGAATATTTCCGCATATACAACAAAAAGCTTACTTATATAAAAAAAATGGGCATTACTATTTAAAGTTACAAAAAATTTTTGAAAATTCTCTTATTGACATAAAAATTGTACCAAAAATTTCAAAAAAAAATTAATTTTTTAATTAAAAAAATGGGAGTGCCCATAACTGGGTTTTTACAGCGGGTGTATTATCACCACAAAAAATTTTAGGGATGACTATGCTGTTATTAAAATCTTTATAGTTACTGTTTCTACTACTACCATACTACCACTTTCTAATTTAAAACCATGCGCAAACAACCCCTAGTACCACCAAGAACCCCTACTACCACTACTATTAACAACCCCTGCTGGAGCAACCCCCTATACCACCAAACCCCTCTACCACTACTATTAACACCAATTTCTGGCCCGCAAACCCCCTAGTACCACCAAAAACCCCTACTACCCCCTAATAAATTTAAAAACCCCTGCTGCAGCAACCACTGTACCACCCCAAAACCAAATACTACCCCTACCATTAACAAACCAAATGGGTGCAGGGAAAAAAAACCCCAAATTTTCCACCAAGACCCACTACTACCACTACTATTAACACCACTGCTGCAGCAAAACCAAATAGTACCCCCCAAGAAACCCACTACCACTTTCTTTAAACCACTGCGCAGCAACCCCTAGTACCCCCAAGACCCCTCAAACCCCTACTATTAAAAAACCACTGCTGCAGCAAAACCCCTAACCACCCAAAACCACTACTACCCTTTTCCATTAAAACCCCAATGCGCAGCAAAAAAAATTGTAAACCCCCAAAACCACTACTACCAAATACTATTAAAAACCACGCTGCAGCAACCCCCTAGTACCACCAAGACCCCCTAATACCACTACTAAAACACCACTGCTTCACAACCCCAGTACCACCCAAAACCACTCTAAACCAAATACTATTAACACCACTGGGTGCAGAACCACTGTACCCCCCAAGACCACTATACCACACTAAATTTAAAACCCTGCTGCAGCAACCATGTACCACCAAAACCACTACACCCACTACCATTAAAACCAATGCCCGCAAACAACCTAGTACCACCAAAAACCCCTACTAACCCCTACTATTAAAAACCACTGCTGCAGCAACCACTAGTCCACCCAAAACCAAATCTAAACCCCCACTATTAACACGACTGCGCAGCAACCACTATTTCCCCCCAAGACCACTACTACCCCTACTATTAACACCACTGCTGCCGCAACCACTAGTACCAAAAAACCACTACTACCACTCCATTAACAGCATGCTGCAGCAACCACTAGTAACCCCCAAGACCACTATACCCCCTAAACCCTTTAAAACCACTGGGTGGAAAACCCAACCAAAAAGTACCACCAAAACCACTACCCACCCACAACCCTAACAGCCCCTTTCTGCAGCAACCACTAGTACCACCTAGAAACCCCTACTAAACCCCTACCAAATTAAAAACCATGCTGAAGCAACCCCTAGTAACACCCCAAGGGCCCCCTACTACCCCTAAATAAATTTAAAACCACTGCCCGCAGCAAAACCCCTAGTTCCAAAAAAAGACGACTACTACCACTACTATTAACACACTGCTGCAGCAACCACTAGTACCCCCTTTTGACCACTACAAACCCCTACCATTAACACCACTGCTGCAGCAACCACTATTACCAACCAAGACCACTACTAAACCCCAACCCTTAACAGCACGCGCGCAACCACTAGTACCCACCCAAAACCACTACTACCACTACCATTAACACCATCTGCTGCAACAACCCAAATAGTACCACCCAAAAACCACTAAATACCACTACTTAAAACCACTGCTGCAGAACCAATAGTACCACCAAGACCCCCTACTACCACAACCCCTTTAACAAACACTGCTGCAGCAAAACCCCTATACCACTTTTCCCCTACTACCACTACCCTTAAAAACCACTGCTGCAAACAACCACTATTTAAAAACCCAAACCCCCTACACCACTTCCCCTTAACCCCCACTGCCCGCCCGTAAACCCCTAGGAAAACCCCCAAAGGGCCCCTAATACCACTACCCCTTAACACCACTGCTGCAAACAAACCCTAGTAAACCCCCAAGACCATTCTAAACCCCTACCATTAAACCACTGCTGCAGCAACCACTAGTACCAAAAAAGACCACTACTACCTATACCATTAAACCATGCTGCAGCAAAACCCCTAGTACCAAACCCAAAACCCACTAATACCTCTACCAAAAACACCCATGCGCAAGGAACCACTATTTCCACCAAAACCACCCACTACCACTACCAAATTTAAAAACCCCTGCTGCGCAACCACTTGTACCACCTGACCAAATACAACCCACCATTAAAAACCCTTTGCAGCCAAACCCCTAAGGGAAACCCCTAGACCACTACAACCAAACCATTAACAAACCCCTGCGGGAGCAACCAAAGGTTTTCCAAAAAAGGGCCCCCTACTCCACTCCATTAACACCACTGCTCGGGAGCAACCAAAAAAGAAACCCCCAAGACCCCTACTACCACACCAATTTAAAACCCCTGCCGTAGCAACCACTTGTACCACCAAACTACTACCCCTTCCATTAAAAAAACCCCCCGTGCAGAACCACTAGTACCAAACCAAACCACTACTACCACTACCATTAACACCACTGCTGCAGCAACCACTTGTACCACCAAGACCACTACTACCACTACCATTAACACCAAGCTGCAGCAACCAAATAGTACCACCTAGGGCCACTACTACAACTCCCCTTAACACCACTGTTGCAAACAACCATAGTACCATTTACCACTACTACCACTACCATTAACCCACTGCTGCACAAAACCCCTGGTTTCCCCAAGACCCCCTACTACCACTACCATTAACACCCCTGCTGCCGGGAACCACTAGTACCACCCAAGGGGCCCCACTACCAAAATAACCCTTAACACCACTGCTGGGAGCAACCCAGGACCCACCCCAAAACCACTACTACAACTACCATTAACACCCCGGGTGCAGCAACCATAGTACCCACCAAGACCACTACTACCCCTTCCATTAACCCACTGCTGCAGCAACCACTATAACCCCCTAGAAAACACTATTACCATACCAAATTTAAAAAACTGCCCGCAGCAACCACAATTTCCACCTAGAGCACTACACCCCTACCCATTAAAAAACACTGCTGCTGCAACCACTAGTACTACCCAAAACCACAAATACCATACCATTAACAAACCCCCTGTGCATCAACCCCTATACCCCCAAGACCACCCACTACCACTAAAAATTAACAAAACTGCCGCAGCAACCCCCTAGAAACCCCCCCAAGCCCTACTACTACAACACCACTGCCCGCAAACAAAACCCCCAGTACCACCAAAAACCATAAATACTACTTACCAAACCCCTGCTTCAGCAGCCACAAATCCCACCAAGGTCATACTACTAACACCACTGCCCGCAGCAAAATATAGTTTCCACCAAGACCACTACTACTTTTAACAAACCCCTGCTTTCCCGCAAACCACTAGTACCAAACCCAAAAAAATACAAATACTAACACCATGCTGCAGCAGCCACTAGTACCCCCAAGGCACTACCCACTAACACCACTGCTGCAGCAACTACTATACCACCAAACCCCTACTATACTAAAACCACTTTCGCAGCAACCACTAGTACCACCCCCAAGGGCCATAAAATAACATTTACTGCTGCAGCAACCCCTATAACCCCCAAAACCACTACTACTAACAACCCCTGCTGCGCAACCACTAGTACCCACAAGACCCCTTCTTTCTAACACCAAAATTTTTCTTGCCAACCACTAGTACCACCAAAAACCAAATACAATAACCCTTCCCCTGCTGAGAACCACTTGTACCAAACCAAAACCACTTCTACTAAAAACCCTGCTGCAGCAACCCCTATACCAAACCCAAGGGGCCACTTCACTAACACCACTGCTGCAGCAACCATAGTCCACCAAACCACTACCCACTTTAAAACACTTTCTGCAGCAACCATAGTAAAACCAAACCCAAGGGCCATACTACTAAATCACTTTCTGCAAACAACCACAAATACCCCCAAAACCACTTTTACAACACCACTGCTGCAGCAACCAAATAAACCCCTAAGACCCCTTACTACATCACCACTGCTGCAGCAAAACCACATTACCCCCCAAAACCACCACTCTACTAACACCACGCTGCAGCAACCACTATACCACAAAGACTACTACTACAACACCCCCGCTGCAGAACCACTATTTCCCCCAAGACCACTTCTACTAACACCAAATGTGCAGCAACAAAATAGAAACCCCCAAGATCCCCTACTAAATAGCACCACTGCTGCAGAAACCCCTAGTTCCACCAAGACCAAATACTAAAACCCAAAACCACTCTGCCCGCAACCACCCCAGTACCACCCCAGATCACTACTAAATACTCCATGCTGCACAACCATAGTACCCCCAAGGGTCATACTACTAGCACCATTGGGTGCAGCATCCACTATACCAAACCCGACCACTTTTACCAAAAACCACGCTGCAG
Source organism: Cherax quadricarinatus (assembly GCF_026875155.1). NCBI lineage: Eukaryota > Metazoa > Arthropoda > Malacostraca > Decapoda > Parastacidae > Cherax > Cherax quadricarinatus. Next base: position 36,568,015 of record NC_069431.1, read on the forward strand.
CAAAACCCCTATTTTTCCCCCAAGAGCACTACTACCACTGCTATTAAAAACCACTGCTGCAGCAACCACTATTTCTACCCAAAACCTCTACTACTAAACAACCCCCTTCACAGCAACCCCCGTAAAACCCCAAAAATCACTTACTAGCCCCACTTCTGGGAGCAACCCCAAATAAACCCCCAAATCCTAATAACCCCTACCATTAACAAACCCCTGCTGCAGCAACCACTATACCACCAAAGACCAAATATACACACCCTGCTGCAGCAAAACCCCTATTAAAACCCCCAAAACCACTACTACCTTTCCATTAACACCACTGGGTGCAGCAAAACCCTATTAAACCAAACCCAAAACCACTACTTTCCACTGCCAATTTAAAACCACTGCTGGGAGCACCCCTAAATACCACCAAGACCACTACTACCACTGCCATTAACACCCTTCTGCAGCAACCACTAGTACCACCCAAACCAACTTCTACAACTTTCCAATTTAAAACCACTGGCCCGCAACCCCTAGTACCACCAAGGGCCAAATTTCCCACTGCCTTAACACCCCTTTTTTCAGCAACCACTAGTAAAAACCAAGACCACTACAAACCCCTGCCATTAAAAACCCCTGCTGCAAACAACCACTGTTTCCAAACCCAAGGGGCCACTCTACCACTCCCATTAACCCCCCTGCTGCAGAGCCACTATTTCCACCAAGACCACAATACCAAATCCCATTAACCCACTGTGCAGCAGCCACAGTACCACCAAAACATGTACTAGACCCCTGCGCAGCAAACCACCCAGTACCAGGAAGGGCCAAATACTACTTTAAAACCACTGCTTTCAGCAACCACAAGTACCCACCAAGACCACTACTTAACCACTCCCCCTTAACAACCCCTGCTGCCCGCAGCCACATACCACCCAAAACACTGTTACAGCAACCCCCCCTGCGCAAACCCCTATTACCACCAAGACCACTATACTAAAAAACCATGCTGAACAACCCTTTACCCCCCAAAACCCCTACTACTAACACCCACTGCTGCAGCAAAACCCTAGTACCCCCAAGGGGCCACTTTCCCAAACCCCTTCCATTAACACCACGCTGCAGCAACCACTAGTACCAAACCCAAAACCCCTACTACCACTCCATTTAAAACCACTGCTGCAAACAGCCACTGTACCACCAAGACACTGCTACTAGCACCCCTGCTGCAGCAACCAATAGTAAACCCGGAAAAAACCAAATACTACTAACAAACCCCTGCTGCACAACCCCAATACCCCCAAGACCACTACTTTCCACTCCCATTAAAACCACTGCTGCAGCAGCCACAAATACCCCCAAGACACTGTTTCTAGGGACCCGTGGCCCGAAACCATATTACCACCCAAAAACCCTACTACAACACCACTGCTGAAACAACCCCATTTCCCGGAAGAAACCCCTACTACTAACACCACTGCTGCGCCCAAACCCCAAGACCACCCAAAACCCTACTACCACTCCCTTTTAAAACCCCTTTCTGCAGCACCATTAGTAAACCCCCAAGACAAAATGTTACTAGCACCCCTTTCTGCAGCAACCACTATTACCCCCCAAAACCCTACTACTAAAACCCCCTGCTGAAAGGGAACCAATTTTACCCAAAACCCAAAACCACTACTACCCAAAAAAACCGTGCTGGGAGCAACCACAAGTACCAAACCAAAAACCCCTACTTTCCCCTCCCCTTAACACCAAATGCTGAGCAACCACTATTACCACCAAGCCACTACTACAACCCACTGCTGAGCAACCACTAGTACCACCCAAATCGCTACTACTAAAAAAACCACTTCTGCAGCAACCACAAGTACCACCAAGGGGCCACTCCCACCCCCCCATTAAACACCACTGGGTTTCCTGCAACCACTAGTTAAAACAAAGACCCCCTACTCCCCAAAGCCATTAACACCACTGGGTGCAGCAAACCCCAAATCCAAAACCCAAAACCCCCTACCCACCAATCCCCCTTAAACCCCCACTGCTGCACAAACCCCTATTTCCACCAAGGGCCCAAAATACTACCACTCCCATTAACAAACCATGCTGCACAGCCACTGTACCAAACCAAGGGCACTGCTTTCACACCACTGCCCGCAGCAACCAAATATTTCCACGAAGACCACTTTAACTAACCCACTGCTGCAGCAACCAAAAGTTCCCCCAAACCAAATACACCACTGCCATTAAACCACTTTCTGCGCAACCCCCTATTACCACCAAGGCCACCCATCCTTTAAAACCACTCTGCAGCAACCACTATTACCAACCCAACCCCCAAATACTAACACCAATGCTTGCAGCAACCACTAGTACCACAAGACCACTACTACCACTGCTTTTAACACCACTGCTGCAGCAACCACTAGTACCACCAAGACCACTACTACCACTCCCATTAACACCACTGCTGCAGCAGCCACTAGTACCACCAAGAGACTGCTACTAGCACCACTGCTGCAGCAACCACTAGTACCACGAAGACCACTACTAATAACACCAGTGCTGCAGCAACCACAAGTACCACCAAGACCACTACTACCACTCCCATTAACACCACTGCTGCAGCAACTACTATTACCACCAAGACCACTACTACTAACACCACTGCTGCAGCAACCACTAGTACCACCAAGATCGCTACTACTAACACGACTGCTGCAGCAACCACAAGTACCACCAAGACCACTACTACCACTCCCATTAACACCACTGCTGCAGCAACCACTAGTACCACCAAGACCACTACTACCACTGCCATTAACACCACTGCTGTAGCAACCACAAGTACCACCAAGACCACTACTACCAGTACCATTAACACCACTGCTTGCAGCAACCACTATTACCACCAAGACCACTACTTACCACTACCATTAACACCACTGCTGCAGTAACCACTAGTACCACCAAGACTACTACTATCACTGCCATCTCTCATTACAGTTGTGACCGGGTGTGGAAGTGTGAATTGCTCAGTACTCTATATGTTCATGACTGTAGCCATGTATAAACGTAAGTAACCATTCTTACAGGATTCATTACCTTTGTATCTTGTGAGTTCATTACCCTTGTACCTAGTTCAGCTATCAAAACTTTGGGGGCCCAGTCCTTGGAGCCGTTACGTACCTTTGTAATCTGTAAATACATTTGTAACTTATCACGATTGTGACCAGACCTACCTGGAGTTCATTACCTTTGTAATTTGTGAGTTCATTACCTTTGTAATTTGTGAGTTTATTACCTTTGTAATTGTGAGTTCATTACCTCTGTAACTTGCTCAGTTATCAAAAGTTTGGAGTCCAGTCCCTGGATCAATTATGTACCTCTGTAATCTTTCGACTACCGCCCACAGGATGGGTATGGGGTGCATAATAAAGATATTAAACTAACACTGCCTTTAAAAACACTATAAGTAATACTACCTCCAATGATCACTGCTACTTAAACTACACTTAAAACAACTACTCATACTACTACTTCTGCTAACATGACCACTATTACTGCTACTATTATTGCTGCTGCTGCCTCAGCTACAAATAAAATCCCTATTACTGCTACCAGTAAGGCTACCACTACTACGACATAAATATTACTGTTGCTACTGTCACTGATGTTTATGTTAATACAGTTAACATTACTGCGGCTACGACTTACCAAGACACGGGCAGCCTCTTCTGTGCCCTCCTTGTCTCCCTCTGTGAGCAGCGACCAGCAGCACTGCAGCAGTCACGAACATAATAATAATCCTCTTCATGGTGATGGTGATGGCTAGAACAGCAACGATTCACTGTCGGGGAAAGAAGTACTGATTGATTTACCAATGAATCTTGTAGATGTTTGCTGCTGGTGGAGGTATTTTGTTTTGTAAAGAGATATATAAAATTCTATTCTTGCTCACTGGCTGGAGCTTTAGATCGTATGACCGATGCCTACCGCTGGCTTTCTAGTCTAATCAGCAAAACAAAAAAAAAAAATAGTATTATATATAAGATGCGATAGATTTTCACCCAATATATCGAGCTAAGACGTGTGGAGGAGAGAGGAGCCTTGTATGTGGGATGCAGTCTACAAGCCTTGCTATGTGGGACGCAGTCTACAAGCCTTGTATGTGGGATGCAGTCTACAAGCCTTGCTATGTGGGATGCACCCAGACAACCTTGCTCAACGAGATATGTGGGATGCACTCTAAAGCCAGAGTATGTGGGATACACTCTAAGAGGGTTCTTTGTGGGGCATTCTAGGGGAGTTGCTGTGTGGGATGCATCATTA
>NC_069431.1:36572831-36692516 GCF_026875155.1 Cherax quadricarinatus
AAAAATTTTAATTTTATAAATTTTAAAAAAAAAATTTTTTTTAAATAAATATAAATATATATATAATATATATTATTATATTATATATATATTATATATATATATATATATTATATATATATATATATATATATATTATATATATTATATATTATTAAATTCTTCCTAAATTCTATTAATTATAAATGGATCTAATATATATAAACCAAAGGAAATATTCATATTATTGTCAAAAGTGCAAAACTTGCCATCCTTCTCCTTAGCTCTTCCATCCATGCTTCGTCTCCAGGCCTATCTTTCTCTGTATTGCTAAGTCTTCTACCTCCCCTCTGGTGATTCCGTTATTTTTGCTAATACACTAGTTATTGTAGTATGTGTGCTTACCTGGAGTTTACGTGGAAAGGGTTTCGGGGGTCAACGCCCCCGCGGCTCGGTCTGAGACCAGGTCTCACAGTGGATCAGGGATTGACAAACCATGTTTGTTTTATGTCTGTTAGAGTGCATTTGTTCATTGTATGTGTGTATTAGAGTGCACGTGTATATGTACTCACCTATTTGTACTCAACTATTTGTGGTTGCAGGGGTCGAGACTCAGCTCCTGGCCCCGCCTTTTCGCTGATCGTTACTAGGTCCTCTCTCTCCCTGCTCCATGAGGTTTATCATACCTCGTCTAAAAGCTATGTATGGTTCCTGCCTCCACTACCTTGCCAGACTATTCCACTTCCTGACAACTCTATGACTGAAGAAATACTTCCTAACATCCCTGTCACTCATCTGAGTATTCAGCTTCCAATTGCGAACCCTTTTTGCTCTGCTCCATCTCTGAGTCCATCTCTCTCTCTCTCTCTCTCTCTCTCTCTCTCTCTCTCTCTCTCTCTCTCTCTCTCTCTCTCTCTCTCTCTCTCTCTCTCTCTCTCTCTCTCTCCCATGTCCACCAATGTGTTAGGTCGATTTCCCTTAGCCTCTCCTTGTACGACAAGCCCCTTAGCCCCAGGACTAGTCTCGTTGCAAACTCTTCCAGTTTCTCTAATTTCTTGACGTGCTTGAGTTTGGGTGTGTGGTCGGGTGTGGGTGTGTGGTCGGGTGTGGGTGTGTGGTCGGGTGTGAGTATGTGTGGTCAGGTGTGGGTGTGTGGTCGGGTGTGAGTATGTGTGGTCAGGTGTGGGTGTGTGGTCGGGTGAGGGTGTGAGAGTGGTAGTAAAAGAGTGAGTGAGGGAGAGTGTGAGGGAGAGTGTGAGTGAGGGAGAGTGTGAGGGAGGGAGTGTGTGAGTGAGGAGTGAGTGAGGGAGAGTGTGAGTGAGGGAGAGTGTAAGTGATAAAAAGTGTGAGTGAGGGAGAGTGTGAGTTTAGGAGAATGTACTAACCTAATTGTGGTAGAAGGGGTCGAGACTCAGCTCCTGGATCCGCCTCTTCACTGACGGCTACTAGGTCCTCTCTCTCCCTGCTTCATGAGCTTTATCATACCTCATCTTAAAGCTATGTATAGTTCCTGCCGCCACTACATCGATTGCCATATTATTTCAATTCCTAACTACTCTATGACTGAAGAAATACTTCCTAACATCCCTTTGACTCATCTGAGTCTTGAGCTTCCAATTGTGACCCCTTGTTTCTGTGTCCCATCTCTGAAACATCCTGTCTCTGTCCACCTTGTCTATTCCACGCAGTATTTTGTATGTTGTTATGATGTCTCCCCTGACCCTCCTGAGGACAGAAGGGTCAGGGGAGAGCTAGTAGCCGTCAGTGAAGAGGCGGATCCAGGAGCTAAGTCTCGACCCCTGCACTTACACTCTCCCTCACTCACTCCTCACTCACACACTTCCTCACTCACACTCTCCTTCACTCACACTCTCCCTCATTCACACTCTCCCTCACTCACACTCCTGTCGTCAGGCCGATTTCCCTTAACCTTTCTTTATAGGACATTACCCTTAGCTCTGGAATTAACCTTGTTGCAAACCGTTGCACTTTCTCTAGTTTCTTGACGTGTTTGACCAGGTGTGGATTCCAATCTGGTGCTGCGTACACAGTGTATAAAGTCTTGAACGATTCCTTACTGAGGTACCGGAACGCTATTCTCTGGTTTGCCAAGCGCCCATATGCTGCAGCAGTTATCTGGTTAATGTGTGCTTCTGGCGATGTACTTGGTATCATACTCACTCCTAGGTCTTTCTCCTTAAGTGAGGTTTGCAGTCTTTGACCTCCAAGCCTATACTCTGACTGCGGTCTTCTTTGCCCTCCTCCGATCTTCATGACTTTGCATTTGGCGGGGTTAAATTCTAGAAGCCAGTTTCTGGACCACGCATCCAGCCTGTCCAGGTCTCTTTGTAGACCTGTCTGGTCCGCGTCTGATTTAATTCTCCTCATTAACTTCACGTCAACTGCAAACAGGGACAATTCTGAGTCTATCCCTTCCGTCATGTCGTTCACATATACCCCTGTGGGAGTGGGAGTGTGAGTGAGGGAGTGTGAGTGAGAGTGTGTGAGTGTTAGTGAGGGAGAGTGTGAGTGAGGGTGACGGAGAGTGTGAGTGAGGGAGACAGTAAATGTGAGTGAGGGAGAGTGAGAGTGTGAGTGGGGGGAGAAATGTGAGGAAGGAGAGTGTGAGTAAGGAAGAGAGTAAATGTAAGTGATGGAGAGTGTGAGTGAGGGAGAGTGTGTGAGAAGTAGAGGTGAGTGTGAGTATTGGAGAGTGTGAGTGAGGGAGAGTCTGAGTGTGAGTGAGGGAGAGTATGAGTGAGGGGTAGTGTGAGTGTGAGTGTGATTGAAAAAGTGAATGAGGGAGGTGTGGTGAGGGAGAGTGAGGGTGGGGAGAGTGGGGTGGGGAGAGTGAGAGTGAGGGGGAGAGTGTGTGAGTGAGGGAGAGTGGGAGTGTGAGTGGGGAGAGAATGTGCGTGAGAGTGTGAGTGAGGAAGAGTGTGAGTGTGAAATGGGGATAGTGTGAGTATGATTGGGGAGGTGAGTGATGAAGATTGTGAGTGAGGGAGAGTATAGGTGAGAGTGAGTGGTGAGTAAAAGGAGAGTGTGAGTGAGGGAGTTGTGTAGTGAGGGAGACTGTGAGTGGGGGAGAGTGTGAGTGAGCGAGTGTGAGTGGGGGAGGTGTGAGTGAGGGGAGAGTGTTCGTGAGGGGAGTGTGAGTGAGGGAGAGTGTGAGTGATGGAGAGTGTGAGTGAGGGAGAATGTGAGTGAGGGAGAGTGTGAGTGAGGGAGAGTGTGAGTGAGGTTTAATGGTGAGTGAGGGGGGTGTGTGAGTGAGGGAGTGTGTGAGTGAGGGAGAGTGTTCGTGAGGGAGAGTGTGAGTGAGGGGGAGTGTGAGTGAGGGAGAGGTGTGAGTGAGGGAGAATGTGAGTGAAGGAGAGTGTGAGTGAGGGAGAGTGTGAGTGAGGTAGAGTGTGAGTGAGGGAGTGTGAGTGAGGGGTGGTGTGAGTGAGGTAGAGTGTGAGTGAGGGGAGTGTGAGTGATGTAGAGTGGAATTTGGGGGGAGTGTGAGTGAGATTTGAGTGTGAGTGAGGGAGAGTGTGAGTGAGGGAGAGTGTGCGTGAGGGAGACTGTGAGTGAGGGAGAGAGTGAGTGAGGGAGAGTGTGAGTGAGGGAGAATGCAAGTGAGGGAGAGTGTGAGTGAGGGAGAGTGTGAGTGAGGGAGAGTGTGAGTGAGGGAGTGTGAGTGAGGGGTGGGGTGAGTGAGATAGAGTGTGGTGAGGGAGAGTGTGAGTGAGGCAGAGTGAGAGGGGGGGAGAGTGTGGGGAGGTAGAGTGTGAGTGAGGGAGAGTGTGAGTGAGGGAGAGTGTGAGTGAGGGGAGAGTGTAAGTGAGGTTAGAGTGTGAGTGAGGTAGAGTGTGAGTGGGAGGGAGAGTGTGAGTGAGGTAGAGTGTGAGTGAGGGGAGGGTGTGAGTGAGGTAGAGTGTGAGTGAGGAAGAGTGTGGATGAGGGGAAGAGTGTGAGTGAGGGAGAGTGTAAGTGAGGTAGAGTGTGGTGAGGTAGAGTGTTTAGGGAGAGTGTGAATGAGGTAGAATGTGAGTGAGGGGGAGTGTGGTGAGGGAGAGTGTGAGAGTGAGTGAGGGAGAGTGTGAGTGTGAGTGAGGGAGTGTGTGAATGAGGGAGTGTGTGAGTGAAGGAGAGTGTGAGTGAGGGAGAGTGTGAGTGAGAAAGATTGTGAGTGACGGAGATTTTTGAGGTTTGAGTGAGGAGAATGTGAATGTGATGAGGGAGAGTGTGAGTGTGAGTGAGGGAGAGTGTGAGTGTGAGTGAAAGGGGGAGTGTGAGTGTGAGTGAGGAATAGTGTGAGTGAGGAAAAGAATGAGTTTTGGGGTGAGGGAGAGTGTGAGGGAGAGTGTGAGGGAGGTGTGAGTGTGAGTGAGGTAGAGTGTGAGTGTGGTGAGGGAGAATGAGGGAGAGTGTGAATGTGAGTGAGGAAGAGTGTGAGTGTGAGTGAGGGAAAGAGTGAGTGTGAGTGAGGGGAGTGTGAGTGAGAGAGAGTGTGAGTGTGAGTGAGGTAGAGTGTGTGAGTGAGGGAGAGTGTGAGGGAGGGAGAGTGTGAGTGAGAAAGAGTGTGGGGAGACGGGAGATTGTGAGTTTGAGTGAGGGAGAATGTGAGTGTGATTGACGGAGAGTGTGAGTGTGAGTGAGGGAGAGTGTGAGTGAGGGAGAGTGTGAGTGTGAGTGAGGAAGAGTGTGAGTGAGGGAAAGAATGAGTGTGAGTGAGGGAGAGTGTGAGTGTGAGGTAGAGTGTGAGTGTGAGTGAGGGAGAGTGTGAGTGAGGGGAGAATGTGAGTGTGAGTGAGAGAGAGTGTGAGTGAGGAAAGTGTGAGTGTGAGTGAGGGAAAGGTGAGTGTGAATGAGGGAGAGTGTGATGTGAGAGAGAGTGTGAGTGTGAGTGAGGTAGAGTGTGTGAGTGAGGGAGAGTGGGGGGGAGGGAGAGTGTGAGTGAGAAAGATTGTAAGTGACGGAGATTGTGAGTTTGAGTGAGGGAGAATGTGAGTGTGAGTGAGGGAGAGTGTGAGTGTGAGTGAGCGAAAGAGTGAGTGTGAGTGAGGGAGAGTGTGAATGCGAGTGAGGGAAAGAATGAGTGTGAGTGAGGGAGAGTGTGAGTGTGAGTGAGGAAGAGTGTGAGTGTGAGTGAGGGAAAGAATGAGTGTGAGTGAGGGAGAGTGTGAGTGAGGGAGAGTGTGAGTGTGAGTGAGGGAGAGTGTGAGTGAGGGAGAATGTGAGCGTGAGTGAGGGAGATGTGAGTGTGGGGTGAGGAAGAGTGTGAGTGTGAGTGAGGGAAAGAGTGAGTGTGAATGAGGGAGAGTGTGAGTGAGAGAGAGTGTGAGTGGGGAGTGAGGTAGAGTGTGTGAGTGAGGGGAGGTGGGGGGAGGAGAGTGTGAGTGAGAAAGATTGTGAGTGACGGAGATTGTGAGTTTGAGTGAGGGGGAATGTGAGTGTGAGTGAGGGAGGAGTGTGAGTGTGAGTGAGCGAAAGAGTGAGTGTGAGTGAGGGAGAGTGTGAGTGCGAGTGAGAGAGTGTGTGAGTGAGGGAGAGCGTGGGGGGGAGGGAGAGTATGAGTGAGGAAAAAGAGTGAGTGTGGTGAGGGAGAGTGTGGTGTGAGTGAGGGAAAGAGTGAGTGTGAGTGAGGGAAAGGGTGAGTGTGAGTGAGGGAGAGTGTGAGTGAGGGAAAGGGTGAGTGTGAGTGAGGCAGAGTGTGAGTGTGAGTGAGGGAGAGTGTGAGTGTGAGTGAGGGAAAGGGTGAGTGTGAGTGAGGCAGAGTGTGAGTGTGAGTGAGGGAGAGTGTGAGTGTGAGTGAGGGAGAGTGTGAGTGTGAGTGAGGGAAAGGGTGAGTGTGAGTGAGGGAGAGTGTGAGTGCGAGTAAGGGGAGTGTGGTGTGAGTGAAGGAGAATGTGGGGTGTGTGTGAGGGAGAGTGTGATGAGTAAGAGAGTTGAGTGGGGAGTGTGAGTGAGGGGAAAGGGTGGGTGTGAGTGAAGGAGAGTGTGAGTGTGAGTGAGGGGAGTGTGTGGAGAGAGAGTGTGAGTTTGAGTGAGAGAGGGAAAGTGAGTGTGAGTGAGGGGGAGTGTGAGTGTGAGTGAGGGAGAGAGCGAGTGTGAGTGAGGGAGAATGTGAGTGTGAGTGAGGGAGAGTGTGAATGCGAGTGTGAGTGAGGGAAGTGTGAGTAAGGAAGAGTGTGAGTGTGATTGAGGGAGAGAGTGGAGGGAGAGAGAATGTGAGTGTGAGTGAGGGAGAGAGTGAGTGTGAGGGAGAGAGTGAGTGTGAATGAGAAAGTGTGTGAGTGTGAGTGAGGGAGAGAGATTGAGTGTGAGTGAGGGAGAGAGTGAGTGTGAGGAAGTGTGAGTGTGAATGAGGGAGAATGGGTGAGGGAGAGTTTATGTGAGAGAGGGAGAGTACTCACCTAATAGTACTCACCTCATTGTGGTTGCAGGGGTCGATACTCAGCTCCTGGCCTCGCCTCTTCACTGACCGCTACTGGGTCCTCCCTCTCCCTACTCCATGAGGTTTATCATACCTCATCTTAAAGCTATGTATAGTTCCTGCCTCTACTACATCGCTTGCCAGACTATTCCACTTCCTAACTACTCTGTGACTGAAGAAATACTTCCTAACATCCCTTTGACTCATCTGAGTCTTCAGCTTCCGATTGTGACCCCTTGTTTCTGTGTCCCATCTCTGGAACATCCTGTCTCTGTCCACCTTGTCTATTCCACGTTGTATTTTGTATGTCGTTATCATGTTTTTTCTGACCCTCCTGTCCTCCAGTGTCGTCAGGCCGATTTCCCTTAATCTTTTTTCATAGGACATTCTCCTGAACTCCGGAACTAACCTTGTTGCAAACCTTTGCACTTTCTCTAATTTTTTGACATGTTTGATCAGGTGTGGGTTCCAAACTGGTGCTGCGTACTCCAGTATGAGCCTAACGTACACTGTGTATAAAGTCTTGAACGATTCCTTACTGAGGTACCGGAACGCTATTCTCACGTTTGCCAGGAGCCCATATGCCGCAGCAGTTATCAGGTTGATGTGTGCTTCCGGAGACATGCTCGGTATTATACTCACCCCAAGATTTTTTTCCTTGCGTGAGATTTGCAGTCTTTGGCCACCTAGATTATACTCTGTCTGCGGTCTTCTTTGCCCTTCATCGGTCTTCGTGGCTTTGCATTTGGGGGGGTTAAATTCGAACAGCCAGTTGCAGGACCACATGTCCAGCCTGTCCAGGTCTCTTTGTAGTCCTGCCTGATCGTATTCTGATTTAATTCTCCTCATTAACTACATATCATCTGCAAACAGGGACATTTCTGAGTCTATCCTTCCAGTCATGTCATTCACATATACCAAAAACAGCACAGGTCCTATGACTGACCCCTGTGGAACTCCCCTCGTCACAGGGGCCCATTGTGATACCTCATCTCCCACTATGACTCGTCGTTGCCTCCCTGTCAGGTATTTTCTGATCCATTGCAGTACCCTTCCTGTTATACGTGCCTGATCCACTAGCTTCTGCACTGATCACTTGTAAGGAACTATGTCGAAGGCCTTCCTGCAGTCCAAGAAAATGCAATCAACCCACACTTCTCTCTCGTGTCATACCTCTGTTACCTCATCATAGAACTCCAGTAGGTTTGTGACACAGGATTCGCCTTCCATAAATCCGTGCTGGTTGGCGTTGATACTCTTGTTCCGTTCCAGGTGCTCCTCCACTCTCCTCCTGATAAACTTCTCCATGACTTTGCATACTATACACGTCAGTGACACTGATCTATAGTTTAGTGGCTCTTTTCTGTCTCATTTTTTAAATATGGTACTACATTAGCCGTCTTCCATACTTCAGGTTTCAAGGGATGTGTTGAAGATTGTAGTTAGTGGCACACACAGTATTTCTGCTCCCTCTCTAAGAACCTATGGGGAGATGTTGTCTGGTTTCATTGCCTTTGAGGTATCAAAGTCCCTTAGCAGCTTCTTCACCTCCTCCTCAGTTGTGTGTATGTATTCCAACACTTGTTGGTATATTCCTTGTTTGTATACCCCTTTGTTCTGTCCACCCAGAGGCCTTCCTGTCTCCACCGTAAATACTTCCTTAAATCTCATGTTGAGCTCCTCGTATACCTCTTGATCGTTTCTGGTGAATTCCCCACCTTCTTTCCTCAGCCTTATCACCTGGCCTTTTACTGTTGTCTTCCTCCTAATGTGGCTATACAGCAGTTTCGGGTCAGACTTGAGTTTCGATGTTATGTCGTTTTCATACTATCGCTGGGCCTCCCTCCTTATCTGTGCATACTCGTTTCTGGTTCTCCGACTAATCTCTTTGTTTTCCTGGGTCCTTTGCTTCCTGTACCTTTTCCATTCTCTGGTGCACTTAGTTTTTACCTATCTACACCTTTGGGTAAACCAAGGACTTGTTTTGGTCTTCCCATCATTTTTATTGCCCTTGGGAATAAGCTTTTCCTCTGCCTCCTTGCATTTTGTTGTTATGTATTCCATCATTTCATTTACTGACTTTCCTTCCTCACTGAACCTCCTGCAGTAAATTCCTCATATCTGTGTATTCCTCCCTTTTATATTTTGATTTTTCCCATTCAACTCCCGTTTCCCTCTCCACCTGCAACTTTATGATCCCCATGTGGCTCCAGGTTTTCCTATTTGATCTCCCTGTGGTTGAAATCACCCATAACCAGTAATTTTGCTCTGCTCAAGTGAGCTCTTCTTTGAACCTCAGCCAATGTGTCCACCATTGCTCTGTTGCTCTCTTCATATTCCTCTCCTTGCCTCCTGTAGTTCTGTAGTGGATTATACATTACTGCAATGACTACCTTATGTTCCTAGAGAGAAGTGTACTTACTATGTAATCCCTTCCTCCAATTTCGTCCATGCCTTCCATTTCCTAAAATCTTCATCGGTTTTTATGAGCAGTGCAACCCCTCCTTCACCTCTGCTGCTTCTATCTTTCCTCAGGATCTGATATCCTGGTGGGAAGATTGCGTCTGTTATTGTCTCAGTGAGTTCCGTTTCTGTAATTGCTATGATGTCTGGGGACTTCTCATTGATTCTTTCATGCCACTCTTCAAATTTATTCTCTGTTCCATCAGCGTTCGTGTACCAAACCTTCAACTTCTTTTTCTAAAACTGTGACCCTGGTAAAAGATTGGGGTTGGGGGATCGAAAGCTCTGGCGGGGGCCTATGGGGGGCTGTGGTGCAGGTGGGGGCAGAGTTCCCATAACGGGTTGCTGTAGGGGTGAGGTTTGTGGTGTGGGGAGTGGGGACGGAGGGATCAGTGTGTGAGTGTCGGTTTAGATTGTACATTTGCCTTGGGTTTGTCACGGTTGGATTCCTTCTGTGGGTGTTTCAGAAGGGTGTGCTTGCTTTTCCACCTGCATCTGGGTTCTTCTGCTCCTCTTTGTCATTTCCTCTCGTCCCTCCTTTCGTTTTTGTACTCTTTCAGTATCATCCTTTCCTCTTGTGTTCTGTCTCGATCGAGGTACACACTCTGGTACTCTTGTTTGTCTCTCAGTCGTACTTTCTCCTGCAGTATCATGGTTTGAGTTGATTCTGCATTGAAAATTACTTTGAGAGGCCATTTCTGTCCCTTGCAAACCACCCAATTCTCTGAAAATTTGCCACCTGGGTCGTGTCGACCTCACCTATTGCTTTCATAATACCTATAATCACATTTTTCTCCTCCTGTTTCCTTTCATCGTAGGTTTCCCCTTCAACTTCCTGGAACCCATAGACAAAACCTGATCTTTCCCTTTCCTCTTCCCACTGTGTCTCCCATTGCATCCTCTGAGGTGTTTTAGTTCTTTCCATTGGAGCATTCCTTCCTTCAGTCCCTTCCCTGGCTGAGGCCCTATGCTCAATGGACTGTCTTTCCTGCTCAGTTGTTCCTGGCCCCAGCAGGTGTCTATTAGAGTCTCTGCATTTGTCATTGCCTCTTCATTGTCTTCAGACCTCTCATATTTTCCTAGTGTGCTCCTCATCTTTGCCTTGGCCCCATGTGGGTCTGGTAGGGCCCTTGTATACAGTATAGCAACTTTGCTCCCTTCAGGCCACTTGTCTGTGCCTGATGCAGAAGTTCCTGATTTTATGTCTGTACTGTCATTTATCTCTTTTAGCTGTTTCAGTTTTCTTGGTTCCTCTTCTAAGCATTGTATCTTAGCTTTTGCTACTATGGCTTGTTGCTCCCACTTCCTGCTCTCTGCAGCTATCCTCTCCTCCATTTTCCTGCCAAGTTCATCTAGTTTCCTTCCCCAGTCTTCCTCCCTTTTTTTGAGCTCTGCCTCCCAATCTTCCCTCCCAGGTTCCTCCACCAGATCCCTGGTTCTTTGCCTTTTTGGGTAACCCGTTGTGCCCCAGAACAAGCCTGTGAACTTTTGACTGGGTGTTTGTGTTAGATGGGTATTCTGTGTATGTGAGTGTGTGTGTGTACTTACCTATATGTACTCACCTATACGTGGTTGCAGGGGTCGATTCATGGCTCCTGTCTCCACCTCTTCATTGGTCAAAACTAAGTCACTCTCTCACTGCTCCATGAGCATTATCATACGTCTTCTTAAAGCTATGTATGGAATTTGCCTCCACTACTTTACTCTCCAGATTCCACTTCCTGACAACTCTAAGGCTAAAGAAATACTTCCTAACATGCCTATGACTCTTATGGGTTTTCAACTTTCAACTGTGGCCCCTTGTTCCTGTATCCCATCTTTGAAAAATTCGAGCCCTGTCTACCTTTTCAATTCCTCTTACTATTTTATATGTCGTTATCAAGTCCCCCTATCCCTACTATCCTCTAGTATCATCAGGTTGAGTTCCCTTAATCTCTTCTCGTAAGACATACCCTTCAGTTCCAGGACTAATCTTATTGCAAACTTTTGCACTTTCTCCAATTTCTTGACGTGTTTGACTAAGTGTGGGTTCCATATTAGTGCTGCATACTCCAGTATGGGCCTGACGTACATGGTGTTCAATGTCGTGAATGAATCCTTACTCAGATGTGGAAATGCTATTCCCTGGTTTGCCACACCCCTTATGGTGCAGCAGTTATTTCATTGATGTGTGCCTCAGGGGATATGTTCGTTATAATGCTTACCTCAAGATCTTTTTCTTTAAGTGACGTTTGCAGCCTTTGATCCCCTAACCTGTACTCTGCCTGCGGTCTTCTTTGTCCTTCCCCAGCCTTCATGACTTCGCACTTACTGGTGTTAAACTCCAGCAGCCATTTGTCGGATCAGTCTTGCAGTTTGTCCACATACGTTTGTAATCATAGTTGATCCTCACCAGCTTGTGTGTGTGTGTGTGTGTGCTTCCAAATTTGTTTCCGTACACGTGTACACTCATTCGCATGGCCTTCATACTCAATGGTTTAGGGACACACAGTTCGCCTGAGTGAGAGAAAGAGTATATAACCACTGGTTTAATGAGCGTATCAACTCGTATGTTATACTCTTCTACAAATCATCGTGAATTCTGGGTTTTTGATGCTTGGAAGGCACGTCAAGGGTACATTTGTAAGCGTCCTCAAGAACCGGAATTAGGAGGTTAGAGGATTCAGGTATATAAGAGCACTGTTCAGGTGATCTTGTCAGACAGTGTGTAACATCCAGTGAAGTTCCAAATTTCCATTACTGGTGAGTATTGTACTGATCCATCTGACAGTGAACATAGGGAGTAGAGAAAGAAGACTTCTTCACATCGTAGCGCAAGTGTCTAAGTTAAACACCACTTCACTTTGTGTAGATTTTTTTTTTTTGTACTGCCTGAGTCTTTTCAACATTGTTAGCTTTGTATTGTATGAATGCAGAGAGAGTGAATGTAGGGATCCAGAGTGTGTGTAGTGAATGTTGGGATCTCAGAGAGAGTGAATGTAGGGATACGATGAGGTGGAATGTAGTTATCCAGAGAGAGTGAATGTAGGGATCCAGAGGAGCAAGTGACATTGTAGTTATCCAGAGAGAGTGAATGTAGGGATCCTGGGAGGTGAATGTAGTTATCCGATGAGAGTGAATGTAGGGATCCAGAGAGAGTGTATGTAGGGATCCAGAGGAGAGTGTATTTGTAGGGATCCAGAGAGAGTGAATGTAGGGACCAGAGAGAGGAATGTAGGGTCCTGAGAGAAGAGTGAATGTAGTTATCCAGAGGAGAGTGAAATGTAGGGATTCCAGAGAGAGTGTTGTAGGTTCCAGGAGAGAGTGTAGTGCAGGGATCCAGAGAGAGTGAATGTAGGGTTCAAGAGTGACTGAGTGCAGGGATCCAGTGATGAGTGAATGTAGGGATCAAGAGAGACTGAGTGCAGGTTCAGAGAGAGTGAATGTAGGGATTCCAGAGAGAGTGATATGTTGTTATCCAGAGTGAGTGAATGTAGGGATCCACAGAGAGGGAATGTAGGGATCCAGAGAGATGAATGTAGGGACCAGAGGGACTGAATTGCAGGGATCCAAAGAGAATGAATGTTGAGATCAGAGGACTGGAATGTTGAGATCCTCAAAGGAATTTATGTAGGGATCCAGCAGAGAGTGAATGTTGGGGTTCCATGATAAAATTGAATGTGGGATCAAGAGAGATGAATACAGGGACACCAGAGAGAGTGGATGTAGAGGAAATCCAGGAGAGAGTGATATGTAGGGGATCCAGCTGAGTGTGAATGTAGGAATCCAGAGCGAGTGAATGTGGAAATCATGAGAGAGTGAATGTGTGGATAAGAGAGAGTGAATGGGTAGGGATTCAGAGAGTGAACTGTATGGGATACTCAGAGAGAGTGAATGTAGGGATCCAGAGAGAGTGAATGAAGGGATTTCAGGAGAGTGAATGTTGGTATCCAGAGAGAGGTGAATTGTAGTTATCCAGAGCTGAGTGAATTGTAGGTGATACAGATATGAGTGTATGTAGGGACCCAGGGGACTGAATGCAGGGATCCAAAGAGAATGAATGTTGAGATTCAGAGGGACTGAATGTAGAGATCCAGAAAGAATTAATGTAGGGATCCAGAGACAGTGAATGTAGGGATCGAGAGCGAGTGAATGAAGGGGTAAAGAGAGAGTGAATGTAGGGATCCAGAGAGAGTGAATATAGGGATCCAGAGATTAGATTGAATGTAGGGATCCAGAGAAGTGAATTGTAGGGATCCGGAGAAAAAATGAATGCAGGATTTCAGAAAAAGTGTAAGTAGGGATTCAGAAAGAGTGAATGTACTGATCCACAGAGAATGAATATAGGGATCCAGAGAAAGTGAATGTAAGGATGCAGAGAGAGTGAATGTAGGGATCCAGAGAGAGTGAATATAGGGATCCACAGAGAGTGAATATAGGGATGCAGAGAGAGCGAATGTAGGGATCCAGATAGAGTGAATATAGGGAACCAAAGAGAGTGAATATAGGCATCCAGAGAGAGTGAATATAGGGATGCAGACAGAGTGAATGTAGGGATCGAGAGAGAGTGAATATAGGAATCCAGAGAGAGTGAATTTTAGGGATCCAGGGGAGAGTGAATTAGGGATCCAGAGAGAGTGAATGTAAGGATCCACAGAGAGTGAATGTAGGGATCTAGAGATTGAATATAGGGATCCAGAGAGAGTGAATATAGGGATGCAGAGAAAGTGAATATAGGGATCCAGAGAGAGTGAATGTAGGGATCCAGAGAGAGTGAATGTAGGGATCCAGAGAGAGTGAATATAGGGCCAGGAGACTGAATAGGGATGCAGAGAGAGTGAATGTAGGGATCCAGAGAGAGTGAATGTAGGGATCCAGAGAGAGTGAATTACGGATCCAGAGAAAGTGAATATAAGGATCCAGAGAGAGTGAATATAAGGATCCAGAGAGAGTGAATATAAGGATACAGAGAGAGTGAATATAAGGATACAGAGAGAGTGAATATAAGGATCCAGAGAGAGTGAATATAAGGATCTGAGAGAGTGAATATAAGGATCCTGAGAGAGTGAATATAAGGATCCTGAGAGAGTGAATATAAGGATCCAGAGAGAGTGAATATAAGGATCCTGAGGAGTGAACTATAAGGGATCCTGAGAGAGTGAATATAAGGATCCAGAGAGAGTGAATATAAGGATCCTGAGAGAGTGAATATAAGGATCCTGAGAGAGTGAATATAAGGATCCTGAGAGAGTGAATATAAGGATTCCAGGAGAGAGAATATAGGATGCTGAGAAGTGGAATATAAAGGATATGAGAGAGTGAATATAAGGATCCAGAGAGAGAAGTGAATAAAGGAACCTGAGAGAGAGAATAAAAGGATCCTGAAGAAGTGACTATAAGGTTCCTGAGAGACGTGATATAGGATCCTGACGAGTGAATTTAAGGATCCTGAGAGAGTGATATAAGGGATCCTGAGAGAGTGTTATATGGATATGAGCGAGTGGAATATAAGGATCCTGATAGAGGTATATAAGGATCCTGAGAGAGTGATATAAGGATCCTGGAGAGTGAATATTAGGATCCAGAGCGAGTGGAAAGAAGGTTCCTGGAGTGTGATTTAAGGTTCTTGGAGCGAGTGAATTAAGGATCATGAGAGAGTGTAATTTAATGATCCTGTGAGGAGTGAATATAAGGATCCTGAGAGAGTGATATAAGGATCATGAGACAGGAATATAGTAATGAGAGAGTGAATATAGAATACGGAGGGAGTGAATATTAGGATCCAGAGGGAGTGAAATTTAAGTCAGCTGCAGGTAAGTGTGCATCTGTCAGCTGCGGCAACTGTTATGCAATTCAGCAGGCTGCGGTGGTAATCTGTGCATCAGTCAGCTGCGGTAACTGTTGCATCAGTCAGCTGCGGTAACTGTTGCATCAGTCAGCTGCGGTAACTGTTGCATCCGTCTGCTGCGGTTACTGTTGATCAGTCAGCTGCGGTAATGTTGCATCAGTCAGCTTCGGAACTGTTGCATAAGTCAGCTTGAGGTAACTGTTCATCAGTCATTGCTGGTTTGTTGCATCAGTCAGCTGCGGTAACTGTTGCATTTAGTCAGCTGCGGTTACTGTTGCCTCAGTCAGCTGCGGTAATGTTGCATCAGTCAGCTGCGGGTAACTGTTGAATCGTCATCTGCGGGTAAACTGTAGCATAGTCAAGCTGTTTCGGTATCTTTTGCATCAGGCAGCTGCGGTAATGTTAACATCGTCAGTGCGGTAACTGTTGCAATCAGTCAGCTGCGGTAAAATGTTTTTCATCAGTCAGCTGCGGATAACTGTTTCATCAGTCAGCTGCTCCGGTCAATGTATGCATCTGTCAGCTGCGGTAACTGTCTGCTCAGTCAGCTGCGGTAACTGTTTTTCATCAGTCAGCTGCGGTAACTGTTGCAATCATTCAGCTGCGGTAACTGTTGCATCAGTCATCTGCGGTAACTGTTGCTTAGTCAGCTGCGGTAACAGTTGCTCAGCTCAGCTGCGGTAAAGGTTGCATCAGTCAGCTTCGTAACTGTTGCATCAGTCAGCTGCGGTAATGTTGCATCAGTCAGCTGCGGAACTGTTGCATCATTCAGCGCGGTAAATGTTGCATTCAGTCCTGCAGCGGTAAACTGATGCATCAGGGCAGCCGCGGTAACTGTTGCATCAGTCAGTGCGGTAACTGTTGCAACAGGCAGTGCGGTAACGGTTGCATCAGTAAGCTGCGGTAACTGTTGCATCAGTCAGCTGCGGGGGTAAACTGTAGCACAGTCAGCGGCCGCTAACTGTTGCATCAGTCTGTGCTTTACTGTTCATCAGTCAGCTGCGGTAACTGTGCATCAGTCAGCTGAGGAAACTGTTGCACAGTCAGCTGCGGTAAACGTTGCATCAGTCAGCTCGGTAAATACTGTTGTACAGTCAATCGGTAATGTTGCATCGAGTTAACTGCGGTTGACTGTTGCATCAGTCTGCTGCTGGTAGCTGTTGCATCAGTCAGCTGCGGTAACTGTAGCTTTTCCATCAGTCAGCTCCGTAAACTGTTTGCTCATCAGGTTCTAGCTGCGGTAACTGTTATGCATCAGTCAGCTGCGGTAACTCGTGTCTTCAGTCAGCTGCGGTTCTGTTGCATTCAGTTCAGTGCGGTAAAACTGTTGCAACAGTCAGCTACTGTTACTGTTGCATCTGTCTGCTCCGGTAACTGTTGCATCAGTCAGCGGCGGTAAATAGTTGCATCAGACAGAAAAAACCTTGCTGGTAACTCAGTTTCAACAGTCAGTCCGTAACTGTTGCTTCAGGTCAGCTGCGGTTAACTGTTGCATCAGTCAGCTGCGGTAACTGTTGCATCAGTAGATTCGGTATACGTTGAGTCAATCAGGTCAGCTTGCGGTAACTGTTGCATCAGTTCAGCTGCGGTATACTGTTGGCATCAGTCGGCCAGCGGTATGTTGCAACAGTCAGCTACGGTAACTGTTGCATCAGTCAGCTGGCGGTAAATGTTGCAAACAGTCAGCTCCTGTAACTGTTGATCAGTAGGGTGCGGTATCTGTTTGCATTCAGTCGCTGCGGTGCGGTAACTGTTGCATCAGTCAGCTGCGGTAACAGTTGCATCAGTCAGCTACTGTAACTGTTTGCATCGTAGGCTTGCGGTCACTGTTGCATCAGTCAAGCTGGGTAACTGTAGCAACAGCCAGCTCCTGTAACTGTTGCATCATGTCAGCTGCGGTAACTGTTGCATCAGTCAGCTGCGGTAACTGTTGCATCAGTCAGCTCCGGTAACTGTTGCATCAGTCAGCTGCGGTAACTGTTGCATCAGTCAGCTGCGGTAAAATGTTGAATCAGTCAGCGGGTAACTGTTGCCATCAGTCAGCTGCTGGTAACTGTTGCATCATCAGCTGCGGAACTGTTGCATCAGTCTGCTGCGGTAACTGTAGCATAGTCAGCTGCGGTAACTGTTGCTCTGTCAGCTGCGGTAACTGTTGCATCAGTCAGCTGCGGTAACTGTAGAATCAGTCAGATCCGGTAAACTGTTGCATCTGTAAGATGCGGTAACTGTTGCATCTGTCAGCTTGCGGTAACTGTTGCATCAGTCAGCTCTTGGTAAATGTGGCATAAGTCAGCTGCGGTAACTGTTGCAAAACAGTCAGCTCCTGCTAACTGTTGCATTCAGTCAGCTGCGGTAACTGTTGCATCAGTCAGCTGCGTAACTATTGCACATAGTCAGCTGCGGTTAATGTTGCATCAGTCAGCTGCGGTAATCTGTTGCATCTGTCAGCTGCGGTCGAACTGTAGATCAGTCAGCTGCGGGTATCTGTTGCATCTGTCGCTGCGGTTAACTGTAGCTTCGTGTCAGCTGCGGTAAACTGTTGCATCCGTCAGATCCGGTTAACTGTTGCATCTGTCAGGCGGTAAACTGTTGCCATCAGTCAGCATTTTTCGGAGGGCGGTTACTTGTTGCAACAGTAGTCTCTGGTAAACTGTTGCATCAGTCAGCTTGCGGTAAATGTTGCAAAGGTCAGTCTGTAACTGTGGCATCAGTCTGTGCGGTTAACTGTTGCTCAGACAGCTGCGGTAACTGTTGCATCAGTCAGCTGGCGGTAACTTTGATCAGTCAGCTGCGGTAACTGTTGCATCAGTCAGCTGCGGTTAAATGTTGCATTCAGTCAGCTGCGGTAAACCTGTTGCATCAGTCAGCTGCGGTAACTGTTTGCATCAGTCAGCTCCGGTAACTGGTTGATCAGTCAGCTGCGGTAACTGTTGATAGTCAGCTGCGGTAAATGTTGCAACAGTCAGCTCTGTAACTGTTGCATCAGTCCAGCTGCGGTAACTGTTGCTCAGTCAAGCTGGCGGTAACTGTGCATCAGTCAGCTGCGGTAAATGTTGGCATCTGTCAGCTGCGGTAACTGTTTGCATCAGGTCAGCTGCGGTAACTGTACTGTGCTTCAGTCAGCTGCCGGTAACTGTTGCATCAGTCAGCTCGGTAACTGTTGCATCAGTCTGATCGGTACTGTTGCATCAGTCCAGCTGCGGTAATGTTGCATCAGTCAGCTGCGGTAACTGTTGCATCAGTCAGCTGCGGGAACTGTTGCATCAGTCAGCTAGGTACTGTTGCATCAGTCAGCTGCGGTTACTGTTGACATCAAGTCAGGCTGCGGTAACTGTAGCATCAGTCAGCTGCGGTAACTGTTTTGATCAGTCAGATGCGGTAAATGTTTTCATCAGTCAGCTGCGGTAAAACTGTTGCATTCAGTCAGTGCCGGTAATGTTACATCAGTCAGCTGCTGGTAACTGTTGATTCAGTCAGCTGCGGTAATGTTAATCAGTCAGATGCGGTATCTGTTGCATCTGTCACTAGGTAAACTGTTGCCTTTCAGTCAGCTCCGGTAACTGTAGCATCAGTCAACTGCGGTAACGTTGCAACAGTCAGCTCGGTAATGTTGCATCAGTCAGCTACAGTGGACTGTTGCAACAGTCAGCTCGGTAACTGTTGCAACAGTCATCTCCGGTAACTGTTGCATCAGTTAGCTGCGGTAAACTGTTGCAACAGTCAGCTCCGGTGGTAACTGGTTTGCATCAGTCAGCTCCGGTAACGTTGCTGTCGGTTGTGGGGGTTCGGTAGGAGCTTGTTGGATAAGGTAAACTTCATTTGTTGGATGGTTAACACTATTGGTCTGGACTGGGTAATGGGAGATGGAGCCAGCCTGCCGTTCCTGCTTCTATGATGCTATGCGTCGTCTGAGGCCGAGGGTAGCTCGTCTCACTCGCTCCGCTGCATGCATGCGTCATACAGATCACAGGGCCTAAGGGATTCGTTATATAAACAATAGATGGTACTAAATGCTATATAATCTATGCCATTACAACACATGTAAAGGAGGATCAGCAAAAACTATGCTGACAGCTGGTTCAGGTTACGTAAGTCGTCTGAATGGATTTTCGGAGCCAAAGAGAGTGAAATGTAAGGATTCAGAGAGAGTGAAAGATGGATCAGAGAGAGTAGAATGTAGGATCAGGAGAGTGAATGCTAGGGAATCAGAGAGGGCATGAATGTAAGGATGAAGATAGAGTGAATGTAAGGATCCAGGTGAGAGTGAATGTAAGGATCAGAAGAGATTGAATGCAGGATCCAGATAGAGTGAATGTGGAATTCAGTGAGAGTGAACGAAGGGATCCAGAGAGGAGAGTGGTGCAGGGGTTCAGTAGAGAGTGAATGTAGGGATCCACAGAGTGATTGTAGGGAACAGAGTAACACTGAATATATAGATAGTGAGAGTGCAATAGGGAATCAGAGAGGAGTTGAAGAGGGATAGGATTCAGAGAGGAGTGAATGTAGGGATCCAGAGAGATGAGTGAAATGTAGGGATCAGTGAAGGAGAGTGAATGTAGGGATCAAGAGAGAGTGAATGAAAGGATAAAGAGACAGTGAATGTAGGAATCAGAGAGAGTGAATGTAGGGATCCTGAGAGAGTGCTGTAGGTATCAGAGAGGTGAATGTATGGATGAGAGAGAGTGAATGTAGGGATCCAGAGATAGGGAATGTAGGGATCCGAGAGAGTGATGTAGGGCTCCAGAGAGAGTGGAATGTAGGAATTCCAGAGCGAATGAAAGTAGGGGGATCAGAGAGAGTGAATGTAGGGATCCGAGAGAGTGAATTGTAGGATTAGAGAGAGTGAATGTAGGGCTCAGAGAGAGTGACTGTAGGGGATCATAGAGAGTGAATGTAGGAATCCAGAGAAGAGTGAATGTAGGGATCAGAGGGGTGAATCTTGGATCTATCGAGAGAGAGAGAGGTAGGGATAGTGAGAGGGTGAATGTATGGATCTGAGAGAGTGAATGTAGGAATCCAGAGAAAGTGAATGTAGAGACAGGAGAGCGTGAATGAATTATCAAGAGAGAGCTAATATGAAGATCACCGAGAATGAAAGTATGATCTGAGCGAGTGAATGTAGGCTATGAAGAGTGTATGTAGGGATCAAGAGGGTGACTGTTTGGATCAGAGAGAGCGAATGTAGGATCAGAGAGGTGAATGTAGGATCGAGAAATGAATGTAAATATCAGAGAGAGCGAAAATAAAGATCAAGAGATGAGTAAGAAAGAGAGAGTGAATGTAGGGATCAGAGAGGTGAATTTTGAAGAGAGAGAAATGTGGATCCAGAGAGAGTGAATGTTGGGATTAGAGAGAGTGAAATAGGCTCAGAGAGAGTAAACACAGAGACCAGAAAGAGGTGAATGTGGGAGATATAGGAGAGTGATGAAGTATTAGATTAATGAGTGTAGGATCTGGAGAGTGAATGTAAGGATCAGAGAGTATGAATGTAAAGATCCAGAGTGAACTGAATGTGTAATCCAAGACGAATGAATGTCAGGATCAAGAGAGTGATGTATAGGGATCAGAGAGAGGAATGTAAGGATCCGAGAGAGTGAATGTAAGGATCGAGAGGAGAGGTGAATGGGAAGGATAAAAGAGAGTGATGTAAGGAACAGTGAGAGTGAATGTGGGATCAGAGAGGAATGTAAGATCGATTGAGAGTGAAATTAGGAACAGAGGTGAGTGATGTAGGGATTCCAAGGAGAGGAGAGTGAATGTGAGTATCAGAGAGAAAGAATAAGGATCAAGAGAGAGGAATCGTAGTATCCGGAGAGAATGAATGTGAGGAATAGAGAGGGTGAATAAGGGGTGGGAAAGAGAGGTGAATGTAAGGTCAGAGAGAGTGATTGTAAGGATCAAGAGAGAGGTGAATGTAAGGAGTGCAGAGAGAGGGAATGTAAGGAACAAGAGAGAGTGAAATGTAAGGATCCGAGAGCTGAATGTAAGATTAGAGCAGAGTTTGAATGTAGGCTCAGAGAGAGTGATGAGGGATCAAGGAGAGTGAATGGTAGAGATGGGGTGTGACTGTAGGAAATCAGAGGAGTGAATGAGGAACCAGAGAGAGTGACTTTAAAATCTAGAGAGAGTGAATGTAGGATAGAGAGGAGTGAATGTAAAGGATCAGCGAGAGTGATTGTGAGGATCAGAGAGAGTGAATAGAGAAGTCAGAGAGTGTGAATGTAAGGATCCAGAGAGAGTGAATTAAGGATCCAGAGTGAGTGACTGTGAGGAACAGAGAGGAGTGAATATAGAATTCCAGAGAGAGTGAATGAAAGGATCCAGAGAGAGTGAATGTAAGGATCCAGAGAGAGTGAATGCAAGGATCCAGGGAGTGTGAATGTAAGGATTGGACAGAGTGAAATTGTAGGATCAGGGAAGATGATGTAAGATAGAGAGTGTGAATGTTAAAGACCCAGAGAGAGAGAATGTAAGGATCCAGAGAGAGTGAATGTAGGGATCCAAGGAGAGTGAATGTGAGGATTCAGAGAGAGTGAATGTAAGGATCCAGAGAGAGTGAATGTAGGGTTCATGGAGAGTGAATGGAGAATCCTAGAGAGAGTGAATGTAAGGATCAAGGGAGAAGTGAATGAAGGAACAGAGGAGAATGAAAGTGAGGATCAGAGAGGTGAATGTAGGAATTAGAGAGTGTGAATGTAAGGATTTAGAGAGGGTTGTAAAGAGGATCGAAAGAGAGTGAATTGTAAGGTTCAAGAGGAGGGAATGTAAGGATCAGAGAGAGTGAATGTAGAATAGGGAGAGTGCATGTAAGGATAGAGAGAGTATGAATGTATGGATCCATGAGAGTGTGAATGTAAGGATCCATAGAGAGTGGAATGAAGGGATCAAGGAGGAGTGAATGTAGAGATCAGAGAAGTGAATATAGGATCCAGAGGAATGCATGTAGGGATTCAGAGGAGATTGAATGTAGGGATACACAGAGAGTGATGTAGGGATCCAGAAGAGTGAAATGTAGGGATTCGGATGAATATTATAGATCCAGTGAGAGTGCTTGTAGGGATCAGAGAGAGTGATGCGGGATTCAGAGAGAGTGAATAGGGGTTCCAGAGACACGAATACATAGATCCAATGAGGTGTGAATGTAGGGATAAGGAGAAAAGTGATGCAGGGATTCAGGAGAGTGAATGTAGGGATCCACAGAGAGTGGAATGTAGGGATCCAGGAGACACTGAATATTAGATCCAGTGAGTGTGGTGTTGGATCCAGGAGAGTGAATGAGAGGATTTTCAGAGAAAAGTGAATTGTAGGGATCCAGGGACAATGAAATATAGATCCAGTGGAGTGCATGTAGGGATCCAGAGAGAGTGAATGTACGGATTCAGTGA
This sequence comes from Cherax quadricarinatus, assembly GCF_026875155.1. Classification (NCBI taxonomy): domain Eukaryota; kingdom Metazoa; phylum Arthropoda; class Malacostraca; order Decapoda; family Parastacidae; genus Cherax; species Cherax quadricarinatus. The sequence goes on from NC_069431.1 coordinate 36,594,910, forward strand.
GAGTGAATGAAGGGATCCAGAGAGAGTGAATGCAGGGATTCAGAGAGAGTGAATGTAGGGATCCACAGAGTGTGAATGTAGGGATCAGAGACACTGAATATATAGATCCAGTGAGAGTGCACGTAGGGATCCAGAGAGAGTGAATGCAGGGATTCAGAGAGAGTGAATGTAGGGATCCAGAGAGAGAGTGAATGTAGGGATCCAGAGAGAGTGAATGTAGGGGGTTAGGAGGACTGAATGAAAGGATAAAGAGGACAGTGTAGGGATTATGAGACATGATACAAAGATCCGAGAGAGAGTGATGTAGGGATCAGAGAGGAGACTGAATGAAGGGATCTTAGAGAGTGTGAATGTACGGAACCAGAGGAGGAGTGATTGTAGGGATCCAGAGGAGAATATGGGATCCAGAGAGAGTGAAAGTAGGGAGCCGCGAGAGTGATGTACGGATCCAGAGAGAGTGAATGTATGGGACAGATAGAGTGAGGTAGGGATCTCAGGAGGTGATATAGGGATCAGAGAGGTGAAAAGTAGGGACAGAAGAGAGTGAATGTAAGGATAGAGAGGTGATGTAGGGAATCAGAGAGAGTGATTGTAGGGATCCAGAGAAAGTGAATGCAGAGGTCAGAGAGAGTGAATGTAGAGTCCAGAGAGAGGTGAATGTAGGGATCAGAGATCGTGATGTAGGGATAGAGAGAGAGAATATAGGAATCAGAGTGAATGATGTGGGAATCAGAGGGAGAGTGATAATGTAGGGATCCAGAGAGAGTGAATGTATGGATTCAGAGAGAGTGATGTAGGGATGCAGAGAGAGTAGAGTGTATGTGGGATCATAGAGAGTGAATGTAAGGAGTCCTGAGAGAGTGAATGTAGGGATCCAGAGAGGGTGTATGTAGGATCCAGAGAGAGGAATGAAGGATCCAGAGAGGGAGAGGGTGAAAGTAGGGATCCAGATGAGCGTGAATGCAGGATCCAGAGAAAATGATGTAGAGATCCAGGAGAGTAGTGAATTGTATTATTCAGAAGAGTGAATGTAAGGTCAGAGAGAGTGAATGTAAGATCCAGAGAGTGTGAATGAAATATCCACAGAGCGTGAATGTAAGGATGGAGAGTGAATGTAAGGTCAGAGGAGAGAATGGTAAGGATCAAGAGGGTGAATATAAGATCCACAGAGGGATGAATTAAGGATCGAAGAGAATGAAAGTAAGGATATCAAGAGGCCAGTGAAATGTAAGATCCAGCGAGAGTGGATGTAAGGATCAAAAGAGAGTGAATGTAAGGAACCAGAGAGAGTGATTGTAGGGATCCAAGGACAGTGAATGTAAGGATCGAGTGAGAGTGAATGTAAGGATCGAGTGAGAGTGAATGTAAGGATCCAGAGAGAGTGAATGTAGGGATCCAAGGAGAGTGAATGTGAGTATCCAGAGAGAGTGAATGTGAGGATCAAGGGAGAGTGAATGCAAGGATCCAGAGAGAATGAATGTGAGGATCCAGAGAGAGTGAATGTAGGAATTCAGAGAGAGTGAATGTAAGGATCCAGAGAGGGTGAACAAGAGGATCGAAAGAGAGTGAATGTAAGGATCAAGAGAGAGTGAATGTAAGGATCCAGAGAGGGTGAATGTAAGGATCAAGAGAGAGTGAATGTAAGGATCCAGACAGAATGAATGTAACGATCCAGAGAGATTGAATGTGGGGATCTGGGAGCGAGTGAATAAGCATCCGAGTGTGTGAATGTGGGATTCATAGAGGAGTGAATGTAAGGATCCAGAGAGATTGAATGTAGGGATCCAGGGAGAGTGAATAAGGATCCAGAGAGAGTCAATGTAGGGATCCAGAGACAGTGAATGTAGAGATCCAGAGGAGAGTGATTGGTAAGAGCACACAGAGAGTGAATTGTATGGGTATCAAGATGAGAGTGAATGTAGGGATCATGAGAGAAGTGAAGGTAGGGATCTGAGAGAAGAGAATGTTATAGGGATTCCAGAGAGAGTGAATGTAGGGATCAGAGAGAGTGGAATGTAGGGATCCAGCAGGAGAGTGAATGTTGGGATCCAGGAGTGAGTGAATGTAGGGATCAGAGAGAGTGAATGTAGGCGATCAGAGAGTTGAATGAGGGATCCAGCGAGAGTGTATGTAGGGATCCAGAGAAGAGTGAATGTAGGTATCCAGACAGAGTGAATGTTGGGAACCATGGAGAGGTGAATGTGGGATGCAGAGGAGTGCATGTAGGGATCCAGGAGAGTGAGTAGGGATCCAGAGAGAGCGAATTTAGGGCTTCCAGAAGAGAGTGAATGTAGAGGATCCAGAGAGAGAGAAGTTAGGGATCCAGAGAGAGTGAATGTAGGGATCCAGAGAGGTGGAATGTTGTAGGGATCACAGAGAAGAGAGTGAATGTAGGGATCCAGGAGAGTAAATGTAGGGATTCAGAGAGAGTGATGTAGGGATCAGTGCGAGGTAATTAGGGATCCAGAGAGAGTGAATGTAGGGGGGGGGATCCAGAGAAGAGAGAGTGAATGTAGGGATCCAGAAAGAGTGAAAGTAGGATCAGAAAGAGCGAATGTAGTGATCAGCGAGAGTGAATGTAGGATCAGAGAGAGTGAATGTATGGGATCCAGAGAGAGTGAATGTAGGGATCAGAGGAGAGTGAAAGTAGCGGATCCAAAGAGAGGGAATGCAGGAATCAGAGAAGTGAAATGTAATTAAGAGAGACCGAAAATAAAGATCAGGAGAGGGAATGTAAATATCCAGAAGAGCCCGAAAAAAAAGATCCAGAGAGAGTGAATGAGGGATCCTGAGAGCGTGAATTGTTGGATCAGAGAGAGTGAATGGTTCGGATCCAGAGAGAGTGTATGTAAGGATCCAGAGAGGGTGATTGAATATAAGGATCGAAGGATGACGTAAGATCAAGAGAGAGTGAAGTTATGGATCCAGAGAGAGTGAATGTAGGATCCAAGTGAGAGTGAATGTGAGATCCTGAGAGAGTGAATGTAAGGGATCAAGGTGAGAGTGAATGTTAAGGATCCAGGAGTGAGTGAATGTAGGCATTCAGAGAGAGTGAATGTAAGGATCTGAGAGGGTGAACAAGAGGATGAAAAGAGAGGATGTAAGGATTCAAGAAGAGAGTGAATGTAAGGATGCAGAGAGATGTGAATGAAGGAATAAGAGAGAGTGAGAGTGAATGTAAGGATCAGCGAGGTGAATGAAAGGGATCCAAGGAGAGGTGAATGTAGGAATCCAGAGAAAGTGAATATAGGAATCAGAGGAGAGGTGACTGTAAGGATCCAGAGCGAGTGATATAAGAATCAAGAGAGAGTGAATGTAAGGATCAGAGAGAGTGATGTATGGATCAGAGAGAGTGAAGTAGGGTCAAAAGAGTGATTGTAAGGATCTAGAGAGAGTGAAAGTAAGGATGCAAAAGAGAGTGAATATAGGAAATATAATGAGAGAGTGATGTAGGATTCGGACAGAGTTGAATGTAAGGATCAAGACAGAGTGAATGTAACGATCGAGAGATTGAATGTTGGATATGGGTGAGTGAATGTGAGGGTGATTCAGAGGTAGTGATGTACGGTTCAGAGAGAGAGAATATACGGATCAGAGAGAGTGAATGTAGGATTCGGATAGGAGTGAATGTAAGGATACAGAGAGAAGTTGAATGTAAGGATAAAGAGAGAGTGAATGTAGGGATCCATTAGGAGAGTGAAATGTTGGGATCCTAGAGAGAGAATGTAGGGATCAGGAGAGAGTGAATGTAGGGATCCAGAGACAGTGAATGTAGCGATCAGAGGTGAGTGAATGTAGGGATCAAGAGTGAGGGAATGTAGGGATTCCATGGGAGAGTGAATGTAGGGATCAAGAAGAGAGTGAATGTAGGGATCAAAAAGGGGAGAGTGAATGTAAGTTTCCAGAGGAGTGAATGTAGGGATTCATGGAGAGTGATGTAGGGATCCTGAGAGGTGAAATGTAGGGATCCAGAGGAGAGTGAATGAATATCGGGATCCCAAAGAGTGTGAATGTAATTATTCTGAGAAGCGGAAAAATAAAGATCCACAGAGATTGAAGTAAGATCCAGAGAGAGTGAATGTAGGGGAATCTTCAGAGAGATGAATGTAGGGATCAGGGACAGTGATGTAGTGATTCAAGAGAGGTGAATGTAGGGATCCAGAGAGAGTGAATGTAGGGATCCAGAGAGAGTGAAGTTGGTCCAGAGAGAGTGAATGTGGGATCCAGAGAGAGAGAGTGAATGTTGGGATCAGAGAGAGTGAATGTAGGATCCCAGAGAGAGTGGAATGTGGGAACAGATAGGTGAATGTAGGGATCCAGAGAGAGTGAATGTAGGGATCTGAGATGTGTGTATGTAGGGATCCAGAGATAGTGAATGTAGGGATCCAGAAAGAGCGGAATGTAGGGAATAAGAGAGAGTGAATGTAGGATCAATGAGAAGTGAATGTAATATCCAGAGAGAGCCGAAATAAAGATCCAGAGAGAGAGTGAATGTAAGATCCAGAGAGAGTGAATGTAGGGATCCAGAGAGAGTGAATGTTGAATCCAGAGAGGGTGAGTATAGGATCGAAAGAGAATGAACGTTAAGGATCAAGAGAGAGTGAATATATGGATCAGGAGGAGAGTGAATGTAAGGGATCAAAAAAGATGTGAAGTAAGGAACCGAGAGAGTGAATGTAGGGATCCAAGGAGAGTGAATGTATGGATCGGAGTCTGAGAGTGAATGTAAGGATCGTTTAGTGAGGTGTATGTAAGGATCCAGAGAGGAGTGTTGTAGGGATCAAGGATAGTGAATGTGAGTATAAAGAGGAGTGTATGTAAGGATCAAGGTGAGGAGTGAATGCTAGGTATCCTGAGAGAATGTACTGTGAGGATCAGAGAGAGTGTGAATGATAGAATTCAGAGAGAGTGAATGTACGGATCCAGAGAGAGTGAAATAGTATCAGGGAGTGTGAATGTAAGGATCGCGGAAAGATGATGTAAGGATCAGACAGAGATGTGAAATGTAAACGATCCAGAGATATTGGGTATGGATCCAGGGAGAGTGATGTAGGGATACAAGGAGAGTGGAATGTGAGGAATCAGAGGAGTGATGTATGGATCCAGAGGCGAGTGAATATACGGATCCAGAGAGAGTGAATGTACAGGATTCAGAGAGAGTGGATTATACGGATCCAGAAGGAAAAGTGAATGTAGGATCAGAGAGAGTGAATAGGATCCAGCGGACAGTGAATGTAAGGGATAATGAAGAGTGAATGTAAGGCTCAAGAGAGAGAAGAGTGAATGTAGGGACCAGAGAGAGTGAAAGTAGAGATCCTAGAGAGTGATTGTAGGGATCAGAGGGAGAGTGAATGTAGGGATCCAGAGACAGTGACTGTGAGATTCCAGAGAAGTGGAATGTAGGGATCAGGTGAGAGTGAATGTAGGGCTCAAGAGAGCGTGAATGTTGGGATCCGAGAGAGTGAATTGTTAGAGATCATAGCGTGTGAAGTAGGGATCCAGGGAGAGTGAATGGAGGGATCCAGAGACGGTGAATGTAGGGATCCTGAGAGGTGAATGTAGGGTCAGAGAGAGTGATTGTAGGGATCAAGCGAGAGTGAATGTAGTAGGGGATCCAAGTGGAGTGAAGTAGGATCCAGAGAGAGTGAATGTAGGGATTCAGAGAGGTGAATGAAGGATCCACAGAGCAGTGATGTTAGGGACACAAGAGAGAGTGAATGCAGGGATCAGAGAGAGTGAATGAGGGATCCACAGAGAGTGTAGTAGGGATCCAGAGAGAGTGAATGTAGGGATCCATACATGAGTGAATGGTAGGGATCCACAGAGAGTGAATGTAGGATCCTGAGAGAGTGATAGTAGGGAACCAGAGAGAGTGAATGTAGGGAGCAGAGGGAGTGAATGTAGGGATCCGAGAGAGTGAATGTAGGGATCCAGAGGGAGAGTGAATGTTTATAGGTATCCAGAGAGGGTGTGAATGTAGGGATCCAGTTGAGAGTGAATGTAGGGATCCAGAGAGAGTGAATTTAGGGATCCAGAGGGGTGGGGGGGGGGGGGGGGGGGGGGGGGGGGGGGGGGGGGGGGGGGGGGGGGAGTGAATGTAGGGACAAAGAGAGAGTATGATGTAGGGATACAGAGACTGAAAAGTGGGATCCAGAGAGAGTGAATGGGAGGGGATCCTGATGAGAGTTGAATTTAGGGAACCAAGAGAGTGAAATGTAGGGACAAGCAGAGTGTGAATGTAGGGATCAGAGAGAGTGATGTAGGGATCCCACAGAGAGTGAAGTAGGGATCAGAGAAGTTGAATGTAGGGGATCCATACAGAGTGATTGTTGGGATCCTGAGAGAGTGAATGTTATTAGGGATTCCAGAGAGAGATGTATTTAGGGATACGAGAGGGTGAATGTAGGGATCCAGGAGAGTGAATGTAGGATCCAGAGAGTGTGAATGGAGGATCCAGGAGAGTGAATGTAGGTATCAGAAAGAGCGGATTGTTAGGGATCCAGAGAGAGTGAATGTAGAGATCCAGAGAGAGTGAATGTAGGGATCCAGAGAGAGTGAATGTAGGGATCCAGAGAGAGTGAATGTAGGGATCCAGAGAGAGTGAATGCAGGGATCCAGAGAGAGTGAATATAGAATAAAGAGAGGTGAAATGTAAGGATTCCAGGGAGAGTGAATATAAGGATCCAGAGCGAGTGAATGTAAGGACCCAGGGAGTGTGAATGTAAGGATCCGGACAGAGTGAATGTAAGGATACAGACAGAGTGAATGTAAGGATCCAGACATAGTGAATGTAACGATCCAGAGAGATGAATGTAGGATCTGGGAGAGTGAATACTTAGGATCAGAGTGTGTGAATGTAAAGACCCGGAGAGAGTGAGTGATTGTAGGGATCAAGGATAGTGAAGGTAAGGATTCAGAGAAGTGAGTGACAAGTAAGGATCCAGAGAGAGTGAATGTAGGGATCCAGGGAGAGTGTATAGGATCTGAGACAGTGATTGTAAGGATAAAGATTGAGTGAATGTAGGGATATAGAGAGTATGTTAGGGCTCCATAGAGAGTGAATTAGTGATCCAGAGAGTGTGAATGTTGTGATCCATAGAGAGAGTGAATTTAGGTATCAGAGAGAGTGAATGTAGGGATCCAGAGAGAGTGAATGTAGGGATCAGAGAGTTGAATGTGGGTTCCAGAGAGAGTGAATTTAGGATCAGTGCGAGTGAATGTAGGGATCCAGAGAGGGGCGTGAAGTAGGATCCAGAGAGGCGTGAATATAAGGATCCGAGGGGAGAGTGAATATAAGGGGGGGGAATCCGAGGTAGTGATTATAAGGATCCAGAGAGAGAGAATGTAAGGAGCCAGAGAGAGTGAATATAAGGATTCCAGAGGGAGTGAAAATAAGGATCAAGAGAAGTGAATGTAAGGGATCCAAAGAGTGAATATAGGATCTGGAGAGTGAATATAAGGATACAGAGAGAGGTGAATATCAGGATACAGGAGAAGTGTATTTATAGGATCAGGACGAGAGTGAATATTAAGGATAGAGGGAAAGTGATTATACGGATCCAGAGAGAGTGAATATAAGGATCCAAGAAGAGAGTGAATATAAGGTATCCAGAGAGAGTGAATATAAGGATCCAGAGAGAGTGAATATAAGGATCCGGAAGAGTGTGGAATATAAGGACCAGGAGAGAGTTGAATAAAAGGATCTGAGAGAGAGTTGAATATAAGGATCCAGAGAGAGTGAATTTAAGAATCCAGAATGAGTGATTATAAGGACCAGAGAGAGTGAATATAAGGATATAGAAGATAGTGAATGAATATAAGGAACCACGAGTGAGTGAATATAAGGATCCAGAAAGAGAGAATATAGGATCCTGAGTGAGTGAATATAAGTATCCTGTGAGGGTGCAATATAAGGATCCAGAGAGAGTGAATATAAGGATCCAGAGAGAGTGAATATAAGGATCCAGAGAGAGTGAATATAAGGATCCAGAGAGAGTGAATATAAGGATCCAGAGAGAGGATATTATGTCCAGGATGAGTGAATAAAAGGATCCCCGTGAGAGTGAAATAAGGATCCAGCGAGAGTGTATATAAGGATCCGAGAGAGTGTATATAAGGATACAGAGAGAGTGTATATAAGGATACAGAGAGAGTGAATATAAGGATCCAGAGAGAGTGAATATAAGGATCCGAGAGAGTGAATATAAGGATCCAGAGAGAGTGAATATAAGGATCCAGAGAGAGTGAATATAAGGATCCAGAGAGAGTGAATATAAGGATCCTGAGGAGTGAACTATAAGGGATCCTGAGAGAGTGAATTAAAGGATCAAGTGAGAGTGAATATAAGGATCCTGAGAGAGTGAATATAAGGATCCAGAGAGAGTGAATATAAGGATCCTGAGATGAGTGAATATAAGGATTCCAGGAGAGAGAATATAGGATGCTGAGAAGTGGAATATAAAGGATATGAGAGAGTGAATATAAGGATCCAGAGAGAGAAGTGAATAAAGGAACCTGAGAGAGAGAATAAAAGGATCCTGAAGAAGTGACTATAAGGTTCCTGAGAGACGTGATATAGGATCCTGACGAGTGAATTTAAGGATCCTGAGAGAGTGATATAAGGGATCCTGAGAGAGTGTTATATGGATATGAGCGAGTGGAATATAAGGATCCTGATAGAGGTATATAAGGATCCTGAGAGAGTGATATAAGGATCCTGGAGAGTGAATATTAGGATCCAGAGCGAGTGGAAAGAAGGTTCCTGGAGTGTGATTTAAGGTTCTTGGAGCGAGTGAATTAAGGATCATGAGAGAGTGTAATTTAATGATCCTGTGAGGAGTGAATATAAGGATCCTGAGAGAGTGATATAAGGATCATGAGACAGGAATATAGTAATGAGAGAGTGAATATAGAATACGGAGGGAGTGAATATTAGGATCCAGAGGGAGTGAAATTTAAGTCAGCTGCAGGTAAGTGTGCATCTGTCAGCTGCGGCAACTGTTATGCAATTCAGCAGGCTGCGGTGGTAATCTGTGCATCAGTCAGCTGCGGTAACTGTTGCATCAGTCAGCTGCGGTAACTGTTGCATCAGTCAGCTGCGGTAACTGTTGCATCAGTCAGCTGCGGTAACTGTTGCATCAGTCAGCTGCGGTAATGTTGCATCAGTCAGCTTCGGAACTGTTGCATAAGTCAGCTTGAGGTAACTGTTCATCAGTCATTGCTGGTTTGTTGCATCAGTCAGCTGCGGTAACTGTTGCATTTAGTCAGCTGCGGTTACTGTTGCCTCAGTCAGCTGCGGTAATGTTGCATCAGTCAGCTGCGGGTAACTGTTGAATCGTCATCTGCGGGTAAACTGTAGCATAGTCAAGCTGTTTCGGTATCTTTTGCATCAGGCAGCTGCGGTAATGTTAACATCGTCAGTGCGGTAACTGTTGCAATCAGTCAGCTGCGGTAAAATGTTTTTCATCAGTCAGCTGCGGATAACTGTTTCATCAGTCAGCTGCTCCGGTCAATGTATGCATCTGTCAGCTGCGGTAACTGTCTGCTCAGTCAGCTGCGGTAACTGTTTTTCATCAGTCAGCTGCGGTAACTGTTGCAATCATTCAGCTGCGGTAACTGTTGCATCAGTCATCTGCGGTAACTGTTGCTTAGTCAGCTGCGGTAACAGTTGCTCAGCTCAGCTGCGGTAAAGGTTGCATCAGTCAGCTTCGTAACTGTTGCATCAGTCAGCTGCGGTAATGTTGCATCAGTCAGCTGCGGAACTGTTGCATCATTCAGCGCGGTAAATGTTGCATTCAGTCCTGCAGCGGTAAACTGATGCATCAGGGCAGCCGCGGTAACTGTTGCATCAGTCAGTGCGGTAACTGTTGCAACAGGCAGTGCGGTAACGGTTGCATCAGTAAGCTGCGGTAACTGTTGCATCAGTCAGCTGCGGGGGTAAACTGTAGCACAGTCAGCGGCCGCTAACTGTTGCATCAGTCTGTGCTTTACTGTTCATCAGTCAGCTGCGGTAACTGTGCATCAGTCAGCTGAGGAAACTGTTGCACAGTCAGCTGCGGTAAACGTTGCATCAGTCAGCTCGGTAAATACTGTTGTACAGTCAATCGGTAATGTTGCATCGAGTTAACTGCGGTTGACTGTTGCATCAGTCTGCTGCTGGTAGCTGTTGCATCAGTCAGCTGCGGTAACTGTAGCTTTTCCATCAGTCAGCTCCGTAAACTGTTTGCTCATCAGGTTCTAGCTGCGGTAACTGTTATGCATCAGTCAGCTGCGGTAACTCGTGTCTTCAGTCAGCTGCGGTTCTGTTGCATTCAGTTCAGTGCGGTAAAACTGTTGCAACAGTCAGCTACTGTTACTGTTGCATCTGTCTGCTCCGGTAACTGTTGCATCAGTCAGCGGCGGTAAATAGTTGCATCAGACAGAAAAAACCTTGCTGGTAACTCAGTTTCAACAGTCAGTCCGTAACTGTTGCTTCAGGTCAGCTGCGGTTAACTGTTGCATCAGTCAGCTGCGGTAACTGTTGCATCAGTAGATTCGGTATACGTTGAGTCAATCAGGTCAGCTTGCGGTAACTGTTGCATCAGTTCAGCTGCGGTATACTGTTGGCATCAGTCGGCCAGCGGTATGTTGCAACAGTCAGCTACGGTAACTGTTGCATCAGTCAGCTGGCGGTAAATGTTGCAAACAGTCAGCTCCTGTAACTGTTGATCAGTAGGGTGCGGTATCTGTTTGCATTCAGTCGCTGCGGTGCGGTAACTGTTGCATCAGTCAGCTGCGGTAACAGTTGCATCAGTCAGCTACTGTAACTGTTTGCATCGTAGGCTTGCGGTCACTGTTGCATCAGTCAAGCTGGGTAACTGTAGCAACAGCCAGCTCCTGTAACTGTTGCATCATGTCAGCTGCGGTAATGTTGCATCAGTCAGCTGCGGTAACTGTTGAAACAGTCAGCTCCTGTAACTGTTGCATCAGTCAGCTGCGGTAACTGTTGCATCAGTCTGCTGCGGTAAAATGTTGAATCAGTCAGCGGGTAACTGTTGCCATCAGTCAGCTGCTGGTAACTGTTGCATCATCAGCTGCGGAACTGTTGCATCAGTCTGCTGCGGTAACTGTAGCATAGTCAGCTGCGGTAACTGTTGCTCTGTCAGCTGCGGTAACTGTTGCATCAGTCAGCTGCGGTAACTGTAGAATCAGTCAGATCCGGTAAACTGTTGCATCTGTAAGATGCGGTAACTGTTGCATCTGTCAGCTTGCGGTAACTGTTGCATCAGTCAGCTCTTGGTAAATGTGGCATAAGTCAGCTGCGGTAACTGTTGCAAAACAGTCAGCTCCTGCTAACTGTTGCATTCAGTCAGCTGCGGTAACTGTTGCATCAGTCAGCTGCGTAACTATTGCACATAGTCAGCTGCGGTTAATGTTGCATCAGTCAGCTGCGGTAATCTGTTGCATCTGTCAGCTGCGGTCGAACTGTAGATCAGTCAGCTGCGGGTATCTGTTGCATCTGTCGCTGCGGTTAACTGTAGCTTCGTGTCAGCTGCGGTAAACTGTTGCATCCGTCAGATCCGGTTAACTGTTGCATCTGTCAGGCGGTAAACTGTTGCCATCAGTCAGCATTTTTCGGAGGGCGGTTACTTGTTGCAACAGTAGTCTCTGGTAAACTGTTGCATCAGTCAGCTTGCGGTAAATGTTGCAAAGGTCAGTCTGTAACTGTGGCATCAGTCTGTGCGGTTAACTGTTGCTCAGACAGCTGCGGTAACTGTTGCATCAGTCAGCTGGCGGTAACTTTGATCAGTCAGCTGCGGTAACTGTTGCATCAGTCAGCTGCGGTTAAATGTTGCATTCAGTCAGCTGCGGTAAACCTGTTGCATCAGTCAGCTGCGGTAACTGTTTGCATCAGTCAGCTCCGGTAACTGGTTGATCAGTCAGCTGCGGTAACTGTTGATAGTCAGCTGCGGTAAATGTTGCAACAGTCAGCTCTGTAACTGTTGCATCAGTCCAGCTGCGGTAACTGTTGCTCAGTCAAGCTGGCGGTAACTGTGCATCAGTCAGCTGCGGTAAATGTTGGCATCTGTCAGCTGCGGTAACTGTTTGCATCAGGTCAGCTGCGGTAACTGTACTGTGCTTCAGTCAGCTGCCGGTAACTGTTGCATCAGTCAGCTCGGTAACTGTTGCATCAGTCTGATCGGTACTGTTGCATCAGTCCAGCTGCGGTAATGTTGCATCAGTCAGCTGCGGTAACTGTTGCATCAGTCAGCTGCGGGAACTGTTGCATCAGTCAGCTAGGTACTGTTGCATCAGTCAGCTGCGGTTACTGTTGACATCAAGTCAGGCTGCGGTAACTGTAGCATCAGTCAGCTGCGGTAACTGTTTTGATCAGTCAGATGCGGTAAATGTTTTCATCAGTCAGCTGCGGTAAAACTGTTGCATTCAGTCAGTGCCGGTAATGTTACATCAGTCAGCTGCTGGTAACTGTTGATTCAGTCAGCTGCGGTAATGTTAATCAGTCAGATGCGGTATCTGTTGCATCTGTCACTAGGTAAACTGTTGCCTTTCAGTCAGCTCCGGTAACTGTAGCATCAGTCAACTGCGGTAACGTTGCAACAGTCAGCTCGGTAATGTTGCATCAGTCAGCTACAGTGGACTGTTGCAACAGTCAGCTCGGTAACTGTTGCAACAGTCATCTCCGGTAACTGTTGCATCAGTTAGCTGCGGTAAACTGTTGCAACAGTCAGCTCCGGTGGTAACTGGTTTGCATCAGTCAGCTCCGGTAACGTTGCTGTCGGTTGTGGGGGTTCGGTAGGAGCTTGTTGGATAAGGTAAACTTCATTTGTTGGATGGTTAACACTATTGGTCTGGACTGGGTAATGGGAGATGGAGCCAGCCTGCCGTTCCTGCTTCTATGATGCTATGCGTCGTCTGAGGCCGAGGGTAGCTCGTCTCACTCGCTCCGCTGCATGCATGCGTCATACAGATCACAGGGCCTAAGGGATTCGTTATATAAACAATAGATGGTACTAAATGCTATATAATCTATGCCATTACAACACATGTAAAGGAGGATCAGCAAAAACTATGCTGACAGCTGGTTCAGGTTACGTAAGTCGTCTATCAATATAAACACAATACTAGAATTTTCTTCCTATGAAACTTGATGTGTGAAAAATTTGAAAAAATAATTTTCTTGCTTGCACAAAACAATGACACTATTGTCTGTGGAAATAAGACAAATTAGACACTTGCTGAATGAAAGGAATTAACACAAAAATGTTCAACACACAGAGAAAATTGTAATAAACTGGCAAGACTACACAAATGCTGAGATAAAAATTATAACAGACAACACTGAGTTGTGGTGCAGAATACAAGGTAATAAATTACTGAATTAATTCACTGGAATACTATGAACACAAGGTGATCCTGAAGTGGAAACAAATTCTATACTGCTCATATGTTGCACACACAACAAAGGAAAAACACTAAGGTACTTAATTCAAGTATATAAAAAAAAGAAACACAACACAACAGACATGAAATAATAGCACAAAAATTAACACTGAATTAAGAAGAGAAAAAAAAGAATATTGCAATCAGTATATAATAAACACTGAGTCTAATCGAGAGTCACTTAATGTCACTAAGAAAAATCACTGGAAACAAAAAGAAATGTCACAACACTCGCAAATGTCTCTATGAAAAATATTATCGCTGTAACGACTTGGTGTAGAATGAGGTAGATGGTAGTGTTTATTTCGTCTTGCTGCTGTCCACATGTGATCGTAGAATTGCGCTTACATAGACATAGACTTCACACAGGAGGCTTTTAACGGTGGCGCGAAACACAATCTTGCTCTTGACCCCCTATGTGGTCCTTAAAATATGGTGCTGGAACCCATAGTAGTGTACCAAAACAATGGTAGAGGTTGGGCGAGTGGGTTAATGGCTGAATGAGGCGGCTGGGGCCGGTGTGGAGTGGTTGGGTGGGTGGGCTGAAACAGGGCTAAGGCCGAGACCGCGTGGTAACTGGGCCTATGGGATGAATGGCGTAAGCCTCACTGAGGACAACCACACTGGCGCGAAAATATTTCTAAGCCGACTGGCTTAAAAACAAACCCACGAATTACCACAACACCACAGGGATGAAAAAGCACTCAGAATGGCTAGAACTTGAAGCACAAAGTGATGAGAAGACTGTACCCATGTGGTTTGCTTGAGTACTGGTTTAAGACAGATAAGATAAGATAAAATTTCGTTCGGATTTTTAACCCCGGAGGGTTAGCCACCCAGGATAACCCAAGAAAGTCAGTGCGTCATCGAGGACTGTCTAACTTATTTCCATTGGGGTCCTTAATCTTGTCCCCCAGGATGCGACCCACACCAGTCGACTAATACCCAGGTACCTATTTGCTGCTAGGTGAACAGGACAACAGGTGTAAGGAAACGTGTCGAAATGTTTCCACCCGCCGGGAATCGAACCCGGGCCCTCCGTGTGTGAAGCGGGAGCTTTAGCCACCAGGCCACCGGGCCACCACCTGGGTTAGTTGCTGGCTGGCTAGCTTATCTTAACCCTTCACATAGAATGGTTTGACTTCTAACGAAGAGCACAGCAGGGGTGGAAAGCTGGCTTGGCAGGCAAAGCTGGATGGAGTAGGCTAGGCTGGACTGACTCCCTCACCAGACTGTCTTACTGGCTTATATTGCAAACTCGGGTCAACCCCTCGGGAGTGATGCAAATAACCAGATAAACACTAATACAAAGACTGACCAGTGAATATTGTAGAGGCTGGTAGACGCTTGGTCGGGGAAGCTGGCTTGAGGTAGCTGGTTGGGTAGGTCGGCCTACTGGCGATACGAAATGGCCGTCTTGCTGGTAGAAAGAAATCTCCTTACATCGGCGTAATTATCAATTTTACACCCACACCACTGCCACCAAATTGTCGTGTGGGGGTTCGGTAGGAGATTGATGGATAAGGTAAACTCATTTGTTGGATGGTAACACTATTGTCAGATTGTGGTAATGGGAGATGGAGCCCAGCCTGCCGTCTCCTGCCTTCTATGATGCCTATGCGTCGTCTGAGGCCGAGGTAGCTCGTCTCACTCGCTCGCTGCATCCCATGACGTCATACAGTCACAGGCCTAAGGGATCTTCTATATAAACACATAGATGGTACTATAATGCTCATCTAATCTATGCATACAACACATGTAAAGGAGGATCAGCAACTATGCTGACATTGCGACAGTCAGCTCAGGTAACTGTTGCAACAGTCATCTCCGGTAACTGTTGCATCAGTCAGCTGCGGTAACTGTTGCAACAGTCAGTTCCGGTAACTGTTGCATCAGTCAGCTCCGGTAACTGTTGCGACAGTCAGTTCAGGTAACTGTTGCAACAGCCAGCTCCGGTAACTGTTGCAACAGTCAGCTCCGGTAACCGTTGCAACAGTCAGCTCCGGTAACTGTTGCAACTGTCAGCTCCGGTAACCGTTGCAACAGTCAGCTCCGGTAACTGTTGCAACAGTCACCTCCGGTAACTGTTGCAACAGTCAGCTCCAGCAACTGATGCAACAGTCAGCTCCGGTAACTGTTGCAACAGTCAGCTCAAGTAACTGTTGCAACAGTCAGTTCCCGTAACTGTTGCAACAGTCAGCTCCAGTAACTATTGCATCAGTCAGCTCCGGTACCTGTTTCATCAGTCAGCTGCGGTAACTGTTGCAACAGTTAGCTTCGGTAACTGTTGCAACAGTCAGCTCCGGTAACTGTTGCAACAGTCAGCTCCGGTAACTGTTGCAACAGTCAGCTCCGGTAACTGTTGCAACAGTCAGCTCCAGCAACTGATGCAACAGTCAGCTCCGGTAACTGTTGCATCAGTCAGCTCTGGTAACTGTTGCAACAGTCATATCCGGTAACTGTTGCAACACTCAGCTCCGGTAACTGTTGCAATAGTCAGCTCCGGTAACTGTTGCAACACTCAGCTCCGATAACTGTTGCAACACTCAGCTCCGGTAACTATTGCAACAGTCAGATTGTGGTCATAGAGGTAGCAACAGCAGTGGTCATAGTGGTAACAACAGTAGTGGTCATAGTGGTAACAACAGTAATGGTCATAGTGGTAGTAACAGTATTGGTCATAGTGGTAGTAACAGTAGTATTCTTAGTGGTAGCAACAATAGTGGTCATAATGGTACCAACAGTAGTGGTCATAATGGTAGCAACAGTAGAGGTCATAGTGGTAGCAACAGTAGTTGTCATAATGGTAGCAACAGTAGAGGTCATAATGGTAGCAACAGTAGTGGTCATAATGATAGCAACAGTAATGGTCATAATGGCAGCAACAGTAATGGTCATAATGGTAGCAAAAGTAGTGGTCGTAATGGTAGCAACAGTAGTGGTTATGATAGCAACTGTAGTGGTCATAATGGTAGCAACGGTAGTGGTCATAATGGAAGCAACAGTAGTGGTCATAATGATAGCGACGGTAATGGTCATAATGGTAGCAACAGTAGTGGTCATAATGGTAGCAACAGTAGTGGTCATAATGGTAGCAACTGTAGTGGTCATAATGGTAGCAGCAGTAGTGGTTATAATGATAGCAACAGTAGTGGTCATAATGGTAGCAACAGTAGTGGTCATAATGATAGCTGTAGTAGTGGTCATAATGGTAGCAACAGTATTGGTCACAATGGTAGCAACAGTATTGGTCATAATGGTAGCAACAGTAGTGGTCATAATAGTAGCAACAGTAGTGGTCATAATGGTAGCAACAGTAGTGGTCATAATGGTAGCAACAGCAGTGGTCATAATGCTTGCAAGAGTAGTGGTCATAGTGGTTGCAACAGTAGTGGTCATAATGGCAGCAACAGTAGTGGTCATAGTGGTAGCAACAGTAGTGGTCATAATGGTAGCATCAGTAGTGGTCATAATGGTACCAACAGTAGTGGTCATAGTGGTAGAAACAGTAGTGGTCATAATAGTAGCAACAGTAGTGGTCATAATGGTAGCAACAGTAGTGGTCATAATGGTAGCAACAGCAGTGGTTATTATGGTAGCAACTGTAGTGGTCGTAATGGTAGCAACAGCAGTGGTCATAATGCTTGCAACAGTAGTGGTCATAATGGCAGCAACAGTAGTGGTCATAGTGGTATCAACAGTAGTGGTCATAGTGGTAGCAACAGTAGTGGACATAGTGGTAACAACAGTAGTGGTTATAATTATAGAAACAGTAGTGGTCATAATGGCAGCAACAGTAGTGGTCATAGTGGTATCAACAGTCGTGGTCATAGTGGTAGCAACAGTAGTGGTCATAATGGCAGCAACAGTAGTCGTCATAGTGGTAACAACAGTAGTGGTCAAAATGGTAGCAACAGTAGTGGTCAAAGTGGTAGCAACAGTAGTGGTCATAGTTGTAGTAACAGTAGTGGTCGTAATGGTAGCAATAGTAGTGTTCATAGTGGTAGCAACAGTAGAGGTCATAGAGGTAGCAAGAGTAGTGGTCGTAATGGTAGCAACAGTAGTGTTCATAATGGTAGCAACAGTAATGGTCATAGTTGTAGCAACATTAGTGGTCATAATGGTAGCAACAGTAGTGGTCATAATGATAGCAACAGTAGTATTCATAATGGTAGCAGCAGTAGTGGTCATAGTGGTAGCAACAGTAGTGATCATAATGGTAGCAACAGTAGTGGTCATAATTGTAGCAACAATAGTGGTCATAGTGGTAGCAACGGTAGAGGTCATAATAGTAGCAACAATAGTGGTCATAATGATAGCAAGAGTAGTGGTCATACAGGTAGCAACAGTAGTGGTCATAATGGTATCAACAGAAGTGGTCATAGTGGTAGCAACAGTAGTGGTCATAGTTGTAGCAACAGTAGTGGTTATAATGATGCATCCCACACAGCAACTCTCATAGAATGCCTCTCACAAAGCAACCCTCTTAGAGTGCATCCCACATACTCTGGCTTTAGAGTGCATCCCACATATCTCGTTGAGCAAGGTTGTCTGGGTGCATCCCACATAGCAAGGCTTGTAGACTGCGTCCCACATAGCAAGGCTTGTAGACTGCGTCCCACATAGCAAGGCTTGTAGACTGCGTCCCACATAGCAAGGCTTGTAGACTGCGTCCCACATACCAGGCTCCTCTCTCCTCCACACGTCTTAGCTCGATATATTGGGTGAAAATCTATCGCATCTTATATATAATACTATTTTTTTTTTTGTTTTGCTGATTAGACTAGAAAGCCAGCGGTAGGCATCGGTCATACGATCTAAAGCTCCAGCCAGTGAGCAAGAATAGAATTTTATATATCTCTTTACAAAACAAAACACCTCCACCAGCAGCGACATCTACAAGATTCATTGGTAAATCAATCAGTACTTCTTATCCCCGACAGTGAATCGTTGCTGTTCTAGCCATCACCATCACCATGAAGAGGATTATTATTATGTTCGTGACTGCTGCAGTGCTGCTGGTCGCTGCTCACAGAGGGAGACAAGGAGGGCACAGAAGAGGCTGCCCGTGTCTTGGTAAGTCGTAGCCGCAGTAATGTTAACTGTATTAACATAAACATCAGTGACAGTAGCAACAGTAATATTTATGTCGTAGTAGTGGTAGCCTTACTGGTAGCAGTAATAGGGATTTTATTTGTAGCTGAGGCAGCAGCAGCAATAATAGTAGCAGTAATAGTGGTCATGTTAGCAGAAGTAGTAGTATGAGTAGTTGTTTTAAGTGTAGTTTAAGTAGCAGTGATCATTGGAGGTAGTATTACTTATAGTGTTTTTAAAGGCAGTGTTAGTTTAATATCTTTATTATGCACCCCATACCCATCCTGTGGGCGGTAGTCGAAAGATTACAGAGGTACATAATTGATCCAGGGACTGGACTCCAAACTTTTGATAACTGAGCAAGTTACAGAGGTAATGAACTCACAATTACAAAGGTAATAAACTCACAAATTACAAAGGTAATGAACTCACAAATTACAAAGGTAAAGAACTCCAGGTAGGTCTGGTCACAACGTGATAATTTACAAATGTATATACAGATTACAAAGGTACGTAACGGCTCCAAGGACTGGGCCCCCAAAGTTTTCATAACTGAACTAGGTACAAGGGTAATGAACTCACAAGATACAAAGGTAATGAATCCTGTAAGAATGGTTACTTACGTTTATACATGGCTACAGTCATGAACATATAGAGTACTGAGCAATTCACACTTCCACACCCGGTCACAACTGTAATGAGAGATGGCAGTGATAGTAGTAGTCTTGGTGGTACTAGTGGTTACTGCAGCAGTGGTGTTAATGGTAGTGGTAGTAGTGGTCTTGGTGGTACTAGTGGTTGCTGCAGCAGTGGTGTTAATGGTAGTGGTAGTAGTGGTCTTGGTGGTACTAGTGGTTACTGCAGCAGTGGTGTTAATGGTAGTGGTAGTAGTGGTCTTGGTGGTAATAGTGGTTGCTGCAGCAGTGGTGTTAATGGTAGTGGTAGTAGTGGTCTTGGTGGTACTTGTGGTTGCTACAGCAGTGGTGTTAATGGCAGTGGTAGTAGTGGTCTTGGTGGTACTAGTGATTGCTGCAGCAGTGGTGTTAATGGGAGTGGTAGTAGTGGTCTTGGTGGTACTTGTGGTTGCTGCAGCAGTGGTGTTAGTAGTAGCGATCTTGGTGGTACTAGTGGTTGCTGCAGCAGTGGTGTTAGTAGTAGTGGTCTTGGTGGTAATAGTGGTTGCTGCAGCAGTGGTGTTAATGGGAGTGGTAGTAGTGGTCTTGGTGGTACTTGTGGTTGCTGCAGCACTGGTGTTAGCAGTAGTGGTCTTCGTGGTACTAGTGGTTGCTGCAGCAGTGGTGCTAGTAGCAGTCTCTTGGTGGTACTAGTGGCTGCTGCAGCAGTGGTGTTAATGGGAGTGGTAGTAGTGGTCTTGGTGGTACTAGTGGTTGCTGCAGCAGTGGTGTTAATGGGAGTGGTAGTAGTGGTCTTGGTGGTACTAGTGGTTGCTGCAGCAGTGGTGTTAATGGCAGTGGTAGTAGTGGTCTTGGTGGTACTAGTGGTTGCTGCAGCAGTGGTGTTAGTAGTAGTGGTCTTGGTGGTAATAGTGGTTGCTGCAGCAGTGGTGTTAATGGCAGTGGTAGTAGTGGTCTTGGTGGTACTAGTGGTTGCTGCAGCAGTGGTGTTAGTAGTAGTGGTCTTGGTGGTAATAGTGGTTGCTGCAGCAGTGGTGTTAGTAGTAGTGGTCTTGGTGGTAATAGTGGTTGCTGCAGCAGTGGTGTTAATGGGAGTGGTAGTAGTGGTATTGGTGGTACTTGTGGTTGCTGCAGCAGTGGTGTTAGTAGTAGTGGTCTTCGTGGTACTAGTGGTTGCTGCAGCAGTGGTGCTAGTAGCAGTGTCTTGGTGGTACTAGTGGCTGCTGCAGCAGTGGTGTTAATGGGAGTGGTAGTAGTGGTCTTGGTGGTACTAGTGGTTGCTGCAGCATTGGTGTTAATGGCAGTGGTAGTAGTGGTCTTGTGTGGTACTAGTTTTTGCTGCAGCAGTGGTGTTAATGGCAGTGGTAGTATTGGTCTTGGTGGTACTAGTGGTTGCTGCAGCAGTGGTGTTAATGGCAGTGGTAGTAGTGGTCTTGGTGGTACTAGTGGTTGCTGCAGCAGTGGTGTTAATGGCAGTGGTAGTAGTGGTCTTGATGGTACTAGTGGATGCTGCAGCAATGGTGCTAGTAGTAGTGATCTTGGGGGTACCAGTGGTTGCTGCAGCAGTGGAGCTAGTAGTAGTGATCTTGGTGGTACTAGTGGTTGCTGCAGCAGTGGTGTTGGTAGTAGTGGTCTTGGTGGTACTAGTGGTTGCTGCAGCAGTGGTGCTAGTAGTAGTGATCTTGGTGGTACTAGTGGTTGCTGCAGCAGTGGTGTTAGTAGAAGTGGTCTTGGTGGTACTAGTGGTTGCTGCAGCAGGGGTGTTAGTAGTAGTAGTCTTTGTGGTACTAGTGGTTGCTGCAGCAGTGGTGTTAGTAGTAGTGGTGGTTTTGGTGGTACTAGTGGCTACTGCAGCAGTGTTGTTAGTAGTAATGGTCTTAGTGGTACTAGTGGTTGCTGCAGCAGTGGTGTTAGTAGCAGTGGTCTTGGGGGTACTAGTGGTTGCTGCAGCAGTGATGTTAGTAGTAGTGGTCTTGGTGGTACTAGTGCTTGCTGCAGCAGTGATGTTAGTAGTAGTGGTCTTGGTGGTACTAGTGGTTGCTGCAGCAGCGGTGTTAGTAGAAGTGGTCTTGGTGGTACTAGTGGTTGGTGCAGCAGTGGTGTTAGTAGTAGTGGTCTTGGTGGTACTAGTGGTTGCTGCAGCAGTGATGTTAGTAGTAGTGGTCTTGGTGGTACTAGTGGTTGCTGCAGCAGTGGTGTTAGTAGAAGTGGTCTTGGTGGTACTAGTGGTTGCTGCAGCAGTGGTGTTAGTAGTAGTGGTCTTGGTGGTACTAGTGGTTGCTGCAGCAGTGATGTTAGTAGTAGTGGTCTTGGTGGTACTAGTGGTTGCTGCAGCAGTGGTGTTAGTAGTAGTAGTGGTCTTGGTGGTACTAGTAGTTGCTGCAGCAGTGGTGTTAGTAGTAGTGACCTTGGTGGTACTAGTGGCTGCTGCAGCAGTGGTGTTAGTAGTAGTAGTGGTCTTGGTGGTACTAGTGGTTGCTGCAGCAGTGGTGTTAGTAGTAGTAGTGGTCTTGGTGGTACTAGTAGTTGCTGCAGCAGTGGTGTAAGTAGTAGTGACCTTGGTGGTACTAGTGGCTGCTGCAGCAGTGGTGTTAGTAGTAGTAGTGGTCTTGGTGGTACTAGTGGTTGCTGCAGCAGTGGTGTTAGTAGTAGTAGTGGTCTTTGTGGTTCTAGTGGTTGCTGCAGCAGTGGTGTTAATGGTAGTGGTAGTAGTGGTCTTGTTGGTACTTGTGGTTGCTGCAGCAGTGGTGTTAGTAGTAGTGGTCTTTGTGGTTCTAGTGGTTGCTGCGGCAGTGTTGTTAATGGAAGTGGTAGTAGTGGTCTTGGTGGTACTAGTGGTTGCTGCAGCAGTGTTGTTAATGGTAGTGGTAGTAGTGGTCTTGGTAGTACTAGTGGTTGCTGCAGCAGTGTTGTTAATCGTAGTGGTAGTAGTGATCTAGGTGGTACTAGTGGTTGCTGCAGCAGTGTTGTTAATGGTAGTGGTAGTAGTGATCTAGGTGGTACTAGTGGTTGCTGCAGCAGTGGTGTTAATGGTAGTGGTAGTAGTGGTCTTGGTGGTACTAGTGGTTGCTGCAGCAGTGGTGTTAATGGTAGTGGTAGTAGTGGTCTTGGTGGTACTAGTGGTTGCTGCAGCAGTGGTGTTAATGGTAGTGAGTAGTGGTCTTGGTGGTACTAGTGGTTGCTGCAGCAGTGGTGTTAATGGTAGTGGTAGTAGTGGTCTTGGTGGTACTAGTGGTTGCTGCAGCAGTGGTGTTAATGGTAGTGGTAGTAGTGGTCTAAGTGGTACTAGTGGTTGCTGCAACAGTGGTGTTAATGGTAGTTGTAGTAGTGGTCTAGGTGGTACTAGTGGTTGCTGCAGCAGTGGTGTTAATGGTAGTGGTAGTAGTGGTCTTGGTGGTACTAGTGGTTGCTGCAGCAGTGGTGTTAATAGTAGTGGTAGTAGTGGT
This sequence comes from Cherax quadricarinatus, assembly GCF_026875155.1. Taxonomy (NCBI): domain Eukaryota; kingdom Metazoa; phylum Arthropoda; class Malacostraca; order Decapoda; family Parastacidae; genus Cherax; species Cherax quadricarinatus. The sequence continues at coordinate 36,617,525 of NC_069431.1, forward strand.
CTTGGTGGTACTAGTGGTTGCTGCAGCAGTCGTGTTAATGGTAGTGGTAGTAGTGGTCTTGGTGGTACTAGTGGTTGCTGCAGCAGTAGTGTTAATGGTAGTGGTAGTAGTGGTCTAAGTGGTACTAGTGGTTGCTGCAACAGTGGTGTTAATGGTAGTTGTAGTTGGTCTAGGTGGTACTAGTGGTTGCTGCAGCAGTGGTGTTATTGGTAGTGGTAGTAGTGGTCTTGGTGGTACTAGTGGTTGCTGCAGCAGTGGTGTTAATGGTAGTGGTAGTAGTGGTCTTGGTGGTACTAGTGGTTGCTGCAGCAGTGGTGTTAATGGTAGTGGTAGTAGTGGTTTTGGTGGTACTAGTGGTTGCTGCAGCAGTGGTGTTAATGGTAGTGGTAGTAGTGGTCTTGGTGGTACTAGTGGTTGCTGCAGCAGTGGTGTTAATGGTAGTGGTTGTAGTGGTCTTGGTGGTACTTGTGGTTGCTACAGCAGTGGTGTTAATGGTAGTGGTAGTAGTGGTCTTGGTGGTACTAGTGGTTGCTGCAGCAGTGGTGTTAATGGTAGTGGTAGTAGTGGTAGTAGAAGAAACAGTAACTATAAAGATCTTAATAACAGCAGTAGTCATGCTATATGTTGTGGTGATAATACCAGTTATAGCAGCTGTACTAGTAATACCAGTTATAGCACTCCATTTTTTTAATTGGTACAATTTTTATGTCAATAAGAGAATGTCAAAATATTTGTAACTTAACCTAGTAATGCCCATTTTTTTTATATAAGTAAGCTTCTGTTGTATATGCAGGAAATATTCTATTTAGAAAATAAAATTGATATTTCTTAGTTCGGATGTCTTTTCTCTCATTTCTTCGTATGTCCTGTTCACTCAGTCTCCCGTGTGGAGGACAACATTATATTTGACTCACAGCTTTTCTTTCCACCTTCTGTTCTGTCAGGTGTCCTGTGGGATCATACCTCATAACATGGAGTACATATCCGTACACTTTCTTTTAAACATCCAGGGTGTTTTGGCACTGAAGGTGAAGAAATATGCAGGTAATGTCCGACAATGGAGAGCTTGAAGTCCACAAGTGGCGTGTGAGTTCCCAGTTGATATTACTGATTATGTAAGCATTCACTGGTTGTGTCAAAGAAATTGGTTGACAAGATCAAATACCAGTTCATACCTCTCACACCAGAGTGGTATTTCTGAATCAGCCAATCCAGGTGGTCTACACGTTGTCTTTGCTGCAGCAACGTTTATCATGCAACTTTTGTCACTCTGACTTTTTTGGGTTATCCCAGGTTCTCTCACACATATGCTGCTATGTATGATAATCTATGTAACTGTATTTGTGTATATCTGAATAAACTCACCTGTAATCAAGACCACATTTTTTCACCAAATCTGTCATAATCATATGTTTCCCTTTCTTTCATTCTCATATTTTTGTCATCCAGTGTGAGTGGCCTTGTTGTCCAAGTAACTCGCATGTCTAGTTGATTCATGTGAGCCAGAAACATGAGTTAGTAAAGAAATTGTTCATATAATTCTCATGATAAGCATGATGACTCAACTCTTGAACTGTATCTAATACAACTTTGTCTCCAAGGGTTTCCTGAAATATGCAGCCACTGTTTCTTCTCCTTGAGTTGGGGGCGTTGACCCCCGGAACTCTCTCCAGATATACTCCAGGTATCCTGTGTTTTCACAGCACATAAGCCACTGCGTGAAACCAAAATGAACTATTTTGCCTCTGATGAACTGTTTCAAACGATACTTTCCATAGCACCTTACAGTTTGCTCGCCAGTGAATAATTCTCTTGAAAATATTCCATTGCTCTGACTGCCTCGTTTAGATATTTCATCACAGATTTGTATTTGAATGCTCTGCCATTCATGTTTTGTGGGTCATTTTCGTTCTTAGCAACATGATGATAGATCTTTATTTCTATATATCTGTTTCTTGGCATGTCATACCTCACAATAGCTGTATCGAGGTGTTCATCTGAACTCCAGTACTGATGTTCACATGGTAACTTATCATAGCCAGAAAACAACCGTAGCTGAACTACAAATTTCCTCAGGAAATTTTAACAATAATATCTTTATTCCTACAAGTATACAAGGTATACAGACCATAGCTGACATCAGTGACATACTACTATAGAGAAAATCCCTTGTTATGCTGAGCATTTCCCGCAAATTAGGTCAGTTTTGTCTCAGGATGCGACTCACACCAGTCGACTAACTCCCAGGTACCCATTTTACTGATGGGTACCTGGGTATACCCTCATCCCAGTCACAAGGTGCTCTAGAGAAATTTCATCAGACACTGAAGTCCATGATGAGAGCTTATTGTGAACATTTTTCTAGAGACTGGGATGAGGGTATACCTTTTCTTCTGTTCGCTCTGAGAGAAAGTGAACAAGAAAGTCTCGGATTTAGTCAATTTGAATTAATATTCGGACACCAAGTGCGTGGTCCTCTCGCAGTGTTAAAAGACGTGTGGACAGGAAAATCAAATCCATCATTGAGTACTTCACCTTCATTAATGCAGCAACATTTGACAGCCGTTAGAGAGCTAGCTTCGAAAAACCTAATTTCAGTCCAAGCTAGACTGAAGCACTATTGAATCATACCGAATTCTAATGGATAATTGGACAAGGATACTGACTACTTGTTACGAAAACCCAGTAACAGGCTGGATGCTAGAAGGGCAGTCCTTTCTTGTATTCACTGGAGATCTCTAAGCTTTTAGAATCGCGTTTCTTGTAACACCATCTAAAGGGGACAAAAAGATACAAAACATCCAGGCCATGGAAAAATCTGAGTAGCCACAGCCACTCAAGAGGGAGAGGTTTTTTAGTGCCAGGAAGGAAAAAAAAAACTGGCAGGAAATGGCAGAAATCGTACAGCAAATCCAGTCATTCCTGGAGTGGAACCACAGTCGATGGCCTCCACTCCAAACCAACAGATACAGATATTAACGCCGGAAAAAAAAGTCCTCCCCAGCACCACCTATACCACCAGTCCGATGGCATTCTTCTTTGCAAATATACAGGGTCTAAAGCCAGCAACGAACAACAAAATACCTTTCATCCGTGGACTGCTTGCAGAGGCAAATGTTCGCGGCTTTCACAGAGACCCACATAAAGGATCATTTGGACAACGAAATATGGATCCCAGGTTACAACCTATACAGATGCGACAGAGTGAACAGGCAAAAGAGGGGAGTTGGCCTGTATATCGCAGAGTCACTTGTTTGCACAGAACTGCTTAATGCCTCAAATGATGTAGTGGAAGTTTTAGCAGTAAAGACCGAGAACCAAAACCTAGTCATTGTGGTAGTCTACAAGCCTCCTGATGCAACGTCCCAGCAATTCCAGGAACAGCTGTTAAAAATTGACCACTGTCTGGAAAATCTGCCAGCTCCTGCCCCCAACATCTTGCTCCTGGGGGATTTCAACTTAAGGCACTTAAAATGGAGGAATATAGCAAATAATGTTGTTGCAGTGATAATAAGGAGGCAGCTCTGACGAAAACTCACACACACACGAGCTTTTAAATCTCTGCACAAAATTCAATTTAAACCAGCAGATAATAGAGCCCACTAGACTGGAGAATACACTAGACCTCATCTTCACTAACAACGATGATCTGATACGAAATGTCACCATATCAAATACAATATACTCAGATCACAACATAATCGAGGTTCAGACATGTATGCGCGGAGCCCCAGACCGACATAATGAGACTAGTCACGAGGGAGCATTCACCAAATTCAACTTCAATAACAAGAACATAAAGTGGGACCAAGTAAACCAAGCCCTAACCGATATAAGTTGGTGAGATAGACTAAGTAACACAGACCCCAACTTATGCCTTGAACAGATTAACTCGGTGGCACTCGATGTATACACAAGGCTTATTCCTTTAAGAAAAAGGAGGAGTAGATGTAAAACAGAAAGAGACAGGCGCTCCCTTTACAGGCGACGAAAAAGAATAACAGAGCGGCTAAAAGAGGCCAATATATCTGAAATGCGTAGGGAGTCACTGGTCAGAGAAATAGCAAACATCGAACTTAAGCTAAAGGAATATTATAGGAGTCAGGAATCGCGGGAAGAACTAAAAGCCATAAATGAAATCGAAAGAAACCCAAAGTATTTCTTTTCCTATGCTAAATCAAAGTCGAGAATAACGTCCAGTATTGGGCCCCTACTTAAACAAGATGGGTCCTACACAGATGACAGCAAGGAAATGAGTGAGCTACTCAAGTCCCAATATGACTCAGAGCTGAGTCGCCGAAACTTCTGAACACCCTTGACTTAACCTGATTCCTCATTTTTTTCTTCTTCTCCCTCTTCCCCCTTTCCTCTTTCTTTTTTTGTCTTTCTTCTGTCGCGTACTTCTGTTCCTTCATTATTTATTTCATCACTTCCCCTTCCCCCCACCTCTGTGTACTTGCTCTCCCTCTATGGGCACCTAGCTTCCTTGCAGTGCTCCCCTTTCTTTATATTTGACTGGCTCCTCCTCCTTAGTTCCCCACTGCTACCACTACTATTACTACTACTACTACTACTACTATTACTACTACTACCACTACTACTACTATTATTACTACCACCACTACCTCTTCCTGCCTATATATAGCCGTCCTGCTCCACTTCTGGCTAGTGTGACTTCGTAAATGGTCCAAGTCGGACCGAAACGCCGTCGTAAGCTCCTCTCTTCTTTGTGCGGGTTATTTGTGTATCGTTTCAGTCACGGTATTGTGCCTTTTTTGTTATTTCTGAGAGTCGAAGATCAAAATTATTTTTTTATGAGAGACTCAGAGAATTAATACAAGCCTATCTGATGTTATACTGACGCCAAAATGACTTCGAACAGGCTATAAATGATATGCCCATGCACTGTGCCCCAGGGCCAGACTCATGGAACTCCGTGTTCATCAAGAACTGCAAGAACGAGCTTTTACCATCCTATGGAGAGGGAGCATGGGCACGGGGGTCGTCCCACAGTACTAAAAACAACAGACATAGCCCCACTCCACAAAGGGGGCAGTAAAGCAGCAGCAAAGAACTACAGACCGATAGCACTAACATCACATATTATAAAAATCTTTGAAAGAGTCCTAAGAAGCAAGATCGCCACCCATCTAGAAACCCATCAATTACACAACCCAGGGCAACATGGGTTTAGAGCAGGTCGCTCGTGTCTGTCTCAACTAATCGATCACTACGACAAGGTCCTAGATGCACTAGAAGACAAAAAGAATGCAGATGTAATATATACAGACTTTACAAAAGCCTTCGACAAGTGTGGCCATGGCGTAATAGCGCACAAAATGCGTGCTAAAGGAATAACAGGAAAAGTTGGTAGATGGATCTATAATTTCCTCACAAACAGAACACAAAGAGTAGTAGTCAACAGAGTAAAGTCTGAGGCGGCTACGGTGAAAAGCTCTGTTCCACAGGGCACAGTACTCGCTCCCATCTTGTTTCTCATCCTCATTTCTGACATAGACAAGGATGTCAGCCACAGCACCGTGTCTTCCTTTGCAGATGACACCCGAATCTGCATGACAGTGTCTTCCTTTGCAGACACTGCAAGGCTCCAGGTGGACATCAACCAAATCTTTCAGTGGGCTGCAGAAAAAAATATGAAGTTCACCGATGAGAAATTTCAATTACTCCGATATGGTAAACACGAGGAAATTAAAACTTCATCAGAGTACAAAACGAATTCCGGCCACGAAAATCCAACGTCAAAGACCTGGGAGTGATCATGTCGGAGGATCTCACCTTCAAGGACCATAACATTGTATCAATCGCAGATGCTAGAAAAATGACAGGATGGATTTATTTATTTATTTATTTATTTATTTATTTGAACATGATGTAGAGAAGTAAAAAAGGAATACAGTAAAGTGCAACATGCCAAAGCCAGCACAACGCAAGTATGCAGAGCATTATGGGCAGGCTTAAAATTAACTTAAGATTAACTAAGCAATGATATATACAGTGGTAAAACATTATTGTAAACAGATAACAATTAACCACAAATGAGTATTACAAAGACAGGTCATATAGTCATTTACTGTGTTATTGTGCAATCAGTAGAATGGAGTATTCTGTTAGGTAATGTAATAAAAAAATAACAAAGTTTGATAGGGTCTGAGGTTAAGCATTTCTGAGGTACAATTATGAGAAACATTTATGAGATACAATTTATAAGATAAAATTATTCAGTATTTATTTAGTTGTGGGTGAGTAAGTGATTTTTGAGAAGAGACTTGAATTTATAAACGGACAGTGTTTCTTTTATATTTACAGGTAATGAATTCCAGATTTTAGGGCCTTTTATGTGCATTGAGTTTTTGCATAGCGTGAGATGGACACGAGGAACATCAAAGAGTGATCTGTGCCTTGTGTTATGGTCATGTGTTCTGTTGAGGTTGGTAAGGAGACGTTTGAGGGGAGGGTTTATATCCGAGTTAAGTGTTCTATGTATGCAGTAGGTGCAGTAATAAGTATGGATGTTTTGTATGGTGAGTAGGTTTAGAGTTTTGAATATTGGTGGAGTGTACTTCCTGTAGTGAGAATTTATCATTCTGACTGCAGCCTTTTGTTGGGTAATTAGTGGTCTGAGATGGTTTATTGTTGTTGAGCCCCATGCACAAATTCCATAGGTGAGATAGGGGTAAATAAGTGAGTGATATAGGGTCAGGAGGGCTGACTGTGGAACATAGTACCGAATCTTCGATAGTATGCCTACGGTCTTGGAAATTTTCTTGGAAATTTGTTGTATATGTGTTTGAAATTTGAGTTTATTATCAAGGTGGATTCCTAAGAATTTTCCCTCTCTGAGCTTTGTGATAGGTCATCCGTTTATCATTATGTTAAGATTATAATCAAAAAGAAGCGCTAAGCCACAAGGACTATACAGACCATACAGATTATGTTAAGAGGGACATCTGTGGCTCTGTTACCAAACTGAATGAAGTAGGTTTTGTCAATGTTTAGAGTAAGTTTGTCAGACCTCATCCAGGCAGATATTTTCTGTAATTCGGTGTTTACAGTATTGGCTAGCGTGACTGGGCTCGGGTGAGAGAAGACGTATGTAGTGCCATCTGCAAATAGTGTGGGTTTGAGTAATTGCGATGCATCTGGTAGGCCATTTATGTATATGAGAAAGATATGAGAACCTTCAAAACTAGGGATGCCAAGACCATGATGGCACTCTTCAGGTCACTTGTTCTATCTAGGCTGGAATATTGCTGCACACTAACAGCACCTTTCAAGGCAGGTGAAATTGCTGACCTAGAAAATGTACAGAGAACCTTCACAGTGCGCATAACGGAGATAAAACACCTCAATTACTGGGAGCGCTTGAGGTGCCTGAACCTGTATTCCCTGGAACGCAGGAGGAGAGATACTTGATTATATACACCTGGAAAATCCTAGAGGGACTAGTACCGAACTTGCACACGAAAATCACTCACTACGAAAGCAAAAGACTTGGCAGACGATGCAACATCCCCCAATGAAAAGCAGGGGTGTCACTAGCACGTTAAGAGACAATACAATAAGTGTCAGGGGCCCGAGACTGTTCAACTGCCTCCCAGCATACATAAGGGGGATTACCAATAGACCCCTGGCAGTCTTCAAGCTGGCACTCGACAAGCACCTTAAGTCGGTACCTGACCAGCCGGGCTGTGACTCGTATGTTAGATTGCGTGCAACCAGCAGTAACAGCCTGGTTGATCAGGCTCTGATCCACCAGGAGGCCTGGTCACAGACCAGGCCGCAGCGTTGACCCCCGGAACTCTCTCCAGGTAAACTCCAGGTATGTATGCTTGGAGGCAGTTCAACAGTCTAGGACTCCTGGCACTTATTGTGTTGTCTCTTAACGTGCTAGTGACACCCCTGCTTTTCATTGCGAGGATGTTGCAGCGTCTGCCGAGTCTTTTGCTTTCGTACGGAGTGATTTTCGCATGCACGTTTGGTACTAATCCCTCTAGGATTTTCCAGGTGTATAAAATCATGTATCTCTCTCGCCTGCGTTCCAAGGAGTACAGGTTCAGGAACTTCAAGCGTTCCCAGTAATTTAAGTGTTTTATCTCCGTTATGTTAGGTAAGACACATATGCAACAGTCAGGTATCTTTATTTCGAAACGTTTCGCCTACACAGTAGGCTTCTTCAGTCGAGTACAGAAAAGTTGATAGAAGCAGAAGATACTTGAAGACGATGTAATCAGTCCATCACCCTTAAAGTTTTGAGGTGGTCAGTCCCTCAGTCTGGAGAAGAGCATTGTTCCGTTGTCTGAAACAATATTGTTTCAGACAACGGAACAATGCTCTTCTCCAGACTGAGGGACTGACCACCTCAAAACTTTAAGGGTGATGGACTGATTACATCGTCTTCAAGTATCTTCTGCTTCTATCAACTTTTCTGTACTCGACTGAAGAAGCCTACTGTGTAGGCGAAACGTTTCGAAATAAAGATACCTGACTGTTGCATATGTGTCTTACCTAACAATCTGTCGGTATTTTATACCATTTTAATGTTCATCTCCGTTATGCGTGCCCTGAAGGTTCTCTGTACATTTTCTAGGTCAGCAATTTCACCTCCTTTGAAAGGTGCTGTTAGTGTGCAGCAATATTCCAGCCTAAATAGAACAAGCGACCTGAAGAGTGTCATCGTGGGCTTTGCATCCCTAGTTTTGAAGGTTCTCATTATCCATCCTGTCATTTTTCTAGCAGATGCGATTGATACAATGTTATGATCCTTGAAGGTGAGATCCTCCGACATGATCACTCCCAGGTCTTTGACGTTATTTTTTCACTCTATTGTGCGGTTAGAATTTGTTTTATACTCCAATAAAATTTTTAAATTTTCCCTCACATTTACCATATCGGAGTAATTGAAATTTCTCATCATTCAGCTTCATATTGTTTTCTGCAGCCCATTTAAAGATTTGGTTGATGTCCGCCTGGAGCCTTGCAGTGTCTTCAGTGGAGGACACTGTCATGCAGATTCGGGTGTCATCTGCAAAGGAAGACACGGTGCTGTGGCTGACATCCTTGTCTATGTCAGATAAGAACATAAGAACATAAGAATGTAGGAACACTGCAGAAGGCCTACTGGCCCATACGAGGCAGGTCCTTATCAAAACGACATCTACCTAAAGCTACTCAAGAAATAACTCCCGTACCCCTTGACACCAATCTAACCCAGCCCCTCCCACTCATATATTTGTCCAGTCTCTTCTTAAAGCTACCCAAGGTCCTAACCTCTATCACCCCACTGGGAAGACTGTTCCACGCATCTACAACTCTGTAATAAAGTTGGTAGAATTACCGACAATATGTAAAGTAAAAGGACACAAGTGCAACTAATGTGACATTTATTTGTGGCAACGTTTCGCTCTCCAGGAGCTTTATCAAGTGGGCTAGAAGAAGATAAATTATGTAACATCACAGTCACTAGTGAGATGGTTGTGAGGCAGATAGACAGACTGAAGCAAAATAAGTCGCCGGGTCCTGATGAGGTTTTTTCAAGGGTTCTTAAGGAATGCAAAATGGAACTCTGTGAACCATTAACTAATATTTTTAATTTATCTCTTCAAACAGGTGTAGTGTCTGATATGTGGAAGATGGCTAATGTAACTCCTATTTTTAAAACAGGGGACAAGTCGTTACCGTCAAATTACCGCCCAATAAACCTGACCTCAAATTGTAGGCAAATTACTAGAGTCAATTATAGCTGAGATTAAAAGAAGCCATCTCGATAAGCCCTAGCTTGATTAATGATACTCAGCATGGATTCACAAGAGGCCGGTTTGTCTAACTAATTTATTAACTTTCTTCAGTAAAGCTTTTGAGGCTGTTGACCACAATAAAGAAATTTTATATTATTTACTTAGATTTTAGTAAGGCTTTTGATAGAGTTCCGCACCATAGACTGTTAAAGAAAGTGGCAGGGGTCATGGCATTGGGGGAAAAGTGCTCTCGTGGATCGAGTCATGGCTCACTGACAGGAAAGCAGAGAGTGTCCATAAATGGGGTTAAATCCGAGTGGGGATCTGTAACAAGTGGCGTTCCACAGGATCAGTTTTTGGGCCCGTTGTTATTTATAATATATATCAATGATCTTGATGAGGGAATTACTAGTGATATGAGCAAATTCGCCGATGACACAAAGATAGGTAGGATAATTGATTCAAACGTAGATGTTAGGGAACTTCAGAGGATTTAAACAAACTCTATTCTTGGTCAGAAAAGTGGCAGATGCAGTTCAATGTAGATAAATGCAAGGTTCTGAAGCTTGGGAGTGCCCATAACCTAGTACTTATAAATTAAATGATGTAGAACTTAGCCATACAGATTACGAAAAGGACTTGGGGGTTATGGTGAGCAGCAACCTTAAAACCCAAAACAGCAATGCCTAAGCGTACGTAATAAGGCAAATAGATTACTGGGAAATTTTTATCAAGAAGTGTAAGCAACAGAAGTCCAGAGGTCATACTGCGCTTTATACATCATTGTAAGGCCTCACCTTGATTATGCAGCTCAGTTCTGGTCTCCGTATTACAAAATGGAATAAATTCGTTAGAAAAACATTCAGCGTAGGATGACTAAAATAATACATAGCATCAGAAATCTTCCTTATGAAGAAAGATTTTAAGACTCTTAAGTTACATTCACTTGTTAGACGAAGAATGAGAGGAGACCTGATCGAAGTGTATAAGTGGAAGAATAGGTATTAATAAAGGGGATATTAAAAAGGTCTTGAGGATGTCTCTCCCAAAAGAGGGAAAGCGCAGTAATGGATTTAAATTAGATAAGTTTAGATTTTGAAAGGACATCGGAAAGTATTGGTTTGGAAATAGGTAGTTGATGAGTGGAACAGTCTACCTAGTTGGGTTATTGAGGCTGGGACTTTGGGTAGTTTCAAATCTAGGTTGGATAAGTACATGAGTGGGATGGGTTGGATTTGAGTGGGACTTTCACATCAGAGCTTATTTCTTGGGTGGCATTGAAAATTGGGTAGGGCAAATGTTTTGTTAGTGGGATGAATTGTAAAGGACCTGCCTAGTATGGGCCAGCAGGCCTCCTGCAGTGTTCCTCCTTTCTTATGTTCTTATGTTCTTATTACAAACAATACATGGACACAGAGGGTATATAAAGGCTCAGAGTGAGGTGAATACTAGTGAGGTACCACTTCGATGTTCACTAGTGGTAGTAGTAGTAGTAGTAGTAGTGGCAAAAGTAATACAATATGGTAGAGCAAATAATTCGTACTTGAGTAAAAGGATATAAAAGCTATTACTTGGGTAACATAAAAATAGGTTGGACAAATATAAACTGGAATGAGGCAGCTTGTTTCAGTGTTCACTCTCTGTGCTTTGTGTAGTATAACAGGAGAGACTATGTGATGGCAGGGTTTACTGTTTTCAGGAGGATTCTTGCTAAGACTTCGGAGATGGTGAAGCTGCCGTTGTTTTGTTTAATTGTATTCGAAACAGCGATCAGTGCTGATTCAAGGCACTTGCGTGTGCGGAAATTAGTTTCTTTTATCACTAATTGGGCGTCTCTGAATTTCATAAGATGATTGGTGGAATTTCGGTGTTGTACGCAGGCGTTGTTTAAGTTGTCGTTCCTACATGCGTATATGTGTTCATTGAGGCGGGTGTCGAGGTTTCTTGCTGTATCACCTACGTAGATCTTGTCACAGCCTCCACAGGGTATAGTGTAAACTCCTGCATTGACTGGTTCGTAGTGCTTGGGTTTTGTCCTGGTTAGATCCTTTATTGAAGTGGTAGAAGCGATGGCGACTCTGGTGTTAGCTTGTGAAAGTACTTTTGAGACGTTTAGTGCAACCTGGCTGTTGAGTCCAATGACAAGCTACCTTTCCTCGACGTCCTCATTCACAAAGTAGACAACAACCTAAGATTTCAAGTTCTATTCGGAAACCCACAATAAATGATCTCACGCACTTCTATACCTGTCAAAGATACCAAGACCAAAACGACGGATCTCATCGGGGTTTTACCTAAGAGCATTCGCGATTTGTAGTCCTGAGTTTCTTGCCGAGGATGTACTTCATTCACCGAACATTCACTGAGTTACAATTTCTTCGTTGTTCATCACAAGACTGCAAGAAAAGAGCTCTTCAGGATCATCAATTTCTCCACGCATCAACACCGCTCCCAACAAAGTTATAATTTCTTCCCCACGGCAGGTGCACTAAACGTTTCTCAAAGTACTTTCACAAGCTAACACCAGAGTCGCCATCGCTTCTACCACTTCAATAACGATCTAACCAGGACAAACCAAGCACTTACGAACCAGTCAATGCAGAGTTTACACTATACCTTTGGATGGCTGTGACAAGATCTACGTGGTGAAACAGCAAGAACCTCGGACACCGCCTCAATGAACACATTACGCATGTAGCGGACGACACTTAAACAACGGCCTGCGTACAACACCGAAATTCACCTATCATCTTATGAATTCAGTGACGCCCAATTCGTGATAGAAACTAATTTCGCACACGCAGTGCTTGACTCACGCACTGATCGCTGTTTCGATACAATTAAACAAAACAACGGCAGCTTCACCATCTCCGATGTCTTAGGCAAGAATCCTCCTGAAAACAGTAAACCTGCCATCAAAAAGTCTCTCCTGTTAATACACAAAGTCAGAGAGAGTGAACACTGAAACATAGCTGCCTCATTCCTGTTTATATTTGTCCAACCTATTTTTATGCTTACCCAATTATTAGCTTTTATATCCTTTTACTCAAGTACGAATATTTGCTCTACCTATTGTATTATTTTGCCACTACTACTACTACTACTACTACCCTAGTGAACATCGAAGTGGCTACCTCACTAGTATTCCCTCACTCTGAGCATTATATACCCTCTGTGTTATGTTTTGTTTGTAATGGCTTGTTAAAGGCTCCTGGGAGAGCGAAACGTTGCCACAATAAATGTCACATTAGTTGCATTGTGTCCTTTTACTTTACATCTACAACTTGTTAGAAAAACAGTATTACCTATGTCCATTCTTAATCTAATTTATCAACTTAAATCCATTATTCCTGGTTCTTACCTGGTTCGACACCCTCAGTAATTATAATGTCTCCCTTGTTTATGCCCGTTCATCCACTTATACACTTCAATGATAATCTCCCCTCATTCTACGCCTCTCCCGTGAGTGGTGATTTAAAGCTCTGTAAGTCTATCGTCATACGGTGGGTTCCTTACACAGTAAATCATTTTAGTCATTCTTTTTGTATGTATCTCTAATGAGTCTATGTCCATCTGTAGTATAGTAAGGGGACCAAATGAGCAGCATAATCTAAAAGAGGCCTCACTAGTGATGTATAGAGCGTAAAATAACTATTTTGGACTTTGTTACTTATACTTCTTGAGATAAATCCAAAGTAATCTGTATGTGCCTTGTTGCGCAATGCGGCAATGGCTGTCTTGGCTTTCGATTTCTGCTTACCATGACTCCCAAGTCTTTTTCACATTCTGTATGACCAAGCTCTACTTCACTAGATTATAGCTTCGAGAGTTATTTTCATTCCAAGGGCAAGTACCTTACACTTATCCACATTAAAACTTATCTGCCATTTCTCAGACCAAGACTTAAATTTGTACAAATCGTCCTGGAGTCATTGTATCCTCTCAGAGTGGAATTATTACGGCTAACTTTGTAGCATCAGCAAACTTAGCTACATGTCACTAGTAATCCCTTCATCAAGGCATTAATGTAAATTATGAACAAGAGAGGCCTAAAACTGATCCGCTGTGGAAAACGCACTAGTGGGACTAATCCCCATTCAGATTTCACTCCCTTAATGGTTTAAAATCTCTCTGCTTTCTATTGGTAAGCCATGCTCAATCCATGCTAGAACTTTACCTTCCTATACCCATGAGCTGCCACTTTTCTTAAGAGTCTCTTGTGAGGTACTCGTCGAAGGCTTTACTAAAATCCAAATAACTATTCATATTCTATAAAGTTGGTAGAATTACCCGACAATATTGTAAAGTAAAAGGACACAGTGCAACTAATGTGACATTTATTGTGCAAACGTTGCGACTCTCCAGGGCTTTATCAAGCCATGGCTTGGATAAAGCTCTGGAGAGAGAGCGAAACGGTGCCACAATAATGTCACATTAGTTGCACTTGGTCCTTTTACTTTAAAATATCCTATTTCTTATCACTGTTCAAACTGCTCAAATGTTCTATTGAAGACGTCAAGTAGTTGTCAGGCAAAGAACGACCTCTCGTGAATCATGCTGAGATTCATTTATCAAGTTATGCTCTTCAGGTTGACCTCTGAAATGTCTGCTATAATTGATTCTATAATTGCCCACTATAGAGGTCAGGCTTATTGGACGGTATTTTGAAGGAGTGGCTTATCCCTGATTTGAATATAGGAACCACATTAGCCATCTTCACATCTATGGCACAACACTGGTGAAGGCTGGACGCATTGAATACACTCGTTAATGGTGACTAAGCTCCATCTTGCATTCCTTAAGTACCCTTGAAAACAACCTCATCGGGTCCTGGGAAACTTATTAGTTCAGTTTGTCTATCTGTTTAATAACCATGTCACCTCGTGACTGTACACTATTCAGTTAACTTAATTATCAGGAACTAAATTAATTGTTAATTGCTGGAAATTCATTTACATCTTCCTTGTGTAAAAACTGACAAAAAAATAGTCATTAAATAAGGAAACACATTTCAGTATTATCCGTCAGCTGTCCATCCCAGATTTACAGAGGTCCTACTTTATCCCTTCACCTTCGTCCTATACACTTGAAGAACCCTTTTGGATTAGTCTTGATTCATTAGCGACTCTAATTTCATAGTCCTCGTGTTTAGCCCTTTCTAATCGACTTTTTTACTTTCTTTTAAGCTGATCTATTTGGTCAGTAAGGTTAACTCTCCTCTTCTGGTTGCGCCTATAAATTCCCTTTTCCCCCTAATAGCTGTTTAGCCTCCTGTTAACCCATTTGGTGGATCGTTATTATTCGACCTATTTCTCCCGGGGAATGTATATACTCTGGGCATGTGTACATTATTAGAAAACAATCATTAAAGAGATCCCTTCATATTCATAAGTAGATTATCGATCAATCAACATCATTAGCTAGATAACCCCAATCCAAGATAGACAGATGTCCCTAAGTCCATTTAATCGGCAGACAGAACGAAATCGGGGTGGATTTTTACTGTATTCTCATTATTCTGGCATTCCCAATTAATGCTAAGGTGATGGATTTGTGATCACTTTCGCCCAGCTCTTCAGTGATCTCCAGATTATACACGAGTGCGTTTACTTATTTGACATGAACTAGGTCTAGCAAATTATTACCCCTGGTACGTTCCAGTGACACTCTGTGTTCAGAAAACAGTCCTGAACTGTTTCCATGAAGTCACTGGACTCTAGATTACCTGTCAAGAATTCCAGTCAATTTTGGCTAAAGTTAAAGTCCCCTACTATGACTACGTTTACTGTGCCGATGGCCCTAACAATTTCGTCCAAAGAAGTCTCTCTTCGTGATCCAAGCCTGGAGGTCGGTATATTACACCTCGATTTGTTTTTTCTTGACCTCCACCGAACTCTTACCCTAACAGACTCTGTTACTGCTCATCTATTTTTATACGTTTTTATGTTCAACAATTAATATTTTCTCGAACATACAATGCAACTCCTCCCCTTCCCCTTACATCTATCCACATTGAATAGCTTAATCCCTGAATATTACACTTCAGCAGTCATTCCCGACTCTTTAAATCAGACCACGTTTCAGTTATGCACAATGATATCAAAGTTCCCAGCACATGCTACAGTGGCTCCCTAGTATATTGATGCTAAAGGTTAAAAAAAAGTTCATATGAAAACAGGTGAATTTGTAAATGAAGTGAATAAAGCCTTATAGTAGGCAGGTGCCAGACGTCGCCGAAACTTACACAGGTCAGTGTTTTTAATAATCTTCCTGGCCTGCTAGTGTACTCGATATAACTCTAGTGATACAGTGCATAGCCAGATACAGTGTTGTAGTAGCAACTAACCAGTATTATAATGGTACTTAGTGAGTGGAGTGACTTTCTTAGTTTCTTTTTCTTGAAATACCAGACGTTACTGTGGTTTCATATAACTGTAGTTACAGCGGTCGCTATATACACAACGAGAGCAATTATTATACAGAAAAAGCGCCTTCCTCCAAAATTTGCACCCAGTCAACTATAGTGTAATATAGCCTTTATTGTGGTGGCGACGGAAAAAAAAAATAGAGAGCTAGATTAAAGCGATGGATAAACCAAAGGTGGAGGCTCGACGTTCGTTCATTGTAGGAGTGCCAGCAGTGCACCGGCTCTTCAACAGAAAGTTATACTTTTGTATCAATCAAATCACATATTACTTGGGTAGATAATTTCAGTATATCCTTCATGTGTTAGCTCAATATCACCGACCAGTATGGTTTAATAAGTGTACACTGATCAGATAGATAGACTGGTCCGAAACCCTTGCTGGGTTCGAAACCCCTTGATGGTCCGAACCCCTTTGACTGGTCCGAAACCCCTGGACTGGTTTCCAAACGGTTTCGTTGTGCACACTAGCAGGTTATTAATAGAATATTCCAAGAGGTTGCTCGTAGATTTGCAGTAAATAACCATTTCAAATCACTATGAAGCTGTGTGTAGTCTGTGGTCAGTCAAACAAACGGGCTTCCACATGCATAAATTGTCATTTCTGTGGTAATTGGTGTCACGCCCCTTGTGCAGATATCCAAGAACTAGCTACAAGCAGTATTAAAACAGGGAAGTGTTTTTGGGTATGCCCAAATGAGATAAATCTGTGGACTAAAATCACAAGGGTATTAAAAGAGGTCAACATCAAAGCTGCTTTCATAGAAAACCTGGAAGCTTTCTACAACAGATGGGAACATAAAAAGTCCGGGCTGAATGGTACTGCCCTTGATACTGGCCATGTAGTCAGAAACTGTAAGGCTGGAGATGATGTCCTGGTAGTCAGTAAATGGGGGGCTGATAGTGCTGTCCTGGGAGACAGTAATGGGGAAGCTGGAGGTGCTGTCCTGGGAGACAGTAATGGTGAAGCTGGAGGTGCTGTCCTGGGAGACAGTAATGGTGAAGCTGGAGATGCTGTCCTGGGAGACAGTAATGGGGAAGCTGGAGATGCTGTCCTGGGAGACAGTAATGGTGAAGCTGGAGATTTTGTCCAGGTAGTCGGGAATTATACGCAGGAAGGAATACATATGAATGACCGCATAGGGGACAGGAGCCATAGTAGGGAAACAAGTGTAGTCAAAGATAAGATAAAACCAATATTGCAAACTAGAAATACCGCAGGAAATAGCAAACAAGAGGACTCCACTAGCAATAGTGAGGATATATTACCAAAAACAAATGGTGGGAGCCCCATTGTTGGTGCTAGGGAGGATAGAAGTAAGACAGGGAAACATGCACCAACAGGGAATACAGTCACAGAAACCCAAGGCAAACGGAAACCAAGCCTGTGCACATACTATGCACTCGGTATCTGCTGGCATGGGAAATCTGGAAAAACAGATGGGACGTGCAACTATGACCACCCTAGGAAATGTCATGCCCATATGAAAACAGGAAAATGCAAACTCCCTTCCTGTAAGCTTTTTCACCCTAAACTGTGTACCTCTTCAGTACAGGAAAGACTGTGCTATAACTTAAATTGCCAGGCATACCATCTAAAGGGGACAAAAGATACAAAACATCCAGGCCATGGGAAAACCTGGGTAGCCACAGTCACTCAAGAGGGAGAGGTTTTTTAGTGCCAGGAAGGAAAAAAAACTGGCAGGAAATGGCAGAAATCGTACACCAAATCCAGTCATTCCTGGAGTGGAACCACAGTCGATGGCCTCCACTCCAACCAACAGATACAGATACTAATGCCGGAAAAAAAAATCCCCCCCCAGTACCAACAATACCACCAGTCCGATAACATTCTTCTTTGCAAATATACAGGGTCTAAAGCCAGCAACAAACAACAAAATACCTTTCATCCGTGGACTGCTTGCAGAGGCAAAGGCAATGTTCGCGGCTTTCACTGAGACCCACATAAAGGATCACTTGGACAACGAAATATGGATCCA
The DNA here is from genome assembly GCF_026875155.1 of Cherax quadricarinatus. Lineage (NCBI taxonomy): Eukaryota > Metazoa > Arthropoda > Malacostraca > Decapoda > Parastacidae > Cherax > Cherax quadricarinatus. Next base: position 36,635,704 of record NC_069431.1, read on the forward strand.
GGTTACAACCTATATAGATGTGACAGAGTGAACAGGCAAAAGGGGGGGGTTGGCCTGTACATTGCAGAGTCACTTGTTTGCACAGAACTGCTAAATGCCTCAAATGATGTAGTGGGAAGTTTTAGCAGTAAAGGTCGAGAACCAAAACCTAGTCATTGTGATAGTCTACAAGCCTCCGGATGCAACATCCCAGCAATTCCAGGAACAGCTGTTAAAAATTGACCACTGTCTGGAAAACCTTCCAGCTCCTGCACCCAACATCTTGCTCCTGGGGGATTTCAACTTAAGGCACCTAAAATGGAGGAATATAGCAAATAATATTGTTGCAGTAATAACACCAGGAGGCAGCTCTGATGAAAACTCACACTCACGCGAGCTTTTAAATCTCTGCACAAAATTCAATTTAAACCAGCAAATAATAGAGCCTACTAGACTGGAGAATACACTAGACCTCATCTTCACTAACAATGATGATCTGATAAGAAATATCACCATATCAAAAACAATATACTCAGATCACAACATAATTGAGGTTCAGTCATGTATGCGCGGAGCCCCAGACCGACATAATGAGATTAGTCACGAGGGGAGCATTCACCAAATTCAACTTCAATAACAAAAACATAAAGTGGGACCAAGTAAACCAAGTCCTAACCGATATAAGCTGGGAAGATATACTAAGCAACACAGACCCCCAACTTATGCCTAGAACAGATTAACTCGGTAGCACTCGATGTATGCACAAGGCTTATTCCTCTAAGAAAAAGAGAGGAGTAGATGTAAAACAGAAAGAGACAGGCGCTCCCTTTACAGGCGACGGAAAAAGAATAACAGAGCGGCTAAAAGAGGTCAATATATCTGAAATGCGTAGGGAGACACTGGTCAGAGAAATAGCAAGCATCGAACTTAAGCTAAAAGAATCCTTTAGGAGTCAGGAATCGCGGGAAGAACTAAAAGCCATAAATGAAATCGAAAGAAACCCAAAGTATTTCTTCTCCTATGCCAAATCAAAATCGAGAACAACGTCCAGTATTGGGCCCCTACTTAAACAAGATGGGTCCTACACAGATGACAACAAGGAAATGAGTGAGCTACTCAAGTCCCAATATGACTCAGTTTTTAGCAAGCCGCTAACCAGATGAGAGTCGAAGATCAAATGAATTTTTTATGGGGAGAGCCACAAAATTTGTTAACACAAACCTATCCGAGTTATCCTGCGCCCAAATGATTCGAAAAAAGGGGATAAATGCATGCCCCTGACAATTTTATTTGGGTAACAAAAAAATGGGTTTGGAAAAATATAAACTGGAATGAGGCAGCTTGTTTCAGTGTTCACTCTCTGTGCTTTGTGTAGTATAAACAGGGAGACTAGTGGGGCAGGGTTTACTGTTTTCAGGAGGATTCTTGCAAAGGGATTGAGTGGTAAAGTGCCGTTGTTTTGTTTAATTGTATTCGAAACAGCGTCGTGCTGTTTCGGGCATTTGCGTGGGGGAAATTTTTTTCTTTTATATAATTGGGGTCTCTGAATTTTAAGATGATTGGGGGGAATTTCGGTTTTGTCGCGGGTTTTTTAAGTTGCGTTTAATGCGTATATGTTTTCATTGAGGGGGGTGTCGAGGTTTCTTGCGTATCCCCTACGTGATCTTGTCAAGCCCCCACGGGGGGTATATTTGAAAACTCTGCATTGACGGTTCGTAGTGCTTGGGTTTTGCCGGGTTTAGATTTTTTTAAAGTGGTAGAAGCGATGGGGGGCCCTTTGGTGTTAGCTTGTGAAAGTACTTTTGAGCGTTTATGCAACCTGGCTGTTGAGTCCAATAAATACCTTTCCTCGAGCCCTCTTCCAAAGTAGAAAAAACTAAGTTTTCGTTTTCGGAAACCCCCCAATAAAAATGATCTAAAACCACTTCTTTTCCGTCAAGATCAAGCCCAAAGAGGATCTCATCGGGTTTTTCTAAGGCATCGATTTTTAGTCCTGAGTTTCTTGCGGGGAAATGTACTTCATTCCCCAAAAACATCACTGAGTTACAATTTCTTCTTTTTTCTCAAAGACTGCAAGAAAAGGTCTTCAGATCACAATTCTCCACGCATCAACACCGCCCCCAACAAAGTTATAATTCTTCCAGGGCCCGGGTTTGCACTAAACGTCTCAAAGTATTTTCACAAGAACACCAGAGTCGCCTGCTTCTCCCATTTAAAAAAGGATCAAACCCAGGAAAAAACCAAGACTACGAACCGTCAATGGGGAGTTTACATATCCCCTTGGAGGCTGTGACAAGATCTACTGGTGAAACAGCAAAAAACCTGGGACACCCCCCTCAATGAACACTACGCTGTAGGGACGAAAACTTAAACAACGCCGGGTTTAAACACCAAAATTTCCCACCAATCATCTTATAAAATTCAGGACGCCCAATTGTGATAGAAACAAATTTCCGCACACGAAAGGCCCTTGATCAGCATGATCGCTTTTCGATAAAATTAAAAAAAAAACGGCAGTTTACCATCTCCAAAAGTCTTAGAAGAACCCTCCTGAAAACAGTAAACCCCTCCCATAAAAAGTTTTGTTAAATTTCACAAAGAAGAGAGTGAACCTGAAAAAGCTGCCTCATTCCGTTATATTTGTCCAACCTATTTTTATGTTCCCCAAAAATAGCTTTTATATCCTTTTACTAAAGTACAAATTATTTGCTCTACCAATTGTATTATTTTCCCACTACTACTACTACTATACTCCCCTAGTGAACATGAAGTGGTACCTCCTAGATTCCCCCTCTGACCCTTTTATCCCCTCTGTGTATGTTTTTGTTTGAAATGGCTTGTAAAGCTCCTGGAGAGCGAAACGTTGCCCAATAAATGTCACATTTTGCATTGTGCCCTTTTATTTTACTCTACAATTGTTGAAAACCAGTATTACCTATGCCCTTTTAAATCTAATTTACCCAATTTAAAAAACCCATTTTTCCCTGGTTCTTCCCTGGTTGGGACACCCTCAGTTTTTTTAATGTCCCCCTTGTTTATCCCCGTACCCACTTTCCTTAAAATGTATCTCCCCTCTTTTACGCCTCCCGGAGTGGATTTAAAGCTTTAAGTCTATCTTCATACGGGGGTTCCTTACACAGTAAATCATTTTAGTCTTTTTTTGTTGTTCTCTAATGAGTCTATGTCCATCTGTATTTAAGGGGCCCAAAAAATGGCAGATAATCAAAAAGGGCCTCACTGTGATTTAGAGCGTAAAATAACTTTTGGACTTTGTTACTTATACTTTTTGAGATAAACCCAAGTAATCTGTTGGCCTTGTTGCGCAATGGGCATGCTGTCTTGGCTTTGTTTTCTGCTTACCATGACCCCCAAGTCTTTTTCACATTTGTATGACCAAGCTCTACTTCCCCTGATTATAGCTTTCGAGAGTTATTTTCATTCAAGGGCAAGTACCTTACACTTATCCACTTAAAAACTTATCTGCCATTTCTCAGACCAAAAATTAAAATTTTTTCAAATCGTCCGGGGTTTTTTTTGTTCCCTCTCAGAGTGAATTATCGGCTACTTTTTTCATAGCAAATTTAAAAAGTCATAGTAATCCCTTCATCAAGGCTTTAAATGAAAATTATGAAAAAGGAGGCCTAAAATGATCCTTGGGGAAAAACCCCATAGGGGGACTAACCCCCATTCAGATTTCACCCCCTTAATTTTTAAACTCTCTGCTTTCTTTTGGAAAGCCTCCCTCAATCCTGCTAGAACTTTACCTCCTTCCCCAGAGTGCCACTTTTCTTAAGAGTCTCTTGTGAGGTACTCGTCAAAGGCTTTACTAAAACCCAAAATAAAAAAATTATATTCTATAAATTTGGGTAGAATTCCCCGACAAATGAAAAGTAAAAGGCAAAAGTGCAATAATGTGAAAATTTATTGGGGCAACGTTCGCCCCAGGGCTTTATCAAGCCTGGTTTGAAAAAGCCCCTGGAGGGGGGAAACGTTGCCACAAAAAATGTCACATTAGTTGCACTTGGTCTTTTATTTTAAAAATATCTATTCCTTATCACTGTAAAACTGCTCAAATTTTCTTTTGAAGAGTCGAAATTTTGTAGGCAAAGAACGCCTCTCGGAATCATGCTGAGATTCTTTTATCAAGTTATGCTCTTAAAGGTGACTTTTGAATGTCGCTTAATTGTTTCTAATAATTGCCCATATAGAGTCAGGCTTATTGGAGGGAAATTTGAAGGAGTGGTTTATCCCTGTTTTGAATATGGAACCACATTAGCCATCTTCCCATCTTGGCACAACACGGGTAAGGTGGACGCATTGAAACATCTTTAAATGGTGACTAAGCTCCATCTTGTTTCCTTAAGCCCCCTTGAAAAAATATCGGGTCCGGGGAAAATTTTTTTGTTCGTTTGTCTATTTTTTTAAAAACCATGTCCCTCGGGGACTTAATATTAGTTAACTTAATTTTCCCAGGAACTAAATAATTGTTAATTCTGGAATTCATTTAATCTTCTTGTGAAAAAATGAAAAAAAAATAGCATTAAAAAAGGGAACACATTTCTTTATTACCTCGCGTCCTTTCCCAGATTTCGGGCCCTATTTTTCCTTCCCCTTCGCCCTATACACTTGAAGAACCCTTTTGGATTAGTTTTTTGATTCATTAGGATTTAAATTTCTAGTCCGTTTAGCCTTTCAAATCGCCCTTTTTTACTTTTTTTTAAAGTGACTATTGGTCAGTAAGGTTTAAACCCTCTCCTCTTCTGGTGCGCTTTAAAAATTTCCCCCTTTTCCCCCAAATAGTGTTTACCCTCCTTTTAAAACCCATTTGGGATCGTTTATTATTGACCTATTTCTCCGGGGAAAGTATAATTTGGGGCATGTGTACATTTTTAAAGAAAAAAATCATTAAAGAGATCCTTATATTCATAAGTAATTATCGTCAATAAAATCTTGCTGAAAACCCAATCAAGTTTAGACGATTTTCCCAAAGCCCATTTAATCGGCCGAACAAAAAATGGGGTTTTTTCTGTTTTCATTATTTTTGCATTCCCAATTAATGTAAGGTGATGGTTTGTGACCCTTTCGCCAAGCTCTTCATGATCTCCAGATTTTTCACGAGGGGGTTTTTATTTGAAAAGACTAGGCTAGCAAATTATTACCTGGTATTTCTTTTACACTCTGTTTCAGAAAAAGCCCTGAACTGTTTCCATGAAGTCACTGGACTCTAGATTCCCTGTCAAGAATTCCAGTCAATTTGGCTAAAGTTAAAGCCCCCTACTATGACTACGTTACTGTGCCGATGCCCTAACAATTTCGCCCCAAAGAAGTCCCCCTCTTCGTGATCCAAGCTGGAGGTCGGGTATATTCCCCTGATTTTTTTTTCTTGACCCCCCCCGAACTTTCCCCAAACAGACTCTGTTACTGCCCCATCTATTTTTATCCCGTTTTTATGCAACAATTAAATTTTCTCGAACATAAAATGCAACTCCCCCCCCCTTCCCCCTTACATCTATCCACATTGAATAGCTTAATCCTGAATTTTACACTCGCAGTCATTCCCGACTCTTTAAATCAACCATTTTCGTTAATGAAAATGAATCAAATTCCCCAGACATGCTACAGTGGCTCCCTAGTATATTGTGAAAAAAGGAAAAAAGTTCATTTGAAAAAGGTGAATTTGTAAAGAAGTGAAAAAGCCTATAGGGGCGGTCCCAAAAGTCGCCGAAACTTACCAGGTCAGTGTTTTTAAAAATTTTCCGGGCCCTGCTAGTGTACTGATATAATTAGTGATCCCAGTGAATAGCAGATACAGTGTTGTAGTAGCAAAAAACCAGTTTATTGGTACTTGTAAAAGTGGAGTGACTTTCTTAGTTTCTTTTTCTTGAAAACCAGACGTTACTGGGGTTTATTAACTGTATTTCCCAGCGGTCGCAATATACACAACGAAAAAGAAATTTTATACAGAAAAAGGCCTTCCCCCAAAATTTTGCACAGTCAATATAGTGTAATATAGCTTTTTTGTGGTGGGAGGGAAAAAAAAAAAAATAGAGAAGTATTTTAAGCGTTTGAAAACAAAGGTGGAGGTCGCCCGTTCGTCATTGTGGAGTGCCAGCAGTCCCCGGCTCTTAACAAAAAATTTATATTTTGTATAAATCAAATCACATATTATGGGTAGAAAATTTTCCCCGTAATCCTTATGTGTTAGCTCAAATCACCGCCAGTAGGGTTTTTAAATAAGTGCCCCACTGATCAGATAGATGACTGGCCGAACCCTTGCTGGTCAAACCCCCGGGATGGTCCAAACCCCCTTGACTGGTCCAAACCCCGGATGGTTTCAAAGGGTTTTCGTTGTGCACCCCTAGAGGTTATTAATAGAATATTCAAGAGGTTGCTGTAAAATTGCAGTAAATAACCATTCAAACACTATGAAGTGGTGTGTTGTGGTCGTCAAAAAGGGCTTCACATGATAATTGTCTTTTGTGGTAATTTGGGTTTCACCCCCCTTGTGCAGATACCCAAGAACTAGCTAAAAGCAGTTTAAAACAGGGAAGTGTTTTTGGGTTCCCCAAATGGATAAATCTGTGGACTAAAAACACAAGGGTATTAAAGAGGTAAATCAAAGTTTTCTAGAAAACGGAAGTTTTCTACAACGAGGGAACAAAAAAAGCCCCGGGCTGAATGGTCTCCCCTTTTGATATGGCCATGTAGTCAAAAAAACTGTAAGGCTGGAGTGAGTCCCGGTAGTCAGTAAATGGGGGGCTGATTTGGCTTCCTGGGAGCAGTAATGGGGAAGTGGGGGTGCTGTCTGGGGACTTTTAAAGGTGAAGTGGAGGTGTGCCCGGGAGACTTTAAAGGTGAAGCGGAGATGTGTCCTGGGGGAGACAGTAATGGGGGAAACTGGGGATGCTGTCCCGGGAGACGTAAGGTGAAGCTGGAGATTTTGTCCCGGTAGTCGGGAATTTTCGCAGGAAAGGGAAAACATATGAATGACCGCATAGGGGACAGGAGCCATGTAGGGAAACAAGTGTAGTCAAAGTAGATAAACCAAAATTTTCAAACTAGAAATACCGCAGGAAATAGCAAACAAGGGACTCCCTAGCAATGTGGGTATTTACCAAAAAAAAAATGGGGGGAGCTCATTTTGGGTAGGGAGGTAGAAGTAAGAAGGGAAAAGCACCAAAGGGAATACAGTACAGAAACCCAAAGGGAAAAGGAAACCAAGCCCGTGACATACTATGATCGGTATTGTGGATGGGAAATCTGGAAAAAAAAAGTGGGACGGCAACTATGACCACCCTAGGAAATGCCATGCCCTATGAAAAGGAAAAAGCAAATCCTTCCGTAAGTTTTTCCCCTAAAATGTGTACTCTTCAGTACAGGGAAAAACGTGCTTAATTAAAAATTTCCGGCATACCCTCTAAAGGGGGGCAAAAAAATACAAAACCCGGCCATGGGAAAACCTGGGTAGCCACAGTCACTCAAGGGGGAGGTTTTTTTGTGCCGGAAGGAAAAAAAAAGGCAGGGGAAAGGCAGAAATCGTCACCAAATCCCGTCATTCCCGGAGTGGAACCAGTCATGGCCTCCCCTCCAAACCAACAGTACGATATTTTTTAAGCGGAAAAAATCCCCCCCCGTCAAAAAAATACCACCAGTCCCATAAAATTCTTCTTTGCAAAAAAACAGGGGCTAAAAACCCGAACAAACAACAAATCCTTTTTCCGTGGATGCTTGCAGAGGAAAAGGGAAAGTTCGGGCTTTTATGGGACCCCCATAAAGGGTATTGGACAACGAAATTGGATCCCCGGTTACAACCTATTAGATGTGACAGAGTGACAGGCAAAAAAAGGGGGGGGTTGGCCTGTACATTTCAGGTCATTGTTTGACAGAAGCTAAAGCCTCAAATGATGTATGGAAATTTTAGCAGTAAAGGTCGAGAACCAAAACCCAGTCTTGTGATAGTCTAAAACCCCCGGATGCAACATCCAGCAATTCCCCGGAAAAGCTGTTAAAAATTGACCCTGTCTGGAAAACCTTCAGCTCCCGCACCCCAAAATCTTGCTCCCCGGGGGATTTCACTTAAAGGGACCTAAAAAGGAGGAATATGCAAATATTTTGTTGCAGTATAAAACAGGGGCAGCTTGATGAAAAATCCCCTACGCGAGCTTTTAAATTTTCTGCACAAAATTCAATTTAAACCCGCAAATTATGAGCCTACTAGATGGAAATACACTAGACCCCATCTTTATAAAAATGATGATCTGATAAGAAATATCACCCTATCAAAAAAAAATATACTCAGACACAACATAATTTAGGTTCAGTCAGTTGCGCGGGGCCCCGGGCCGACATAAAGAGATTAGTCACGAGGGGGGATTACCAAATTCAAATTCAATAAAAAAAACATAAAGTGGGACCAAGTAAACCAAGTCCTAAAAGAATAAATGGGAAAATATATAAGCAAACACAGCCCCAACTTATGCCTGAACAGTTTAATCGGTAGCATCGATGTTGCCAAGGCTTATTCCTCTAAAAAAAAGGAGGAGTAGATGTAAAAAAGAAAAGAACAGGCGCTCCCCTTTTCAGGCGACGGAAAAAGAATAAAAAGGCGGCTAAAAGAGGTCAATATATCTGAAAAGCGTAGGGAGACATGGTCAGAGAAATAGCAGATCGAACTTAAACTAAAAAAATCCTTTTGGAGTCAGGAAACGCGGGAAGAAATAAAAAACCCCAAAGAAATCGAAAAAAACCCAAAATATTTTTTCCTATGCCCAAAACAAAATCGGAACAACGTCCGTATTGGGCCCCCACTTAAACAAGAGGGTTCACAGTGACAACAAGGAAAAAGTGAGTACTCAAGTCCCAATATGACTCAGTTTTTAGCAAACCGCTAACCCGATGAGATCGAAGATCAAATGAATTTTTTATGGGAGAGCCCAAAATTTGTTAAAAAAAAGCCTATCCGATGTTTCCTGCGCCAAAAGATTCGAAGGCGATAAATGACATGCCATGACTTGCCCCGGGCCAGACTATGGAACTCTGTGTTTATCAAAAACTGCAAGGAAAGCCCCCATACGAGCCTTTCCATCCCTTTGGAGAGGGGCTGGAAAAAGGGGGTCGTCCCACAGTTTCTAAAAAAAAACAGACATAGCCCCTCCCCAAAGGGGGCAGTAAAGCAAAAAAAGCAAAAAAAACTACAGACCCTAGCACTAACATCCATATCTAAAAAACTTTGAAAGGGTCCTAAGAAGCAAGATCCCACGATCTGAAACCATCGTTACACAACCCCGGGGAACTGGGTTTTTGAAAAGGTCGCCCTGTCTGTCTAAAATTTGGACACTACGACAAGGTCCTAAAAGCACTAGAAAACAAAAAAATGCGATGTAATTATACAGACTTTGCAAAAACCTTCGCAAGTGTGACCCTGGGTAATAGGCACAAATGCGTGCTAAAGGATAAAGGAAAAGTCGGGCGATGGATTATAATTTCCTCACTAACAGAAACCCGAGAGTTCGCAACAGAGTAAAGTCCGAGGCAGTCGGTGAAAGCTTGTTCCCCAAGGCAATACTCGCTCCCCTCTTGTTCCTATCCTTATTCCGACTAGACAAGGATGTCAGCCCCAGCACCGTGTCTTCCTTTTTCGATGACACCCCAAACTGCTGACAGGTCTTCCCTTGCAGACACTGCAAAGTCCCGGCAGAATCAACAAATCCAGTGGGCTGAGAAAACAAAATGAAGTTCAACGATGAGAAATTTCAATTATCAGTTTGGAAACATGAGGAAATTAAAACTTCATCGGTAAAAACAAAATTTTGGGCCCAAATGAGCGAAACACCAAGTCAAAGACCTGGGAGTGATCCGCGGAGGATCTCACCTTCAAGGGCCTAAATTGTATCAATGCATTGCTAGAAAATGCAGGATGGATAATGAGAACCCTTTAAAAATAGGGAGGCCAAGCCTGATGACACTCTTAGGGCACTTGTTCTATCTGGTGGAAAAATTGCTGCCACTAACGCACCTTTCAAGGAGGTGAAATTTCCCCCCTAGAAAATGTACAGGAACTTTCACGGCGCGCTTAAAGGAGATTTAAAAAACCTCAATTTTTGGGGGCGCTGAGGTTCCTAAACCGTATTCCGGGGCGCGGAGGGAGAGTAAATGATTATATCACCGGAAAATCCCAGAGGGACTAGTACCCAATTGACACGAAAATCACCCCTCGAAAGCAAAAAATTGGTAGACGATGCACCATCCCCCCCAATGAAAAACAGGGGTGTACTAGCAGTTAAAAGGGCCATAAATAAAGGGAGGGGCCCAGGCGTTCAACTGCCCCCCAGCACACTAAGGGGGATTACCAAAGACCCCCGGGAGTCTTCAAGTGGCATGGACAAGCACCTAAAATCAGTTCCCGGATCAGCCCGGGTGTGGCTTATGTTGGTTTGCGTGCAGCCAGCAGCAACAGCCGGTTGATCAGGCTCTGATCCCCCAGGAGGGGTCTCAGCCCGGGCCCCGGGGGGTTGACCCCCGGAACTCTCTCCCGGTAAAACTCCCGGTAAAATGCTACAAAAAAGTATTCTTTTAAATTTTTTTTTTGCCTTCGACGTTAGCATAAAAAACCAAAATGTTTTTTTTTGCACATTTTTCATTGAGGAAATTGGGGCGGTATGTGCCTTGTGGAACAGGCTCTTCACCGTGCTGTTCGGACTTTACTCTGTTGGCACTACTTTTTTTTTCGATTTGTTAGGGAAAAATACACCATTACCAAATTTTTCCTGAACAAAAGGAACATTACAGGGTGGAAAGCTTACACAACCTGGTAAGATGGACGTTGAATACATCGTTAAAGGCTGTTTTGTATCTTGCATTCCCTTTAAATACCCTTTAAACAACTCTGGGTCCCGGGGGGCTTATTTTGTTTCAGTTTGTCTATTGTTTAAAAACCATGTCCCCCGGACAGTAATTTAGTTAATTAATTCATCAGGAAAATAAATAATTGTTAATTTCTGGAATCTCATTTACATCTTCTTGGTAAAAACTGACAAAAAAAAGTTTAAATAAGGCACATTTCCCGTTCATTATCCGCACTGTCCTCCCAGATTTTTGAGGTCCTACTTTTCCTTCCTTCGTCCATACACTTGAAAGAACCCCTTTTGGATTGTCTTGATTTATAGCGACTCTAATTTTATAGTACGTTAGCCTTTTTTAATGCCTTTTTTCTTTTCTTTTAAACTGAACATATTGGTCAGTAAAAGGGACCCCTCTTTCTGATGCGCCCATAAATTCCCCTTTTTTTCCCCCATAGATGCTTTAGCCTCCTGTTAACCATTTGGGATCGTTATTATTAGACCAATTTCCTCTGGGGTGTAATTTTCTTGGGCAGTGTAAATTTTTAAGAAAACAATATTAAAGCGATCCCTTTATATTCAAAGTATGTTATCGTCAATAAAATTAGCAGATAAACCCCAAACAGATTAGAAGATGCCCTAAGTCCATTATAATCGGCAGAAGAAAATCGGGATTTTTACTGTATTACATTATTTTGCATTCCCAATTTAAAGTAAAAATGATGGATTTGTGATCACTTTCGCCAAGCTCTTCAGTGATCTCCAGATTATTTACGGTGTTTCCTTTTTTGACAAGATAGGTCTAGCAAATTATTACCCCGTAGGTTCGTTACACTTGTTTTAGAAAAAAGTCCTGAAAAGTTTCCCTGAAGTCACTGGACTTAGATTACCCGCAAAGAAATTCAGTCAATTTGGCTAAAGTTAAAGTCCCCTACTATGACTACGTTACTGTGTCCAGATGCCCTAACAATTTCGTCCCAAAGAAGTCTCCCTCTATCGTGATCCAAGCCTGGAGGTCGGTATATTACACCTAGAATTAGTTTTTCTTGACCCTCCACGAACTCTACCCAAACAGACTCTGTTACTGCTCCATCTATTTTTATACCTGTTTTTATGCAACAATTAATATTTTCTCGAACATACGATGCAACTCCTCCCCTCTTCCCATTACATCTATCCACATTGAATAGCTTAAATCCCTGAATATTACACTCAGCAGTCATATCCCGACTCTTTAAATCATACCACGTTTCAGTTAATGCAATGATATCAAAGTTCCCAGCACATGCTACCAAACGTAGTTCATTAATTTTATTTCTTGCACTTCGACTGTTAGCATAAAATACCATCATATGTTTTTTCTTCTGCACATTTTTCATATGAGGAACAATATGGGAGCGAGTACTGTGCCTTGTGGAACAGAGCTCTTCACCGTAGCTGCCTCGGACTTTACTCTGTTGGCTACTACTTTTTGTGTTCTATTTGTTAGGAAATTATACATCCATCTACCAAATTTTCCTGAACTCAAGAGTGACACATTACAGGGTGGAAAAGCTTACAGGAATGTTGCATTTTCCTGTTGTCATATGGGCACGGCATTTTCTGGGGTGGTCAAAGTCACACGTCCATTCTGTGCTAGCTATCGAGCTACGGTGTCCCGTAGCTCGATAGGTGAAGAGGTGAGGGGGAAAAGTTTAAGTTGTTTAATTCACTTGAATTCTTAAGAAAGAAACATTTAACATTGTACTGGTAAAGATAACCTTCAACTGAAACAAAACCTGGACTAAGATTTATGTTAAGAATGTTGTGTACGAGATATGATTCAAGAAGACGGCGTCTGTGAAGCCCAGATGTGAAACATTGCTTTAGCAGAGGACCAGATAATTATAAATATAATTGGACGGTTATAACCATGAACAAGATGGAGAGGAACGTTATTAGTGTCAGCAAGGTAAACACTTGTTATATATTACCAGACACTCTCATAATGCTGCTTGCTACACTTACGTACTGGAAAGGGGAAGAGGAACATGAAATATCAACATATACCGAAGTAATTCGAGATGTGTGCAAAAATTTGCAATAAATATGTGTATTTGTCTAGGGAAAACAAACTTCAATATCCGAAGAATGAAATTTGTTATTAAGGTTATGGAAATTAGAAATATAACTATGAGACTTGGGTTCAACAGATAAGAAGGCAGTTTATCCGGAGAGTCGGAAGTTTATAAAACCGGGAGCATAACCAAGATACCTGGAGTTTACCTGGAGAGAGTTCCGGGGGTCAACGCCCCCGCGGCCCGGTCTGAGACCAGGCCTCCTGGTGGATCAGAGCCTGATCAACCAGGCTGTTGCTGCTGGCTGCACGCAAACCAACATACGAGCCACAGCCCGGCTGATCCGGAACTGACTTTAGGTGCTTGTCCAGTGCCAGCTTGAAGACTGCCAGGGGTCTGTTGGTAATCCCCCTTATGTGTGCTGGGAGGCAGTTGAACAGTCTCGGGCCCCTGACACTTATTGTATGGTCTCTTAACGTGCTAGTGATACCCTGCTTTTCATTGGGGGGATGGTGCATCGTCTGCCAAGTCTTTTGCTTTCGTAGTGGGTGATTTTCGTGTGCAAGTTCGGTACTAGTCCCTCTAGGATTTTCCAGGTGTATATAATCATGTATCTCTCCCTCCTGCGTTCCAGGGAATACAGGTTTAGGAACCTCAAGCGCTCCCAATAATTGAGGTGTTTTATCTCCGTTATGCGCGCCGTGAAGTTCTCTGTACATTTTCTAGGTCGGCAATTTCACCTGCCTTGAAAGGTGCTGTTAGTGTGCAGCAATATTCCAGCCTAGATAGAACAAGTGACCTGAAGAGTGTCATCATGGGCTTGGCCTCCCTAGTTTTGAAGGTTCTCATTATCCATCCTGTCATTTTTCTAGCAGATGCGATTGATACAATGTTATGGTCCTTGAAGGTGAGATCCTCCGACATGATCACTCCCAGGTCTTTGACGTTGGTGTTCGCTCTATTTTGTGGCCAGAATTTGTTTTGTACTCTGATGAAGATTTAATTTCCTCATGTTTACCATATCTGAGTAATTGAAATTTTCATCGTTGAACTTCATATTGTTTTCTGCAGCCCACTGAAAGATTTGGTTGATGTCTGCCTGGAGCTTTGCAGTGTCTGCAATGGAAGACACTGTCATGCAGATTCGGGTGTCATCTGCAAAGGAAGACACGGTGCTGTGGCTGACATCCTTGTCTATGTCGGATATAAGGATGAGGAACAGATGGGAGCGAGTACTGTGCCTTGTGGAACAGAGCTTTTCACCGTAGCTGCCTCGGACTTTACTCTGTTGACGACTACTCTCTGTGTTCTGTTAGTGAGGAAATTATAGATCCATCGACCGACTTTTCCTGTTATTCCTTTAGCACGCATTTTGTGCGCTATTACGCCATGGTCACACTTGTCGAAGGCTTTTGCAAAGTCTGTATATATTACATCTGCATTCTTTTTGTCTTCTAGTGCATTTAGGACCTTGTCGTAGTGATCCAATAGTTGAGACAGCCCGGAGCGCCCTGTTCAAAACCCATGTTCCCCGGGGTTGTGAAAATGTGGGTTTTTCTAGATCCCGTGGTGATTTTGGCTTCTTAGGACCCTTTAAAGATTTTTAGATATGGGATGTTAGTGTATTGGTCTGTATTTTCTTTGCTGTTGCTTTCCTGCCCCTTTGTGGAGTGGGGCTATTTTCTGTTGTTTTTAGTAAGGGGGGGGACGCCCCCGTGTCCATGTCCCTCCCCCATAGGATGGAAAAGGCTCGGTTTGGGGGCTTTTGAGTTCTTGATGAACAAAAGATTTCCCATGAGTCTGGCCCGGGGGCAGGGGTGCTGGGCATGTCTTTTATGGGCCTGTGCGAAGTCATTTGGCGTCGGGGAAACATGGATAGGCTTGTTTTAATAAAATTTTGTGGCTCTCTCAAAAAAAATTTCCCATTTTGATCTTCGACTCTCAGTCTGGTTTGGCGGCTTGCAAAAAAACTGAGTCATATTGGGACTTGAGTAGTCATCTTTTTCCTTGTTGTATCTGTGTAGGCCCCATCTTTTTTAAATTTGGGGCCAATACTGGACTTTTGTTCTCAAATTTTGATTTGGCATGGGGGAGAAAAAATACTTTGGGTTTTTTTCCGTTTTAATTTAGGTTTTTTAGTTCCCCCGCGTTTTCCTGACCCCAAAAGGATTTTTTGTTTAATTCGATGCTTGCTTTTTACTCTGACCAGTGTTCCCTACGATTTCAGTTTATATTGACCTCTTTTAGCCGCTTGTTATTCTTTTCCGTGGGCCTGAAAAGGGGGAGGCCTGTCTCTTTCTGTTTTACATCTTTCTCCTCCTTTTTTTTAGAGGAATAGCCCTTGGGGCATAAACGAGTGCTACCCAGTTAATCTGTTCTTTGGGTAAGTTGGGGGCTGTGTTTTCTTAGTATATCTTCCCGCCCTTTTTTCGGTTTGACTTGGTTTACTTGGTCCCCCTTTATGTTTTTTTTTATTGAAATTGGGAAATTTTGGGGAAGCTCCCTTGTGACTAATCTCATTATGTCGGTTTTTGGGGGGTCCGCGCATACTTGGAAATGAAACCCCAATTATGTTGTGATTTTGAGTATATTGTTTTTGATATGGTGATATTTTTTATCAGATCATCATGTTAGTGGGAAAAATTAGGTTTGGTATTCTCCAGTTTAGTAGGCTCTATTATTTGCTGGTTTTTAAATTGGGAAATTTTTTGAGGATTTAAAGCTCGCGTGGGGTGTGAGTTTTCAACAAAAGCTTTCCTCCTGGTGTTTTTTACTTTCAAAAAATTTATTTGCTATATTCCCCCATTTTAGGTTTCCCTTAAATTTTAAATCCCCCAAAGGGGAAGATGTTGGGTGCAGGAGCTGGAAGGTTTTTCCCGACAGTTTGGTTTAAAATTTTTTAAAAGTGTTCCTGGAATTGCTGGGTTTTTGCATCCGGAGGCTTGGAGACTATCCCCAAAAGCTTGGTTTTGGTTTCTGACCTTTACTGCTAAAAATTTCCCCTACATCATTTGAGGGATTTAGCAGTTCTGTGCAAACAAGGACTCTGCAATGTTAAAAGGCCAACCCCCCCCCCTTTTTCCTGTTCACTTTTGTCCCCATCTATATTGGTTGTAACCCGGGTTTCCCTATTTCGTTGTCCAAGTGATCCTTTTTGTGGGGTTTTCAGTGAAAAACCGCGAACATTGCTTTGCCTCTGCAAGGGAGTCCACGGATGAAAAAGGTTTTTTTGTTGTTTGGGCTGGCTTTAGACCCTGTATATTTGCAAAGAAGAATGTTATCGGATGGGGGTATTGTTGGTACTTTGGGGGGGGGGGTTTTTTTTTCCCGGGATTAGTTCTGTATTGTTGGTTTGGGGGTGGAGGCCCTCGCCCGTGGTTTCCCCCTCCAGGAATGACTGGATTTTGGTTTTCGATTTCTGCCATTTCCCGCCCGTTTTTTTTTCCTTCCTGGCACTAAAAAACCTCTCCCTCTCGGGGTGACTGTGGCTACCCAGGTTTCCCATGGCCTGGATGTTTTGTATCTTTTTCCCCTTTAGATGGTATGCCTTTGGCAATTTAAGTTATAGCACATCTTTCCTGTACTGAAGAGGTACACAGTTTGGGGTGAAAAAGCTTACAGGAAGGGAGTTTGCATTTTCCTGTTTTCATTGGGCATGGCATTTCCTAGGGTGGTCATAGTTGCACGCCCCATCTGTTTTTCCAGATTTCCCATGCCAGCAGATACCGAGTGCATAGTATTTTGCACAGGCTTGGTTTTCCGTTTGCCTGGGTTTTTCTGTGACTGTATTCCCTGTTGGTGCATTTTTCCCTGTCTTACTTCTATCCTCCCTAGCACCAACAATGGAGCTCCCACCATTTGTTTTTGGTAATATATCTCACTATTGCTAGGGAGTCCTCTTGTTTGCTATTTCCTGCGGTATTTCTAGTTGCAATATTGGTTTTTCTTATCTTTGACTACACTTGTTTCCCTACTATGGCTCCTGTCCCCTATGCGGTCATTCATATGTATTCCTTCCTGCGTATAATTCCCGATACCTGGACAAAATCTCCAGCTTCACAATTACTGTCTCCCAGGACAGCATCTCCAGCTTCCCCATTACTGTCTCCCAGGACAGCATCTCCAGCTTCACCATTACTGTCTCCCAGGACAGCACCTCCAGCTTCACCATTACTGTCTCCCAGGACAGCACCCCCAGCTTTTCCCCCTTACTGTCTCCCCGGACAGCACTATCAGCCCCCCATTTACTGACTACCAGGACATCATCTCCAGCCTTACAGTTTCTGACTACATGGCCAGTATCAAGGGCAGTACCATTCAGCCCGGACTTTTTATGTTCCCATCTGTTGTAGAAAGCTTCCAGGTTTTCTATGAAAGCAGCTTTGATGTTGACCTCTTTTAATACCCTTGTGATTTTAGTCCACAGATTTATCTCATTTGGGCATACCCAAAAACTGAAAATATTAGAAAGTTTAGCGTCGAGGAATTGAGGATGACTGATGATAAGAGCGCAGGAGACGTAATATTTCTTATATTAGTCTGTGTAATGTTTATAGTATGAAAACCAGTAAAAGTACATTATCAAGTAACACATACGACTTATAGTAACTATGAACCACAGTTGTAATTTAATTTTAGCCACGGAACTGTGATTTATATTACAATTAATTAACTATTACATTACATAAACTTTTTTAAAAAAATTTTTATTGTTTTATGTGCTTGTTTTATCGACCTGTCTGGCACACCTGACTTACACAAGATTATCTTACAGAAAAAACTGTGCAACAAACTCTACCACCTTTTGTTAACTTTTTTCAAGGCTTCACAAAACCCAGAGACCAAAAACGTGGATGTCTCCGTGAAAAAACGTGAGTACCTCCAGTGCTTTGTCTGACACATAAGTAACAGAATCTATTTCACCCGTTTATGGGGGTTATTATTATTATATTGTTATCATACTGTAGTAACAACACTTATTTTTATATTCATGTAAGTATTTCATGATTAGTTAGTTAATTAATTGTGATTACAGCCAGTCGACGATACTAGGGTGATTAAGGCTGCAGCTAACCTTTTCAACAACACAAAAAATATACTAAGACCTAAAATAGGGACTGAAGTAAACCTTCAGCAGAAATACTCTTGCTATTGTTGGTTAATGGGGTTTAAGTTTTTTTTTTTTCAATTTTTAAGATTACACAGACGTTAAAAGCTAGATACAGTGATCTATAAAAAAGTTTAAGGCTCGCGTTCGTCATTGTAGGAGCTTCCGCAGTCACCGGTTTTTCAACACGAAGTTATACTTTTGTATCAATCAATCACATATTACTCGGTTATATAATTTCCCGTAGTTTTTCATGTGATAGCCAAATCACCCAAACCCGTATGTTTTAAATAAGTGTCCACTGATCAGATCCGGCTTTGGGTTTCCGAACCTTGACTGGTCCGAACCCTTGACTGGTCCGAACCCTTGACCAGTTTCAAACGGATTCGTTGGACAATAAAGCAGACTGTAAAACAGATGGGGTTTTAGGCGCCCTTACCAAACACAATAAATATAAAACAAAAAGTTCTCCAGTAAGCTGTATTAAAAAATACAAGTACAGTTAGAAATAGAAAAAACAAATAGCCAGAGCTTCACTTTAAGGAGGTTATTAGTAGAATATTCAAGAGGTTACTAGTAGAATTACAGTAAATCAGCCCTTCAAATCACATTATGAAGCTCTGTGTAGTCTGCAGGACATCAAACAAACGGGCTTCCACAGGGATAAATTCCCTTTTTGGGGAAAAATTGGGGTTCACCCTTTGTGCAGATACCCCAAGAACTGTTTTTGTGTATCCCCAAATGGATCGTCTGTGGACAAAAAAAAAATTGGGTATTAAAAGAGGATAACATAAAAGCAGCCGTATAAAAAACCGGAAAAGCATTCTATAAAGAGGGGGAAAAAAAAGAGTCGGGGCTGGCGGTTCGCCCTTGTGGGCCATGTAGTCAGAAACTGAAAGGGCTGGAGGTGCTGCCCCGGTAGTCAGAAAATGTGGGGTGATAGTGCGCCTGGTAGACAGTAAGGTGAAGCTGGGGGTGTGTCCTGGGAAACAGTAATGGTGAGGAGGGAGATGCTGCCCTGGTAGACAGTAATGGTAAAAGCTGGAGGTGCTGTCCTGGGGATAGTAAGGGGGAGGTGGGGTGCTGTCCTGGGAGACAGTAATGGTGAAGCGGAGCTGCTGTTTGGGAGACAGTAATGGTGGGATGGAGGTGCTGTCCAGGTAGTCAGTAAAATACCGGGAAAGGAATGTTTTAAAATGACATCAGGGAGGACGGAGTGCCGGGGAAACAAATGTAGTAAAGGACAAGATAAAACCAAATTTTTACAAATGTAACCCCAAAGGGGATAGCAAAAAAAGGGACTCCACAGCATAATGAGGATCATTCCCAAAAAACTGGTGGACCCCCCTTTATTGTGCTAGTGAGGATAGGAAAGAGACAGGAAAAACATGCACCAACAGGGAATACAGCCAAAAAAACCCAACCCTGTCAATACTATGCATTGGAAATTGCAGACATGGAAATCTGGAAAAAAAACAGAGGGACATGCAACTTGACCCCCCTAGAAAATGCTGTACCATATGACAACAGGAAAAATGCAAACTCCTTCCCTGTAAGTTTTTCCCCCTGAAATGTGCCCCTCTTCAGTGGGGAAAGACTGTGCTTAATTAAAAATTGCCAGGCACACCTCTAAAGGGGAAAAAAAGATACAAAACATCCGGGCCATAAGAAAACCGGGGAGCCACGCCATCAAGGGGAAAGGGTTTTTTTTTACTACCAGGAAAAAAAAAAACTGGCAGGAAATGGCAGAAATGTACACCAATCAGTCTTTCCCTGGGTGGAACCACAGTCGTGGATCCACTCCAAACCAAAACAGATACGATACTATACCAAAAAAAAAAAGCCCCCCCAGTACCCCCAAATACCACCAGCCCGGCATTCTTCTTTGAAATATACAGGGTCAAAGCAGCAACGAACAAAAAAAAACCTTTCATCCGTGGATGCTTGCAGAGGCAAATGAAATTTTTGGGCTTTCACAGAGATCCCATAAAGGTCCTTGGCAACAAAATTGGATCCCAGGGTACAACCTATCAGTGCGACGAGTGAACAGGCAAAAGGGGGGGGGGGGGGTTGGCCTGATATCGTAAGTCATTGTTTGCCAAAAACTGCTTAATGCCTCAAAAGATGTGTAAAAGTTTTAGAGTAAAGTCGGAACCAAAAAATGCATTGTGGTAGTCTACAAGCTCCGGATGCAACGCCCCGAATTCCGGGAAAAACAGCTGTTAAAAAATTGACCCTGTCTAAAAAATCTGCCGGCTCCTCCCCCCAAACTCTCCGGGGGGGATTTCAACTTAAGGCACCAAAAAGGAGGAATATAGAAAATAATGCTGTTGAGTGTAACCCCAGGAGGCAGCTCGGACGGAACTCACACACACACGAGCTTTTAAATTCCCGAACAAAATTCAATTTAAGCCAGCAAATAATAGAGCCCACTAGACTGGAGATACATAGACCCCATCTTTTACTAACATGTTTGATAAAAAAATGTCACCATATCAAAAACAAAATACTCAGATCACAACTTTAAACGAGGTTCAGACATGTATGGTGAGCCCCCGACCGAACATAATGAGATTAGTCACGAGGGAGCCTTCACCCAAAATTTAACTTCATAACAAGAACATAAATGGGACCAAGTAAACCAAGTCCCAACCGATATAAGCTGGGGGATAGGTAAGCAACACGACCCCAATTTGCCTAGAACAATTAACTCGGTGGCACTCGGTATGTCAAAGGGATATTCCTTTTAAAAAAAAAAGGGGGAGGATGTAAAATAGAAAGAGACAGGCGCTCCCTTTAAGGCGATGGAAAAAAAATAAAAAGGCGGCTAAAAGAGGCCAATATTCTGAAATGCTGGGGGTCACGGTCAGAGAAAAAGCAAACATCAAATTAAGCTAAAGGAATCTTATAGGAGTCGGGAAATTTCGGGGAAAAATAAAAGCATAAATGAAAAACGGAACCCTAAGTATTTTTTTTCCTCGCCCAAATCAAAGTCGGAAAAAAGTCAGTATTGGGTCCCCACTTAAACAAAATGGGTCCTACACAGATGACAGCAAAGAAATGAGTGGCTATCAAGCCCAATATGACTCAGTTTTTAGTAAACCCCTAACCAGACTGAGAGCGAAGATCAAAAAGAAATTTTTTATGGGAGAGCCCCAGAATTTGGGTTAACCAAGTCTATTGATGTTATCCTGCGCCAAATGGACTTCGAAAAAGGCGAATAAATGGGATGCCCCTGCACTCTGCCCCGGGCAGACTCATGGAACTGTGTTCATCAAGAACTGCAAGAAGCCCCCCTACAGCTTATTTCCATCCCATGGAGAGGGAGCATGGAAACGGGGTTCGTCCCACAGTTTCTAAAAAAACAAACGATTAGCCCCACCCCAAAAGGGGGCGTAAAGCCCGCAAAAAACACAACCCAAAAGATAACTCCCTACAAAAAAAAACTTTAAAAAAGGGGAAGAAAAGATCCCCCGCATCTAGAAAAACCCAAGTTACAAACCAGGGAACATGGGGGTTTTGAAAAGGTCGCTCCTGTCTGTCCAAATTGGATCACTACGACAAGGTCCTAAATTTCATAGAAGACAAAAAGAAAAGCAGTTGTAATATATACAGACTTTGCAAAAGCCTTCGAAAATGTGACCCTGGGCGTATAGCGCAAAAAATGCGTGCTAAAGGAAAAACGGGAAAAAATCGGTCGATGGATCTATAAATTTCCTCATAAAGAACACAGGGTTTGTCGTAACAGAGTAAAACCGAGGAGTACGGTGAAAAGCTTGTTTCCCCAAAAAACCCAAATACCCCTCCCTCTTGTTCCTCATCCTTAAAAATTCGACTAGACAAGGGATGTCGCCACAGCACCCCTGTTTTTCCCTTTTAGATGACACCCAATCTGCGCAGTGTTTCCATTGAGACATGCAAAAACCCAGGCAGAATCAACCCAAAACTTTTAGTGGGCTGCAGAAAAAAAATAGAAGTTCAACGTGAGAAATTTTAATTTATGTATGGTAAAAATGAGGAAAATTAAATCTTATAGGTACAAAAAAAAATTCTGGCCACAAAAATAAGAGCGAAACACCAACGTCAAAGACCTGGGAGTGATCATGTCGGAGGATCTCACCTTCAAGGACCATAACATTGTATCAATCGCATCTGCTAGAAAAATGACAGGATGGATAATGAGAACCTTCAAAAACTAGGGAGGCCAAGCCCATGATGACACTCTTCAGGTCACTGTTCTATCTAGGCTGGAATATTGCTGCACACTAACAGCACCTTTCAAGGCAGGTGAAATTGCCGACCTAGAAAAATGTACAGAGAACTTTCACGGCGCGCATAACGGAGATAAAACACCTCAATTATTGGGAGCGCTTGAGGTTCCTAAACCTGTATTCCCTGGAACGCAGGAGGGAGAGATACATGATTATTACACCTGGAAAATCCTAGAGGGACTAGTACCGAACTTGCACACGAAAATCACCCACTACGAAAGCAAAAGACTTGGCAGACGATGCACCATCCCCCCAATGAAAAGCAGGGGTGTCACTAGCACGTTAAGAGACCATACAATAAGTGTCAGGGGCCCGAGACTGTTCAACTGCCTCCCAGCACACATAAGGGGGATTACCAACAGACCCCTGGCAGTCTTCAAGCTGGCACTGGACAAGCACCTAAAGTCAGTTCCGGATCAGCCGGGCTGTGGCTCGTATGTTGGTTTGCGTGCAGCCAGCAGCAACAGCCTGGTTGATCAGGCTCTGATCCACCAGGAGGCCTGGTCTCAGACCGGGCCGCGGGGGCGTTGACCCCCGGAACTCTCTCCAGGTAAACTCCAGGTAATTAGCACTAACATCTCATACCAAAAAAATCTTTGAAAGGGTCCTAAGAAGCAAGATCGCTACCCATCTAGAAACCCATCAATTACACAACCCAGGTAAACATGGGTTTAGAACAGGTCGATCCTGTCTGTCTCAACTATTGGATACACAAATAACCCGCACATAAGAGAGAAGCTTACGACGACGTTTCGGTCCGACTTGGACCATTTACAAAGTCACACTAACCAGAAGTGGAGCAGGACGGCTATATATAGGCAGGAAGAGGTGGTGGTAGTAGTAGTAGTAGTAGTAGTACAAGAATGGTATATAATACCGACAAGATGAAATTAAGACACATGCACAACACCCAGGCATCCCTATCATAGACGTTTCGCCATCCAGCCAGCCACTGGATGGCGAAACGTCCACAACAAAGACAACCAGACGCCGCACATGTGTCTTAATTTCATCAGTAGTAGTAGTAGTAGTAGAAGAGGTAGTAGTAGTGGTAGGGGTTTAGAAGTGGGGAAAGGAGGACGAGCCAGTCAAATACAAAGGAAAGGGAGCACTGCAAGAGAGCTAGGTGCCCACAGAGGGAGAGCAAGACCCCGAGGTGGTGAAAGGGGAAGTGGTGAAATAAATGAAGAAGGAACAGAAACACGAGACAGAAGAGAGAAAGACAACCCAGAGGAGAAAAAGGAAAGAGGAAAGGGGAAGAGTTAGAAGAAGAAAAATAAAAATAAAAAAAAAAATGAGGAGTCAGGTTAAGTCACGGGTGTTCTGAAGTTTGGAGCATTTTACAATGTATTGGGGAGGAAGGCATTCTACAGAGATGAACCCAGGACTGAGATTCATACAAGGAAAGTTGTGTATTAGGAGGATTAACTAGACGGCGACTGTTCGAGTTGGAAGTAGGGAAGACAGTTTTAGCAGAAGACCAGTCAATAGGATGGCTATGATCTCTGACGTGACAGAAAAGAGCATTGTTAGTGTCGGCAAGCCTAACACTATTTTTGTGCTCCCTAAGTCTGTCAGAAAGAGATCGGCCAGTTTCTCCGAAGTTTTGAAGAGGACAGGAGGAGCAAAAAATAGAGTAGACACCAGGACATCTGTAGAGGGAGGAGAGGTATGAACGAGATTAGTGCGAAGAGTGTTAGTCTGGCGGAAGGTAAACTTGATGTCTAAGGGGCGGTTAGAATTGTTGAGATTAGAAAGACCGGAAATGTAGGGAAGGCAGAGGATAGAAGAGTTCCCAGAAGTAGAGAGTTTGGGAGAGAAGAAATTACGTTTAGCACTTGAGAGGGCAGAGTCTATGAAATGGGAAGGGTAGCCAAGACGGGAAAACGAATTATGAAGAGTGGAAATTTCCGCTGGAAGGAACTGAGGATCACAGATGCGGAGGGCACGGAGAAAGAGGGAGATGAGAACACTTTTCTTGACAGGGGAAGCATGATAGGAAAAGTAGTGAATGAAAAGCTGATGTCTTGCTCTATGACTCACGTACCTACACTCCTCTCGTTTCCAACCCTCTTGATCGTATCAAGAGAACTTTCAACAAGAAACTAAGGACTCTCTCCGACCTCAGTCCTCCTGACTTTGACCTTGTTCAACGGTTTCGTGTCATCTGTCCCTCTCTTCCCTATTTCTATGGCCTTCCCAAAACTCATAAACCTGATATTCCTCTTCGTCCTATCATATCCTCTAGAGGTTCTGTCTCTTATTCTCTTGCTTCTTGGCTGGCCAAAACCCTCACTCCCTTTCTTGGTACTTTTTCTCCTTTTCCACCTCCGTCACTCTCAAGGCTTCATTGAACGGGTTCCTCTCTCCCAACCTGTAAGATGCTTAGTCTTAACGTTGAGTCCCCCTTCACCAATGTCCCTCTTGATGATGTCCTTGATTTCCGTAGAGAGAAGGCCCATGAAGGGTTTCTACATCTCCCTTACCTACTGATGTCTTTCTTGATCTGATCCGCCTCTGTGTGGACTCTAACTCTTTTTCCTTCCAAGGGAAATATTATTCACAACCTTCGGTGTCCCCTATGGGCTTCTATTCTCTCTCCCGTCCTTGCTAATCTTTACATGGATACTTCGAGACTGTTCTTCTCTACCCTCGATGTGCAACCTTCACTCTGGCTCCGCTATGTGGATGACATCTTTGCTCTGTGGCCTCATGACTCCAGTCTCTTCCAATCTTTTCTTGAAGCTCTTAATAATCTTGCCCCCTTCCCTTAAGTTTAAAGTGAATGGGAATCTAATTCCTTGCTTACTTTCCTTGATGTTCAGTCCACCGCTCGATACAGGTTTTTCCTTTCGTTTACCGAAAACCTATGCCCCCGGCATGTACATTCACTACTTTTCCTATCATGCTTTCCCCTGTCAAGAAAAGTGTTCTTATCTCCCTCTTTCCCGTGCCCTCCGCATCTGTGATCCTCAGTTCCTTCCAGCAGAAATTTCCACTCTTCATAATTCGTTTTCCCGTTTTTGGCTACCCTTCCCCTTTCATAGACTCTGCCTCTCACGTGCTAATGCAATTTCTTCTCTCCTAAACTCTCTACTCCTGGGAAAATCTTCTATCCTCTGCCTTCCCTACATTCCCGGTCTTTCTAAACTCAACAATTCTTACCGCCCCTTAGACATCAAACTTACCTTCCGCCAGATAACACTCTTCGCACTAATCTCGTTCATACCTCTCCTCCCTCTACAGATGTTCCCGGTGTCTACTCTATTTCTTGCTCCTCCTGTCCTCTTCAATACTTCGGAGAAAACTGGCCGATCTCTTTCTGACAGACTTAGGGAGCACAAAAATAGTGTTAGGCTTGCCCACACTAACAATGCTCTTTTCTGTCACGTCAGAGATCATAGCCATCCCATTGCTGGTCTTCTGCTAAAAACTGTCTTCCCTACTTCCAACTTGAACAGTTGCCGTCTAGTTGAATCCTCTCTAATACACAACTTCCTTGTATGAATCTCAGCCCTGGCTTTGTCTCTGTAGATGCCTTCCTCTCCCACTACATTGTTAAATGCTCCAAACTTCAGAACACCGGGGACTTAACCTGACTCCTCATTTTTTTTTTTATTTTTATTTTTTTCTTCCCCCTCTTCCCTTTCCTCTTTCCTTTTTCCCCTTTGGGGTTGTCTTTCTCTCTTTGTTCGTTTTCTTTTCCCTTTTTCATTTTTTTCCCCATTTCCCCCTTTCCGCACCTTGGGGCTTGCTCCTGTGGGCACCTAGCCTCTTGCAGTCTCCCTTCCTTTTATTTGACTGGCCGTCCTCCTTATTTCCCCATTTACCCTACACTACTACAAATACTACAATTTTAAATTAAGAATGTGCCGGGTTGGTTGTCTTTTTTTGTGGACGTTTCCCCATCCAGTGGGGGCGGGGAGGGGAAACGTCTCGATGGGGGATCCCTGGGTTTTGGGGATGTGTCTTAATTTCTCTTGTCGGTTTTAATCCATTCTTGTACTACTACTACTACTAAAATACTCCCACCCCCACCCCCTCTTCCTGCCTTAATGGCCGCCTGCCCCATTTTTGGTTAGTGTGACTTTGTAAATTGCCCAAAGTCAGACCGAGAGTCGTTAAGCTTTTCTTTGTGGGGTTTTATTTGTGCACGTTCCAGTCCGGTTTTGTCCCTTTTATGTTATCATATTGGATCACTACGACAAGGGTCCTAATGCACTAGAAGAAAAAAAGAATGCAGATGTAACATATACAGACTTAGCAAAAGCCTTCGACAGGTGTGACCATGGGTAAAAGGCACAAAATGCGTGCTAAAAAGGGAAAAACAGGGGAAAAGTTGGTAGAGGATCTATAGCTTTTCCTCCAAACGAACCAAAAAGTAGTAGTCAACAGAGTAAAGTCTTTAGGGGCTACGGTGAAAAACCCTGTTCCACAAAGGGACAGTACTTGCTCCCCCTTGTTTTCCCTTTTCTACAAGACAAGGGTCACCACGCACTGTTCTTCCTTTGCGATGACACCCGATTGCATACAGTGTCTTCCATTGCAGACACTGCAAGGTCCAGGCAGAATCAACCAAATCTTTTAGTGGGGGTGCAGAAAACAAAATAAGTTCACTTGAGAAATTTCAATTACTCAGATAAACACGAAGAAATTAGAAATTCTCAAAAATAAAAACAAATTCCCGGGACAAAATAGGCGAAAAACCCAAGTCAAAGACCAGGAGTGACATGCCGGAGGGCCATAACACTGTTCAATCGCAGCTGTAGGAAAAAGACAGGTGGTAAGAGAACCTTCAGAACTAGGGATGCAAGCCCATGTGACATCTTCAGGCACTTGTTCATCTAAGCTGGAATATTGCTGCACACTAACACCCTTTAAGGCAGGTGAAATTGCTGACCTAGAAAATGTACAGAGAACCTTCACTGCGCGCATAACGGAGATAAAACACCTCAATTACTGGGAGCGCTTGAAGTTTCTGAACCTGTATTCCCTGGAATGCAGGCGGGAGAGATACATGATTATATACACCTGGAAAATCCTAGAGGGACTAGTACCGAACTTGCACTCGAAAAGCACTCACAACGATAGCAAAAGACTTGGCAGACGATGCATCATCCCCCCAATGAAAAGCAGGAGTGTCACTAGCACGTTAAAAGACCATACAATAAGTGTCAGACTGTTCAACTGCCTCCCAGCATACATAAGGGGGATTACCAATAGACCCCTGGCAGTCTTCAAGCTGGCACTGGACAAGCACCTAAAGTCGGTACCTGACCAGCCGGGCTGTGGCTCGTAAGTTGGTTTGCGTGCAGCCAGCAGCAACAGCCTGGTTGATCAGGCTCTGATCCACCAGGAGGCCTGGTCACAGACCGGGCGGCGCGGGCGTTGACCCCCGGAACTCTCTCCAGGTAAACTCCAGGTAATAGGCTCAGAGACCCTTGGCTCATGGGGAAAGAGTGCATCGTTTGCCTAGTTCCTTAAGGTGCTAGGCATACGACTCATCAGGGTAACTAGAGATCCCAGGGCAGCTAGTTTTCTGTTCCAGCGGCTCAGCGCTGCTGTTCAGAGGGGTAATGCCTACTGTATTTTGGGCACACGACCCAGCTCTGAGGAGCTGGATGAGATTTTCGCAATATAATCAGTGACAATCACATAACAATATGTACTAGACATCTATCTCTCACGCCTCATGTACTGTATATGCCATCTTTGTATCAACAATGTATCTCTTAAAGCTTCTGTACCATATTATGCAATAAAATATTCCTATTTGTAAAACAGAACGAAAAGATGGGGTGGTAGGGGAAGTGGAATATTCAAACGGCTTCAGGAAGAAATCCAAATATTCTTCCTTGAAGCCTTTTTATCCACTTCTCCGAGGCTGTGGGTCCCACAATTTACACCAGAGGTGGAACCCATCTATTAAGATTTATATGGAAAATAGTGGATTTTGATTGTTAATAAAAATCTAATTTTATAAAACTTGTCAAAAGAAATTTGCAAATTGTCATTCACACAGGTTAAAATTAATAAAAAAATGACTTCCTATTAAGATACACCAGCATTTAGAGTTCGAAGTTGATCTGAAGAGGCATTCCCTAGTTATTACTTGGGAAAGGAATTGCTTAATGAAATTGGCAAATTCAAATTTATATGTATGAAATAAATTACCTGTATGACCCTCATTTCTACATTCATACAAATACTTGATTCGAGAGCAACTTAATCGAACAACTTACATTTTGTTGCACCTCTGAGATATTTTGGAATATTTTGGAAATTCCAGGTCTCTGGAGAATCATCTCTCCAACACCCACAACTCTTTATGCACATCTACCGGGACCCAAAATATTGACCATTAAATTTAATAAACACAGCCAGTAATTCTGGCACTAATGTTTAATTAAAAAGTGTATCATTGGGTTGGACTGACGTAAGGAGAGGGGGGATGGTACACCTACATCTACACCATATTATGAAATAATTATATTTAATACCACCACTTACCAAATTTTCTCTGGAGACTGCCTGAATATCGCTGAAAGACTCATTATAGCAAAACTAAACTGGCCAGATAGCTTGATATAACAAGAAAGATTACTTAGCTGTGTGTGCGATGACA
Source organism: Cherax quadricarinatus (assembly GCF_026875155.1). Classification (NCBI taxonomy): domain Eukaryota; kingdom Metazoa; phylum Arthropoda; class Malacostraca; order Decapoda; family Parastacidae; genus Cherax; species Cherax quadricarinatus. The sequence continues at coordinate 36,664,581 of NC_069431.1, forward strand.
GCATTACTGATCTTCCCTATTTCACTATCCGATCCCGAAGTCCTGTCTTTCGGCAGGACGTGATTTCCGATTTATTTTATTCCAATTTAGGAGTTTGTGCCCCATTAAATCTCCTAAACCATCGGAATATTAACGCCACATTTACCAAGCAGTCACACACACTGGGACACCAATATGGTGAACTCCTTATTTCACCAAATATCACTCTGGTTTAGAGTTATTTTCACTATTTTCTTCACAGTTCGCAGCATAGTACATTACCGCATTATTTCCTGTTCATCGGAGGTCGATACACTGTAATTTTTCCACGATGAAACTGGGTTTAATTAGACGGGATTTTTATCACCCGACTTCAATCATTTCTCTTACGGCGACTCCCCCACTCGACGCTATATGTCCATTCTTACCACCCTATTATGGTGGTTTCATTAATATCCTGTCCAATATTCAACAGGGACATTTGTAATACTTCCTATTATGAAGTGAGGCCTGTGTTTCCCATTGGGCCTCTGGAAATGCCTAGGTCCTCATACAAATTTCCGACCAGGCCTTTTTTAGTTAGTTTAATGTGTTTATTATGCACCCCATACCCATCCTGTGGGCAGTAGTCACACGGTACCCATCCTGTAGGCAGTAGTCACCCCATACCCATCCTGTGGGCGGTAGTCACCCCATACCCATCCTGTGGGTGGTAGTCACCCCATACCCATCCTGTGGGCAGTAGTCACCCCATACCCATCCTGTGGGTGGTAGTCACCCCATACCCATCCTGTGGGCAGTAGTCACCCATACCCATCCTGTGGGTGGTAGTCACCCCATACCCATCCTGTGGATGGTAGTCACCCCATACAAATCCTGTGGGTGGTAGTCACCCCATACCCTATAACGAGATAGTTCGGTAAGGATGGTAGCGGTTTCTTATTTTATTAAGTCGTGGTGGGTACACAGGCTTGTGTGTTGTGCCCATGTCCTGGGCAGGGCCATCCCACGAGAGAGAGCTAGGAGTAGGCCTTGTGTCTTCCTGCTAGGCTGCAGTGAGAGTGAAAGCGTGGCAAGGGCCGGCAGGCTGGCGTGCCCACCGAGAGGCCTGGCTACAGAGGGCAGCATCTGAGTGGCGCGAAATATGAACTAAGCTGGCAGACAGCATGGGCTGTCTGTGCAGACAGTACAGGCTGTCTACATATGCTCGGCCACCTACCATGGGTCGTCCCGACGCGACAATACTGGTGGTAAAAGAAACTTGGTCTCTCTCTCGTAGGAACAGGGCACAGAACACAAAATAAAAACATATATGTACATATGGACATAGAGAAAAAACTTCCTACAGGGAGGGAAGAAAAAACATGTGGGATGTGCTAAACATTGTGGTCATAGGCAGTGAGCGTCGAAGGGCATCACTGCATGCCTTCTTGCATCTGGACAGGTACTGCAACACAGGAGACATGGCTGCAGCTTAGCTGTGACGTAACAGGGTACGGTCTCCTCTGGAACGGTGAAGCAGTCATCGTAGGAGTCGCTGCAGGTTTTCACTCAACCTGGGGCACGACATGCTGGTGCCCTCGAGTGAGGCATCGACAAAACTCGGCAATTGGGCAGGACTTCTGGCAAGCGACTCAGGAGGACACTTCTCGACTGGTACTGTCGCTGGGCTGTCACTGCCAGTGAGCGTGGAGCGAGCTGTGGAGCGAATCGTGGCAGAAACGACTGGGCAAAACATCTGGGAGTCGTAACATCATACACCAGACTGCAGTGAGCGAGCTAGCAGTCAAAGTGACATCATCTTTGTGCAGGCTGCTCACTGAAGCTTGTGACACGAGGCTGACACAGCGCCTGCCGACACGCCTAACTGCAGCTTGATGAGTATCATTCTCTCAGCAGTTGTAGTTATAGCAGAGGTTAGTCTAAGCGTCCCCAGACTTGTTTCTCTACATACAACTGCACTCTGAAGGTCTGGAGGTGAAGTGAAACAAATCTCGATGGGAAACGTAGCAGGTACGATTCTGCAGAACATCACGAGCGATGAGCATGAAAGCTTTCTGTACAAGAGGGCTCGGTCACTCGGAGCTGTCTGATAGACGTCAAACACACTGGTCACACGGGTGACTTAACACAGTGGTGCTACTCAGGTCTGGCTCAGACCTCACTGGACACACGGAAACTTTACACACCCGCGGTACATGCGGTACAACATGGCTTAAACTAGCAAATGATGCTTTTCTGTGCACAAAACTGACACTAAGACATACTAAAATGTGAGAACACTGACTGAGAGGAATTATTTAACACACGACATATATCTTCTCTCAATCTTCTCGACAATACTGAAATAATTACTGGAACACTTGATGTGACATCATGTGATGTCAGGCGTGATGTCACGAGGTGACGTCAGCAGCACTGTGACGTCAGCAGACATCTCGAGGTGACGTCAGGCAGACATCGTGATGTCATGAAGTCGGGCAGCAGCATCGTCGGTGACATCAATGTGATGCGGGCAGCAGACCACAGCATGAGGCCTGGCACATCTGGCTCGGTAACTCACGTGGTTTGTAGATCCACGTGACATCACCCACACCCATGTGGCATCGTGATCCACGTGGCTTCGTGATCTACGTGGCATGGTGATCCACGTAGCTTCGAGTGGCCTCGGGCACTCGGATAAACAGCTCTGGCAATGAATCACACGAAAAACAGCAGAAAACACAGCAGAGGGAGTGGGTAGTGGTGAGTGGTGTATGGTAGGCTGGTGAGGTGTGAGAGTACAGCAGGGCAAGGCAAGGAGGGGCCACTTCCTCCTCCCACAAACACATGGAGAACTCACACTGGATGCAGAAATCACCACAAAACTCACCTCTGGCTTGCTGAAACAGCAGTACTGAGCTGAACAACAGCAGAACATACAAGTAACGCTAAACACGTGACTTGAGAAACAGCGTGAAACGCTGTAGCGTGGGGTCACTGGGATGCCAATTACAATTCTCGAAGAAATTCGGTAAATTTCGGCTAGATCCTGCTTGTACCTGTGTCTGGATGCTGAAATGTGCAGACACGACATCAGGATAACTCGTTGAGAGACGGATGCTTCTTGCATGGGATGATGAAGTGAAGATGACTTCATTCCTTCCTCTCTCCGGGCAAACACACTGCTGCGACCACCGCTTTCCACCAATGTTTAATGGGTTTGTTTGGTAGGCTGTAAGCGGGTGGTTAATGATACATCTTCTTCGGAGGCTTCTTACTCTATTGTTAAGTCGAGGTGGGCACACAGTCTTGTGTGTTGTGCCCATGGCCCGAACAGGGCCATCCCACGAGAGAGAGCTAGGAGTAGGCCTTGTGTCTTCCTGCTAGGCCGCTGTGAGAGTGAGAGTGTGGCAAGGGCCGGCAGGCTGGCGTGCCCACCGAGAGGCCTGGCTACAGAGGGCAGCATCTGAGTGGTGCGAAATATGAAATAACCTTGCAGACAGCTTGGGCTGCTGTGCAGACAAGTAAATGCTGTCTACAAACCCATCCTGTGCGTAGTCACCCCAATACCCAATCCTGTGAGCGGTAGTCACCCAATACCATCCTGTGGGCGGTAGCCACCCAAATTGCCATCCTGTGGGTGTAGCCCACCCCATACCCATCCTGTGGGTGGTAGTCACCCCATACCCAATCCTGCAGGCGGGAGCCACCCCATACTCGTCCTGTGGACAGTTAGTCGCCCATATCCTCGATATGGCCTGTGGTTGAAGTCCACCCCATACCGTTCCTGCGGGCGGAGTCCACCCCATACTCGTCCTGTGGGTGGTAATACACCCCATACCCGTTCCTGTGGGCATATCCACCCCCCAACCCATCCTCTGGTGGTAGCCACCCCATACCCGTCCTGCAGGCGGTAAGTCACCACCCCTACCCCCCTGTGGCCGTAAGACACCCCACCCATACCCATCCTGTGGGTGGTAGTCAAAAGATTACAGTGGACATAATGGGGGTCCAGAACTGGCCCCAAAGTTTTGATAGCTTGAGCAAGTAACAAAGGTAATAAACTGCAGGTAGATGTGGTCCCACAATCATGACGAGTAACAAAGGTAAAAAAACTGCAGGTAATGTGGACACAATCATCACACAAGTAACAAAGGTAATAAACTGCAGGAAGATGTGGTCACAATCATGACAAGTAACCAAGGTAATAACCGCAGGTAGATGTGGTCACAATCATCACAAGTAACAAAGTAATAAACGCAGTAGATGTGGTCACAATCATCACAAGTAACAAAGGTAAAAAACTGCAGGTAGATGTGGTCACAATCATCACAAGTAACAAAGGTAATAAAACTGAAGAGAGATGTTGGTCACAATCAACACAAGTCACAAAAGTAAATAAACTGCAGGTAGATTGGTCACAATCATCACAAGGTAACAAAGTAATAAACTGAAGGTAGACTGGTCACAATCATCACAAGTACAAAGGTAATAAAAATGCAGTAATTGTGGTCACACTCAGCACAAGTAACCAAAGGTAATAAACGAAGGTATTATTATATTATAATCCAAAAAGAAGTGCTAAGCCACAAGGCTATTACAGCACCTCAGGGTAGGGAAGGAAGCGAGGTATGGTATGGCAGAAGGGAGGAGGGATGATCAGTATGTTACAGAAATACAGCGGGCAGGGGTTATACGGGGGTAGAGGGTAGCCAAGAAAGGATTAAAGTAGAAAGGGCTGAAGGTATCAGAATTGTGAAAGCAAGGGGTCCAGTTGTTGTCAAAAAGGTCAATGAGAGAGTCCGAAATGAAAGTGGGTCCTCAGCGAGAAGGGAGGTTAAGAAAGACAGCGGAGCGAAGACGACGAGCGGAGGTAAATTTCTCTGCCGTGCTCCTTGATAAAGTGGTCATCCAACAGAAATTGTGGCTGACTGATAATGGAGGCCGCTTGGCAATTCTCACAGAGAGGAGAAGAGGCGCCTCTCCATGAGATATCCATGAGTACAACGAGTATTGCCAAATGCGAAGACGGGAGAGAGTTAGTCTCCCCACCTCGACACTGGTGATAAGAAGACGGCGTTGCCTGTAACCTATACTTTGTTTAATAGATTGCAGTTTGTTTGCCGAGCATAGTAGACCAACGGTGTTGCCAACCAGGGTGTGAAGTTGGGAGAAAATGTGCAGCAAAATAGTCGGTAAATGGAAATACCCTAAAAGAAACTGTAGGTCTTGTACTTCTGACGCGCGCAGCAGTGTCAGCCGTTCATTGCCCTGTACGTCCAACATGACCAGGGACCCAACGAACAAACAATAGCTCTATGCCTTGGTAAAGATGCGCGGAGCCAAAGTTTGGATACGGAGGATACTAAGGGTGTTAGGTTGTATCAAATTTCTGTATAGCCTGTAAAGCACTATGGGAGTCCTGAGACAACAACAAATGATACACAGGCATATATGCATTACGGATAAGAGCTGCAAGATGGTCATACAATACAGCAGATAATAAATACTAGCCGAAGATAGTAAAATGCCCTCGTACGACACTGTCCGAAACACTGCGGCGAACCTACGCCGTCAGAAGACTTAGAGCCTCTGTGTACACTGCAATGGCATGATAATGAGAGTGAAAGTGGTCAAGAAAAAGAGAGCGGGAAGCGACCGTAGACAGTTGGGCTTTCAGCAAGGAGAAGAAAGAACAGACTCGAACAGCTGCACTTCCCCGGGGGGGTAAGAAAAGTGAATGCAACATGAAACATGGAAAGGTGGTAATTGAAGAGAAACAATAGCGAATGAAGGCGAGGATAGAGGACGGAGTAAAAGGGGCGGCGAACCAATAAAAGAAATGTCCTACCAATTCAGTAGACCATTCTCTAAAAATGGAAGGATTGCGGAGAGCATGAGAGCGTACATAGTACGAAGGCAATGGCATCATGGGCGAACGGATAAGGATGGAACGTTCGCTTCTGCAAAGAGGCCACTCGACAGGGGAAGAGCGAAAAGCAAAAGGCATAAACGAATCCTTGGTGATGAATGGGGTTAAGGGCTATAGAGATAGCAGGAGATGCCACTGAATAGATCTGGTCACCATAACAAGGTTTCGATAAAAAAAGGGTGGAATGTAGGCGAAAGAGAGTCAACGATCAGCTCCCCCATGAAAGATTAGCAAGGGTTTTAAGAAGGTCAGCCAGCTGTGACAAGTTGCCTTCAGAGAGGTAATGTGAGGTTTCCAGATAACCTAGATCAAAGGAGGCCCAAGAAACTTGACTGTATCACGTTCAGGGATACGAGCCATAGAGGTTACAAAGGATGATCGGAGATGACAGAGCGTCCTATGAAGTAAATTTGGTGGGTTTTAGTGCTGGAAAATTTAAACCCACGTGTGGTGCCCAATTGAAACCACAGTCGACTGCATCTGAGAAAAACGTAATTGAGGTGACAGTGATCGCCTGCACAGGCAATAGCAAAGTCCATCAACATATAGTATGACCAATTAATTGATTCGAAGACTAGAGGCCAAATCATTTAATAGCATCAAGGACAAAGTGTGGTGCTCAGAACACATCACTGGGGGACCCCTTCAGCTTGGATAAGGTCCAATAGAGCACCTTATTAACCCAACACAGGAAATTGTCTGTCAGTTAAAAAGTTCTTAAGGAAGGATGGAAGATAGCCTCGAAAGGTCCTAAGGATAGCTTGGGCTAAAATATATATACCTCCAAGTTTGTGTCAAATGCTTCTGCAAGGTCAAAAAATATGGCAATAACTGAGTGTTATTCGCAAAGGCAATTACGAACATCGTATCAAGCGTAGTAAGGGTCAATGTAGATCGGCCCCTTACGAAAGCCCATATGGACGAGTGGAGAGACTGTTGTGTGTCCTCTAAAACCACAACTAAACTCTATTTACAGGCGTTCCATCACTTGCAAACTGCTCTGGTAAGAGCAATGGACGATAGTGGGAGGCTTCATGTCCCGTAGTGCCTTGTTTGGCGGAAAGGGAGAACAATGCGGATTTCCACAGCTTGGAAGAAACTCCTGTGACCAAAATAAGATTGTAAAGGCGTACTGAGACTGCAAGGGCTGACTGATTAAATGTTGTAGCAATACGAATTATGAATGTCGTCGGGCCCAGCTGCAGATGATCGGCAAGCTTGGAGAGTGTTGCCTCTCCAGTCTTGAAGTGTAAAAGGCACATTATACTGGTTCTTCTCTGAGAGAAGAAAAGTCAAGGTTGCTACCTCCCTTCTGGCAGACTTTGATGACAGAAATGAGGAGCATAGATGGAGTCCCTGAGAAATACGGACTAGATGATTGCCAATTTCAAGCAACATCTGTGGGTTTGCTATATCAACTCCGGCAACCCGCAGAACAGGAGCCGGGTCAGGATAATAATTACCACTCAGGTTTTCGTAAATTTTTTCCAGACTGCACTCATAGAGGAAGCAGAGGTGATGGTGGAGACATAATCTCGCCAGCAAGTGCGGTATTAGCGTCACGGATGACATGGCGAGTGATTGCACGCTTCTGCTTAAATCAAGAAGTCTCTCTGTGGTTCAATTGTACCGGTACTGCCCATGCAGCCGTTTCAATGTACTGCACGAGCAACAAGCAGGAGACCACCAAGGCACGCCATTTTTTTTTTTTTTCATGTTTTAGGAGGTTGTCTAGGCACGCATTTCTGAAATGCCTGCCCAAAGGTTTGGGTATACAATTAGAAGCTGCGGTTAAAACAAGGACGAGAAAAGGTGTAAAAGCTCATCGATGGAGGACGGAAGAAGGATTCCTCTCTAAAAACAGTTAGGGTGGTGAGTATAGGTTCCAATTTGGCCTATCAAATGCCAGCGCAGATACAAGAGGTGGTGAATATGAAGGGAAAGTAAGAATATTGGAAATGAATCGCTGTCATGTAAGTCCGGGAGAACAGACCAAGTGAAGAACTAATGCGGCGGAGGAAGAAGCAGACCTGAGAGATCGATGCAAGAGAAGAGTTGTGAGTCCGAGGATCAAAATGGGTGTGAGTACCTGTATTTAAAACATGGAGGGGGTGGGTGGCAAAAAAGCCTCTAACTGACTGCCATGGGAATTACAGTGAGACCCCCCCCCAGAGGAAAGGAGGCATTAAAATCGCAAAGTATGGAATTGGGTGGCGGTAATGACGAAACAAGAAAGATCAATATCTGGAATAGACTATGCCCGAGAAGGAGAGAGAATTAAAGACCAGAGCATATGCCACCTAAGCAAGTGGATACATGCTGCTGTGTAATGCAGCGAAGTGCGAACAAATAGCTGATGGTACGGAAATCAGTGCATAGAAGAAGGGCACTTTCATTAAAGGTCCCACAGGAAAAGGATCTGAAGCATACAATAAATTATAGCCTGAGATGGGAAGAGATAACAGCAGAGTTAATTTTGATTCCTGTAAGCAAACAACCAACAGGAAAACTGGGAGAGTACAACATCTTAAGCCCACCCCGTTATACCGAGGCCGCGTATATTCCACTGTAAAATAGGCCCAAATTGGCAATGATAAAGATACCTGAAGATCCGCAGGCAAGGGCTCGTACGGATCTAGAGGGCTTAGAAAAGTCCACAATTGCGGAGCAGTGGAAAACGTTCAAGCAGTGAAGGAATGGTGCGCTGTGAAGAAAGATTGCGCAGAAATGAGCAGAGGAGAGATAGGAGCGGAGGGTGGATCAGTGTCCATTAGGATTGGTCTCTGCCAATAATTCAGAGATTTCTTCAAGTGTTTCGGAAATTCAGAGACGTCGTATGGGAGACAATATTGGAAATGGTAGGGAAGGATTGACAAAGCAGGAACTAGTATTCGAACTGTACCAAGGTAGGGGGGCGAAAGGGTGGCAGGGGAACTGGAGAAGCGAGGAAGGGACAGAAGAGGCTGAAACCCTGGAGGTGGCAGAAAAAGGAAGAACTTGGAGGTGACAGGGGAGGAAGGTACAGTTACGAGAGGAGGTGAAACCTCTTACACTAGTAACAGAGCAGTGAGCGGGGGAGAACCAGGTACAGAGACAGGGAAGGGAAAATGAGAGTGGAAGATGGGGGTAGGAGGTGATAACCGGACCTTTTTTTTGATTTTGAGAAGTAAAGGACGATTGGGAGAGGAGTCAAGCGAGATCTCATCGCTAACTGAGGCTTGTGGAGAGAGAACACGAGAAGCGAGATCAGACTGAGGCAATGAAGTAGGGATGTCTGACCGAGGACGCAAAAGAATTAGATACAGGTGTGACTATGGAGAGGTAACCACAGAGGTGGGTGCAGAAGATGGATACCAGAAGTGGGGGAAGTTTTGAAACACGGGAATAAGAAACACGAGGTTGTCTCCCTTGGAGGCGGAGATGAGAAACTGCCATGGCATAAGGGAGACCTTCTGCCTCTTTGAGGTAACGGATTTCCCTCTCGTTTAAGTAGACTTGACAACGGCGAGAGTACGAAGGGTGAGCCTCATGACAATTAAGGCAAGAGGGAGGGCGATTGCAAGATGTATTAGAATGGTCATCGGCACCACAGACTGGGCATTCGGCGATAGATCTGCAATATTTCGCTGGATGGCCAAATAGCCAGCAATTTCTACACTGTTGCAGTGTAGGGATCACATTTCGAACTTGTAACCGATGTCCTGCTACATAAACTGAGGATGGGAGTTCACGGCAGTCAAAAGTTAAACGAGCCACATTGCTAGGGTATCGTCTCCACTCGCGGGCAGGAAGAACGTAAGTGTCTACCTTGAGGATTGGGAGATCTTGGAGTTCCAGCTGTTCAAGAATGTCAGTGCCACATGTCTGGAAATTTTGTTGAACTGTGGTATTGGGCAGAATGACGGTACCACTACAAGAATTGAGGGAATGATGTTTTTCAATAGTGACAGGAACAGTATCGATGTGGAAAAGACGAGAAAGCTCATGAGCCTGGGTAGCATTCTGTACAGTGATGACGCACGTACCGCTCTTAAGAGCATGAAAAGAAATATCTTTACCAACATGGCGTAGGAGTGCCTTGCCAATACTGTGATCAGAAAGATAGGCAGTAGAGGAAGTCGGTCATAAAGTGAAGAATTTAGTCCATTGTGCAGTCTGAAACTGAGCTTGGAAAGGTAGTAAAGGACGTGTGGATCTTTTCTGAGAAGAACAAGAAGGTGGAGAAGTATCATCAGCAGGTAATTGTCGTTGGCGTTTAGGCGTGGGACCAGAGTTGGTCCGACGTGGAATGGGCCGGCGATTCGAAAATTGCCGCACCATAGAGGGAGAGGCCAGAAGCATAGTCAGAGGAGACCGAAGGTCAGATAAATCGAAGGAGTCAGTCGAGGTCTCAGTACCTGAAGCGGGTGAGGAAACAGCACCGGCAAGAGGTACAGAGGCATGAGGAGTGTCCTAAGAGTGGTCCAAAGACGAGGCGGGGTCAGAACGGGGTGCGGATCAAGAAAGGGGCCTGGGGTAGCAGGTTCATGGACTAGGGCTGCCATGGTTAGGTTACTTCTTTCTTTTTGTTTTTAAGAAAAAAAAGAAAGAAGAAAAGAAAATAAAAATAAAAAAAAGAATAAAAAAAAAGGGGGACCGGGAGGGATAGTTCCTAGGAGGAATGAAAGGGCCAGAAATCTCCCTCCGCGCCCAAGAGGACCTCAGCACCACAAGTAGCGCAGATGCAGCATGTAACCCATGCCATACCCTACCCATCATGCCAGTAAACCGGCAATCCGGGATAGCAACCTCATATCTGCCGAGCTACCTCGGTGGACAAAAGAGAGGGCGGCCGGAAATCCACCACAAAGCATACCTCCTTCGGCCACCACCCCCGGAATCTGAAAGGTGGCTTCCAGAGATACACCCGTCGCCCGAGAGACACCCAAAGCCACCCTCCGGGATACCAGAGAGGGATCGGGACGTCCCCAGGCAATCCAGATTCCACGGCAAACTATGCCACCGCCAAGAACCTCAACGGAATGGAATGGACCCCGGTACCCTTTCCCCTACCTAGGAACTAGCGTGCCTGTGGGAAAAAAAAACCGAAGGCCAAAAAGGAAGGGCAAAAGGGAGGGGTGGGGAGGAGGAGGAGGAAAGGAGAAAGGGGAGGATGGGGAGGATGGGATAGGGAACGGGGGATTGGGGGTAATTAGGTTCGGTCTGAGGAAGGAGACCGACAGGTCTAATTCCTCAGACCAAGAGCCTCTTCACCACGCCAAGTAACCCCCCTTGAAGAGGAATAAACTGCAGGTAGATGTGGTCACAATCATCACAAGTAACAAAGGTAATAAACTGCAGGTAGATGTGGTCACAATCATCACAAGTAACAAAGGTAATAAACTGCAGGTAGATGTGGTCACAATCATCACAAGTAACAAAGGTAATAAACTGCAGGTAGATGTGGTCACAATCATCACAAGTAACAAAGGTAATAAACTGCAGGTAGATGTGGTCACAATCATCACAAGTAACAAAGGTAATAAACTGCAGGTAGATGTGGTCACAATCATCACAAGTAACAAAGGTAATAAACTGCAGGTAGATGTGGTCACAATCATCACAAGTAACAAAGGTAATAAACTGCAGGTAGATGTGGTCACAATCATCACAAGTAACAAAGGTAATAAACTGCAGGTAGATGTGGTCACAATCATCACAAGTAACAAAGGTAATAAACTGCAGGTAGATGTGGTCACAATCATCACAAGTAACAAAGGTAATAAACTGCCTCACATCGTCTCTCCACTTTCCTTCAAACGCAGATATTTTAAGAGTCAAATCAGCACCATTTTTTTTCTTTATATTTTAAATTTTTAACCTATAATTTCGGAAAAAGTGCAAAATTTTCCACACTATACAACTGAAAGTGAGTCACACGGTATAAGTTTGAAGCCTATCAGAAAAAGCATTTCCCAGTAACTGATTTTTAACTATTTCAGCAAAATTTCAAATTTGGAACTCATGGTAATTAATGGCAGTGTGAGTCTTGTGTTTAGGAATCCTCACCAGTTGTCAAAATTTGAAGCCGATCAGGTGAGTCATTCTCCAGTTATGGTATGGACTTCAACGATTCCCAGTTTTTTTAATATTTTACATAAACAAATATGCCAGCATGTAAACTAAATTTATAAGGTATTATCCTGACCCTAAAATGTATCAGCCATTACTTGAAGTTACCCATTTTCACGAGCCCCATGAACAAACTTCATGGGACTCGTGAAAATGCTAATTGTTCCACGAATTTGATTCTCGTTACTATACAGAGTTGTTGAAAATTTGAAGCCGATTGGATGAATCGTTCTCGAGTTATGAGTAATAAAAAACAGATAAACCGAAGGAAGAAAAATATCTGGCAACCTTCCACTGTCAGTGATAACTAATAATAATAATAATAATAATAATAATAATATAATAATAATAATAATAATAATACTAATAATAATAATTATGATTATTATTATTATTGTTATTATTATTATTATTTTAACTATTATAATTTTATTGATAAAATCAAGGAATTATTGAAGAAAATAAAATTTAAAAATTTTCTTTGGCAAGTGTTAATGTATTCTTGATATTTAATAGAAAATATATATATATATATATATATATATATATATATATATATATATATATATATATATATATATATATATATATATATATAAACATTGGCTCTACGTGCACAGCAGGACTCGAACCTGCTAACTCTGCATCAGAGTTCAGTACTTTACCAGGATTCGATGAAATAACTTTCAAAACGAGCTTGGTGCCCGGGGGTATGGTGCCCGGGGGTATGGTGGCCGGGGGTATGTTGCCCGGGGGTATGGTGCCCGAGGGTAATGGTGCCCGGGGGTATGGTGTCCGGGGGTATGGTGCCCGGGTTATGGTATCTGGGGGTATGGTGTCCGGGGGTATGGTGCCAGGGGGTATGGTGCCCGGGGTATGGTGTCCGGAGGTATGGTGTCTGGGGGTATGGTGCCCGGGGTATGGTGCCCGGGGGTATGGTGCCCGGGGGTATGGTGTCCGGGGGTATGGTGCCCGGGGGTAGGGTGTCTGAGGGTATGGTGTCCGGGGGTATGGTGCCAGGGGGTATGGTGTCCGGGGGTATGGTGCCCGGGGTATGGTGTCCGGGGGTATGGTGTCAGGAGGTATTGGTTTTCCCCGGGTATGGTGCCCGGGGTATGGTGCCCGGGGGGTATTGTTTCCCGGGGGTATGGTGCCCGGGGGTATGGTGCCCGGGGGTATGGTGCCCGGGGGTATGGTGCCCGGGGGTATGGTGTCCGGGGGTATGGGGAAACATCGCTTAGCTACGGCTAAGCGCCCATACTTATCGCTGGTCTAGTCTCGTGGTAAAATACAGTGGACTCTGATAGAGAGTTAGCAGGTTCGAGTCCTGCTGTGGACGTAGACCCAATTTTTATAAATAATTTCACCTGTTTTCTAATGTTAAGCGTATATATATATATATATATAATATATATATATATATATTATATATATATATATATATATATATATATATATATATATATATATATATATATATAAATAGTTATAATTAAAACCTTAATTTTGAAAAGTGTGGAGAGGTAAGTGAGTGGAAGAGCTGGGTCAGTGGCTGGTCATCACATGACTAAGTTCAGCCTCAGGAAATACTTGTCCTGTTTCCTGACAAATCTTACCTAACCTGAACTTATATTTTCCAGCTTGTGATAATACAACCATCACCTGCCTCACCAATCTTACTTCTGGGGTAAGTCTGCTCTTATCTCACATTATTATCAGCAGTGACACTTTCTGGAAATATTGAAGATATTATTATTATTATAAAGGCTGTCTTATACAAACAAAATTTTTATAAATGTCCTATAAGTATTTCTATACTATCAGTATTGCTATTTCTCCTATACCTATAGTTTTCAATCAGTTTTCATCAGTATTGATACTTTTTCCTTCCTTCAATAGTTTTCTATACACACTTCTCTTATTAATATTTCTGGTAATATTAATGGTGTTTAAAGTGTATCAGCTACACTATTATCATTAAAGATTCCATCTAACTTTTCACAGTCAGACAAGGAAATTTGAATTTCTATATCAGAGATTAATTAAAAGAAACTCAGTGTGTATATATATATATATATATATATATATATATATATATTATATATATATATATATATATTATATGTTGCAAGAGCAACAACAGGAGAAATGGGGCAAGTTTTCAGAGTATGGTAGCGAGGAAACGTTTCGCCACACAGTGGCTTCATCACTCCATACAAAGGAGAATGGTGAAGAACAGGAGTAGTTTGAGGTAATCAGTCCCTCAACTTAAATTGCCAGGCATACCATCTAAAGGGGACAAAAAGATACAAAACATCCAGGCCATGGGAAAACCTAGGTAGCCACAGCCACTCAAGAGGGAGAGGTTTTTTAGTGCCAGGAAGGAAAAAAAAACTGGCAGGAAATGGCAGAAATCGTACACCAAATCCAGTCATTCCTGGAGTGGAACCACAGTCGATGGCCTCCACTCCAAACCAACAGATACAGATACTAATGCCGGAAAAAAAATCCCCCCCCAGTACCAACAATACCACCAGTCCGATAACATTCTTCTTTCCAAATATACAGGGTCTAAAGCCAGCAACAAACAACAAAATACCTTTCATCCGTGGACTGCTTGCAGAGGCAAAGGCAATGTTCGCGGCTTTCACTGAGACCCACATAAAGGATCACTTGGACAATGAAATATGGATCCCAGGTTACAACCTATACAGATGTGACAGAGTGAACAGGCAAAAGGGGGGGGTTGGCCTGTACATTGCAGAGTCACTTGTTTGCACAGAACTGCTTAATGCCTCAAATGATGTAGTGGAAGTTTTAGCAGTAAAGGTCGAGAACCAAAACCTAGTCATTGTGGTAGTCTACAAGCCTCCGGATGCAACATCCCAGCAATTCCAGGAACAGCTGTTAAAAATTGACCACTGTCTGGAAAATCTTCCAGCTCCTGCACCCAACATCTTGCTCCTGGGGGATTTCAACTTAAGGCACCTAAAATGGAGAATATAGCAAATAATATTGTTGCAGTAATAACACCAGGAGGCAGCTCTGATGAAAACTCACACTCACACGAGCTTTTAAATCTCTGCACAAAATTCAATTTAAACCAGCAAAAATAGAGCCTACTAGACTGGAGAATACACTAGACCTCATATTCACTAACAATGATGATCTGATAAGAAATGTCACCATATCAAAAACAATATACTCAGATCACAACATAATTGAGGTTCAGACATGTATGCGAGGAGCCCCAGACCGACAAATGAGACTAGTCACGAGGGAGCATTCACCAAATTCAACTTCAATAACAAAAACATAAAGTGGGACCAAGTAAACCAAGTCCTAACCGATATAAGCTGGGAAGATATACTAAGCAACACAGACCCCAAACTTATGCCTAGAAAGTTTAAACTCGGTGGCACTCGATGTATGCACAAGGCTTATTCCTCTAAGAAAAAGGAGGAGTAGATGTAAAATAGAAAGAGACAGGCGCTCCCTTTACAGGCGACGGAAAAGAATAACAGGAGCGGCTAAAAGAGGTCAATTATCTAAAAATGCGCAGGGAAGAAAATGGTCAGAGAAATAGCAAGCATCGAACTTAAGCTAAAAGAACCCTTTTAGGAGTCAGGAATCGCGGGAAGAACAAAGCTATAAATGAAATCGAAAGAAACCCAAATATTTCTTTTTCCTATGCCAAATCAAAATCGAGAACAACCCCCAGTATTGGGCCCCTACTTAAACAAGAGGGTCCTACACAGATGACAGAAAGGGAAATGAGTGAGCTACTCAAGTCCCAATATGATTCAGTTTTTAGAAAGCCGCTAACCAGATGAGAGTCGAAGATCAAAATGAATTTTTTATGAGAGAGCCACAAAATTTGATTAACACAAGCCTATCCGATGTTATCCTGACGCCAAATGACCCTTTGAACAGGCGATAAATGGACATGCCCATGCACTCTGCCCTTGGGCCAGACTCATGGAACTCCCGTGTTCATCAAGAACTGCAAGAAGCCCTATCACGAGCCTTTTCCATCCTATGGGGAGGGAGCATGGACACGGGGTCGTCCCTCAGTTTTCTAAAAACAACAGACATAGCCCCACTCCACAAAGGGGGCAGTAAAGCAACAGCAAAGAACTACAGACCAATAGCACTAACATCCCATATCATAAAAATCTTTGAAAGGGTCCTAAGAAGAAGTTCACCACCCATCTAGAAACCCATCAGTTACACAACCCAGGGCAACATGGGTTTAGAACAGGTCGCTCCTGTTGTCTCAGCTACTGGATCACTACGACAAGGTCCTAAATGCACTAGAAAGACAAAAGAATGCAGATGTAATATATAAGACTTGCAAAAGCTTCGACAAATGTACCATGGCGTAAAACGCACAAAATGCCGCTAAAGGAATAAAAAGGAAAAAATGGTCGATGGTCTATAATTTCCCCCACTAAAAGAACAAGAGAGTAGTCGCAACGAGTTTAAAATCCGAGGCAGCTAGGTTTAAAAATCTGTTCCACAAGGCACATACTAGCTCCCTCTTGTTCTATCCTCCCTATCCGACTAGACAAGGATGTCAGCACAGCCCCGTGTCTTCCTTTGCAGATGCACCCGAATCTGCATGACGTGTTTCCCATTGCAGACATGCAAGGCCCGGGCGGACATAAACCCAAAAATTTTCGTGGGCTAGAAAACAATTGAAGTTCAACGTTGAAAAATTTCAATTACTCAGTAGGGAAAAACATGGGGAAAATTTTAAATCTTCTCAGGTCAAAAAAAAATTTCTGGCCACAAAATGAGCAAAAAAACCAACGTCAAAGACCTGGGAGTGTTATGGGGAGGATCTCACTTCAAGGACCATAACATTGTATAAATCGCATCGCTAGAAAAATGACGGATGGATATGAAAACCCTTAAAAACTAGGGAGGCAAAGCCATGAGACCTTTCGGTCACTTGTTTATTGGGTGGAATATTGCTGCACTCTAACAGCACCTTTCAAGGCGGTGAAATTGCCGACCTAGAAAATGTACAGCAAATTTTCAGGGGCGCCAAAACGGGATAAAACCCCTCAATTACTGGGAGCGTTGAGGTTTCTAAACTGTTTTCCCTGGAACCAGGGGGGAAGATACATGATTTTTACACCGGGAAAAATCCTAGAGGGACTAGTACGAACTTGCACACGAAAATCATACACGAAAGCAAAAGATTGGCGACGATGACAACCCCCCCAATGAAAAGCAGGGGTGTACTAGCACTTAAGAGACCAACAATAAGGTCGGGGGCCCGAGACTTTTAATGCCCCCCCCAGCACACTGGGGGGATTCCAACGCCCCGGGCAGTCTTCAAGCTGGCAGGACAAGCACCTAAAGTCGTTCCTGATCACCCGGGTGTGGCTCGTACGTTGGTTTCCTGCCCGCAGAAAACAGCCGGGTTTGATCAGGCGTGATCCACCAGGAGGCCTGGTCACGAGGGGCCCGCAGGGGCGTTGCCCCCCGAAAACTCTCTCCGGAAAAATCCAGGTAAACAACCGGTTGTGTAGTTAGTCCATCAATCTTGAAAAGAATACAGCATAGTGCGGAAAAGGGGCTTATATACGTGGGAGGAGGGTGCAGCAGTCGTGGGTGGGTCACATTTATCCAATGGGGAAAATGGGCGTCCCCCAAAGGGTTGGGCAACGAAAATTCCTGTATTAAAATGCCAAGATCTGCTGGTGGACTTGGAAATTTCTTCACTTGCTAACCCCTTGGGGCCGCCCCTATTTCCCACATGGACAAATGTGTCACCACCTAGATTTCGCCCTCTCCTGCCCACGTATATAAGCCCCTTTTTGCACAACACTGTATTTTTTTCAAGATTTTGGATTAACTACATCAATCAACTGAGGATGATTCCCAAACTCCTGTTCTTCACGATTCTCCTTTGATGGATGATGAAGCCACGTGTGGCGAAATGTTTCCCCATTAAAGTACCCAAGTGTTGCACATGTATCTAATTTATCAGTTTTTTTATGTATTATCATGTCTCTCCTAACCTCCTGTCCAAGTGTGGTCAGGCCGATTTTTAAATTTTTCAAATTATTATTATTATTATTATTATTATTTTTATTATTATTATTATTATTTTTTAACCAAAAAAGTGCTAAGCCACAGGGCTTACAGCACCTCAGGGTGTGAAGGAAGGGGGGGTACTAGGCGAGAAGGGGAAAGGGGGTGATCGTAGGTTCAGAAAACAGGGGGGAGGGGAAGTATGGGGGTAGAGGGTTAACAAGGATTGAGGTAGAAAGGGCTGAAAAGTACATCAGAGTTTGTGAAGTAAATATTTTGTCAAAAAGCAATGAGAGAGTCCCGGGTGAAAGGGTTTTTGGGCATCAGAGAGAAGAGAAGGTAAAGAGAGAGCAGCAAGCGATGAGACTCGTTTATAAAATGGGCAGTCTAACAGAAAGTGGCTGACGATAATGGAACCTGACAGTTCTCAAGAGAGGGCAGGGGCGCCTTCCATGGAAAAATCCCCTAGTAAAAACGAGTATGGCCAAAGCAAAGAGGGAGAGAGTAGTTCCAACCTCGACATGGTGACAAGAAGACGGGGCCCGTAACCTATATCTTTAATGATTGAAATTTTTGCCGAGCAGAGTAGACCAACATTGTTTCCAAGGGTGGAAGGGGGGGAGTATTCAGCAAAATAGCCCGCAAATGGAAAAACCTTTTAAAACTGGGAGGTATGTATGCTGACCGCGCGGCGTGTTCCTGTTCCGCCTGTACGTAACATGACCCGGGACCCCAAAAAAAAACAATATCTTTATGCTTTAAGATGCGGCTTAGCCAAATTGGATACGGAGGATTAAGGGGGTGAGGTGATCACTTTTTTGTATAGCCTGTAAAAACACTAAGGGAGTCTGAGACACCACAAATGATGACACGGCAAGATGCAATACGGGAAACGCTGCAAGAATGGATACAATTCACAGTAAAAATACTGCCGAAGATAGTAAATGCCCTGCGATGCTGTCCGAAACATGCTACGAAAAATACACCGTCAGAAAACTTAGAGCCATCTGTGTACACGCAATGGCATAGAATGAAGTGAAAGTGGTCAAAAAAAAAGAGAGCGGGAAGCTACCGTAGACAGTTGGGCTTTCGAGCAAGGGAGTGAGAAAGAACATACTCGAACAGCTGGAACTTCCCAGGGGGGGTAGGGAAAAGTGAGATGCTACATAAACATAGAAAGGTGGTAATTGAAGAGAAGGCAAGAGTGAATGTAGGCAGAGAGAGAAGGGACGGAGCAAACAGGGGCGGCGAACAAATAATGTCTACTAATATCGGTGACCATTGTATAAATGGAAGGATTGCGGAGATCATGAAAGCGTACATAGTAGCGAAGGCAATGGGCATCACAGCGATCGGATAAGGATGGAACGTTTGCTTCTGCACAGAGGCTCTTAACAGGGGAAGAGTGAAAAGCACCAAGGCATAAACATAATCCTTGGTGATGAATGGGGTTAAGGCTAGAGAGAGTAGCAGGAGAGGTCGCTGAATAGATCTGGTCACCATAATCAAGTTTCGATAAAATGAGGGTGGAATGTAGGCGAAGGAGAGTTCGACGATCAGCTCCCCATGAAAGATGAGCAAGGGTTTTAAGAAGGTTCAGCCGGCTGTGACAAGTTGCCTTCAGAGAGGTAATGTGAGGTTTCCAGGATAACCAACGGTCAAAGAGGAGGCTCAGAAACCTCACTGTAGCACGTTCAGGGATACGGGAGCCATAGAGGTACAAAGGATGATCGGAGATGACAGAGCATCTAGTGAAAGTAATTTGGTGAGTTTTGGTACGGGAAAAAATTTAAACCCATGTGTGGTGGCCCAATTGGAAACACGGTCAATAGCATGCTGGAGAGAAACTGTAATGAGGTGACAGTCAGCGCCTGCACAGGCAATAGCGAAGTCATTAACATGGAGTGATGACCAAACATTGGATGGAAGACTAGAGGCCAAATCATTTATAGCAAGGAAAAAGTGTTGTGCTCAGAACACATCCCTGGGGGACTCCTTCAGCTTGGATAAAGTCCGGAGAGAGCACATTATTAACCCGAACACGGAAATGTCTGTCAGTTAAAAAGTTTTTAAGGAAGGAGGGTAGATTGCCTCGGAGGCCTAAGGAGTGGGCTTGGGCCAAAATATTATACCTCCAAGTTGTGTCATATGCCCTCTCAATGTCAAAAAATATGGCAATAACTGAGTGGTTATTCGCAAAGGCATTACAAACATACGTTTCCAAGCGTAGTAAGGGGTCTATTGTAGAACGGCCCTTACGAAAGCCATATTGACGAGTGGAGTGACTGTTGTGTGTCTCTAAATACCACACTAAACGTCTATTTACCAGGCGTTCCATCACTTTGCAAACTGCACTGGTAAGAGCAATGGGACGATAGTGGGAGGCTTCATGTCCCATAGTACTCGGTTTGCGGAAAGGAAGAACAATGGCAGTTTTCCACAGCTGTGGAAGAACTCCTTGTGACCAAATAAGATTGAAAAGGCATAATACGACGGCAAGGGCTAACTGATGTAAATGTTGCAGCATACTAATATGAATGTCGTCGGACCCAGCTGCTGATGATCAGCAAGCTGAGAGTGTTGCCTCCAGTTCCTGAAGTGTAAAAGGCACATTATACTGTACTTCTCTGAGAGAAGAAAAGTCCAAGGGTGCTAACTCTCTGGCAGACTTTGAAGAAAGAAACGAGGGGCATAGATGAAGCCCCTGAGAAATACAGACCAGATGAATGCCAATTTCATTGGCAATATCTAGTGGGTTTGCTATATCATCACCGGCAACCCGCAGAACAGGAGCCGGGTCAGGAGAATATTTACCACTCAGTGTTCGTGCTTTTTTCCAGACTGCACTCATAGAGGAAGCAGAGGTGATGGTGGAGACATAATCTCACCAGCAAGTGCGTTTAGCATCACAGATGACACGGCAAGTGATCGAGCGATCACATGCTTCTGCTTAAAATCAAGAAGTCTCTCCGTTGTTCTATTGTACCAGTACCTGCCCCATACAGCGCGTTTCAAACATACTGCACGAGCACAAGCAGGAGACCACCAAGGCATGTATTTCTGAGAATGCCTGCCCAAAGTTTGGGAAATAGAATGAAAAGCTGCGGTTAAAACGGAGGACGAGAAGAGGTTTAAAAGCTCATCAATGGAGGATGAAGAAGGAACCTCACTAAAAACAGTTAGTTGTGAGTAAAGGCTCCAATTTGCCTGATCAAATTGCCAGCATGGGTTACGAAGAGGTGGTGAATATGAAGGGGACGTAAGAATGATTGGGAAATGATTGCTCTCATGTAAATCCGGGAGAACAGACCAGGTGAAGTCTAATGCGGCAGAGGAAGAGCAGACTGAGAGATCGATGCAAGAGAGAGTATAGTCCAAGGACAAATGGGTGCGAGTCCCTTTGTATTAAAACATGGAGGGGTGGGTGGCAAGAAAAGCCTCTAACTGAATGCCATGGGAATCACAGTGAGACCCCCAGAGGAAATGATGGACGTTAAAATCGCCAAGTAACAGAAGCAGTGGCGGTAATGATAAAACAAGAAAGGCAATATCCGGGATAGATAATGCCCGAGAAGGAGAGAGATACAAAGAACAGAGCGCATACCACCTATGCAAGTGGATTCGGGCTGCTGTGTAATGCAGCGAAGTACGAACAAATAGCTGATGGTATGGAATATCAGTGCGTAGAAGAAGGGCACTTTCATTAAAGGTCCCATCAGGAAAAGGATCTGAAGAATACAATAAATTATATCCTGAGATGGGATAGATTACAGCAGAGTGTAATTTTGGTTCCTGCAAGCAAACACCAACAGGGGAAAACTGGGGAGTAACATCTGAAGCTCACTCCGATTACCCCTGAGGCCGCGTATATTCCACTGTAAACAGGCCATGATTGGCAACGATAAAGATACCTGAAATCCACAGGAAAGGGTACCTACAGACTAGAGGGGTTAGAAAAGTCCACATGTGGTGGCAGCAGAAAACGTTCAAGCAGCGAAGGAACGGTGCGCTGTGAAGAAAGGAGTTGCGCAGATGGAGAAGAGGAAAGAGAAGGAACAGAGAGTGGATCAGTGTCCATTGATGGTTTGATTTCTGCAATATATTCAGAAATTGCTTCAAGTGTTTCGGAGTTCAGAGACGTATGGGAGACAATATCGGAGATGGAAGAAGAAGGAGTTTGAGTAAAGATCGGAAATGTAATGGACTGTACCAAGGTAGGAGGGGGCTAAAGGGTGGAGGGAGCTGGAGAAGTGTGGGAGGGGACAGAAGAGGCAGAAACCTGGGAGGTGGCAGAAGAGGAAGAAACTTTGGAGGGGACATGGGAGGAAGGCACTATACGAGGAGGAGGATGAACCTCCACACTTGTAACAGAGCCAGTGAAAGGGGAAGACCCAGGTACAGAGACTGGGAAGGTAAAATGTGGAGGTGAATGAAGGGAAGGAGGGGTTAAAGGAGATTTTTAGACTTCTGAGAAGTAGAGGGATGATTGGGAGGAAGTGTCCTACGAGGTCTTGTCGATACCGGGGTTTGTGAGGGGGAACACGAAGAAGTGAGAGCAGACTGAGGTGTTGAAATAGGGACGTCTGAGCCCTGGACAGCAAAAGAATTAGATACACGAGTGACCATGGGACTGGCAACCGCAGAGGAGGCTGCAGAAGATGGGACCCCGGAAGTGGGGTGACGTTTTGAAACACGAGAATAAGAAACATTGGGTAGTCTCCCTTGGAGGCGGAGATGAGAAACTGCCATAGCATAAGGGAGACCTTCTGCCTCTCTGAGGTAACGAATTTCCCGCTCATTTAAGTAGACCCGGCAACGGCGAGAGTACGAAATGTGAGCCTCATGACAATTAAGGCAAGAGGGAGGTCGACTGCAAGATGTACTAGAATGGTCAACAGACTGGGCATTCGGCTATAGATCTGCAATATTTTGCTGGGTGGCCAAATCGCCAGCAATTCCTACACTGCTGCGGTGTAGGGATCACCTTTCGAACTTGTAACTGATGTCCTCCTACATAAACAGAGGATGGGAGTTCACAGCTGTTAAAAGTTAAACGAGCCACATTGCAAGGGTATCATCTTCACCCGCAGGCAAGAAGAACATAAGTGTCTACCTTGAGAATTGGGAGATCTTGAAGTTCCAGCTGTTCGAGAATGTCATTGCCACATGTCTGGAAATTCTGTTGGACTATGGTATGGGGCAGAATAACAGTACCACTACAAGAATTGAGGGAATGATGTTTTTCGATAGTGATAGGAATAGCATCGATATGCGAAAGAAGAGAAAGATCATGAGCTTGGGTAGAATTCTGGACTGTGATGATGTGCATACCACTCTTAAGAGCATGAAAGAAAATATCTCTACCAACGTGGTGTAGGAGCGCTTTGCCAATACTATGGTTGGAAAGATAGGTAGAAGAAGTCGGTCTTAAAGTAAAGAATTTAGTCCACTGTGTGTTCTGAAACTGAGTGTGGAGAGGGAGTGCATGATGTGTCGGTCTTTTCCAAGTAGAATGGGAAGGTAACAAAGTAACATCATCAGAAGATTGTCGTTGGCATTTAGAAGTGGGACCAGAGTCGGTCCGACATGGGACAGGCTGGAGATTTGAAAATCGCCGCACCCTAGAGGGAGAGGCTAGAAGCATAGTTAAAGGAGATTTGAGGTTAGACAAATCGAAAAAGTTAGTCAAAACCCCAGCACCTGAAGCAGGTGACGAAACAGCACCAGCAAGAGGTACAGGGGCCTTAGAAGTGCCCGAAGAGTGGCCAAAAGACGAGGCAAGGTCAGAACAGGGTGCGGTAACAATAAGGGGCCTGGGACCAGCGGGGTCATGGATCAGGTACTCCGTGGTTAGGTTACTTCTTTCTTTTTGTTTTTAAGAAAAAAAAAGAAAAAAGAAAAGAAAATAAAAATAAAAAAAGAATAAAAAAAGGGGGGACCGGGGAGGGATAGTTCCTAGGAGGAATGAAAAGGCCAGAAATCTCCCTCTGCACACAAGAGGACCTCAGCACCGTAACTAGCACAGATGCAGCATGGAACCTGTGCCATACCCTACTCTTCATGCCAGTAAACCAGCAATCCGGGATAGCAACATCACATCTGCCGAGCTACCTCGGTGGACAAAACAGAGGGCGGCCGGATATCCACCACAAAGCATACCTCCTTCGGCCACCACCCCCGGAATCCGAAAGGTGGCTTCAAGAGGTACACCCGTCGCCCGAAAGACATCCAAAGCCACCCTCCGGGATACCAGAGAGGGATCGGGACATCCCCAGGCGATCCGGATTCCACGGCAAATTACGCCACTACCAAGAACCTCATTGGGATGGGATGGACCCCGGTACCCTTTCCCCTACCTAGGAACTAGCGCACCTGTGGGAAAAATCCCAAAGGTCAAAAAGAGGAAGGGCAAAAGGGAGGGGTGGGGAGGAGGAGGAGGAAAGGAAAAAGGGGAGGTTGGGATAGGGAAGGGGGATTGGGGTAATTAGGTTCGGTCTGAGGAAGGAGACTTACAGGTCTAATTCCTCAGACCAAGAGCCTCTTCACCTTGCCTAGGAGCCCCCCTTGAAGAGACCTTTCTTCATAGGACATTCCCCTTAGCACTGGAACTAGCCTTATTGCAAACCTTTACACTTTCTCTAATTTCTTGACGTGCTTGACTAAGTGTGTGCTCCAAACTGGTGCTGCATACTCCAGTATGGGCCTGACATACACGGTGTACAGTGTCTTGAACGATTCCTTACTATTCTCAGGTTTGCCAGACGCCCATATGCTGCAGCTGTTATCTGGCTGTGTGCTTTTGGAGATATGCTCAGTGCTATACTCACCCCAAGATCTTTCTCCTTGAGCAAGGTTTACAGTCTTTGGCTACCTAGCCTATACTCTGTCTGCAGTCTTCTTTGCCCTTCTCCGATCTTCATGACTTTGCATTTAGCAGGGTTAAATTCGAGGAGCCAGCTGCTGGACCATGTGTCTGGTCTGTCCAGGTCTCTTTTAAGTCCTGCCTGATCCTCATCTGATTTAATTCTCCTCATTAACTTCACATCATCTGCAAACAGGGACACTTCTGAATCTATCCATTCCATCATGTCATTCATATATACCAAGAACAGCACTGGTCCTAGGACTGACCCCTGAGGGACCCTGCTCGTCATAGGCATCCACTGTGATACCTCGTCACGTACCATGACTCGTTGCCTCAATGTCAGGTATTCTCTAATCCATTGCAGTGCCCTTCCTGTTATATGTGCATGATCCTCCAGTTCTGCACTAATCTCTTGTGAGAAAATGTGTCGAAGGCATTTTTGCAGTCCAAGAAGATGCAATCAAACCACCCCTCTCTCTCGTGTCTTCTGTTACATCGTTATAAAACTCCAGAAGGTTTGTGACATGGGATTTGCCTACCATTAATCTGTGCTGGTTGTCGTTCATAATCTTGTTCCGTTCCAGGTGCTCTACCACTTTCCTCCTGATAATCTTCTCCATGACTTTGAATACTATAAACGTCAGTGACACTGGTCTATAGTTTAGTGCCTCGTTTCTGTCTCCTTTCTTGTAAATGGGTACTGCATTTGACATCTTCCAAACCTCAGGTAATTGCCCAGTTTCAAGGGATGTGTTGAAAATTGTGATTAGTGGCACACACAGCATCTCTGCTCCCTTTCTAAGAACCCATGGAGAGATGTCCGGTCCCACCATCTTTGAGATGTCAAGGTTACTTGTGTGTGTGTACTCACCTATTTGTACTCACCTATTTGTGGTTGCAGGGATCGAGTCATAGCTCCTGACCCCACCT
Organism: Cherax quadricarinatus; assembly: GCF_026875155.1. Classification (NCBI taxonomy): domain Eukaryota; kingdom Metazoa; phylum Arthropoda; class Malacostraca; order Decapoda; family Parastacidae; genus Cherax; species Cherax quadricarinatus. The sequence continues at coordinate 36,690,425 of NC_069431.1, forward strand.
CTTCACTGGTTGCTACTAGGTCCTCTCTCTCCCTCCCCCATGAGCTTTATCATACCTCGCCTTAAAACTATGCATGGTTTCCGCCTCCACTACATCACTTTCTAGGCTATTCCAAGGCCTGACTACTCTAGGACTGAAGAAATACTTCCTAACATTCCTTTGATTCATCTGAGTCTTCAACTTTCAATTGTGACCTCTTGTTTCTGTGTCCCATCTCTGGAACATCCCATCTTTGTCCACCTTGTCTATTCCACACAGTATTTTATATGTCGTTATTATGTCTTCCCTGACACTCCAGTCCTCCAGTGTCGTCAGGCCGATTTCCCTCAACCTTTGTTCGTAGGACAATCCCCTTAGCTCTGGGACTAGTCTTGTTGCAAACCTTTGCACTTTCTCTAATTTCTTGACGTGCTTGACCAGGCGTGGATTCCAAACTGGTGCTGCATACTCCAGTATGGGCATGGCGTAAATGGTATACAGAGTCTTGAACGATTCCTTACTGAGGTATCGGAACGCTATCCATAGGTTTGCCAGGCACCCATATGCTGCAGCAGTTATCTGATTGATGTGCGCCTCAAGAGATATGCTCAGTGTTATACTCACCCCCAGATCTTTTTCCTTGAGTGAAATTTGCAGTCTTTGGCCATCTAGACCATATTGTGTCTGCGGTCTTCTTTGCCCTTCCCCAATCTTCTTGACTTTGCATTTGGCAGGGTTAAACTCAAGGAGCCAGTTGCTGGACCAGGCTTGTAACCTGTCCAGGTCTCTTTGTAGTCTTGCCTGATCCTCGTCCGATTTGATTCTTCTCATTAACTTCACATCATCTGCAAACAAGGACACCTCTGAGTCTATCCCTTCCGTTATGTCATTCACATATACCAAGAACAGCACAGGTCCTAGGACTGACCCCTGTGGAACCCCGCTTGTCAAAGGCGCCCACTCTGACACCTCGTCACGTACCATGACTCGTTGTTGCCTCCCTGTCAGGTATTCTCTGATCCATTGCAGTGCCTTTCCTGTTATGTGTGCCTGATCCTCTAGCTTTTGCAGTAACCTCTTGTGAGGAACTGTGTCGAAGGCCTTCTTGCAGTCCAAAAAAATGCAGTTGATCCACACCTCTCTCTCTTGTCTTACTTCTGTCACCTTGTCATAAAACTCCAGTAGGTTTGTGACACAGGATTTTCCATCCCTGAAACTGTGCTGGTTGTCAATTATACACTTAGTTACTTTCCAGGTGCTCCACCACTCTCCTCCTGATGATCTTCTCCATGACTTTGCATACTATACACGTTAGTGATACAGATCTGTAGTTTAGTGCCTCATGTCTGTCTCCCTTTTTAAAAATTGAGACTACATTTGCCATCTTCCATACCTCAGGGAGTTGCCCAGTTTCAAATGATGTGTTGAAGATCTTGTTAATGGCGCACACAGTATCTCTGCTCTCTCTTTAAAGACCCACTGAGAGATGTTGCTTGGTCCCACTGCCTTTGAGGAGTCAAGTTCACATAGCAGCTTCTTCACCTCCTCCTTGGTTATGTGTACCTCATCCAGCACTTGTTGGAGTACCCCCCCCCCGTTCTGATTTCTTGGAGTCCTACTGGTTCCCACTGTAAATACTTCTTCAAATCTCGTGTTGAGCTCCTGACATACCTCTTGGTCGTTTCTTGTGAACTCCCCATCACCCTTCCTCAGTCTGATTACCTGATCCTTGACTGTTGTTTTCCTCCTGATGTGGCTATACAACAGCTTCGGGTCAGACTTGACTTTCTGTGCTATGTCATTTTCATATTGTCGCTGAGCCTCCCTTCTTATCTGTGCATATTCGTTTCTGGCTCTTCAGCTAATCTCTTTATTTTCCTGAGATCTCTGTCTTCTGTACCTTTTCCATTCTCTAGTACACCTAGTTTTTGCCTCTCTCACCTTAGGGTGAACCAAGAACTATTCTGTTCTTCCATTATTTCTGTTTCCCTTGGGAACAAACCTCTCCTCTGCCTCCTTGCATTTTGTTCCACTAGTCCATCATTTTTTTTATGGTTTTCCCGTCAGTTCCCCCTCTCACTGAATGTTTGAAGGAAGTTCCCCAGCTGGGTAG
>NC_069431.1:36693016-36796788 GCF_026875155.1 Cherax quadricarinatus
TGACCTTTTCTTCTTACTAGTCAATAATAAATAATAATAATAATAATAATAAAAAATAATATTAATAAAAATAATAATATTAATAAAAATAATAATATTAATAAAAATAATAATAATTAAATAATAATAATAATAATAATAATAATAATAATAATTAAAAAATAATAATAATTAAAATAATAATAATAATAATAAATAATATAATATAATAAAAATAAAAAATAATAATAATAATAATAATAATAAAAATTTAAAAAAAATAATAATAATAATAAAAATAAAAATAATTTAAAAAATAATAATATAAATAAAAAATAATAATAATAATAATAATAATAATAATAATAAAATAATAATAAAAATAATATAATAAAAAAATTATAATAATAATAATAATAAAAAAAATAAATAATAATAATAATTTAAAAAAATAATAAAAATAATAATAATAATATTTAAAAAAAAATAATAATATTAATAAAAATAATAATAATAATAATAATAATAATAATAATATTAATTTAAAAATAATAATAATAATAATAATAATAATAATATAATATAATAATATAATAATATTAATAAAAATAATAATAATAATTATAATAATAATAATAATAAATAATAATAATAATAATAATATAATTAATAAAATAATAATAATAATAATAATAATAATAATAATAATAAATTTAAAAAATAATAATAATAATAATAAAATAATAATATTAAAAAAAATAATAATAATAATAATATTTAATTTAAAAATAATAATAATAATAATAATAAATATAAATAAAAATAAATAAAAAAAAATAAAATAATAATAATAAAATAAAAATAATAATAATAATAATAATAAAATAAAATAAAATAATATTAAAAAAATAAAAAATAAAAATAATAATAATAATAATAATAATAAAATAATAAAATAAATAATAATAATAATAAAAATAATAATATAAAAAATAATAAAAATAATAAAAATAATAATAATAATAATAATAATAATAATAATAAAAATAAAAAAAAAAAATAAAATTAATAAAAAAAATAATAATAATAATTAATAATAAAAAAAATTAAAATAATAATAAAAATAAAAAATAAAAAAATAATAATAATAATAAAATAAAAATAATAAAATTAAAAAAAATAAAAAAATAAAATTAAATTAAAAAAAATAAAATAAATAATTTTTAAAATAATTTTTAAAATTATTTCTATTACACAAAGGTTGGTATAACATTTAAAAACCTTTTTCTAACAAACACACCTGGAAACGGGTCTGGTGACAAACCCCCGGGAGCTGGTGTTTGGGGGGGCCAAAACCCGGCACTGGTTCTGGAGACACAAACCCGGCGTGGTGTCCCCGATACACACCGCACTGTTTGGGAAAACACCTGGGAAACTGGGGGTCTGGATGACACACCTGGCAGCTGTGTTTGAGCTCACCTGCAGCGGTGTCTGGAAGACACACCTGCGCGGCTGGGAAAAAAAAAACCGGAGCGGGTCTGGGTGACACACCTTGGAAACTGGTGCGGATGACACCCTGGAGCTGGTGTTGATACACACCTGGCCTGGGTCTGGGTGAAACACCCTGGCAGCTGTGTCTGATGCACCCCTGGAACTGGTTCTGGTACACACCTGGCACTGGGCTGGATACACACCTGGCTGGTTCGGATAAAACCCCTGCAGCTGGGGTTTTGGATGACACAGGCAGCTTGGTCTGGGGGACACACCTGTCGGGGTTCGGATGCACACCTGCAGCTGGGGTCTGGGGTGACACACCCGGCTGGTGGTGCTTTGGGTGACACACCTGGCAGCTGGTGTCCTGGTGACACACCTGGCAGCTGGTGTCCTGGGTAGACACACCAGCTAGAGGTGTCCTGGAATGACCCAGGTCCTGGCAGCCTGCGTTGTCTGATGACAAACACCTGAGCTGGTGGTGTACTGGATGACACACCTGGAACTGCGGTGTCGGTATACTCACCTGACAGCTGGTGTCTAGAAGACACACCTGGCAGCTGGTAGGTCTGGATAGCACACGTGACACTTGTGTCCTGGGATGACACACGGGACAGCTGTGACTAGATTACACACCTGTCAGCGGTTGTCTGGCGATGAACACACCTGACACTGGTAGTCCCTGGATGTCACAACCTTGCTGGTGGGTGTCTGGAAGATCACACTCTGGCATCCCATAGGTGTCTGGGATGACACACGGCTGGCAGCCTGGTGTCTGGATGACACACCTGGCGCTGTGTGTCTGGATGACACACCTGGACAGCAGCATGGTGTCTGGATTACACACCTGGCTGAGTGGTGTACCTGGAATGACACACACTTGCAGCCTGGTATCTGGATTGACAAACACCTGGAAGCTGGTGTCATGGAATGACTCACCTTACAGCTGGTGAGTCAGAGTGGAAGACACAACCTGGCAGCTGAGTGTCTGGATAACACACGTGACAGCTGGTGTCTGGATGACACACTAGATAGCTTGTACGGAGAGACCCACCAGTCAGCTGTAGTCTGGATGACACAGCCTGACAGCTGGTGTCCTGGATGACACACCAAGGCTAGGTGTGTCTGGATGACACAGACCTGGCAGCTGGTGTCTGGGTGACACACAGTGGCAGCTGGTGTTCTGGATGACACACCTGGCTGGTGGTGTCTGGAAAATACACACCTGGCAGCTGGTGTCTGGATGACACACCTTTGCTGTGTGGTGATCTGGATGACGGACACCTGTCAGCTGTGTCTAGATGACTCACCTGCTGGGGTGACTGAGTTACACAACCTGTCCTCTGGTGTCTTGGATGACACAACCTGGCTGGTGGGTCTGGATGACACAACCTTGCACTGGTGTCTGGATAACACTATAATCTGACAGCTGGTGTCCAGTGACACACGTGACAGCTTTGTGTCAGATGACACCAAACCTGGCACCAGGTGTCGGGATGACACACCTGCAGCTGGGTCTGGATGACACATCTGGCTGGTGGTGTCTGAATCTGACACACACCGAGGCAGCAGAGGTGTCTGGATAACACACCTGGCTGGTGGTGTGGCGTGGATGACACACCTGCGCACCTGGTGTCTGGATGACACACCTGGAAGCTGTGTCCTTTATACACACCTGAACAGCTGGTGACTGGAAGAACACAACCTGGCAGCAGTTGATCTGGAATAAAACACTCGAGAAGCTGGTGTCTGGATGAACAGACGTGAACAGCTTGTTCTGGATCGACACACCTGTCAGCTGTTCTGGATGACACACCTGACAGTTGAGGTGTCTAGATGCCACACCGGCTGGTGGTGTCCTGGATGACACACCTGGGCACTGGTGTCTGGTGACACACCTGGCAGCTGTGTCTGGATGACACAATCTGCTGGTGGGGTCGGGATGACACACATGGTCGCTGTGTCTGGAATGACACACCTGGCTGAGTGGTGATTGTTGATTAACACCTGTCCTCTGGTGTCTGGTATGACACACCTTTCTCCTGGCTGGTGGTGTCTGGATGACACACATTGTCAGCTGGTGTCTAGATTGAACACAACCTGGCAGCTGGGTGTCGTGAGATACACACCTGCGGAGGTGTCTGGATGGACAACACAACAGGCAGCTGATGTCTTCGATGACACACCTGGCAGGCTGGTGTCCTGATGACACATTTACCATGGCAGCTGGTGTCTGGATGACACACCTGTCAGCTGGTGTCTGGATGACACACCTGGCAGCTGGTGTCTGGATGACACACCTGGCTGGTGGTGTCTGGATGACACAACCATCAGAACTGGTGTCCATGGTATGACACACTGTCTGTGGATGTCAGTATGACACAAACAGCCTGGCGCTGGTGTCTGGATGACCACAACCTGACAGCTCTGGTGTCATGATAGACACACCTGGCAGCTGGTGTCTGGATGACACACCTAACTGGTGGTGTCTGGATGACACACTTGGCAGCTGGTGTCTGGATGACAAACCTGACAGCTGGTGTCTGGATGACACACCTGGCAGCTTGTGTCTGGATGACACACCTGGCTGGTGGTGTCTGGATGACACACCTGGCAGCTGGTGTCTGGATGACACACCTGGCTGGTGGTGTCTGTATGACACAAAACAACCTGGCACATGTGTCTGGATGCGACACATTGACCGCTGGTGTCAGGATGACACACTGACAGCTTTATCTAATTACACAATCTGTCAGCTGGTGTCTGGGATGACCACCTGACAGCTGATGTGTCTGGATGTCACACACCTGGCTGGTGGTGTCTGGAATGACACAACCTGCCCTGTTCTGGATGACACACCTGGCAGCGGTGTCCTGGATGACCCAAATCCTGGCTGGTGAAGTCGCTGGAATGAACACACCTGGCATCTGGTGTCTGAGATGACCTCAACGTGACATGCTTTGTGTCCTGATTACACACGTGACAGCTGGGTTCTGGATGACACACCTGTCCAGCTGGTGTCCTGGATGACACACCTGACAGTTGGTGTCTGGAATGACACACCTGGCTGTTGGTGTCCTGGATGACACATCCTGCAGTATTTGTCTGGAGACACACTGTGAATCAGCTGGTGTCTAGATGACACACCTGGCTGCAGTCTGGATTAACAACACGTGACAGCTGGCGTCCCTGGATGACACACCTGTACAGCTGGTGGTCTGGATGACACCCTGACAGCTATGTGTCCTGTTGAATGACACACCTTGGCGCTGGTGTCTGGATGAACACAATCTTCAGCACTGTGTCTGGTGGGACACACCTGTCACCCACTGTTTGTATGAATGACACACCAGGCAGCTGGTGTCTGCATGACACATCCTGCACTGGTGCGCTGTGATGACACACCTGGCAAACATGGGAGTCTGGCTGTAACACACCTGTCAGCTGTTGATTCTGGGATTGACACACCTGGCAGCTGGTGGTCTGGCGATGGTGCACCTGGCAGCTGGTGTCCGGTGGTGCACGCTGGCGCTGGTGTCCGCGGAAGGTGCTGACGCTGGCAGCTCGGTGTTTCTGGATGGTGCCATCTGGCTTGCGTTGTCCTGGATGTGCACCTGGACTGCTAGCGTGATGTCCTGGATGACACAACCATGTCGCTGGTGTCCTGGATTGTCACACTGCAGCAGTGTCTGATGGGTGCTTCTGGCTGCTTGTATCTGGATGGGGCACCAGGCTTCTTCTGGTGTCTCGATGGAGCAATCTGGCTGCTGGTGCCTGGATAGGTGCATCTGGAGCTGCTGGTGTCCTGATGGGTAGCACCTCTGCTGGTGTCCTGCTTGTGCATCCATGGCTGCATGGCGGCGGGGAATTTTTTAGTTCATGGGATGGTGCAACCTGTCAAGCTGGTTGTCTGGATAGGATGCTTCTGGCTGCTGTGTCTAGATGTGCACCTAGCTGCTGGTGGTCTGGAATGTGGCATCTTGCTGCTGGTGCCTGGAGGTGCATCTGGCTCTGCTGTGTCTGGATGTCACCTGCTTGTGCTGGTGTCAGGATTGTGCATCTGGCTGCTGGTGTCTGGATGGTGCAATCCTTTTTGCTGGTGTCCGGATGATGCATCCTGGCAGCTTGCGTCTGATGGGGCAACCTGGCTGCTGGTGCCAGGATGGATGCATCTGTCCTGCTATGGTTCTGGGTGGTGGCACCTGGTTGCTGGTGGTCTGGATGATGCACCTGGCAGGCTGGTATCAGGATGGTGCACCTGGATGCTAGGTGTTAGAGTGGATGGATGCACCTGGCAGCAGTTGTACTGGAATGGTGTCAACTGTCTGCTGTGTGGTGAGGATGTGGTCAACTGGCTGCTGGGTGTCTGGATGGGTGCACGTGGCTGCTATGTCGTGTGTGGATGGTGGCACCTGGCTGCTGGTGTCTGATAGTGCACATCTGGCTGCTGGTGTCTGGATGGGCACCAGGCTGCTGTTGTCTGGATAGTGAAACCTGGCGCTGTAGTCTCGAGTTGATGCACCTGGCTGATATGGTGTCGGATGGAGCACGCTGGCTGCTGGTGTCTGGAATGGTGGTCACTGGCTGCTGTGTTTGGAATGACGCACTCTGGCTGCTGTGTCTGGATGACACACCTGGCTGCTGATGTCTGATTGAGCACTTGCTGCTGTGTCTGGATGGGCCCACTGCCACTCACGTGTTCTGGATGTTACACCTGGCTTCTGAGACCCTGGATGACACCACCTGGGGCTGCTGGTGTCTGATCTGGTGCACCTGGCTGCTGGTGATATGGAAGGTGCACCAGGTCATTTGCTGGAGTCTGGAAGACACACCTGGCTCTGTGTGTTTGAATGAACACACAATTAACCTGGCTGCTGGTGTCTGGAATGACACACCTGGCTGCTGGTTCTGGATGGTGCACTTGTGCAGCTGGATGTCGTGGATAGTAGCACCTGCTGTTGGTGTCCCGATGTTTACACCTGGACTCTTGTGATCTGAGACCACAACCTGCATGCTGGTAGTCTGGATGGTGCACGAGGCTGCAGATGTCTGGATGGTACACCTTGGTTGCTGGAGGTCTGGGATGTTACAACCTGGATTCTGGTGTCTGGATGAACACACCTGGCTGCGCTGTGTTTGGAAATGTGCACCTGGGCGTTGGTGTTGGATGTACAAACGCTGGCTTGCGATGTCCTGGATAACACCTTGGCTGCTGTGTGTCTGGAATACACACCTGGCGCTGGTGTCTGGATGGTGCAGCGTGGCAGCTGGTGTCTGGATAGATGCACCTCTGGGCTGTTTGGTGACACCGCGATGTTACACCTTTGGCTGCTTGTTGTCTGGATGTACACACGCTGCTGCTGGTGATCTGGATGGTGCACCGTGGCTGCTGAGATGAGTCTGGAATGGTACAGCACGTTGCTGCCTGAGTGTCCCTGATGTTACACCTGATGCTGCGGTGTCTGGGATGACACATACACCTGGCTGCTGGTGTTTGTGAAGGTGCAACCTGTCTTGTATGGTGTTTGGATGTTACACACTGCTGCTGTGTTTTTTTTTGTCTGGAAGACTCATCCCTAGGCTGCTGGTGTCTTCGGATGACACACTGGCTGCTGGTGGTCTGTATGACACACCTGACTGCTCTGTTGTCGGGATCTACAACACACTGCACAGGTGGTGTCTGGATGACTCACCTTGGCTCCAGTTTCTGCGGATGACACACCCGGCTGCTGTTCTCGATGTGACGCCTACCTGCTGTGTCCTGGCTGACACACCTGGCTGCTGGGTCTGGTGTCACACCTGGCTGCTAGTGTCTGGCCATGACACACTTGGCTGCTTGGTGTCTGATGACCACACTCTGCTGGTGGTGTCCTGATGACACCCTGACAGCTGATGTTCTGGATGACCAACACCTGGCCTCCTGTGTCTGGATTGACACACCTGGCTGCTGGTTCTGGAATGACACACACCTACCTGCTGGTGTCGGGATGACACACCTGGCCTGCAGGTGTCTGTAGTGAAACACCTGAGTCTGCTGGTGTCTGATGACACACACTGGCTGCTGGTGTACTGGGTGACAACCACACCTGCTGCTGGGTCTGGGACGCACCTGGCTGCCTGGTGTCTGGTGACCACAACCTTACCGCTGTGTCCTATGACACACGTGGTTGCTGGTGTCTGATGACACACTTGGCTGCGTGTCTGGATGACTCACCTCGCTGACTCGGGTCTGGATAAACACACTGGCAGTCGCTAGAGTGTCTTGGAGATACTCCTGGCTGGTGTGTCTGGATGACACACATAAGCGCTGTGTCTGGATGAAACACCTACAGCGATGTCTTTGAATGACACACCTCTGCTGGCAGGTGTTTCCCTGGATGACACAACATGCCTGCTGCGGTGTCCTGGATTGAACACCCCATACACTAGCTGGAGTCTGAATGACAACAAACCTGCTGCTGGTGTCTGGGTGACACACCTTGCAGCTGAGGTCTGGATGACACAACCTGAGGTTTGTGTCTGTTACACACCTGGCTTGCTGGTGTCTTGGGATGACACACCCTGGCATGCTGTGGTTTACTAATGACACAACTGGCTGCTTGGTGTTTGGGTGACAACACCAGGACTTGCTGGTGCTATGTGCGGATGACACACCTGCAGCTGTTGTCTGGATGATGACTCCTAGGCTTGGTGGTGTCTGGATGAACACACCTAAAATGCGGTGTCTGGATGACACCCTATACTGCCGGAATACAGATACACAGACCTGGCTGCGGTGTCTGGATGATCACACCTGGCTGCTGGTGTCTGGAGTGACACAAAAACCTGGCTGCTGCTGTCAGGGTGACACACCAGGCTGCGGTGTCTGGATGAAACATCCTGGCTGTAGGTTTCTGAGTGACACACAACTAGGCTCGCAGGGTGTCCTGGAGATGACAATCACGCTTACCTGCTTGTGGTCTGGATGCCACAAGTCCTGGTTGCCTGGTGTCACCTGGTTGACACACCCTCAGGCTTCTGATTCTGGATGACACACCTGCTGTTGGTGTCCTGGGTGACACACATGGCTACTGGTGTCTGGATGAACACACCTGCGCTAGCTGGTGTCATGATGACTCAACTGGCTGCTGGATGTTTTGGGTGACGTCACCTGGATGGCTGGTGGTCTGATGACACAACCTGGCTGCGGTGTCATGGATGACACACCAACCTCTGATGTCTGGATGACAGCACCTGGCCTGCTGGTGTCTTGGTAGACTCACACCCTGTGCTGCTGATGTCTGGAATGACACCACCTGCTGGCTGGTGTCACTGACGGAGATGACACAGACTTAGGCTGCTGGTGTCCTGAATGACACAACTGGCTGCTGTGTCCCTGGGATGATACTCCTGGCTGGCGTGGTGTCTGGATGATACTCCTGGCTGCTTGGTGACTGGATGATACTCCTTGCTGTGATGGTAGTCTCATGTGCAAGACCACACCTGAATGCTGTGTGTCTGGCAACACAACCTGGCAATGCTGGTGTCTGAATGACACACCTGGCTGCTGTGTCTGTGTGACACACCTGGCTGTCGGGTGCTAGATGACAACAAACACGGTGGACGCTTGTGCCTGGTGACAAACACTTGGCTGACTGGTGTCTGGATGAACACACCTGGGTCCAGGCCATGGTGACTGGGATGGTGCACCTGGCGTGCATGAGTGTCTGGATGACATCAACCTGCGGACTGCTGGTGTCCATGGAGACACACCTGGCTGCTGGTTTCACCTGGATTAACACCACCTGGCTGCATGTTTCTTTGATGACACAACCTCAGGCTGCTAGGTGTTGGAAGACACACCTGTGGCTGACTGGTTCCTGGATGACACACCTGGCTGCTGGTGTCCTGATGACACACCTGGCTGCGGTGTCTGGATGAACACTACCTGGCTGCTGGTGTCTGGGATGACCACCTGGCTGCTGGTGTCTGGATGACAGCAGCCTGGCTGGCTGGTGTCAGAATGACACACCTGGCTGCTGGTTCTGATGAACACACCTGGCTTCAGGTGTCTGGAGATCACACCTGCTGCTGGTGTCAGGATGACACACCTGGATGCTGTGTCCTGGCTACACACCTGGCTGCTGGTGTCTGGATGACCACACCTGCCTGCTGTGTCCCTGGATTACACATCCCTGCTGCTGGAGACTGGACGGACACAACACTCTGCTTCTGGGTCTGGTGACACACCTGGCTGCTGGTGTTCTGGCATGACACACCTGGCTGCTGTGTCTGGATGACACACCTGCTGCAGTGAACTGAATGACACAAACTGGCTGCGGTGTCCTGATGATACTCCGGCTGGTGGTGTCTGATGAAACTCCGGCTGCTTGTGTCCTGGATGATACTCCTGGCTGGTGGTGTCTGCATGACACACCGAATGCTAGGTGTCTGTGGCAACACACCAGCTGCTGGTGTCTTGAATGACACCCCTCGCTGCTGGTGTCCTGGTGACACACCCCAGCTGCTGGTGTCTGAAATGACACCACCTGCTGCTGGTGTCTAGATGACACACCTGGCTGCTGGTGCCTGGGTGACACACTTGGCTGCTGGTGTCTGGATGACACACCTGGCTGCTGGTGTCTGGATGACACACCTGGCTGCTGGTGTCTGGATGACACACCTGGCTGCTGGTGTCTGGATGACACACCTGGCTGCTGGTGTCTGGATGACACACCTGGCTGCTGGTGTCTGGATGACACACCTGGCTGCTGGTGTCTGGATGACACAGACCTGGCTTTGCTTGTCTGTGAAACAGCCTGGCTGCTGTGTCCTGGATGACACACCTGGCTGCTGGTGTCTGGATGACACACCTGGCTGCTGGTGTCTGGATGACACACCTGGCTGCTGGTGTCTGGATGACACACCGCTGCTTGTCGGAAATGACACACCTGGCTGCTGGTGTCTGGATGACACACCTGGCTGCTGGTGTCTGGATGACACACCTGGCTGCTGGTGTCTGGATGACACACCTGGCTGCTGGTGTCTGGATGGACAATAGCTTACTGCATGACAACAATGCCTAATAACGGAAGTCACTGCTTACACTCACACATTCTTGTGTCACCTTGAGTATTTCCGCTCTTTCTTATCTTCTCCAAGTGGAAGCAAACACAAGCAAGTCCTCAAAACACAAATAAAATATAAATATATCCCTTTATGTATGTAAATTAATGTAATATATACACAGGAAAGTGGGTGTGGACGGGAAGAGGAGCGATTAGTGGAGTGATGACGTGCAGAGAGTAGTAAGAGAGAAAATGTTAGCTTATGAGAGCTTTTTACAATGTAGAAGTGATGTCGTGCCGAACAGGTAAAACTGGTCAATTAGCAAGAACTCACTTAGTACCTTCCATTAAGTTCAACACACAACATGAAATAAATAACACTTTTCCCTTCCTAGATGTTTTAATCCATCGGGTCGATAAGAAATTCATTTTCAGAGTTTATAGGACGTCCACCAATGTGTCATCATACGTTAACTACTATTTCAACCACGAAACCAGAATAAAAAGGAGTGTGTTCCTCACAATGTTTCTGAAAGCATTGCGCATGTGCAGTCCAGAGTACCTAGAGGACGAAATCAGCAAGATATTCAACATAGCCACAAAACTAAGATATCATAAGGATTTTGTCGAGAAGGCACTAATGTCAGCAAGAATGACTTTCTACACGACCGAACCTAAAGATGTGATGGCCAGGAAAAATGTGCTAGTTTTACCATACAATGATAATTGCTTGTCTGCCCTGAGTCATTAAAAAAGATCCTTATAAACCAGGCTTCAAAAACTCAGGGACAGTGAACTAAAGCTGAATAAAAACACATCCTCCCAACAAAGTTGGTGAGTGTTTACAAGGGGTCCCATGTACTCAGTTGTCCTCTCTCATATATCGTCCAACAGTAAATTTCTAAACGCAGAATTGCCCATCATAAATCTTCAAGTCAGGATAGTGCAAGAGTTGAACCCTATCTTTAACCACATTAGTGCATGTTATCACCCACCGGGGTGGGAAGCTGCCCACATATACATTACCAAACCGTTCTGCATGGAAAGAAACATAATTGAATCTTCCCTCTTGAAACATAAAGGAAAGACAGGATGACAACTCAAATTATGGGTTATACAAGCTCGATAATTATTTAGTATTTATTTATTTATTTGTTTATTAATATTGTAGATGGATACATAGATGTACAAAGAAATGAGCAGTTTTAGGTGTAACATGTCGAAATCCCTTGTATCCGACATATATGGCAGTCTTAAAATTAACTTAAGATTAACAAAGCATGATATATTTCAGTGTTAAAAATATAGGAACAAATATCAATTAAGCATAAGTGAGTATTTCAAAGACAGGTTATATGGTCATTTGCTGAGTTGCTGAGCATTCAATAGAACGGAGTATTCTGTTAGGTAATGTAATTAAAGTAATGTAATTAGAGTCCATTGTACACAATCTTAACAATTTGCAATACAAAATCCCGTATTGTTTAATTAAGCCAGTGGAGTTGATGGACTGGTGACGCCAGACCATGTCCCTATGGATGCCAAAACTTTCACACCACTTCAGTTGTAGAAGCTCGTAGAACACCTGATAGCTGTTAATGTACCATACAGTGACAAGCACACAAGATAACGTAAGGAGAGGTTAAAGGGTATAACAGTAGAATTTAGATCAAGAAATAATTTATCGGATAGCATAGAAGTCCCCATTATGGCATATTAACAGCCACAGAGCAAATAGTGACAATATGTAGGAAGAGATACTTCCTGAGACATGGGTAGAACATTCCAGTACCCCAGAGTACATGGGTCACATTCTGATACATGGGTTAAACATTCAAGTACCCTCAAGCAGTACATTAAACGGTCAAATAGCACATTGTATTCCTTACATTTCATTATTTTGAAAAGGTCACACAGAATTAATAACTTATCCATGTCTAGTATCTAACGTGAAACTTATTTTATCAAACTACATGACCTTTATAAACATTAGAAAAAGCTTGGGCTGGCTTTATTATTCGATATAATTTCATATTGACATCTTCAGAAACACCTACCCTATATGGTCACAGGGGGATGAAGGTAAGGGTGAGGGTTTTCACCGACCATCTAACCCCGTCTAAGGTAACTGTGGCTGTGACACCTACGCTAAACCTCCTGAGACCTCTCTCCTGCATTCGTTGCTTCCCTTGCACATTGCACACTCCTGATGACGCATTGAGAAGTGTGAAAGTAATTTGAGGCTAAAGGATTTTCCACCCCAACCCCGCGTGGCTTGTCCTGCATATCTTGGCTTAACAAAGCGAATTCTGTTTTAAAAAGCAACGCTTCAAACTTGACATATAAAGACAAGCGAAAATTTGTGTAATGCCAATATTTCGCCAAAATCATTTTGAACCTAACGAAAAATATATATTCACTGTGTTTTTTTAAATATTAAGATTATTGTAAACAAACTCTAAAAAATCTATTAAGCTGGGTTAGGCTAAAATAAATTGCTCTTGTTCATAATAAGTTATAAGTGTAAGTTTACTAAGATTCTTTTGACAAAAATTAATAAATTTTTACATTAACATAATGAAAATATATATCTTTAAACGTATAAGAGAAATTTTCAGAAAGGTATTAATTTTAAATGAGTTCTTGCTAATTGACCAGTTTTACATATTCGGCACGATATATATATATATAAATATATATATATATAAATATATAAATATATATATATAGTATATATATATATAAATATATAAATTAAATTAATATAATATATATAGCATATATATATTATATATATATATATATAATATAAAGTAATTATATATATATATATATAATATAATATATATATATATATAAATAATATTAATATATATATATAATAATATAAATAAAATAAATATAAAATATATATGATATACATAAATATATATATTATATATATAATATAATATATAATATAAATATATATATATATATATATAAAAATATATATATATAAAAAATAAATTCTAGAAATAAAGGTGGCATATACGGTACATGTTGTTACGTGTGGTATCACCGATTAAAGGTGAAAATCTCATCCAGCTCCATCAAGAGCTGGTGCGTGTGCCAAAATACAGGCATGCATTAACCCCTTGAAAGCCCGCACTGAGGCCGCTGGAACAGAAAACTTAGCTGCCCTGGGATCCTAGTTTACCCTCTGCTGAGTCTTATTTCCCAAGAAAAAAACAGCTCCTTAAAAGAAATTAGAGGATGCACTCTTCCCCCATGAGCCAAGGCTTCTCTGAAGCCTATTGGGAACAAACATATAATGATGGCAAGTTTCTCCATATTTTCTAGAATTTGGGACCCCTGAAAGCTGGCAGCTGCCCTCCTTCCTCCCTTGTGTATTGGATGATAGGTATCAGCCAAGGTAGATCACAAGTATAGTCCCCACACCACCTCTCCCATCTGTCCAGCTGAAGGGTGATACCATCTGGCCGTCTGGCTGCCATCAGATCTGCATACGTTGGGGTGGCTTCCCATTACTGCTGGCTCCACTGTTGTGAGGCTCCTCTGATAATGTTATTAACCCTACTCATTCTTGCACACTTTCCCTCGGATTTACGGCACACAAACCATGGAACCCGAACGGTCTGCTGCTTCACTGCCACAAATACACCTGTGTGTATATAAATATATGATATATATATATATATATATATATAAATAATATTAAAATATATTTTATATATATATATATATAATATATATATATATATAAATATATATATATATTTATATATAAATTAAATAAAATATATATATATATATATATATATATTATATATATATAAATAAATATATATGATATACATATAAAATAAATATATATAATATATATATATATTATATAAATATATATATATATAATAGATATAAATATTATATATATATATATAAATTATTATATATAATATATATATATATATTAAATATAGATATATATATATAAATAATATATATATATAATATAAATATAAAATATATCTATATATTAAACACACACTGGCCCGATTCCACAAGTCAGTGCCCGACAAAAGAAAAACTTGTCACCATCATTTCACGCATCCATCACTGTCTTGCCATAAGGGTGGCTTTACACTACATTTTTCTTAAACTGCAAAATTAACAAACCCTCCTTCAGAGTGGAGGCACATACTTCCCATCTCCAGGACTCAAGTCCGGCCTGCCGGACTATATATAAAATAATATATTTTAAATCAAAAATATATTAATATATTAAACAACCACGGAGACATCACACATCTCTTGTCTAAGGCCTACTTTACTGGGAAAGGGTTGGTTAGTATAATTGCCCTCTTTCCCTACATACTCTAACTATGATCCACGCCTCACAATCCTCGTAAAACTTTCACTGCTTCAGTAACCTACCTCCTACACCATACACCTAAAACATCTGCCACATTGCCCCCCCTAACCCACCCTGTCATACGCCTTTTCCAAATCCATTAAATGCCACAAAGACCTCTTAAGCCTTATACTAAAATACTGTTCACTTATATTTTTCACTGTACACACCTGGTCCACACACCCCCTAACCTTTCCTAAAGCCTCCTTGTTTCATCTGCTATCCTATTCTCCGTCTGTACACTTAATTCTTTCAATTATACTCCAACACCATAACACTTTACCAGTATACTCAACAACTTTATCCCCCTATAATTTTTGCACTCTCTTTTATCCCCTTGCCTTATACAAAGGAACTATTTTAATGCTCACTGCCAATCCTAGGTACCGTTACCCTCTTCCATATTATTTATAATAATTGCAACCAACCACTCCAAAACTATAGTCCCCACCCTGCTTTTAACATTTTCTATCTTTATCCCATCAATTCCGGCAGCCTTACCCTCCCTTTCATTTACCTACTGCCACAGAACATTTTCCCCACACTCACAAACTGGCTCTTCCTCACTCCTACAAGATGTTGTTCCTCTCCTGCCCTATACACGAAATCACAACTTCCCTATCTTCTCAAACATTTAACAATTCCGCAAAATATCCTCCATCTTCCCATAATCTCACTTCTCCATTTAATAACTCCTCCTCTCCTATTTTTAACTGACACATCCATATGTTCTCTAGGCTTCCTTAACTTGTTAATCCTCTCTCCAAAACTTTTTCTTTATTTTGAACAAAATTTGTCGATAACATCTCACCCACGTCTCATCATTTGCTCTCTTTTTACATGTGCTTCACCACTCTCTTACCTCTCTCTTTTTTCCTCCATATACTCTTCCCTCCTTGCATCACATCTACTTTGTAAAAACTTCTCATATGCTAACTTTTTTCTCCCTTACTACTCTCTTTACATCATCATTCCACCAATCGCACCTCTTCCCACCTGCACCCACTTTCCTGTAACCACAAACTTCTGCTGAACACTCTAACACTACATTTTTAAACCTACCCCATACCTCTTCGGTCGCCCCATTGCCTAACTCTCATTAGCCCATCATGCTCCAATAGCTGTTTATATCTTACCCTAACTGCCCTCCTCTTTTAGTTTATAAACCTTCACCTCTCTCTTCTCTGATGCTTTCTATTCATCCTTGAAACCCATCTACCTTTTAACTCTCAGTGTAGCTACAACTAGAAAAGTGATCTGATATATTATGTGGCCCCTCTAAAACATGTACATCCTGAAGTCGACTCAACAGTCTTTTATCTACCAATTACCTAATCCAACAACTACTGTCATATCGCCTACAACCATCTTGTATACTTATTTATCCTCTTTGTTCTTAACATATATATACCTCTAACTAAATCCCATCTATCAAAGTTCAATCAAAGGGCTCCCATTATCATTTACACCTGGCACCCCAAACTTACCTACCGACAAACCTCTCTAAAAAGTTTTCTCCTACTTTAGCATTCAGTCCCCTCCCACAATTACTCTCTCACTTGGTTCAGAGGTTCCCAAACATTCACTTAAACATCTCCCCAAAATCTCTCTCTCTCCTCTACATTCTCTCTTCTCCATGTGCATACCACGCTTTTTATACCCACTTCTTGCAATCCAACCTTTACTTTAATCCACATAAATTCTTGAATTACACATCATATTCCCTTTTCTTTCTCCTTCCATAAACTGATCCTTCAACATTACTGCTAATCCCTCCCTTAGCTCTACTCTTTCCATACTCGCAGATTTAAATCCCAATTTATTCCCCCCACCGCAACTTCCCCTACCCCCTTCACTTTGTTTTCGCCTACAACTCTAGACTGAAAGAAATACTTCCTAATATCACTCCTGCCTTCATTTTTGACTTCGTGTGTGTGTACTCACCTAGTTGAGGTTGCGGGGGTCGAGTCCGAGCTCCTGGCCCCGTGGTGTGGTGGTGTGTGTGTGTGGTGTGTGGTGTGTGTGTGTGTGTGTGTGTACTCACCTAATTGTGGTTGCAGGGGTCGAGACTCAGTCCTGGCCCCGCCCTCTTCACTGATTTGCTACTGGATCCTCTCTCTCTCTGGGTTCCTGAGCTTTGTCATACCTCTTCTTAAATAGTATGGTTCCTGCCTCCACTACTTCACTTGCTAGGCTATTCCACTTGCTGACAACTCTATGACTGAAGAAATACTTCCTAACGTCCCTGTGACTCGTCTGAGTCTTCAGCTTCCAGTTGTGACCCTTGTCCCTGTGTCCCCTCTCTGGAACATCCTATCTCTGTCCACCTTGTCTATTCCCCGCAGTATCTTGTATGTCGTTATCATGTCTCCCCTGACCCTTCTGTCCTCCAGTGTCGTCAGTCCGATTTCCCTTAACCTTTCCTCGTACGACTTTCCCCTTGAGCTCTGACTAGCCTGTTGCAAACCTTTGTACTTTCTCTAACTTCTTGACGTGCTTGACCAGGTGTGGGTTCCAGACTGGTGCGCATACTCCAGTATGGGCCTAACATACACAGTGTACAGTGTCTTGAACGATTCCTTATTAAGGTATGGGAACGCTATTCTCAGGTTTGCCAGGCGCCCCGTATGCTGCAGCGGTTATTTGGTTGATGTGTGCCTCCGGTGATGTGCTCGGTGTTAGGTCACCCCAAGGTTTTTCTCCCTGAGTGAGGTCTGTAGTCTTTGTCCACCTAGCATATCTCTGTCTGCGGCCCTTTCTTGCCCCTCCCCAATCTTCATGACTTTGCTTTGGGCTGGATTGAATTCGAGAAGCCATTACTGGACCACATGTCCAGCCTCTCCAGGTCTCTTTGCAGTCCTGCTCATCCTCGTCCGATTTAATTTCTTCTCATCAACTTCACGTCATCTGCGAACAGGGACACTTCAGAGTCTATTCCTTCCATCATGTCGTTCACATATATCAAAAATAGCACTGGTCCTAGAACTGACCCCTGTGGGACCCGCTCGTAACAGGCGCCCACTGTGATACCTCTTCACGTACCATGACTCGTTTGGCTGCCTCCCTGTCAGGTATTCCCTTATCCATTGCAGTGCCCTTCCTTTTACGTGTGCCTGATCCTCCAGCTTCTGCACTAATTCTTGGGGGGAACTGTGTCAAAGGGCCTTCCTGAGTCTAGGAAAAAAGCAATCTACCCAACCCTCTCTCTCATGTCTTACTTCTGTTACCTTGTCATAAAACTCCGAGGTTTGTGATACAAGATTTGCCTTCCATGAACCCATCGGTTTTCATTTATAATCTTGTTCCTTTCCAGGTGTTCGACCACTCTCCTCCTGATAATCTTCTCCATGACTTTGCACACAATACATGTCAGAGACACAGTCCCGTATTTAGTGCCTCGTTTCTGTTTCCTTTCTTAAATATGGGGACTACATTAGCTGTCTCCATTTCTCAGGTAGTTTTCCCAGTTTTTAAGGGATGTGTTGAAGATTGTGGTTAGAGGCACACACAGCATCTTGCTCCTTCTCTAAGGACCCATGGGGGGATGTTGTCCGGTCCCATCGCCTTTGAGGTTCAAGGTCACTTAAGAGCTTCTTCACCTCCTCCTCAGTTGTTCGTATGTCATCCAACACTTGTTGGTATATTCCCTCTTGAGTTCCCTTCTGTTCTGTCTTCCCACAGCCCTTCCTGTCTCTACTGTAAAACTTCCTTAAATCTCCTGTTCAGCTCCCACATACCTCCTGATCATTTCTTTTGAGTTCCTCCACCTTCGTCTTAATCTATCACCTGGTCTTTGACTGTTGTCTCCTCCTGATGTGGCTATCAACAGTTTCGGGTCTTCTTGATTCTCGATGCTATGTCCATTTTCATACTGTCGCTGGGCCCCCTCCTTACCTGTGCGTACTCATTCCTGGCTCTGCGACTGATCTCCCTATTTCGTGTGTTTCTCTGCCTTCTGTACTTTTTCCATTCTCTATTGCACTTGTTTTTGCCCCCTTTACACCGTCGGGAACCAGGGGCTTGTTCTGGTCTTCCCGTTGTTACTGTTGCCCTTGGGAATGAACCTTTCCACTGCCTCCTTGCATTTTGTTGCTACATATTCCATCATTTCATTACGGGCTTTCCCTGCCAGTTCTCTGTCCCACTGGACCTCCCGCAGGAAGTTCTTCAACCTATGTAGTCCCCTCTTTTATAGTCATGCCTTTCCCATTCTACTCCTGTTATTCTCTCCACTTGCAGCTCTACTATGTATTCAAAGCACAGAACCACGTGGTCGCTAGCTCCTAGGGGACTCTCATACTTGATGTCCTCAATGTCTGAGCTGCCAGGGTGAACACAGGTCCAATCTTGCTGGTTCATCGTCCCCTCTCACTCTGGTAGTGTCCTTAACATGTTGGTGCATGAGGTTTTCCAGCACCACGTCCAAAATCCTGGCTCTCCATGTTTCGGGACCCCCATGTGGCTCCAGGTTTTCCCAGTCAATCCCCCCCTGTGGTTGAAATCCCCATAACCAGCAACTTTGCTCTGCTGGAGTGATGCTCTTCTTGCCACCTCAGCAAGTGTGTCCACCATTGCTCTGTTGCTCTCTTCATATTCCTCTCTTGGCCTCCTGCAGTTCTGTGGTGGATTATACATCACTGCAATGACCACTTTGTGTTCCCCAGACTGAAGTGTACCTGCTATGTAGTCTCTTTCTCCCGTCTCATCTATTCCTTCCATTTTCTCGAATTTCCATCTGTTTTTTACGAGCAGAGCAACCCCACCTCCTCCCCTGCCCCTTCTATCTTTCCTCATGATCTGGTATCCTGGTGGGAAGATTGCATCTGTTATTGTCTCCATGAGTTTTGTTTCTGTAACTGCTAGATGTCTGGGACTTCTCATGATTCTTTCTTGCCATTCCTCATGTTTATTCGTTAATACCATCTGCATTTGTGTACCAAACCTTCAACTTCTGTTCTAATACTGTAACTGTGGTGTGGGGGGTGGAAACAGAGGGATCGGTGTGTGATGGTTGGTTTGGATTGTTCTGTTGCCTTGGGGTGTCGTGGCTGGAGTCCTTCTGCAGGTGTTTCTGAGGGGTGTGGCTTGTCTTCCATTTGATCCTGGGTTATTCTGCTCTCCTTTTTTATTTCCTTCCATTTCTCCTTTCGTTTTTGAACTCTCTCTTTCATTGTCTTCCTTTCGTCCTGTGTTCTGTCTCGGTCGAGGTACACACTCCGGAACTCCTGCTTGCCTCTCAGCCGTGCTTTCTCCTGCAGGATCATGGTTCGGGTTGATTCTGCCTCTGAAAATTACTTTGAGAGGCCGATTCCTTTTCTTTGTGAACCACCAATTCTCCGAAAATTTGCCACTGGGTCATGTCCCCCTCGCCTATCACCTTCATGATGTCTTCAATCGCTTTTTTCTCCTCCTGCTTTCTTTCATCATAAGTTTCCCCTTTAGCTTCGTCTGCCCATAGACAAACACGGATCTCTCCCTTTCCACTCCCCACTGTGACTCCCATTGCATCCCTGATTGTTTTAGTTCCCTTCCCGTGGGGTTCCTTCCTTCAGCCCCTTCCCTCGTTAGGGCCCCCTATGCTTTTTGGTTTATCCTTCCTGCTCCACTCTCCTGGTGTGTGTGTGTGTGGGGTGTGTGTGGTTTGTGTGGTGTGTGTGTGTTTTGTGGTGAGTGTTGGTCTGCGTGCGTGCGCGCGCGTGTGGTGTGTGTGGTGTGGTGTGTGTGTGTGTTGTGTTTTTGTTGTGTGTGTGGTGTGTGTGTTGTGTGGTTGTGTGTGTGGTGGGGTCGTGCGGGGCGCGCGCGTGTGTATGTGTGTGTGTGTGTGTGTGTGTGTGTGTGTTCAAGTGTATTTGTGCACACGTGTACACTCAGTCGTATGGCCTTCATACTCAATGGTTTAAGGGTGCACAATTCGGCTGAAAGAGGATATGACCACTGGTAATGTGTGTATCAACTCGTATGTTATCCACTTCCACAAGTCACTGTAAATTCTGCGTGTCTGAAAATTGTAAGGAACGTCAAGGGTACATCTGTATTCCTCCTCAAGAACCGGAATTTGGAGGTTGAGAATCTGGGTATATAAGAGGACTATTCAGGTGGGCTTCTCAGACAGTGTGTATCAACCAGTGAAGCTCAACATTTATATTACTGGTGAGTATTGTACTGATCCTGAGCAGTTATAGGGAGCAGAGAAGACACACAATATTGGTTGAGCAAGTGTTAACTTGAACAACAGTTCCATTTGTACAGATGGATTTTTTTACACTGTCTGAGTGTTTTTAATATTGTTAGCCGTATGTTGTAGGGATCCAGAGAGAGTGAATGTAAGGATCCAGAGAGAGTGAATGTAAGGATCCAGAGAGAGTGAATGTAGGGATCCAGAGAGAGCGAATGTAGGGATCCAGAGAGAGTGAATGTAGGGATCCAGAAAGAGTGAATGTAGGGATCCAGAGAGAGTGAATGTAGGGATCCAGAGAGAGTGAATGTAGGGATCCAGAGAGAGTGAATGTAGGGATCCAGAGAGAGTGAATGTAGGGATCCAGAGAGAGTGAATGTAGGGATCCAGAGAGAGTGAATGTAGGGATCCAGAGAGAGTGAATGTAGGGATCCAGAGAGAGTGAATGTAGGGATCCAGAGAGAGTGAATGTAGGGATCCAGAGAGAGTGAATGTAGGGATCCAGAGAGAGTGAATGTAGGGATCCAGAGAGAGTGAATGTAGGGATCCAGAGAGAGTGAATGTAGGGATCCAGAGAGAGTGAATGTAGGGATCCAGAGAGAGTGAATGTAGGGATCCAGAGGGGGTGAATGTAGGGACCCAGAGAGAGTGAAGTAGGGATCCAGAGAGAGTGAATGTAAGAATCCAGAGAGAGTGAATGTAAGGATCAAGAGAGAGTGAATGTAGGGATCCAGAGAGAGTGAATGTAGGGATCCGGAGAGAGTGAGAGTAGGGATCCAGAGAGTGAATGTAAGGATCCAGAGAGAGTGGGAGTAGGGATCCAGAGAGAGTGAATGAAGGGATCCAGAGAGAGTGAATGTAGGGACCCAGAGAGAGTGAATGTAAGGATCCAGAGAGAGTGTATGTAGGGATCCAGAGAGAGTGAATGTAGGGATCCATAGAGAGTGAATGAAGGGATCCAGGGAGAGTGAATGCAGGGATCCAGAGAGAGTGAATGTAGGGATCCAGAGAGAGTGAATGTAAGGATCCAGAGAGAGTGAAGTAGGGATCCAGAGAGAGTGAATGTAGGGATCCAGAGAGAGTGAATGTGAGGATCCAGAGAGAGTGAGAGTAGGGATCCAGAGAGAGTGAGAGTAGGGATCCAGAGAGAGTGAATGTAAGGATCCAGAGAGAGTGAGAGTAGGGATCCAGAGAGAGTGAGAGTAGGGATCCAGAGAGAGTGAATTTAGGGATCCAGAGAGGGTGAATGTAGGGATCCAGAGAGAGTGAATGTAGGGATCCAGAGAGAGTGAATGTAAGGATCCAGAGAGAGTGAGAGTAGGGATCCAGAGAGAGTGAATTTGGGGAAATCCAGGAGGGTGAATGTAGGGATCCAGAGAGAGTGAATGTAGGGATCCAGAGAGAGTGAATGTAAGGATCCAGAGAGAGTGAGAGTAGGGATCCAGAGAGAGTGAGAGTAGGGATCCAGAGAGAGTGAATGTAAGGATCCAGAGAGAGTGAATGTAGGGATCCAGAGAGAGTGAATGTAGGGATCCAGAGAGAGTGAATGTAGGGATCCAGAGAGAGTGAATGTAGGGATCCAGAGAGAGTGAATGTAGGGATCCAGAGAGAGTGAATGTAAGGATCCAGAGAGAGTGAGAGTAGGGATCCAGAGAGAGTGAATGTAAGGATCCAGATAGAGTGAGAGTAGGGATCCAGAGAGAGTGAATGTAAGGATCCAGAGAGAGTGAGAGTAGGGATCCAGAGAGAGTGAGAGTAGGGATGTGCACAAGTAAATTGTTGTAAGCCGGGGGGTGGCATGGACCTGCTTCGCATGGGCCAGTAGGCCTGTTGCCGTGTTCCTTCTTTCTCATGTTCTTAAATCTTCCTGAAGAATAAAAAGCTTTTGAAATACCTAATTCACATGAAATGTTTTCATAAATTCATATATTTAATGAATTGTTTACCAAGAATTATCTGGCTGAGATTAAAGTTTATCAAACCATACCACGGGTGGGGATAGAACCCGCGGTCAGAGAGTCATAAAACTCCAGACCGACGCGTTAGCCACTAGTCCAGCTGGCTACAATAAGATTCGTCCGACTAGATATATTTATACACCATTAGAAGATTGGCACAGGCACCACTGTGACCACAAATCCAAGTTTCTACAGACAAATCTGCAGCTAGCGTGATCGTGACGAACTCTAGCTCAAGTCCCCTCAAAGCCGTCACGAAATTGTCTGTAAAAACTTGCATTTGTGGTCACAGTGGTGCCTGTGCTAACCTTCCTATGGTGTATAAACATACCTAGTTGGATGGATCTTATTATGACTCACTGGAACAGTGGCTAGCGCGTCCGTCTGGAGTTATATGACTCTCTGATCCAGGATTTTAACCCCACCAGTGGTATGGTTTGTCTGCAATCATATCATTACGATTTCATGAGCCATTAAAGTTTGGTAACTGTTGCATCAGTCAGCTGCGGTAACTGTTGAATCAGTCAGCTGCGGTAACTGTTGCATCAGTCAGCTGCGGTAACTGTTACATCAGTCAGCTGCGGTAACTGTTGCATCAGTCGGCTGCGGTAACTGTTGCATCAGTCAGCTGCGGTAACTGTTGCATCAGTCAGCTGCGGTAACTGTTGCATCAGTCAGCTGCGGTAACTGTTACATCAGTCAGCTGCGGTAACTGTTGCATCAGTCGGCTGCGGTAACTGTTGCATCAGTCAGCTGGGGGTAACTGTTGCATCAGTCAGCTGGCGGTAACTGTTGCATCAGTCAGCTGCGGTAACTGTTGCATCAGTCACATGCGGTAACTGTTGCATCGTCACTGCGGTAACTGTTGCATCAGTCAGCTGCGGTAACTGTTGCATCATCAGCTGCGGTAACTGTTGCATCAGTCAGATGCGGTAACTGTTACATCAGTCCAGCTGCGGTAAAATGTTGCATCAGTCGGCTGCGGTAACTGTTGCATCAGTCAGCTGCGGTAACTGTTGCATCAGTCAGCTGCGGTAACTGTTGCATCAGTCAGATGCGGTAACTGTTACATCAGTCAGCTGCGGTAACTGTTGCATCAGTCGGCTGCGGTAACTGTTGCATCAGTCAGCTGCGGTAACTGTTGCATCAGTCAGCTGCGGTAACTGTTGCATCAGTCCAGCTGCGGTAACTGTTGCATCAGTCAGCTGCGGTAACTGTTGCATCAGTCAGCTGCGGTAACTGTTGCATCAGTCAGCTGCGGTAACTGTTGCATCAGTCAGCTGCGGTAACTGTTGCATCAGTCAGCTGCGGTAACTGTTGCATCAGTCAGATGCGGTAACTGTTACATCAGTCAGCTGCGGTAACTGTTGCATCAGTCGGCTTGCGGTACTGTTGCATTCAGTCAGCTGCGGTAACTGTTACATCAGTCAGCTGCGGTAACTGTTGCATCAGTCAGCTGCGGTAACTGTTGCATCAGTCAGCTGCGGTAACTGTTGCATCAGTCAGCTGCGGTAACTGTTGCATCAGTCAGCTGCGGTAACTGTTGTATCAGTCAGCTGCGGTAACTGTTGCATCAGTCAGCTGCGGTAACTGTTGCATCAGTCAGCTGCGGCAACTGTTGCATCAGTCAGCTGCGGTAACTGTTGCATCAGTCAGCTGCGGTAACTGTTGCATCAGTCAGCTGCGGTAACTGTTGCATCAGTCAGCTGCGGTAACTGTTACATCAGTCAGCTGCGGTAACTGTTGCATCAGTCAGCTGCGGCAACTGTTGCATCAGTCAGCTGCGGTAACTGTTGCATCAGTCAGCTGCGGTAACTGTTGCATCAGTCAGCTGCGGTAACTGTTGCATCAGTCAGCTGCGGTAACTGTTGCATCAGTCAGCTGCGGTAACTGTTGCATCAGTCAGCTGTGGGAACTGTTACATCAGTCAGCTGCGGTAACTGTTGCATCAGTCAGCTGCGGTAACTGTTACATCAGTCAGCTGCGGTAACTGTTGCATCAGTCAGCTGCGGTAACTGTTGCATCAGTCAGCTGCGGTAACTGTTGCATCAGTCAGCTGCGGTAACTGTTGCATCAGTCAGCTGCGGTAACTGTTGCATCAGTCAGCTGCGGTAACTGTTACATCAGTCGGCTGCGGTAACTGTTGCATCAGTCAGCTGCGGTAACTGTTACATCAGTCAGCTGCGGTAACTGTTGCATCAGTCAGCTGCGGTAACTGTTGCATCAGTCAGCTGCGGTAACTGTTGCATCAGTCAGCTGCGGTAAAATGTTGCATCAGTCAGCTGCGGTAACTGTTTGCATCAGTCAGCTGCGGGGAACTGTTGCATCAGTCAGCTGCGGGAACTGTTGCATCAGTCAGCTCCGGTTTAAATTTTTACATCAGTCAGCTGCGGGAACTGTTGCATCAGTCAGCTGCGGTAACTGTTGCATCAGTCGGATGCGGTAAACTGTTTGCATCAGTCAGCTGTGGTAACTGTTGCATCAGTTAGCTGCGGTAACTGTTGCATCAGTCAGCTGCGGTAACTGTTGCATCAGTCAGCTGCGGTAACTGTTGCATCAGTCAGCTGCGGTAACTGTTGCATCAGTCAGCTGCGGTAACTGTTGCACCAGTCAGCTGCGGTAACTGTTACATCAGTCAGCTGCGGTAACTGTTACATCAGTCAGCTGCGGTAACTGTTACATCAGTCAGCTGCGGTAACTGTTGCATCAGTCGGCTGCGGTAACTGTTGCATCAGTCAGCTGCGGTAACTGTTGCATCAGTCAGCTGCGGTAACTGTTGCATCAGTCAGCTGCGGTTTAAATGTTGCATCAGTAGCTGCGGTAACTGTTGCATCAGTCAGGCTGCGGTAACTGTTGCATCAGTCAGCTGCGGTAACTGTTACATCAGTCCCGGGTGCGGTAACTGTTGGGATCAGTCAGCGACGGTAACTGTTACATCAGTCAGCTGCGGTAACTGTTGCATCAGTCAGCTGCGGTAACTGTTACATCAGTCAGCTGCGGTAACTGTTGCATCAGTCAGCTGCGGTAACTGTTGCATCAGTCAGCTGCGGTAACTGTTGCATCAGTCAGCTGCGGTAACTGTTGCATCAGTCAGCTGCGGTAACTGTTACATCAGTCAGCTGCGGTAACTGTTGCATCAGTCAGCTGCGGTAACTGTTACATCAGTCAGCTGCGGTAACTGTTGCATCAGTCAGCTGCGGTAACTGTTGCATCAGTCAGCTGCGGTAACTGGGTTGCATCAGTCAGCTGCGGTTAACTGTTGCATCAGTTTAGCTGCGGTAACTGTTGCATCAGTCACTGCGGTAACTGTTGCATCAGTCAGCTGCGGTAACTGTTGCATCAGTCAGGGTGCGGTAACTGGTGGGATCAGTCACTGCGGTAACTGTTGCATCAGTCAGCTGCGGTAACTGTTGCATCAGTCAGCTGCGGTAACTGTTGCATCAGTCAGCTGCGGTAACTGTTGCATCAGTCAGCTGCGGTAACTGTTGCATCAGTCAGCTGCGGTAACTGTTGCAACAGTCAGCTCCGGTAACTGTTGCATCAGTCAGCTGCGGTAACTGTTGCATCAGTCAGCTGCGGTAACTGTTGCATCAGTCAGCTGCGGTAACTGTTGCATCAGTCAGCTGCGGTAACTGTTGCATCAGTCAGCTGCGGTAACTGTTGCATCAGTCAGCTGCAGTAACTGTTACATCAAATCAGCTGCGGGAACTGTTGCATCAGTCAGCTGCGGTAACTGTTGCATCAGTCAGCTGCGGTAACTGTTACATCAGTCAGCTGCGGTAACTGTTACATCAGTCAGCTGCGGTAACTGTTGCATCAGTCAGCTGCGGTAACTGTTACATTAGTCAGCTCCGGTAACTGTTGCATCAGTCAGCTGCGGTAACTGTTGCATCAGTCAGCTGCGGTAACTGTTGCATCAGTCAGCTGCGGTAACTGTTGCATCAGTCAGCTGCGGTAACTGTTGCAACAGTCAGCTGCGGTAACTGTTGCATCAGTCAGCTGCGGTAACTGTTGCATCAGTCAGCTGCGGTAACTGTTGCATCAGTCAGCTGCGGTAACTGTTACATCAGTCAGCTGCGGTAACTGTTGCATCAGTCAGCTGCGGTAACTGTTTTCAGCAGTCAGCTGCGGTAACTGTTGCATCAGTCAGCTGCGGTAACTGTTACATCAGTCAGCTGCGGTAACTGTTGCATCAGTCAGCTGCGGTAACTGTTACATCAGTCAGCTGCGGTAACTGTTACATCAGTCAGCTGCGGTAACTGTTGCATCAGTTTAGCTGCGGTAACGTTACATCAGTCAGCTGCGGTAACTGTTACATCATCAGCTGCGGTAAAATGTTGCATCAGTCAGCTGCGGTGACTGTTTCATCAGTCAGCTGCGGTAACTGTTACATCCGTCAGTGCGGTAACTGTTTACATCAGTCAGCTGCGGTAACTGTTGCATTTAGTCAGCTGCGGTGACTGTTACATCAGTCAGCTGCGGTAACTGTTACATCAGTCAGCTGCGGTAACTGTTACATCAGTCAGCTGCGGTGACTGTTACATCAGTCAGGCGACGGTAACGTTGCATCAGTCAGCTGCGGTGACTGTTACATCAGTCAGCTGCGGTGACTGTTACATCAGTCAGCTGCGTGACTGTTTTCATCAGTCAGCTGCGGTGACTGTTACAATTTAGTCAGCTGCGGTAACTGTTACATCAGTCAGCTGCGGTGACTGTTACATCAGTCAGCTGCGGTGACTGTTACATCAGTCAGCTGCGGTGACTGTTACATCAGTCGGCTGCGGTGACTGTTACATCAGTCAGCTGCGGTAACTGTTACATCAGTCAGCTGCGGTAACTGTTGCATCAGTCAGCTGCGGTGACTGTTACAAACAGTCAGCTTGCGGTAACTGTTACATCAGTCAGCTGCGGTGACTGTTACATCAGTCAGCTGCGGTAACTGTTACATTAGTCAGCTGCGGTAACTGTTGCATCAGTCAGCTGCGGTGACTGTTACATCAGTCAGCTGCGGTAACTGTTACATCAGTCAGCTGCGGTGACTGTTACATTAGTCAGCTGCGGTAACTGTTACATCAGTCAGCTGCGGTGACTGTTGCATCAGTCAGCTGCGGTAACTGTTACATCAGTCAGCTGCGGTGACTGTTGCATCAGTCAGCTGCGGTAACTGTTGCATCATCAGCTGCGGTAACTGTTTGCATCAGTCAGCTGCGGTAACTGTTGCATCAGTCAGCTGCGGTAACTGTTACATCAGTCAGCTTACAATGCTTAATATACAGCAGTAAAGATTCCTTTATTTTTGTTAAAATATCTTGTCAAGTGACCAGACAACGTAGAGTGAACTTCATGATAATTGTAAACAGTTAACACGTCACTAAGTGACCAGGCAACGTAGAGTGAACTTCATGATAATTGTAAACAGTTAACCCCGTCACTAAGTGACCAGACAACGTAGAGTGAACTTCATGATAATTGTAAACAGTTAACACGTCACTAAGTGACCAGACAACGTAGAGTGAACTTCATGATAATTGTAAACAGTTAACACGTCACTAAGTGACCAGACAACGTAGAGTGAACTTCATGATAATTGTAAACAGTTAACACGTCACTAAGTGAACCAGACAACGTAGAGTGAACTTCATGATAATTGTAAACAGTTAACACGTCACTAAGTGACCAAGACAACGTAGGGTGAACGTCATGATAATTGTAAAAAGTTAACACGTCACTAAGTGACCAGACAACGTAGGGGTGAACTTCATGATAATTGTAAACATTAAACACGTCACTAAGTGACCAAGACAACGTAGGGTGAACTTCATGATAATTGTAAACAGTTAACACGTCACTAAGTGACCAGACAACGTAGAGTGAACTTCATGATAATTGTAAAACAGTTAACACGTCACTAAGTGACCAGACAACGTAGGGTGAACTTCATGATAATTGTAAACAGTTAACACGTCACTAAGGGACCAAACAACGTAGAGTGAACTTCATGATAATTGTAACAGTTAACACGTCACTAAGTGACCAGACAAGTAGGGTGAACTTCATGATAATTGTAAAAAAGTTAACACGTCCCCTAAGTGACCAGACAACGTAGGGTGAACTTCATGATAATTGTAAACAGTTAACACGTCACTAAGTGACCAGACAACGTAGGGTGAACTTCATGATAATTGTAAACAGTTAACACGTCACTAAGTGACCAGACAACGTAGGGTGAACTTCATGATCATTGTAAACAGTTAACACGTCACTAAGTGACCAAACAACGTAGAGTGAACTTCATGATAATTGTAAACAGTTAACACGTCACTAAGTGACCAGACAACGTAGGGTGAACTTCATGATAATTGTAAACAGTTAACACGTCACTAAGTGACCAGACAACGTAGGGTGAACTTCATGATAATTGTAAACAGTTTACACGTCACTAAGTGACCAGACAACGTAGGGTGAACTTCATGATAATTGTAAACAGTTAACACGTCACTAAGTGACCAAACAACGTAGAGTGAAATTCATGATAATTGTAAACAGTTAACACGTCACTAAGTTACCAGACAACGTAGGGTGAACTTAATGATAATTGTAAACAGTTAACACGTCACTAAGTGACCAGACAACGTAGGGTGAACTTCATGATAATTGTAAACAGTTAACACGTCACTAAGTGACCAGACAACGTAGGGTGAACTTCATGATAATTGTAAACAGTTAACACGTCACTAAGTGACCAGACAACGTAGGGTGAACTTCATGATAATTGTAAACAGTTAACACGTCACTAAGTGACCAGACAACGTAGGGTGAACTTCATGATAATTGTAAACAGTTAACACGTCACTAAGTGACCAGACAACGTAGGGTGAACTTCATGATAATTGTAAACAGTTAACACGTCACTAAGTGACCAAACAACGTAGAGTGAACTTCATGATAATTGTAAACAGTTAACACGTCACTAAGTGACCAGACAACGTAGGGTGAACTTCATGATAATTGTAAACAGTTTACACGTCACTAAGTGACCAGACAACGTAGGGTGAACTTCATGATAATTGTAAACAGTTTACACGTCACTAAGTGACCAGACAACGTAGGGTGAACTTCATGATAATTGTAAACAGTTAACACGTCACTAAGTGACCAGACAACGTAGGGTGAACTTCATGATAATTGTAAACAGTTTACACGTCACTAAGATCCTTATTATTATGTTTGTCGCTAAGACTGTTTCATCAGTGAGGAATTACCACAAAATATTATTTAAAATTAAATCCTTTCTAAAATTTTCTCTTATACGTTGAAAGATATATTTTTTTCATTAATGTTAACGTAAAAATGTTTAATTTTGCACCAAAAGAATCTTAGAAAACTTACCTAACCTTATTATAACAAGAACAATTTATTTTAGCCTAACCCAACTAAATATATTTTAGATTTGTTTACAATAATTTAATACTAAACAAACACAGTGAAATATATTTTTTTTCGTTAGGTTCAGAATGATTTTGGCGAAATTATTGCATACACAAATTTTCACTTGTCTTATATGGCAAGATGAGCGTTGCTATTTAAGCCAAGATCGCAAGTTCTGCCTATTCGGCACGACATATATATATATATATATATATATATATATATATATATATATATATATATATATATATATATATATATATATATATATATATATATATATATATATATATATATATATATATACATATATTATATATATATATATATATATATTATATATATATATTATATTATATATGCAATAAGATCACAGTAAACAGGTGATTTCAGAATATGCAAAACAACCACTCTGATAGAATAGAGAAATTCCAAGCGCTTTCGTGACTACTCACATTATCAAGGAACTTGATAATGTGAGTAGTCACGAAAGCGCTTGGAATTTCTCTATTCTTTCAGAGTGGTTGTTTTGCATATATAATATATATATATATATATATATATATATATATATATATATATATATAATATATATATTATATATTTATATATGTGTGTGTGTGTGTGTGTGTGTGTGTGTGTGTGTGTGTGTGTGTGTGTGGTATATATATATATATATATATATATATATATATATATATATATATATATATATATATATATATATATATATATATACCTGGAGTAAACCTGGAGAGGGTTTCTGGGATCAACGCCCCCGCGGCCTGGTCCTTGACCAGGTCTCATGGTGGAATAAGAGCCAGATCAACCAGGTTTTTACTGCTTGCTGCGAGTAAATCGACGTATGAACCACAGCCCGGCTGATCAGGTACTGACTTTAGGTGCCTGTTCAGTGCCTTCTTGAAGACAGTCAGGGGTCTATTGGTAATCCCCCTTATGTATGCTGGGAGGCACTTTAACAGTCTTGGGCCCCGCCGCTGCTTCTCACTGGGGAATATTGCATCTCCTGCCGAGTCTTTTGCTTTCGTAGGAAGAGATTTTCGTTTGTAAATTTGATATCTCACTCATTTCTTTTCTGTCATCTGTGTAAGTCCTATCTTAGAAAGGCTCCAATACTGGACGTTGTTTTCACCTTAGATTTGGCATAAGAAAAGAAGTATTTTGAGTTTCTTTCATTTATAGCTTTAAGTTCTTCCTGAGACTTTTGTCTCCTGTAAGATTCCTTAAGGTTAAATTCGATATTTGCAATTTCTCAGACCGTTGCTTCCCTTCGTATTTCAAATATAGTGGCCCCTCTCAGTAGCTCTGTGATTCTTCACCTTGGCCTGTTTAGGGTGCATCTCTCTCTTTCTAGTATACATCTTTTCTTACTTTTTCTTAAAAGAATGTGCCTTCAGCATAATTCAAGTGCCACAGAGTTAATTCTTTATAGGTAAAGGTTTGGATTAGTGTTGTTTAGGATATCTTCCCAGCCTGTTTGATTTAGGACTTGTTTGACTTGTTCTCACTGCATGTTCTTGTTATAGAAGTTGAATTTGGAGGAGGCACTCTGATAACTGATCACATTTTCCTGGTCAAGTGCCCTGTGTATACATTTCTTTACATCTATTATATTGTCATCTGAGTGTATTGTCTTTGATACGATTATAATCCGCATCAAATGATCATTGTTAGTGAAGATGAGGTCCTGTGTATTTTCTAGTCTTCATGGCTCTATTGTCTGCTGATTTAAGGTGAACTTGGTGCACAGATTTAATCGTTCGTATGTGTGTAAATTTTCATCTGAGCTGCTTTCTGAGGTAGCCTCTGCTAGAACATTATTTGCTACATTCCTACATTTTAAATATGTCAAGTTGATACCCCCAGTAGGAAGATGTTTGGGGCAGGAGTTGCGAGATTTTCCAGACAGGAGTCAGTTTTCAAAAACTGTTTATGGTATTGCTGGGAAGTTGCATCCTGAGGCATCCATACAACTACAATGTACAAGGTTTTTGGTTTGCTATCTTGACTGTCTAAACCTCAATTACATCATTTGAGGTGTTTAGTAGTCCTGAGCAAATGAGTGACTCTGTGACGTACAGACTAACCCCCCGCCCCCCCACTCCCTTGTTGTCTGTTTGATCTGTCGCATCTAAATAGGTTATAACCGGGGATCCATATTTCATTGTCATAATGATCCTTTATGTGGGTCTCTGTGAATGCTACAAATATTGCATTTGACTCCGTGAGCAGTCCCTTGATGTATGGAACTTTGTTGTTTGTTGACGGCTTTAGACCCTGTATCTTTGTTGACAGCTTTAGACCTTGTATGTTTGTTGACGGCTTTAGGCCCTGTATGTTTGTTGACGGCTTTAGACCCTGTATGTTTGCAGACGGCTTTAGACCTGTATGTTTGTTGACGGCTTTAGACCTTGTATGTTTGTTGATGGCTTTAGGCCCTGTATGTTTGTTGACGGCTTTAGATCCTGTATGTTTGTTGACGGCTTTAGACCCTGTATGTTTGTTGACGGCTTTAGACCCTGTATGTTTGTTGACGGCTTTAGACCCTGTATGTTTGTTGACGGCTTTAGACCCTGTATGTTTGTTGACGGCTTTAGACCCTGTATGTTTGTTGACGGCTTTAGACCCTGTATGTTTGTTGACGGCTTTAGACCCGTATGTTTGTTTTCGGCTTTAGACCCGTATGTTTGTTGACGCTTTACGCCCCGTTGTTTTTTGCGGCTTTAGGTCCGTTGTTTGTTGACGGCTTTAGGCCCCTTTTGTTTTGTTGACGGGTTTAGCACTTATGTTTGTTGACGGCTTTAGACCCGTTTTGGTTGTTAACGGGTTTGACCCTGTATGTTTGTTGCGGCTTTAGCCTTGTTTGTTTTTTGACGTTTAGGCCCTGTATGTTTGTTTACGGCTTTAAACCCCTGTATGTTTGTTAACGGGTTTAGACCCGTAGTTTGTTGACGGCTTTAGACCTTGTTGTTTGTTGATGGGTTTAGGCCTGTTGTTTGTTGAGGGTTTAGACCTGTTGTTGTTAAAGGCTTTAATCCTGATGTTTGTTGACAGCTTTGACCTTGTATGTTTGTTGCGGCTTTGGTCCTGTAGTTTGTTGACGGCTTTAACCCTGTAGTTATTAACGGGTTTGACCCCTTATGTTTATTGACGGCTTTTGGCCCCGATGTTTTTGACGGCTTTAGGCCCCGTTTGTTTTTTGACGGCTTTAGCCCTGTATGTTTGGACGGCTTTAGGCCCTGTGTGTTTGCAGACGGCTTTGCCCGTATGTTTGCAGACGGATTTAGGCCCCGTGTGTTTTTTCAGACGGGTTTTGGGCCCCCGTGGTTTGCATAGGCTTTAGGCCCTGTATGTTTTGTTTACGGGTTAGGCCCGTAGTTTTTTGAGGCTTTAGGCCCCCGTATGTTTGTTACGGCTTTGACCCTGTATGTTTGTTGACGGCTTTTTACCCGTATGTTTTTGACGGTTTTGACCCCGTATTTTGTTGACGGGTTTTGACCCCGTATGTTTTTTTGACGGCTTTTGGCCCGTTGTTTGTTGACGGGGTTCAGGCCCGTATGCTTGTTGACGGCTTTTGGCCCCTTTTGTTTGTTGACGGTTTAGGCCCTGTTGTTTGTTGACGGCTTTAGGCCCCGATTTTGTTGACGGCATTAGGACCTGTATGTTTGTTGCGGCTTAGCCCTGTTGTTTGCAGAGGCTTTTTGACCCTGTATGTTTGCAGGGCTTTAGGCCTGTATGTTTGTTGAGGCTTTTGGCCCTGTATGTTTTTACGGTTTAGACCTTGTTTTTTGACGGCTTTGGCCCTGATGTTTGAGCGGCTTTGCCCTGTATGTTTGGCGGATTTAGGCCCTGTTGTTTTCAGCGGATTTGGCCCCGAGTGTTTCAGACGGGTTTTTTGGCCCTGTTGTTTGCGACGGGTTTGGCCCTTGGTTTGCAGACGGTTTGGCCCCGTATGTTTGCAGGGCTTTTTGGCCCCGTGTGTTTGAAGCGGTTTTTTGGCCCGATGTTTTTCGACGGGTTTAAGGCCCGTATGTTTGTTACGGCTTTGGCCTGTAGTTTGTTGACGGCTTTTGTCCCGATGTTTGTTGAGGGTTTTGGCCCTGTTGTTTGTGACGGCTTTAGGCCCGTATTTTGTTTACGGCTTTAGGCCCCTTATGTTTGTTGGGCGGCTTTAGGCCCTGTAGTTTGTTTACGGGTTTTTGGCCCTGTATGTTTGTTGAGGCTTTTGGCCCCCGTATGTTTGTTGACGGTTTAGGCCCCGTATTTTGTTTACGGCTTTAGGCCCCGTAGTTTGTTTACGGTTTAGGGCCCGATGTTTGGTTGAGGGTTTTGACCCTGTAGTTTTGTTGCGGCTTTAGGCCCTTATGTTTGTTGACGGGTTTAGGCCCTGTTGTTTTTTTGACGGTTTAGACCCGTATGTTTTTTGAGGCTTTAGACCTGTATGTTTGTTGAGGCTTGGCCCCGTATGTTTGTTGAGGCTTTAGGCCCTGTATGTTTTTTGACGGCTTTAGGCACTGTTGTTTGTTTCGGCCTTTGGGCCCGTTGTTTGTTGACGGGTTTAGGCCCGTATGTTTGTTGACGGCTTTAGGCCCTGTATGTTTGTTGACGGCTTTAGGCCCTGTATGTTTGTTGTCGGCTTTAGGCCCTGTATGTTTGTTGCGGCTTTAGCCTTGTATGTTTGTTGACGGCTTTAGACCTTGTATGTTTGCAAAGACAAATGTCATATTGATGGAATATAGGAGGACATTGTTTACCGGCATTAATTGTTTATCTGGGTGGAGGCCGCTGACCTTTTTTAGTCTGGGAGGGGGCCCCCGACTCTGTGTTATCTGGGATGGAGGCCCCTGGGCTTGTGTTAGTTGGGTGGGGCCGCTGACTTGTGTTAGTCTGGGATGAGGCCCCTGACTCTGTGTTAGTCTGGGGAGGAGGCGCTGACCCCTTTTGTTAGTCTGGGGGGAGGCCGCTGACTCTGTGTTTGTCGGGATGGAGGCCGCTGATCTGTGTTAGTCTGGGTGGAGGCCGCTGACTCGTGTTTTCTGGGGTGGAGGCCCCTGACTCTGTGTTAGTCTGGGATGGAGGCCGCTGACTCTGTGTTAGTCTGGGATGGAGGCCGCTGACTCTGTGTTAGTCTGGGACAGAGGCCGCTGACTCTGTGTTAGTCTGGGATGGAGGCCGCTGACTCTGTGTTAGTCTGGGATGGACCCTGACTCTGTGTTAGTCGGGTGGAGGCCGGACTCGTTTAGTCTGGGTGGGGCCCCCTGACTCTGTGTTAGTCTGGGACGGAGGCCGCTGACTCTATGTTAGTCTGGGATGGAGGCCGCTGACTCTGTGTTAGTCTGGGATGGAGGCCCTGACTCTGTGTTTGTCGGGATGGGGCCCCGACTCTGTTAGTCTGGGATGGAGGCCGCTGACTCTGTGTTAGTCTGGGATGGAGGCCGCTGACTCTGTGTTAGTCTGGGATGGAGGCCGCTGACTCTGTGTTAGTCTGGGATGGAGGCCGCTGACTCTGTGTTGTCTGGGGGCGGAGGCCCCCGACTCTGTTTGTCTGGGGGTGGAGGCCGTGACTCTGTGTTAGTGGGACGGAGGCCGCTGACTCTGTGTTAGTCTGGGATGGAGGCCGCTGACTCTGTGTTAGTCTGGGACGGAGGCCGCTGACTCTGTGTTAGTCTGGGATGGAGGCCGCTGATTGTGTTGTCGGGATGGAGGCCGTGAGCTGTGTTTTGCTGGGATGGGGGCCCCTGACTCGTGTTGTCTGGGATGGAGGCCGCTGACTCTTGTTAGCTGGATGGAGGCCGCTGCTCTGGTTAGTTGGGAGGAGGCCGCCTGATCTTTTTTTAGTTGGGATGGAGGCCGCTGACTCTGTGTTAGTCTGGGACGGAGGCCGCTGACTCTGTGTTAGTCTGGGATGGAGGCCGCTGACTCTGTGTTAGTCTGGGACGGAGGCCGCTGACTCTGTGTTAGTCTGGGATGGGGCCGTTTACTTTGGTTAGTCTGGGGGGGGCCCCTGATCTGTGTTTTCTGGGACGGGCCCCTGACCGTGTTTGT
The DNA here is from genome assembly GCF_026875155.1 of Cherax quadricarinatus. Taxonomy (NCBI): domain Eukaryota; kingdom Metazoa; phylum Arthropoda; class Malacostraca; order Decapoda; family Parastacidae; genus Cherax; species Cherax quadricarinatus. The sequence continues at coordinate 36,729,575 of NC_069431.1, forward strand.
CTGGGGCGGAGGCCCCTCATTCTGGTTAGTCTGGGATGGAGGCCGCTGACTCTGTGTTAGTCCCGGGACGGGGCCCTGATTGTTTTAGTCTGGGATGGAGGCCGCTGCTCTGTGTTAGTTGGGACGGAGGCCGCGACTCTGTTTAGTCTGGGGTGGAGGGGCCGCTGACTCTTGTTGTCTGGGATGGGGGCCCCTGACTTGTGTTGTTGGGAGGAGGCCCCGACTCCGTGTTAGGGCTGGGATGGGACTGCGACTCTGTGTTAGTCTGGGCGGGGGCCGCGATCTGGTTTGTCTGGGCGGAGGCCGCTGGGCTCTGGTTATTGGGATGGAGGCCGCTGACTCTGTGTTAGTCTGGGATGGAGGCCGCTGACTCTGTGTTAGTCTGGGATGGAGGCCGCTGACTCTGTGTTAGTCTGGGATGGAGGCCGCTGACTCTGTGTTAGTCTGGGACGGAGGCCGCTGACTCTGTGTTGTCTGGGTGGAGGCCGCTGATCGGTTAGTTGGGACGGAGGGCCCCTGACTCTGTTTAGTTGGGATGGAGGCCGCTGACTCTGTGTTAGTTGGACGGAGGGCCCCTGATCTGTTTTGTTGGGGTGGAGGCCGCTGATTGGTTAGTTGGGATGGAGGCCCCTACTCTGGGTTAGTCTGGGATGGAGGCCGCTGACTCTGTGTTTGTCTGGGACGGAGGCGCGACTCTGTGTTTGTCGGGAGGGGGGCCGGCTCTGTGTTAGTCTGGGATGGAGGCCGCTGCTTGTATTTTTGTTGGGGTGGGGCCCGACTCGGTTGTCGGGAGGAGGCCGCTGACTCTGTGTTGTCGGGGGGAGGCCCCTGACTCTGTGTTAGTCTGGGATGGAGGCCGTGCCTGTTTAGTTGGGATGGGGGGCCGCACCAGCACAACCCCCACTGGGGGGGGGGGGGGGGGGGGTTTTTGTTAGTCTGGGTGGAGGCCGCTGACTTTTTTTGGGGGGTGTTTTTGTCTGGATGGAGGCCCGCTGACTCTGTGTTAGTCGGGATGGAGGCCGCTGCTCTGTGTTAGGGCTGGGGGGAGGCCGGACTCGTGTTAGTCTGGGGTGGAGACCGCTGACTTGTGTTAGTCTGGGACGGGGGCCCCTGACCTGTGTTAGTGGGATGGGGGCCTGACCCGTGTTTTTCTGGGATGGAGGCCCTGACTCTGTGAGTTGGGAGGGGGCCCCTGCTTGTGTTTGTCTGGGAGGGGGCCCCTGACTCTGTGTTAGTCTGGGATGGAGGCCCCCTACTCTGTGTTAGTTGGGATGGAGGCCCCTGACCTGTTTGTTGGGATGGAGGCCGCGACTCGTGTTAGTCGGGACGGAGGCGTGACTCTGTTTAGTCTGGGTGGAGGCCCTTTACTCTGTGTTAGTCTGGGACGGAGGCCCCTACTCTGTGTTAGTCTGGGAGGAGGCCGCTGACTCTTTTTTAGTCTGGGACGGAGGCCGCGATCTTGTTTTGTCGGGGGTGGAGGCCCCTGACTCTGTGTTTGTCTGGGGTGGAGGCCGCTGATCTGTGTTAGTCTGGGGTGGAGGCCGCTGACTCTGTGTTGTCTGGGATGGGGCCCCTGACTCTTGTTAGTCTGGGGTGGAGGCCCTGACTCTGTGTTGTCTGGGACGGAGGCCGCTGCTCGTGTTAGTCTGGGATGGAGGCCCCTGACTCTGTGTTGTTGGGGGCGGAGGCCGCTGACTCTTCTTAGTTGGGATGGGGCCCCTGACTCTGTGTTGTCGGTATGGAGGCCCCTGACTTGTATTTTGTCTGGGATGGAGGCCGTGACTCTGTGTTAGTTTGGGGGTGGAGGCCGTGACTCTGTGTTAGTTGGGGTGGGGGCCCTGACTCGTGTTAGTCTGGGGTGGAGACCGCTGACTCTGTGTTAGTCTGGGAGGAGGCCCCTGATTTGTTTAGTCTGGGGCGGAGGCCCCGATCTGGGGTTTTCTGGGATGGAGGCCGCTGACTCTGTGTTGTCTGGGATGGAGGCCGTGACTCTGTTTAGTCTGGGATGGGGCCGTGACTCGTTTAGTGGGTGGAGGCCGCTGATCTGTGTTGTCTGGGAGGAGGCCCTGACCTTTGTGTTGTTGGGATGGAGGGCCCCTGATCTGTGTTAGTCTGGGATGGGGCCGCTCTGTGTTAGCTGGGACGGGGCCCCCTGGGCTCTGTGTTAGTCTGGGCGGGGGCCGCTGGGGCTCTGTCTTAGTTGGATGGGGGCCGCTGACTCGTGTTAGTCTGGGACGGGAGGCCCCGACTCTGTGTTGTTGGGGGAGGCCCCTGACTCTGTGTTAGTTGGGGCGGGGGCCGCTGACTCTGTGTTTGTTGGGGGGGGCCGCTGATCTGGTTAGTTGGGATGGAGGCCGCTGACTCTGTGTTGTTGGGATGGAGGCCCCCGACTCTGTGTTAGTCGGGACGGAGGTCGTGACTCGTTTTAGTCGGGGTGGGGGCCGCTGACTCTGTGTTATTGGTATGGGGCCCCCTGACTCTGTATTAGTCTGGGTGGAGGCCCCGACTTGTGTTAGTCTGGGAGGGGCCGCTGACTCTGTGTTGCTGGGGCAGAGGGGCCCCTGACTCTGTTTTAGTCAGGATGGAGGCCGCTGACTTGTGTTGTTTGGGGTGGAGGCCGCTTTATCTGTGTTAGTCGGGATGGAGGCCCCGAGTCTGTGTTATCGGGATGGAGGCCGCTGCTCTGTTTAGTCTGGGAGGAGGCCGCGATCTGTGTTTGTCTGGGATGGAGGCCGTGATCTGTGTTTGTCTGGGTGGGGGCCGCTGACTTGTGTTTGTTGGGATGGAGGCCCCTGACTCTGTTTGTCTGGGACGGGGCCCCCGGGTCTGTGTTAGTTGGGATGGAGGCCCCTGACTCTGTGTTAGTTGGGTGGAGGCCTGATCTGTGTTATCTGGGATGGAGGCCGCTGACTCTGTGTTATCTGGGATGGAGGCCGCGATCTGTGTTAGTCTGGGGTGGAGGCCCTGACTCTGGTTAGTCTGGGATGGAGGGGCGATCTGGTTAGTTGGGATGGAGGCCCCTGACTCTGTGTTGTTGGGCGGGGCCCCCTGACTCTGTGTTAGTTGGGATGGAGGCCGTGACTCTTGTTAGTCTGGGACGGGGCCGTGCTTGTGTTGTTGGGATGGGGGCCCCTGACTCTGTGTTATCTGGGGGCTGGGGCCCTGACTCTGTTTGTCTGGGATGGAGGCCGTTTACTCTGTGTTAGTTGGGATGGAGGCCCCCTGAGTCTGTGTTAGTCTGGGATGGGGGGCCGCTGACCTGTGTTAGCTGGGATGGAGGCCCCCTTTAATCGTTTAGTCTGGGGTGGAGGCCGCTGACAGGTTAGTCTGGGACGGAGGCCGCTGCTCTGTGTTAGTTTTGGGGGGAGGCCGGAATCTGTTTAGTCTGGGACGGAGGCCCCTGACCTGTGTTGTCTGGGGTGGAGGCCCCTGACCTGTGTTAGTCTGGGACGGAGGCCGCTGCTCTGTGTTTTGTCTGGGGGGGGCCGCTGACTTTGTGTTATTGGGGTGGAGGCCGTGCTCTTTTGTCTGGGGCGGAGGGCCCCTGACTCTGTGTTAGTCTGGGACGGAGGCCGCGGGCCTGTGTTAGTTGGGGTGGAGGCGTGACTCTGTGTTAGTCTGGGGCGGAGGCCGCTGACTCTGTTTAGTCTGGGATGGAGGCCGCGATCTGTGTTTGTCTGGGGCGGGGCCGCGACTCGTGTTTGTCTGGGATGGAGGGCGCTGACTCTGTGTTTGTCTGGGGGGGGGGCCGCTGATCGTGTTAGTCTGGGATGGGGGCCGCTGACTCTGTGTTATTTGGATGGAGGGCCCCTGATCTGTGTTGTCTGGGGTGGGGCCGCGACTCTGTGTTGTTGGGAGGAGGCCGCTACTCTGTGTTAGTCTGGGACGGAGGCCCCCGACTCTGTCTTAGTTTGGGGGGAGGCGTGACTCTGTGTTAGTCGGGCGGGGCCGCTGACTCTGGTTAGTTGGGATGGAGGCCCCACTCTGTGTTAGTCTGGGACGGAGGCTGTGACTCTGTGTTGTTGGGATGGAGGCCCCCTGACTCTGTGTTTCTGGGTGGAGGCCGCTGACTCTGTGTTAGTCTGGAGGAGGCCCTGACTCGTGTTAGTCGGACGGAGGCCGCTGACTCTGTGTTAGTCTGGGATGGAGGCCGCTGACTCTGTGTTAGTCTGGGATGGAGGCCGCTGACTCTGTGTTAGTCTGGGATGGAGGCCGTGATTGTGTTTTTCTGGGATGGAGGCCGCTGACTCTGTGTTAGTCTGGGATGGAGGCCGCTGACTCTGTGTTAGTCTGGGATGGAGGCCGCTGACTCTGTGTTAGTCTGGGATGGAGGCCGCTGACTCTGTGTTAGTCTGGGATGGAGGCCGCTGACTCTGTGTTAGTCTGGGATGGAGGCCGCTGACTCTGTGTTAGTCTGGGATGGAGGCCGCGACTCTGTTTAGTCCGGGAGGAGGGCCCCTGACTCTGTGTTAGTCTGGGGCGGGGGCCCTGACTCGTGTTTTTTTGGGTGGAGGCGCTGACTCTGTGTTTTCTGGGGATGGAGGCCGTGACTCTGTGTTAGTTGGGGGGGAGGCCGTGACTCTGTGTTAGTCTGGGGGATGGGGCCTGGGCTCTGTGTTAGTTGGGATGGAGGCCGCTGACTCTGTGTTAGTCTGGGCGGAGGCCATGACTCTGTGTTAGTTGGGTGGAGGCCCTGACTCGTGTTGTTTGGATGGGGGCCGTGATCTTGTTAGGGGTGGAGGCCGCTATCTGTGTTAGTCTGGGATGGAGGCCGCTGACTCTGGTTGTCTGGATGGAGGCCGCTGACTCTGTTTGTCTGGGATGGGGCCGCTGACTCTGTGTTTTTGTCTGGGGTGGAGGCCCCTGACTCTGTTTAGTCTGGGACGAGGCCGCTGACTCGTGTTGTCTGGGTGGAGGCCGTGACTCTGTGTTGTCTGGGTGGAGGCCGTGACTCTGGTTAGTTGGGTGGAGGCCGCTGACTCTGTGTTTGTCTGGGGTGGAGGCGCTGATCTGTGTTGTCTGGGTGGGGGCCCCTGCTTGTGTTTGTTGGGGTGGGGCCGCTGACTCTGTGTTAGTCTGGGGCGGAGGCCCCTAACTCTGTGTTATCTGGGATGGAGGCCGTGACTTGTGTTAGTCTGGGACGGAGGCCTGACTCGGTTGTCTGGGGATGGAGGCCCCTGACTCTGTGTTAGTCTGGGATGGGGGCCGCTGACTCTGTGTTAGTTGGGATGGAGGGCCCCTGACTCTGTGTTTGTCTGGGTGGAGGGCCCCTGCTCTGTTTAGTCGGGATGGAGGCCCTGGTCTGTGTTAGTCGGGATGGAGGCCGCTGACTTGTGTTAGTTGGGACGGAAAGGGCCCCTGACTCGTGTTAGTCTGGGGGGCGGAGGCCGTGACTCTGTGTTAGTCTGGGATGGAGGCGACTCTGTGTTAGTCTCGGAGGAGGCCGTGACTCTGTGTTTGCGGATGGAGGCCCCGACTCGTGTGTTGGGGGCGGAGGCCGTGACTTGTGTTTTGTCTGGGATGGAGGCCCCTGACTCTGTGTTAGTCGGGATGGAGGCGCGACTCTGTGTTGTCTGGGGTGGAGGCCCCTGATTGTGTTAGTTGGGAGGGGGCCGCTGATCTGTGTTAGTCTGGGGTTGGAGGCCCCTGACTCTGGTTAGTCTGGGATGGGGCCGTGACTCTGTGTTAGTTGGGGGCGGGGCGTGACTCGTTTGTTGGATGGAGGCCGTGATCTGTGTTTCTGGGACGGAGGGCCCCTGCTCTGTTTAGCTGGGACGGGGGCCGCTGATTGTGTTTGTGGATTGAGGCCGCTGACTCTGTTTAGTCTGGGACGGAGGCCCCTGACTCTGGTTTGTCTGGGATGGGGGGCCGTGCTCGTGTTAGTTGGGACGGGGCCGTGACTCTGTGTTTGTCGGGAGGGGGCGCTGACTCTGTGTTAGTCTGGGGTGGAGGCCGCGATCTGTTTTGTCTGGGAGGAGGCCGATGCTCTGGTTTGTCTGGGGTGGAGGCGCTGACTCTGTGTTAGCTGGGATGGAGGGGCCCCTGACTTGTGTTAGTTGGGATGGAGGGGCCTGATCTGGTTAGTCTGGGATGGAGGCCGTGACCTGTGTTAGCTGGGATGGAGGCCGTGACTCTGTTTAGTCTGGGATGGGGGCCCCGACTCTGGTTAGTCTGGGATGGGGGCCGCTGACTCGTGTTAGTCTGGGGCGGAGGCCGCTGACCTGTGTTAGTCTGGGCGGAGGCGCTGGCTCCCCTTTTTAGTCTGGGTGGAGGCCGCTGAGTTGTGTTAGTTGGGATGGAGGCCGCTGACTCTGTGAGCTGGTGGAGGGGGCACTCTGTGTTAGTCTGGGATGGAGGCCCCTGACTCTGTGTTTGTTGGGGGGGAGGCCCCTGACTCTGTGTTGTCTGGAGGAGGCCGGTTTACTCTGTGTTAGTTTGGGATGGAGGCCGTGACTCTGTGTTTTTTTGGGTGGGGGCTACTTGTGTTAGTCTGGGATGGAGGCCCCCGACTCTGGTTAGTCTGGGGGGGAGGCCGGACTCTTGTTTTGTTGGGATGGAGGCCCCTGACTCTGCCCCGGCCCGAAAATGTTTTCAGTGGGATGAGATTTCCTCTTTCTAAAGTAATTTGTATTATTTTAACTGAAATAATGTTTTTATTAAAGTCAAAACTATTTGTTTTTGAAAAATGTTCAGTTTCATTTTTTCAACCCAAAAACCTTGAGTAAAACTTTTGGGGATTATAGTAATCAGTTATGGTCACAAAGTGCACTGGCGTCCCGAGCGTCAGAATTTTTCCCGTTTTAAGTGATATTTACGTTGTTTGAATCTTTGTTCAAGACTTTTTTCGTTGACCATAAAGATTTTTATATATTTTTATTACAGGGAATCTTGTAGACACAGCCCTCGCATTTTTGGGGGAATTTTCATCATATTTTTTACCACATTAAAAAATTTTTAAAACACAATTTTTAATTTAAAATTCTTTAAATAGAGAATGTATATCAATAAAATTTAAAACAAAAAATTTTTTTTAATAAATTTTAACAAAAAAAAAAGTGATTAAAATGTCCCCCAAAAAAACTGCTGGCTGTTTTCAATTTCCTTTTAAAATATGTAAATGAAATTTCTTAAGGGTTTAAAATCTAAAAAGTCTTGAACTAAAAGATTGCAAAAACATAAAATTTCATCAAACTGGACACGGTATAATGATTGTTATTATGTTAGGATTTTAAACCCTCCAAGATTTTCCAAAAGGGCAAGAAAGTTACATTAAGCAGCTCTATGGCTGAAAGAAATATAATTGAGTCAAGCTCAATAAAAACAGTATAGATTTTATTATGAATAATAATCTAGGGTTATATAAATTAGATTCATTTATAATTAATAAAATTTAGGAAGAATTTAAGCTAGGCGTGACAGGTCCTCCACACTGCCACCAACATCATACTGGGACGGGTGTAATGTTGAGAGGTAATATCTCAACCTTATAAGCCTTCTACTGTCCTGTTATTTTAACAGGTCCTTGAAAATGTGAGAAATCACAAAGCAACAATATTGGCAGCTACAGTAGTGTAGCAACAGTAGTTGTTATAGTGGTAGCAACAGTAGTGGCCATAGTGGTAGCAACAGTAGTGGTCATAATGACAGCAACAGTAGTGGTCATAGTGGTAGCAACAGTAGTGATCATAGTGGTAGCAACAGTAGTGATCATAGTGGTAGCAACAGTAGTGATCATAGTGGTAGCAACAGTAGTGATCATAATGGTAGCAACAGTAGTGGTCATAGTGGTAGCAACAGTAGTGGTCATAGTGGTAGCAACAGTAGTGGTCATAGTGGTAACAACAGTAGTGGTTATAATAGCAGTAGTAGTAGCAGAAGTAGCAAGGCTAGTAGAGTGCATCCCACATAAAGCTTCTAGAGTGCATGCAACATAGCAAGGCTTCTGTAGTGCATCCCACACAACAAAGCTTCTAGAGTGCATCTCACAATGCAAGGCTACTAGAGTGTATTACAGATAGCAGCTCTGCTAGAGTGCATCCTACGTACCAAGGCTTTACAGAGCATCCCACATTTCTCATAGAGCAAGGTTGTTTGAGTGCATCCCACATGGGCTTCTAGAGTGCATCACACATAGGAAGGCTCCTAGAATGCAACCCACATACGACGGATTCTATAGTGGATCCGACATAGGAAGGCTTCTATAGTGGATCCCACATAGGAAGGCTTCTATACTGGATCCCACATAGCAAAGCTCCTAGAGTGTATGTATCCCACACAACAAGGCTCCTTTCTCCTTGTCCCCACGTCTCAAGCGCAGTGTGGTGTTCTTATCTCATTAAATTGGGTGAAAATCTATCATATATTATGCGATTCTGTTTACCTACGACCAAGCACCACCACCAAGACCGACCTTCTCCAAGATTCATTGGTAAATCAACCAGTACTTCTTCTCTCCCACAGTGAATCGTTGCTGTTCCATCCATCAACATCACCATGAAGGGTCTCATGATCATGTTGCTGACGGCTGCAGTGCTGCTGGTCGCTGCTAACGGAGACGGACAAGGGAGGGAGAGAAAAGGCCACCGTTGTCTTGGTAAGTCGTAGCCGCAGTAATGTTAACTGTATTAACATAAACATCAGTGACAGTAGCAACAGTAATATTTATGTCGTAGTAGTGGTAGCCTTACTGGTAGCAGTAATAGGGATTTTATTTGTAGCTGAGGCAGCAGCAGCAATAATAGTAGCAGTAATAGTGGTCATGTTAATAGAAGTAGTAGTATGAGTAGTTGTTTTAAGTGTAGTTTAAGTAGCAGTGATCATTGGAGGTAGTATTACTTATAATGTTTTTAATGGCACTGATAGTAGTGGTCTTGGTGGTACTAGTGGTTGCTGCAGCAGTGGTGTTAATAGTAGTGGTCTTGGTGGTACTAGTGGTTGCTGCAGCAGTGGTGTTAATAGTAGTGGACTTCGTGGTACATAGTGGTTTTGCTGCAGCAGTGGTGTTAATAATAGTGGTCTTGGTGGTACTAGTGGTTGCTGCAGCAGTGGTGTTAATAGTAGTGGTCTTGGTGGTACTAGTGGTTGCTGCAGCAGTGGTGTTAATAGTAGTGGACTTCGTGGTACTAGTGGTTGCTGCAGCAGTGGTGTTAATAATAGTGGTCTTGGTGGTACTAGTGGTTGCTGCAGCAGTGGTGTTAATAGTAGTGGTCTTGGTGGTACTAGTGGTTGCTGCAGCAGTGGTGTTTATTAGTAGTGGACTTTCGTGGTACTAGTGGTTGCTGCAGCAGTGGTGTTTAATAATAGTGGTCTTGGTGGTACTAGTGGTTGCTGCAGCAGTGGTGTTAATAGTAGTGGACTTGGTGGTACTAGTGGTTGCTGCAGCAGTGGTGTTAATAATAGTGGTCTTGGTGGTACTAGTGGTTGCTGCAGCAGTGGTGTTAATAGTAGTGGTCTTGGTGGTACTAGTGGTTGCTGCAGCAGTGGTGTTAATAGTAGTGGTCTTGGTGGTACTAGTGGTTGCTGCGGCAGTGGTGTTAATAGTAGTGGTCTTGGTGGTACTAGTGGTTGCTGCAGCAGTGGTGTTAATGGTAGTGGTCTTGGTGGTACTAGTGGTTGCTGCAGCAGTGGTGTTGGTAGTAGTGGTCTTGGTGGTATTAGTGGTTGCTGCAGCAGTGGTGTTAATGGTAGTGGTAGTAGTGGTCTTGGTGGTACTAGTGGTTGCTGCAGCAATGGTGTTAATGGTAGGGGTTTAAGTGGTCTTGGTGGTACTAGTGGTTGCTGCAGCAATGGTGTTAATGGTAGTGGTAGTAGTGGTCTTGGTGGTACTAGTGGTTGCTGCAGCAATGGTGTTAATGGTAGTGGTAGTAGTAGTCTTGGTGGTACTAGTGGTTGCTGCAGCAATGGTGTTAATGGTAGTGGTAGTAGTGGTCTTGGTGGTACTAGTGGTTGCTGCAGCAATGGTGTTAATGTTAGTGGTAGTAGTGGTCTTGGTGGTACTAGTGGTTGCTGCAGCAGTGGTGTTAATGGTCGTGGTAGTAGTGGTCTTGGTGGTACTAGTGGTTGCTGCAGCAATGGTGTTAATGGTAGTGGTAGTAGTAGTCTTGGTGGTACTAGTGGTTGCTGCAGCAATGGTGTTAATGGTAGTGGTAGTAGTGGTCTTGGTGGTACTAGTGGTTGCTGCAGCATTGGTGTTAATGGTAGTGGTAGTAGTGGTCTTGGTGGTACTAGTGGTTGCTGCAGCATTGGTGTTAATTGTAGTGGTAGTAGTGGTCTTGGTGGTACTAGTGGTTGCTGCAGCAGTGGTGTTAATGGTAGTGGTAGTAGTGGTCTTGGTGGTACTAGTGGTCGTTGCAGCAGTGTTGTTAATGGTAGTGGTAGTAGTGGTCTTGGTGGTACTAGTGGCTGCTGCAGCAGTGGTGTTAATGGTAGTGGTAGTAGTGGTCTTGGTGGTACTAGTGGTTGCTGCAGCAATGGTGTTAATGGTAGTGGTAGTAGTGGTCTTGGTGGTACTAGTGGTTGCTGCAGCAGTGGTGTTAATAGTAGTGGTCTTGGTGGTACTTGTGGTTGTTAGGTAAGACACATATGCAACAGTTAGGTATCTTTATTTCGAAACGTTTCGCCTACACAGTAGGCTTCTTCAGTCGAGTACAGAAAAGTTGATAGAAGCAGAAGTGACTTGAAGACGATGTAATCAGTCCATCACCCTTAAAGTTTTGAGGTGGTCAGTCCTCAGTCTAGAGAAGAGCATTGTTCCATAGTCTGAAACAATATGGAATTGAAGTGACAGGATGGAGCCTTATATAGCGCCAGGAGGTGAGACGTAGGTCACTAGTAGAACGCAGATGTTGGGAGGTCAGGTCCCTCTCAAATCCAGCCGTTCTCACTAGTAGAGGTTGTCGAAGTTGATTTCAGGTCTGTACCAAGATACCCTTGTGTTGCAGTGTCTGACAGATTGAACATTAAAATGGTATAAAATACCGACAGGTTGTTAGGTAAGACACATATGCAACAGTTAGGTATCTTTATTTCGAAACGTTTCGCCTACACTGTAGGCTTCTTCAGTTCGAAACGTTTCGAAATACAGATACCTAACTGTTGCATATGTGTCTTACCTAACAACCTGTCGGTATTTTATACCATTTTAATGTTCAATCTGTCAGACACTGCAACACAAGGGTATCTTGGTACAGACCTGAAATCAACTTCGACAACCTCTACTAGTGAGAACGGCTGGATTTGAGAGGGACCTGACCTCCCAACATCTGCGTTCTACTAGTCACCTACGTCTCACCTCCTGGCGTTATATAAGGCTCCATCCTGTCACTTCAATTCCATATTGTGGTATTAGTGGTTGCTGCAGCAGTGGTGATAATAGTAGTGGTCTTGGTGGTACTAGTGGTTGCTGCTGCAGTGGTGTTAATGGTCGTGGTAGTAGTGGTCTTGGTGGTACTAGTGGTTGCTACAGCAGTGGTGTTAATGGTAGTGGTAGTAGGGGTCTTGTTGGTACTAGTGGATGCTGCAGCAGTGTTGTTAATGGTAGTGGTAGTAGTGGTCTTGGTGGTACTAGTGGTTGCTGCAGCAATGGTGTTAATGGTAGTGGTAGTAGTGGTCTTGGTGGTACTAGTGGTTGCTGCAGCTGTGGTGTTAGTAGTAGTGGTCTTGGTGATACTAGTGGTTGCTGCAGCAATGGTGTTAATGGTAGTGGTAATAGTGGTCTTGGATGGTACTAGTGGTTGCTGCAGCAGTGGTGTTAATGGTAGTGGTAGTAGTGGTCTTGGTGGTACTAGTGGTTGATGCAGCAGTGGTGTTAATGGTAGTGGTAGTAGTGGTCCTGGTGGTACTAGTGGTTGCTGCAGCAGTGGTGTTAATGGTAGTGGTAGTAGTGGTCTTAGTGGTAATAGTGGTTGCTGCAGCATGGTGTTAATGGTAGTGGTAGTATGGTCTTGGTGGTACTAGTGGTTGCTGCAGCAGTGTTGTTAATGGTAGTGGTAGTAGTGGTCTTTGTGGCACTAGTGGTTGCTGCAGCATTGGTGGTAATGGTAGTGGTATTAGTGGTCTTGGTGGTACTAGTGGTTGCTGCAGCAATGGTGTTAATGGTAGTGGTAGTAGTGGTCTTGGTGGTACTAGTGGTTGCTGCAGCAGTGGTGTTAATGGTAGTGGTAGTAGTGGTCTTGGTGGTACTAGTGGTTGCTGCAGCAGTGGTGTTAATGGTAGTGGTAGTAGTGGTCTTGGTTGTACTAGTGGTTGCTGCAGCAGTGGTGTTAATGGTAGTGGTCTTGGTGGTACTAGTGGTTGCTGCAGCAGTGTTGTTAATGGTAGTGGTAGTAGTGGTTTTGGTGGTACTAGTGGTTGCTGCAGCAGTGGTGTTAATGGTAGTGGTAGTAGTGGTCTTTGTGGTGCTAGTGGTTGCTGCAGCAGTGGTGTTAATGGTAGTTGTAGTAGTGGTTTTGGTGGTACTAGTGGTTGCTGCAGCAGTGGTGTTAATGGTAGTGGTAGTAGTGGTCTTTGTGGTACTAGTGGTTGCTGCAGCAGTGGTGTTAATGGTAGTGGTAGTAGTGGTTTTGGTGGTACTAGGAGGGAGGGAGTATATATAGGCCAGCAGACAGGGACGGGACAAGAGAGGTAGTAGGAAAGGAGGAAGAGAGGTAGTGGTAGAGGTAGTAGTGGTAGAGGTAGTAGTGGTAGAGGTAGTAGTGGTAGAGGTAGTAGTGGTAGAGGTAGTAGTGGTAGAGGTAGTAGTGGTAGAGGCAGAGCACTGCAAGGAAGCTAGGGGCCAACAAAGGATAGAAACAAGAACACAGTGGGGGGAAATAATAATGGACCAAATACCCAAGGCAGAAGAAAGAAAAACCAAAGGAGAAAGAGAAAGAGGAAAGAGGAAAAGGGAGAAGGGAAAAAAAGAATAAGGTTAAGTCACGGGTGTTCTGAAGTTTGCAGCATTTTACATTGTAATGAGAAAGAAGACATCTACAGAGACAAGCCACGACTAAGATTCATACAAGGAAGTTGTGTATAAGGGGGGATTCAAGCAGACGGCGACTGTGAAAGTTAGAAGTTGAGTAGACAGTTTTAAACAGAATACCTGTCAACAGGATGACCATGATCTCTGACAAGACAGAAAAGAGCATTGATGGTGTCGGCAAGCCTAACACTACTTCTGTGCTCTCTGAGTCTGTCAGAAAGAGATCGGCCAGTTTCTCCAAAGTACTGAAGAGGACAGGAGGAACAAGAAATAGAGTAGACACCAGGAACATCTGTAAAGGGAGGAGAGGTATGAACTAGATTAGTGAGAAGAGTGTTAGTCTGGCGAAAAGTCCCTATCAGCTGGCCAGTATATACTCCCTCCCTCCTCTCCTTTTTGTTAGTGTGACTTTGTAAATGGTCCAAGTCGGACCGAAACGTCATTGTAAGCTCCTTTCTCCTATGTGCGGGTTATTTGTGTATTGTTCCAGTCACGGTATTGTGCCTTTCTTTGTTATTTGCTCTGGAAACAATGCTTGCAAAACTTCCATTGATTTCTGGCCGTGTGGGCGGTATGGCATATGCTATCGGAAGACCCACCCCACTTCACTAGCACCGAACCAATGACTCAGCTATATTCAAGAGGTTTTATTGCTTACACAGCTTTACTTTCCACTTCTTCTGTCCAGAAGGTGTCTTGTGGGATCATACTTTATGTCATGGAGTACATCCGTGCGCTGTTTTAAACATCCAGGGTGCTTTGGCACTGAAGGTGAAGAAATATGCAGGTAATATCTCACAATGGAGAGCTCGAAGTCCACAAGTGGCGTGTGAGTTCCCAGTTGATATTACTGATTATGTAAGCATTCACTGGTTGTGTCAACGCAGTTGGCTGACAAGTTGAAATACCACCTCTTTCCTCTCACACCAATATGATATTTCTGAATCAGCTAATCCAGCTGTCTTTGCTGCACCAACGTTCATCATGCAACTTTTGTCACTCTGTCTGACTTTTTTGGGTTATCCCAGGCCCTGTATACATATGCTGCTATGTATGATAATCTATGTAACTGTATTTGTGTATACCTGAATAAACTCACTTGTAATCATGACCACATTTTTTCATCAAATCTGTAATAATCGTATGTTCCACTTTCTTTCACTCACATATTTTTGTCATGCAATGTGAGTGGTCATTGTCCAAGCAACTCGCGTGTCTAGGTTCATCATGTGAACCAGCGACCAGCAACGTGTCTAGGTTCATCATGTGAACCAGCGACCAGCAACGTGTCTAGGTTCATCATGTGAACCAGCGACCAGCAACGTGTCTAGGTTCATCAGTGAACCAGCAACCAGTAACGTGTCTAGGTTCATCATGTGAACCAGCAACCAGCAACGTGTCTAGGTTCATCATGTGAACCAGCAACCAGCAACGTGTCTAGGTTCATCATGTGAACCAGCAAACCAGCAACGTGTCCCAGGTTCATCATGTGAACCAGCGACCAGCAACGTGTCTAGGTTCATCATGTGAACCAGCAACCAGCAACGTGTCTAGGTTCATCATGTGAACCAGCAACCAGCAACGTGTCTAGGTTCATCATGTGAACCAGCAACCAGCAACGTGTCTAGGTTCATCATGTGAACCAGCAACCAGCAACGTGTCTAGGTTCATCATGTGAACCAACAACCAGCAAAAGTGTCTAGGTTCATCATGTGAACCAGCAACCAGCAACGTGTCCTAGGTTCATCATGGGGAACCAGCGACCAGCAACGTGTCTAGGTTCATCATGTGAACCAGCGACCAGCAACGTGTCTAGGTTCATCATGTGAACCAGCAACCAGCAACGTGTCTAGGTTCATCATGTGAACCAGCAAACCAGCAACGTGTCTAGGTTCATCATGTGAACCAGCAACCAGCAACGTGTCTAGGTTCATCATGTGAACCAGCAACCAGCAACGTGTCTAGGTTCATCAAGTGAACCAGCAACCAGGGAAAGTGTCTAGGTTCATCATGTGAACCAGCAACCAGCAACGTGTCTAGGTTCATCATGTGAACCAGCAACCAGCAACGTGTCTAGGTTCATCATGTGAACCAGCAACCAGCAACGTGTCTAGGTTCATCATGTGAACCAGCAACCAGCAACGTGTCTAGGTTCATCATGTGAACCATCAACCAGCAACGTGTCTAGGTTCATCATGTGAACCAGCAACCAGCAACGTGTCTAGGTTCATCATGTGAACCAGCAACCAGCAACGTGTCTAGGTTCATCAAGTGAACCAGCAACCAGGAACGTGTCTAGGTTCATCATGTGAACCAGCAACCAGCAACGTGTCTAGGTTCATCATGTGAACCAGCAACCAGCAACGTGTCTAGGTTCATCATGTGAACCAGCAACCAGCAAAAGTGTCTAGGTTCATCATGTGAACCATCAACCCGCAACGTGTCTAGGTTCATCATGTGAACCAGCAACCAGCAACGTGTCTAGGTTCATCATGTGAAACCAGCAACCAGCAACGTGTCTAGGTTCATCATGTGAACCATCAACCAGCAACGTGTCTAGGTTCATCATGTGAACCAGCAACCAGCAACGTGTCTAGGTTCATCATGTGAACCAGCAACCAGCAACGTGTCTAGGTTCAAACAAGTGAACCAGCAACCAGGAAACGTGTCTAGGTTCATCATGTGAACCAGCAACCAGCAACGTGTCTAGGTTCATCATGTGAACCAGCAACCAGCAACGTGTCTAGGTTTATCATGTGAACCAGCAACCAGCAACGTGTCTAGGTTCATCATGTGAACCAGCAACCAGCAACGTGTCTAGGTTCATCATGTGAACCAGCAACCAGCAACGTGTCTAGGTTCATCATGTGAACCAGCAACCAGCAACGTGTCTAGGTTCATCATGTGAACCAGCGACCAGCAACGTGTCTAGGTTCATCATGTGAACCAGCAACCAGCAACGTGTCTAGGTTCATCATGTGAACCAGCAACCAGCAACGTGTCTAGGTTCATCATGTGAACCAGCAACCAGCAACGTGTCTAGGTTCATCATGTGAACCAGCAATATGCAACTAGTAAACTTGTTTATATAAATCTCACGATCAGTATATCGATGACTCAAGTCACTGATATACTATATTACTGTCTGTCCTGGGAAACTGAGAGAGAAAATGGAAGACAAAACACAGGTCAAATGAAAATAATAGGAGGAAGTTAGAAAACATGTTAGTTGAAAAGAGGAGCAAGAACCAGGAGACGGGTTAGGTTAAGAGGTGAGGGGAAAGTTGAAGTTATTTAATTCACTTGAATTCTTAAGAAAGAAACATTTAACATTGTACTGGGAAAGATAAGCTTCAACTGAAACAAAACCTGGACTAAGATTTATATTAAGAATGTTGTGTACGAGATATGATTGAAGAAGACGGCGTGTGTGAAGCCTGGAGTTTACCTGGAGTTTACCTGGAGTTTACCTGGAGTTTACCTGGAGTTTACCTGGAGTTTACCTGGAGAGAGTTTCGGGGGTCAACGCCCCAGTGGCTCGGTCTGAAACCAAGTCTCATGGTGGATCAGGGTCTGAACAACCAGGCTGTTACTGCAGGCCGCACGCAAGCTGACGTACGAACCACAGCCCGGTTAGATGAGAAACATAATTATTTTACCAGAAGAGCAGATAACTGGACGGTTATAACCATGAACAAGATAGAGAGGAACGTTATTAGTGTCAGCAAGGTAAACACTTGTTATATAGTACCAGAGACTCTCATAATGCTGCTTCTTACACTTACCTGATGGAAACTGTAAGAGGAACATCAAATACAATATATACGGAATTAATTCGACATGTGTGGGAAAAGTTACTATAAATATGTGTATTGTCTAGGGAAAACAAACTTCAGTATCCGAAGACTGAAATTGATTATTTAAATTAGAAACATAACATAAGAACGAAGGAACACTGCAGAAGGCCTACTGGCCCATGCGAGGCAGGTCCAAGTCTCCTACCGGCTTAAGCCAATGCACCCAACCTAGTCAGGTCAGGTCACATTGACTTAAGGGAGGAACACGGCAACCGACCTGGTAGCACAAGCTATCAGGTCCAACTCACACCCACCCACATCTACTCATGTATTTATCCAACCTATTTTCAAAGCTACACAACGTTGTGGCCTCTATAACTGTACTTGGGAGTTTGTTCCACTCATCCACAACTCTATTACCAAACCAGTACTTTCCTATATCCTTCCTGAATCTGAATTTTTCCAACTTAAAACCATTGCTGCGAGTCCTGTCTAGGCTAGATATTTTCAGCACACTATTTACATCCCCTTTATTTATTCCTGTCTTCCATTTATACACCTCAATCATATCCCCCCTAATTCTACGTCTTTCTAGAGAGTGCAGATTCATGGCCCTTAGTCTATCCTCATAGGGAAGGTTTCTGATACATGGGATCAACTTTGTCATCCTCCTTTGTACATTTTCCAGAGAATTTATATCCATTCTGTAATACGGTGACCAAAACTGTGCAGAATAATCTAAATGAGGCCTAACCAAGGATGTATAGAGTTGAAGAACAACCTGAGGACTCCTATTATTTATGCTTCTTGATATGAAGCCAAGGATTCTATTAGCTTTATTGCGAACACTTATGCACTGTTGTCTTGGTTTCAGATTACTGCTAACCAGAACTCCTAAATCTTTTTCGCAATCCGTAATATTAAGATCTACATTATTTAGTTTATATGTGGCATGGTTATTGTCTTGTCCAACATTTAGAACTTTGCATTTGTCTATATTAAACTGCATCTGCCACCTCTCCGTCCACTGCATCAGTCTATTCAAATCTTCCTGGAGTGCTCGAATGTCCTCGTCAGAATGAATTCGACGGCCTATTTTGGTGTCATCGGCAAACTTGCCGAAGGAAATGTATAGTTGAATCCAAGTCTCTAGTTTTTATTAGAGACTTGGACTCAACAGATTAAAAGACAGTTTATTCTGAGAGTCGCCAGTTTATAAAACTGGAAGGATAACCAAGAACAGAGAAAAAACTGATAACAGTAGAAAGTTTAGCGTCGAGGAAGTGAGGATGACAGAAGATAAGAACGCAGGAGAAGAAACAATATTTCTCATGTTAATCTGTATAATGTTAATGTTAATGTTAGGAAAACCAATGAAAGTACATCATTAAGTAACAAATTAATGTTAACTTTGAAGGATAATTATAATGTTAGTTTAGCCACGGAGTTGGATTTATTTTTATTTTAATACATCATTACTTATATATTCTCCAGATATATTTTTAGACAGTGTTATAACGTGATATTGTTTTTATTTACAGACAGTGTTAACTCCAGCATGTGTTAGCTCTTCAAGCTGTCAAATTCACCAAGGAACTAGAATTGGATTTTTGACAATGTGGTATCAGTCCTGTTGACAATAATTAATCTGCTTATCGTAGTATGATATGTCAATGTTATATGTTATTGTATAGTATTGTTATATTGTTATATTGTTATATTGTTAATTGTTATATTGTTATATTGTATAATATATTGTATATATTGAGGTT
Organism: Cherax quadricarinatus; assembly: GCF_026875155.1. NCBI lineage: Eukaryota > Metazoa > Arthropoda > Malacostraca > Decapoda > Parastacidae > Cherax > Cherax quadricarinatus. The sequence goes on from NC_069431.1 coordinate 36,748,105, forward strand.
TCTGTTATATGTTATTATTGTTAGATATTGTAGTATTTAGTATGTTTATGTTCATGTTAGTAGGTATATTGTTATTTGTATATATTGTATATATTAGTGTATATTGTTATATGTAGTTATTGTAATTGTTATATTGTTATAGTAAGTTATTAGTGTATTTGTTAGTATGTTAGTTGTATACTAGAATAATGATTATGGTATATCATGTAATATTTTTAGTATTGTTAGTAGTTGAGTATATAGTCTAGAAGCTATCGAGTATAGTATATTATGGTAGTTATGTACTAGTGTATAGTAGTGGAGTAGAGTATAGTCATTAGTGCTAGTATAGTATAGTGTATATGTGAGTATGTATAGTGTTTAGTAGTAGTATTAGTAGGTATGTAGTAGTGTTAGTAGTAGTAGTAGTTGTAGTAGTAGTGTAGTATAGTAGTTGGTATTAGTAGTAGTAGTGTAGTAGTATATGAGTAGTAGTAGTGTATAGTAGTAGTGGTAGTAGTAGTATATGGTAGTAGTGGTAGTAGTAGTAGTGTAGTAGTAAGTAGTATGTAGTAGTAGTGGTAGTAGTAGTAGTAGTGGTAGTAGTAGTAGATAGTAGTAGTATGGTAGTGTAGTAGTATAGTAAGTGTAGTTAGTATAGTGAGTATGGTAGATAGTAGTAGTAGGTAGTTAGTAGTGGTAGTGTATGGTAGTAGTAGTAGTAGTAGTGGTATAGTAGTAGGTAGTATGTGTAGTAGTAGTTAGTAGTAGTAGTAGGTAGTAGTAGTATAGTAGTAGTAGTAGTATAGTAGGTAGTGAGTTATAGTAGTTGTAGTAGTGGTAGTATGTAGTAGTGAGTATAGTAGTGTAGTAGTATGGGTAGGTAGTAGTAGTAGTAGTAGTAAGTAGTAGTAGTATAGTAGTAGTAGTAGTAGTAGTTGTAGTAGTAGTATAGTAGTAGTATAGTAGTGTAGTATAGTAGTAGGTAGTGTGTAGTAGTAGTAATAGTAGTAGTAGTAGTAGTAGTTAATGTAGTAGTATAGTAGTAGTAGTATAGTAGTAGTAGTATAGTAGTAGTAGTAGGTTTAGTGTAGTAGTAGTAGTGTATAGTAGTGTAGTATAGTAGTATATAGTAGTAGTGTAGTAGTAGTAGATAGTAGTAGTATAGTAGTAGTAGTAGTAGTATATAGTAGTAGTAGTAGTAGTAATAGTAGTAGTAGTATGTTTAGTAGTAATAGTAGTAGTAGTAATAGTAGTAGTAGTGGTAGTAGTAGTAGTAATAGTAGTAGTATAGTAGTTAGTAGTGTAGTAGTAGTATAATAGTAGTAGTAATAGTAGTAGTAGTAATAGTAGTATAGTAGTGGTAGTAGTAGTAGTAATAGTAGTAGTAGTAATAGTAGTAGTGGTAGTAGTGAGTAGTAGTAAGTAGTAGTAATAGTAAGTAGTAGGTAGTAGTAATAGTAGTAGTAGTGAGTATAGTAGTAGTAGTAATAGTAGTAGTAGTATAGTATGTAGTAGTAGTAATAGTGTAGTAGTAGTAGTAGTAGTAGTAATAGTAGTATAGTAATAGTAGTAGTAGTGGTAGTAGTAGTAGTAAATAGTAGTAGTAGTAGTAGTATAGTGGTAATAGTAGTAGTAGTAAGTAGTAGTAGTGTATGTAGTAAGTAGTAAGTAGTAGTAGTTAGTAGTAGTAAGTAGTAGTAGTAATAGTAGTAGGTAGTATAATAGTTAGTATGGTAAAGTAGTTAGTATATAGTGTAGTAGTATAGTTAGTTAGTAGTAGTAGTAAGTAATAGATATAGTAGTATAGTAGTAGTAGTGGTAGTAGTATGTAGTAATTAGTAGTAGTAGTAGTAGTATAGTAGTAGTAGTAGTAGTAGTAGTTAGTAATAGTAGTAGTAATAATAATAGTAGTAGTGGTAGTAGTAGTAGTAATAGTAGTAGTAGTGTTACAAAAAACGCTATTCTAAAAGCTTAGAGATCTCCAGTTATCGTAAGGGGTTCTTAAATGGAGATATCGTAGGTTGAAGGTAGACACACTTGTTGGATGGTAATATATATTGTCAGACTGAGATGGTGAGGGATGGAGCCCAGCTGCCTTGCCTGTCTGCTGAATGGTCTGCCGCCGAGTGAGGCCGGGGCAGAGGTATGAGCTTACACATGTGCATCCCGTGACGTCACACAAAGCCACAGGCCTACAAGGGATCTCGTATCTAAAGCACATGGATGATACTAATATGCTATGCTATATAATACAGGGAATACAGGGATCAGCAACTATGCTGACAGCTCGGTCATGTTACGTATGTCGTCCCGACATACACTACTATACTATAGGCTGAACAGGCAGGCGGATCTGGGCTGATTCTATACAATAACAAATTCATATATAACTTAGAACTAATGGATGGTACAACATGATTTTGACATAATGGGTGTTAACATAATGAGTTTTAACGTAATGCATTACAAACTATAAGAACAAATCATTGTACAATATGGGTGGAATTGATCGATCGATCTGTATTCATGCACTCTACGGATTCTGAGGCAGAATAAATATTTATATATATACAAGGTGAAATTAACAGCAAAGGCATCTGGTGCGCACTCAGACTATTACTGTCAAATTCTCAGAATACGGAGGGAACGTGAACACGAAAATTTCTGACAACTGATCAGCTAATAACAAAACACACAGTTTGATAATTTCATTCATCTCGGACATCTAATTATACAGACTATGTACATTTAAACCCAATTCTGCGAGGGTGAGGTTTACATATGCAGAATGGTTATCATCTCCGGGAGGATCGAATTCCTCTGCAATGGCTAACACATGCCTTGACTGAGGGAGATCTGAAGGAGTATCTACAAAAGATACAGCTACAATCACTAGTGACTGTGGAATTACTAATTCTTCTGCTAGGAGTACTCAACTCGACTATTCGATACAGTAATTCTTGGCTCATTACAAAGTCACTAATGGGTGCTGGTGGCTTCACAGTAAGAATAAGATCTTCCTGGAGCAGGAATCGAATCACACCAGACCACATGGGATCTGTTCTTTGGGCAGTTTTGACATCCTCGACAGTAAATGGAGGATCTGCAGTAACTACACTAACGTGTCGCGATAAAGCATCTGCGACTACATTCGACTTGCCAGGTAAATGTTCAAAAGTGGGACTGAACTCTTGGACAGTCAAGGTCCATCTGGCTAACTTTCCAGTAGGCTGTTTGTTCTGGAATAAAGGTATTAGTTCTTTCTTACTGGGGGAAAGAACAAACTCGGTGGAGTGGATGACTCCCCCGGGTTGAAAAAATTAACGCTATAACACGCAATATGAGCAAGGGAGAACGAATCTACTATCTCAAACTGAAAGCACAGGAGAAATTAAATGAACACGGTGAACAATGCTGATATTCAATCTGAGTCGCACACAGTGACACGAGGTATCAGCTATAAAGAAACTACACTTACAAACGTTAACAACGTGAAAGTTACTCGAGAAATAACTTCTTACAATGCACTGATTACTGTCAACTAGGATGGGATCACCATCTGAAACACAAGGAACAACAACAGACACTCTAGTGAGAACACTAGCTGTAACAGAGACGTCTTTCTGCAGACACCATGTCACATCAACAAGAGATGGCATTACTAGTTTCAAGTAATCGTTTTCTGACAAGGCATCCCCTGTGGAGAAACTACTACTCGAACTAGCAGTCATTGCAGGGATAGGCTGTGCACTCAAGGCAGTCTGAGTGTCCCCGGACACTTGAGGCAACGGAACACTATCCTGCAAGTCTGAAGGTGTAGGTGGAACACAGATAGGAGTGACAGAGTTACTAGTGCCTGACCGCTCGGCTACGTTAATAAGTAATTCACGGATCTATAGGAACTTAATCTGAACTTCACATTTCGCAGCACTTTAACAAATCTCAGATACAAGCTGTGCGAACAAACACATTGCTCAAGGGCTAGGTATTGTCTTTCAGTCAGTAAGGGAATATTGGTACTGTGGACTGATTCATATTGACTTTGGCATGATGCACTAAGTGAATATTCAAAAGTGACTGGGACATCTTCTCAGTGAAAATACTGAAGGGCATAAGTCAAAAAAAAAAATAAATGGAAGAAAATGCTTAACTATTCTGCATAAGTAATTAAAAATTGACAGGTCACACAGTAAGTAAAGAACTCACACAAGAAGAATATGCAACTTAACAAACACTGAAAATCAAGAGAACTTGTACTTTGCTCAAATCTAATTTGCTCAACTTTTACTTTAAATTGAAAGGATGGCACAGTGAGTTGTCTTTACTTTCAATGCAACAAGGAAATACACAATAAAATGATAAAATGGACTCAATAAACTTGTGCAAAAATTAAAACAGACACACAATTCACTGAAATAAAAATAAAATGACACAGACAGAATAAAATACTATGCACAGAACAGAGCATAAGAAACTGCACTGTAATAAACTGTAGCAATATATCAAACAATTGCTAATCAACAAGTACTTCATAAAATTTTCTGCAAGGAAACTTTAATAGCAACACAATATTTGCACAAGAATTATTGCAAAATGAGTCAATGTGCAATAATAAAAAAAATTATTACACACACAAGAAAAGAAATATATCAAGGAATGAACACTTTAACTCTTAACTGAAGCTTAAACAACACTTAACAAGCAAAAGAACAATTTACTTTAAAAGGAGAACTTAAAAATTGCACTAAGAGTGAATTTGTTCAATAAAACATGAAAAATAATAGGTGCTAAAAACACATAACAAAAAAAGTTTTAACACTTACAGTGATGCAGAACACAACACATCAATATAACACAATACTGGGATTTCTTGCAAAGAAACTTGATGTGTGAAAAATTTTGTAAAAAAATGATTTCTTGCTTGCACAAAATAATGACACTATTGTCTGTGGAAATAAGACAAATTAGACACTGGCTGAATGAAAAGAATATGAACACAAGAATGTTCAACACACAGGGAACAAAATAAAAATTACACAAATACTGGGAAGAAAAAAAAAATAACAGACAACACTGAGTTGTGATGCAGAATATGAGGTGAAAAATTACTGAAATACTTCACTGGAATACTGAGAACACTAGGTGATTCTGAAGTGTAAACACAAGTTCTATACTGCTCATATGTTGCACACACAACAAAGGAAACACTAAGTACTTACTTCAAGTGTATAAAAAAATACACAACACAGCAGACATAAGATAATGCACGAAAATTAGCACTGAATTAAGGAGATTAAAAGAAATTAATGCAATCAGTACATAATAAACACTGAGTCTGATCAAGAGTCACTGAATGTCACTAAGAGAAAAATCACTGGGAACATAGAAAAAAAATGTCTCAACACTCGCAAATGTCTCTAAAAAAAAAAATATTATCGCTGTAACACTTGAAGAATGAGATTGATGGATTGTTTATATCGTCTTGCTGCTGTCCTCTGCACAGGTGATCGTAGAATTGCGCTTACATCGACGAAGACAAACACACAGGAGGCTTTATAAAGATGGCATGAACACACTCTAGCTCTTGACCCCCTATGTGGTCTTTAAAATATGGTGCTACAACCCTTAGCAGTGCACCAAAACACTGATGAAGTAGGTGAATGGGTAATGGCTGACTGTAGTTGGGTTTGTGGGTTAACAGGGCTGAGACCGGCAATGGTGCGACACACGTGATCGTGAGTGGCTGGGCTTATGGGTTGAACGTCGTAAGCCTCACTGAGAACAGCCACACTGCTGCGAAGATAATTCTAAGCCGGCTGGCTTAAAATAAACCCACGAAATACTACAACACCACAAGGATGAAAAAGAGCACTTTGAATGCTTAGAGCTTGAATCACAAGCGATGAAGACTACTCACGTGGCTTGCTCGAGTACTGGGGTAAGACACCTGGGTTAGTTACTAGCTGGCTTATCATAACCCTTCACACAGAATGGCTTGATAACTTCACACGATGAGCACAGCAGGGGTGGAAGCTGGCTTGGCAGGCAAAATAATTGGATGGGGTAGGCTAGGCTGGACTGGGACTCTGTTGTTCTGACTCCCCCACCACAGACTAGAAACTGGCTTATTTTGCAAACTCTGGTCAACCCTTCGGGAGTGATGCAAATAAGCAGATAAACACTAATACAAGGAGACTGACCAGTGAATAATGTAGAAGCTGGTAGGAGCTTGGGCGAGTAGCTGACTTGAGGTAGCTGGCTGGCGTTAACCACGCTAGGCCTACTGGTGAGACGAAATGGCCGTCTTGCTGGTCGAAAATTTATCTCCAGACATCGCTGTAATCGTCAGAATTACCGGCCCTCCAATGCCACCATTTATCGTAAGGGGTTCTTAAATGGAGATATCGTAGGTTGAAGGTAGACACACTTGTTGGATGGTAATATATATTGTCAGACTGAGATGGTGAGAGATGGAGCCCAGCTGCCTTGCCTGTCTGCTGAATGGTCTGCCGCCGAGTGAGGCCGGGGCAGAGGTATGAGCCTACACATGTGCATCCCGTGACGTCACACAAAGCCACAGGCCTACAAGGGATCTCGTATCTAAAGCACACGGATGATACTAATATGCTATGCTATATAATACAGGGAATACAGGGATCAGCAACTATGCTGACACAGTGAATACTAGAAAGGACTGCCCTTCTAGCATCCAGCCTGTTACTGGGTTTTTGTAACAAGTAGTCAGTATCCTTGTCCAATTATCCATTAAAATTCAGTATTATTCAATAGTGCTTCAGGATTACAACTGGTAGGCTACTAACTAGAGAAATTAAAATTTAATAAATTTATTAATCATTAAGTTGTCTAGAGGTATATTATCAAATTAAATTAAATCACAACAATCAAAATAAAATCAATCTCTCGAGTACAATATTATTGTGCTGAAAGCACATATCACATTTATAATTCTTAAGTACCGTCTGGTACATTAACATTTAATAAGATATTACAAATATGTACAAGTAAGTGTGTATGTGTGTAAGTGCTCTGAGTAGTTCGTTATGTCTCACGACTCGACTAGACTTAAAGAAGTGACTGACAAAGTCCTCTAATAAACTAACTTTTTGACCGACTGGCAACCAGAACAGTCTGCTTGAACAATGAAAAGAATGCTAAGGGCCCCAAAAGCCATATAACAAGCGGGCGCGACACAATCAGGATCAAGGAGATAATATAACGACACTAAGTAGGGACAATCAGCAGATCCTCCACAAAAGTTACAAAACTCCCGTACTACTGAATCTAAGTTTAGCATAGGAAAAACCCTGACTGTGACAATACACAGAAACCAGTACAAAATTAGGTCAGAAGCTATAGCTAAGGACCTGAGTAGTAGTAGTAGTAGTAATAGTAGTAGTAGTAATAGTAGTAGTAGTAGTAGTAGTAATAGTAGTAGTAGTAATAATAGTAGTAGTAGTAGTAGTAGTAATAGTAGTAGTAGTAGTAATAGTAGTAGTAGTAGTAGTATAGTAGTAGTAGTAGTAGTAATAGTAGTAAGTAGTAATAGTAGTAGTAGTAGTAGTAATTAGTAGTAATAGTAGTAAAAGTAGTAGTGTAGTGATAGTAGTAGTAGTAATAGTAGTAGTAGTAGTAGTAATTGCAGTAGTAGTAATAGTAGTAGTAGTGTAGTATAGTAGTAGTAGTAGTAATAGTAGTAGTAGTAAATAGTAGTAGTAGTTAAAAGTAGTGGTAGTAGTAGCCAATAGTAGTGTAGTAGTAGTAGTAGTAATAGTAGTAGTAGTAATAGTAGTAGTAGTAGTAGTAGTAATAGTGGTAGTAGTAATAGTAGTAGTAGTAGTAGTAATAGTAGTAGTAATAGTAGTAGTAGTAATAGTAGTAGTAGTAATAGTAGTAGTAATAGTAGTAGTAGTAATAGTAGTAGTAGTAATAGTAGTAACAGTAGTAGTAGTAATAGTAGTAGTAGTAGTAGTAATAGTAGTAACAGTAGTAGTAGTAATAGTAGTAGTAGTGGTAGTAGTAGTAGTAATAGTAGTAGTATTAATAGTAGTAACAGTAGTAGTAGTAGTAGTAACAGTAGTAGTAGTAGTAATAGTAGTAGTATTAATAGTAGTAACAGTAGTAGTAGTAATAGTAGTAGTAGTAGTAATAGTAGTAGTAATAGTAGTAGTAGTGGTAGTAGTAGTAGTAATAGTAGTAGTAGTAATAGTAGTAACAGTAGTAGTAGTAATAGTAGTAGTAGTGGTAGTAGTAGTAGTAATAGTAGTAGTATTAATAGTAGTAACAGTAGTAGTAGTAGTAACAGTAGTAGTAGTAGTAATAGTAGTAGTATTAATAGTAGTAACAGTAGTAGTAGTAATAGTAGTAGTAGTAAAAGTAGTAGTAATAGTAGTAGTAGTGGTAGTAGTAGTAGTATAGCAGTAACAGTAGTAGTAGTGGTAGTAGTAATTGCTTTTATTATTATTATTATTATTATTATTTATTATTATTATTATTATTTATTGATGAAAAGTTAGTATTGAAGAAAATAAAGTTCAAGAATTTTCTCTGACTCGTCAAAACAAGTTTTGATGTATTCTTTTATATTTAACACAAATATATATATAAATATATATATATATATATATATATATATATATATATATATATATATATATATATATATATATATATATATATATATATATATATATATATATATTTTATAATATATATATATATATATATATATATATATATATATATTATATTTTATATATATTATATGTATATATCTGGTTATAATTATAACGTTAATTTTGAAAGGGGTGGAGAGGTAAGTGAGTGGAAGAGCTGGGTCAGACGACCCTTCCTACTTCAAGCGACGATAAATGCACACGTTAAATGTACGGGAAGTCCATTGAGTAAAGTAATGAGCAAACAATTTTATGTGGACAATTTCCTGGGTGTGAAGTCAACTGAAGAGGAACTGTTAATGACTTATGGAGAAAGTTGCAATGGCTGGTCATCACATGACTAAGTTGAACCTCAGGAAACAATTGTCCAGTTACCAGACAAATCTTACCTAACATAAGCTTATATTTTTCAGCTTGTGACAGTACACGCGTCACCTGCTTCACTGATCTTAACTCTGCCGTAAGTCAACTTAACCTCACTAAATTATCACACACAATCTCTGGAAATTCTTGAAGACATTGATAATAATGAAAGTAAAGGAAGTCTTAGCCAAACAAAGTTTTCTATCATTTCTTCCATTTTTGTTGCCCTCAAAATGCTGTTTCTCCTGTACCTAAAGGGGCCGACAAGGCAAAAAAAAAAAAAAATCGCGTTTGTTTGTGTGTATTTCTTAGTAAACTTATGTTCTAGTGCAGTTATCCCCTTCAAAATACCGTTTTCTCTTACTCATAGACGAATGGAGAGGAGTAACTAATTTATATTAAATATTGCAGGTTGTCTCTAGCCATTTTATGGCCTGTTTTACTCAGTTTAGAGTATATAATATGTTTGTATGTTATTTATAATGTTTATTATATCATATTAGATCAATTCTGATAGATAAGTAAGCCGTAGAGTTGACATAAGCTAATAATGAAGTGATTTCTTCTGGCTCTCTGGAGCGGGAATACTGCCGGTGTTCCCAGATGGTTCCTGATTGGCTAGAAGTCTACGGATAAGCTCCGCCTACTGTTTTATGATGCCAAATCGTCAATTATTATATTAGGAAGAATAATGTAAGAAAAAGGGACAAAAAACAAGGAAAAATTCCAAAAAATATATGGCCTGTGAGCAGACTCGCTACCCACATCACCGTCACCATACTTGATGTAAATGACTATAATTTCTTGTAGAAACGTCGTAGAACATTCATTCTGACAGTCAATAAACTTACGCTTAACACTGACAAAACCTACTATATTATGTTTGGTAGCAGAGCAGGAGATGCACAAATTAACATTAAGATCGACAACACTCTAATTACCAGACATAATGAGGGCAAATTCCTAGGCCTATACCTTGACAACAACCTGAACTTCAGCACCCATATCCAACACATAACCAAAAAAGTATCCAAAACAGTTGGGATCCTCTCCAAGATACGATACTACGTGCCGCAAAATGCCCTTCTCACACTATACCACTCACTTATATATCCATACCTCACCTATGCTATTGTGCTTGGGGATCAACTGCAGCAACACACCTAAAGCCAATAATAACCCAACAAAAAGCCGCAGTAAGAATAATCACTAAATCCCATCCCTGGCAACACACCCCCCCACTCTTCATAGATCTAAACTTACTCCCAGTTCAGTACATCCACACTTACTACTGTGCAATCTACATCTACAGGGTCTTAAACTCTAATATCAACCTTGACCTAAAATGCTTTCTTGATAGTTGTGACAGAACCCACAGGCACAACACCAGACACAAACATCTCTACGACATTCCCCGTGTCCGACTAAACCTTTACAAAAATTCAGTGTATGTCAAAGGCCCTAAAATCTGGAACACCCTACCTGAGAACTCTAGAACTGCAGACACATTAATCACCTTCAAAACTACGATCAGAAACATCTTATCTCCCCGATACACCCCGTCAACTAACTACACGAATACCACCCGGGGGGTTCACGTTACACTCACTCACCCATTTGACCATAAACAGAAATATTAATCTCAATCTCAAAATAATGAATCTTAAAATAGTCATAAGTTGGCCTGTGATCCTCCAATACTGAAACTATGTATAGTGCCAAAACAAAAGCATTCACATTGATAAACTCACAAACTAGTATTTAGTCACTTAGCCATAATACCAACTTCCTCATAATTTGTAATATTTTAAACTTAAGATTTAATCTAAGTCTGCCCGAAATGCCTACCATGCTAGGTGTTCTAGTGGTACACTCTGTAATTATTATTTTACTACATGTAAACCACACAATAACCAAATTCTCTAAACTCAGCATTGTAATCCTTATAGAGAATAAACTTTGAATTGAATTGTGATGCCAAAAAGTTAAGCTATTTTTCTATATGAAAAAACTCAATTTCCATAATATTTCTATGTTTTTGAGAGCGGCGAAAAATTTGCCTTGTCGAGTCCTTAAAATTTTCCATCATGTTTATTTTACCTCTTCTTGTTTTAAAGTTTTTTATCAGTATTGCTACTTTTACCTCCCTACTCAAGTTTTCCATACATAAATTCTTTATTAATGTTTGTGGTAATATTAATGGTATTAACTAGACAAGTGTGAGTCAGACTCCAACTTTTCCCAACCAGAGAAAAAAAACTTTCATTGTACGTATATGGGATAGTTTCTACTTAACCCCGAACTTGAAGTATATCTGGAGAGGGTTTTAGGGGGTCAAAAGCCCCACAGCCGGTCTGTGGGCCAGGCCTGGCAGTGGATCACAGCCTAATGTTGGCCTCACGCAAATCGACGTACGAAATACAGCTCAGTTGGTCAGGTACGACTTTAGGTGTGGTACAGTGCCTTCTTGAAGATTTAGGGTATATTTAATTCCCCTTATGTATGATGGGAGGCAGTTGAAACAGTCTTGGGCTACTCACATTTATTGTGTAGTGTTTTAGTGTACTCGTGGGGTCCCTGCCTCTCATGGAGGGATGTTGCACCCCCTGCCGAGTCCTTTGCTTTCGTAGGGGTAATTTTTGTGTGCAACGTCGGTAACTAATCCATGTTGGATTTTTTCCCCTTGTATATTATCACGTATTTTCTCTTTCCTGTGTTCCAGGGAAAACAAGTTAAGGAACTTCTACCGTTATCTGTTATTTAGGAGTTTTATTATACTTAGGTGTGGCCATGGGAAGGTTTCCCTGTACATGTGCCATGAAGGTTCCCTGTACATTTTGCCCATGAAGGGTTCCCTGTACATGATGCCATGAAGGTTCCCTGTACATGTGCCCATGAAGGTTCCCTGTACATGGCCCATGAAGGTTCCCTGTACATGTGCAATGAAGGTTTCCTGTACATGTGCCATGAAGGTTCCCTGTACATGTGCCATGAAGGTTCCCTGTACATGTACCATGAAGGTTCCCTGTACATGTGCCATGAAGGTTTCCTGTACATGTGCCATGAAGGTTCCCTGTAAAATGTGCCATGAAGGTTCCCTGTACATGTGCCATGAAGGTTCCCTGTACATGTGCCATGAAGGTTCCCTGTACATGTGCCATGAAGGTTCCCTGTACATGTGCCATGAAGGTTCCCTGTACATGTGCCATGAAAGTTCCCTGTGCATTTTTCCACGAAGGTTCCCTGTACATATGCCATGAAGGTTCCAATTCATGTACCGTGAAGGTTCCCTGTACATGTACAAAGAAGGTTCCCTGTACATGTACCGTGAAGGTTCCCTGTACATGTACCATGAAGGTTCCCTGTACATGTACCGTGAAGGTTCCCTGTACATGTACAATGAAGGTTCCCTGTACATGTACAGTGAAGGTTCCCTGTACATGTCCATGAAGGTTCCCCCGTACAAGTACCATGAAGGTTCCCTGTAATGTTACCCTGTAGGTTCCTTGTACATGTACCGTGAAGGTTCCCTGAACATGTAAACCCTGAAGGTTCCCTGTCATGCACCATGAAGGTTCCCTGTACATGTACCGTGAAGGTTCCCTGTACATGGCCGTGAAGGTTCCCTGTACATATACTGTGATGGATCCCTGTATGTGTGCCGTGAAGGTTCCCTGTAATGTACTGTGAAGGTTCCCTGTACAGGCCATGAAGGTTCCCTGTACATGGCCAGAAGGTTTATGTACTGTGCCGTGAGGTCCCTGTACAGTACGTGAAGGTTCCTGTAATGTGCAGTGAAGGTTCCCGTACATGTGGGAATGGAAGGTTCCCTGTAATGTTCGTGAAGGTTCCCTGTACATGTGGGCCCTGAAAACTCCCTGTACATGTGCAGTGGGTTCCCTGTTTCATGTGCAGTGAAGGTTCCGTACATGTGCAATGAGGTTCCCTGTACATGTGCAATGAGGTTCCCTGTACATGTTCCATGAAGGTTCCTGTACATATCCGTAAGGGTTTCCCTGTACATGTACCGTGAAGGTTCCCTGTACATGTGCCATGAAGGTTCCCCGTACATGTACTGTGAAGGTTCCCTGTACATGTGCCATGAAGGTTCCCTGTACATGTCTGTGAAGGTTCCCCGTACATGTGCCCTGAAGGTTCCCTGTACATGTACTGTGAAGGTTCCCTGTAACATGTGCATGAAGGTTCCCGTACATGTGCCCTGAAGGTTCCCTGTACATGTTCCATGAAGGTTTTCCCCCTAAAATGTGCCTGAAGGTTCCCCGTACATGTGCAATGAAGGTTCCCTGTCATGTGCCATGAAGGTTCCCAGTTTACATGTGCCCATGAAGGTTCCCTGTACATGTACTGTGAAGGTTCCCTGTACATGTGCCATGAAGGTTCCCTGTACATGTCCCTGAAAGTTCCCCGTACATGTACAGTGAAGGTTCCCTGTACATGATGTGAAGGTTCCCTGTACATGTGCCATGAAGGTTCCCTGTACATGTGCCGTGAAGGTTCCCTGTACATGTACATTTAAGGTTCCCTGTACATGTGCCTGAAGGTTCCCTGTAAAATGTTACAGTGAAGGTTCCCTGTACATGTGCCGTGAAGGTTCCCTGTACATTGTGCCATGAAGGTTCCCTGTACATGTACCGTGAAAGGTTCCCTGTACATGTACCGGAAGGTTCCCTGTATGTGTGCCCAAACGTTCCCTGTACATGTACTGAAGGTTCCCTGTACATGTGCGTGAAGTTCCCTGTACATGTGCCGCGAAGGTTCCCTGTACATGTGCCGCAAAGGTTCCCTGTCATGTACTGTGAAGGTTCCCTGTACATGTTCTGAGAAGGTTCCCTGTACATGTGCCTGAAGGTTCCCTGTTACATTTACCATGAAGGTTTCCCCGTACATGTACGTGAAGGTTCCCTTTACTGTGCATTGAAGGTTCCCTGTACATGTACTGGAAGGTTCCCTGTACATGTGCCGTGAAGGTTCCCTGTACATGTCCTGAAGGTTCCCTGTACAAAGTGCCCGTAAGGTTCCCGACATTCCTGAAAGGTCCCTGTACTGTCTGTGAAGGTCCCTGTAATGTGGTGAAGGTTCCCTGTACATTGCCATGAAGGTTTTCCCCGTACATGTACCTGGAAGGTTCCCTGTACATGTCATGAAGGTTCCCGTACATGTGTGAAGGTTCCCTGTACATGTACCATGAAAGGGTTCCCTGTTCATGTACCAAAGAAGGTTCCCTGTACATGTACCTGAAGGTTCCCTGTACATGTGCCATGAAGGTTCCCTGTACATGTTCATGAAGGTTCCCTGTACATGTACATGAAGGTTCCCTGTACATGTCCATGAAGGTTCCCTGTACATGTACCAATGAAGGTTCCCTGTACATGTACCATGAAGGGTTCCTGTACATGTACCTGAAGGTTCCCTGTACATGTACCTGAAGGTTTCCCTGGGGTTCGTACCATGAAGGTTCCCTGTAAAATGTCCAATGAAGGTTCCCTGTACATGTACCATGAAGGTTCCCTGTACATGTAATGAAAGGGTTTCCCCGTACATGTGCCATGAAGGTTCCCTGTACATGTGCCATGAAGGTTCCCTGTACATGTACCATGAAGGTTCCCTGTACATGTAAACCATGAAGGTTCCCTGTACATGTGCCATGAAGGTTCCCTGTACATGTGCCATGAAGGTTTCCTGTACATGTAACCGTGAAGGTTCCCTGTACATGTGCCATGAAGGTTCCCTGTACATGTCATGAAGGTTCCCTGTACATGTTCCAAAGGTTCCCTGTACATGTACCGTGGGAAAGGGTTCCCTGTACAATGTGCCATGAAGGTTTCCTGTACATTGTGCCATGAAGGGTTTCCCTGTACATGTGCCTGAAGGTTCCCTGTACATGTCCATGAAGGGTTTCCCTGTAAAATGTGCCATAAGGTTTCCTGTACATGTGCCCTGAAGGTTCCCTGTACATGTACCGTGAAGGTTCCCTGTACATGTGCCATGAGGGTTTCCCCGTACATGTACCGTGAAGGTTCCCTGTACATGTGCCGAAGGTTCCCCGTAAAATTTACCGTGAAGGTTCCCTGTAACATGTGCCATGAAGGTTTCCTGTACAGTACCGTGAAGGTTCCCTGTACATGTGCCTGAGGTTCCCCGTCCCTGTGTCGAGTTCCTGTACATGGTGGGTTCCGACGTAGAAGGTTCCCTGTACATGTGTCACGAAGGTTCCCTGTAAAATGTACCGTGAAGGTTCCCTGTACATGTACCGTGAAGGTTCCCTGTACATGTACCTGAAGGTTCCCTGGGACATGTCCGGAAAAGGTTCCCTGTACATGTACTGAAGGTTCCCTGTACATTGTCCCTGAAGGTTCCCTGTACATGTACCTGAAGGTTCCCCCGTACATGTACCTGAAGGTTCCCTGTAAATTTTACCTGAAAGGTTCCTGTACATGTACCGTGAAGGTTCCCTGACAGTACCATGAAGGTTCCCTGTACATGTCAACTGAAGGTTCCCTGTACATGTACCGATGAAGGTTCCCTGTACATGTCCGTGAAGGTTCCCCTGTACTTATGTACCCTGAGGCCAGGTTCCCGTACATGTTTCGTGAAAGGTTTCCCCCGTACATTGCCATGAAGGTTCCCTGTACATGTCCTGAAGGTTCCTGTACATGTCCGTGAAGGTTCCCCCGTACAGTACCTGAAGGTTCCCTGTACATATCCCTGATGGTTCCCTGTTCATGTGCCCTGAAAATCCCTGGTACATTTTCGTGAAGGTTCCTGTACATGTGCACATGAAGGTTCCCTGTACAGTGCCGGGTTTTTTAAAGGGTAAAACCCTGTACATGTGCCGTGAAGGTTCCCTGTAAAATATATGTAGGTCCTATTGTTGCCTGAAGGTTTTCCCCGTAATTTTGAAGGTTCCCTGTACTGGCCATAAGGTTCCTTACATGTGCCGTAAGGTTCCCTGTACATGTGCAGTGAAGGTTCCCTGTACATGTCGTGAAGGTTCCCCGTACATGTGCCTGAGGTTCCCTGTACATGTCCGTTTGGGAAAATCCCTGTACATGTGCATGGAAGGTTTCCCTGTACATGTCGTGAAGGTTTTCCCCGTAAAATTTTGCCTGGGAAAGGGTTTCCCCGTACATGTGCCTGAAGGTTCCCTGTACATGTTCATGAAAGGGTTTTTAATATGCTAAGGTTCCCTGTACATGGTTAAACCATACAGTGCATGAAGGTCCCCTGTACATGTTGCCATGAGGTTCCCTGTAAATTCAACCTGTACTTACGTGAAAGGTTTCCCTGTAAAATGTGCCAAAGGTTCCTGTACATGTACTGTGAAGGTTCCCTGTAATGTGCCATGAAGGTTCCTGTAAAATGTACGTGAAAGTTCCTGTACATGTCATTTAAGGTTCCCTGTAAAATGTCTGAAAGGGTTTCCTGTACATGTGCTGAGGTTCCTGTTTCATTTTGCCATGAAGGTTCCCTGTATTCGGGCGGCAGTTCCTGTCTGAACTGTGAAAAGGTTCCTGTAATGTGCCTGAAGGTCCTGTACATGTGCCATGAAGGTCCCCGTATGTGCATAAGGTTCCCTGTACAAGTACGGTGAAGGTTCCCTTGACATGTACTTTGTGAAGGAGTTCCTGTAATGTCTGTGAAGGTTCCCTGTAAAAGTGCCAGGGTTCCCTGTCGTTGCCGTGAAAGGGTTCCTGTACATGTAAATGGAAAGGGTTTCCCCGACATGTCGTGAAGGTTCCATTAATGTGCCGTGAAGGTTTCCTGTAAGTGCCATGAAGGTTCCTGTAGTGTGCCGGCCCAAAGGTTCCCCTGTACATGTACTGAAAGGGTTTCCTGTACATGGGGCCGTGAAGGTTCCCTGTTACATGTGCGTGAAGGTTCCATTATATTGCCCAAAGGTTCCCTGTACATGTACTGTGAAAGGTTCCTGTACATGGGAATGGAAGTTCCCTTTAATTTTCCTGGAAGGTTCCCTGTCCCATGTACCTTTAAGGTTCCTGTACATGTACCGTGAAGGTTCCCTGTACATGTCATAAGGTTCCCTGTACATGTAATGTGAAGGTTCCTGTACATGTCGTGAGGTTCCCTGTTAAAGTACCATGAAGGTTTCCCTGTAATGTGCCGTTTAAAGGGTTCCTGTACATGTCAATTGGAAGGTTCCTGTAATGTACTTGAAGGTTCCTGTACCATTGTGTTTGAAGGTTCCCTGTACATGTGCCATTTTAGGTTCCTGTAAATGTGCAATGAAGGTTCCCCTGTACCCTGTCCATGAAGTTCCTGTACATGTACCCTGAAGGTTCCCTGTACTGTACCATGAAGTTCCCCTTTCTGTTCCTGAAGGTTCCTGTAACATTCATGAGGTTCCCTGTACATGTACGTGAAGGTTTCCTGTACATGTAACTGGAAGGTTCCCTGTACATTTCCTGAAGGTTCCCTGTACATGGGGCAATGAAGGTTCCCTGTACATTACCATGTGTTCCCTGTACATGACCCTGAATTCCCCGTCATGTGCATGAGTTCCCTGAAATGTGCCATGAAGTTCCTGTACATGTACCTGAAGGTTCCTGTACATGTTCCATGAAGTTCCTGTTTCATGTGCCATGAGGTTCCCTGTACAGTGCCTTGAAGGTTTCCTGTACATGTACCGGAAAGGTTCCTGTACAAAGTGCCATGAAAGTTCCCTTTACATTACCGTGAAGTTCCCTGTCAGTCACAAAGGTCCCGTACAGGGTTGTGAAGGTTCCCTGTTTCATGTGCCATGAAGGTTCCCCGTAAGTGCTGAAGGTTCCCTGTACATGTGCAGAAAGGGTTCCCTGTACATGTGCCATTTTTAGTTCCCTGTACATGTTACGAAGGTTCCCTGTTACATGTACGGAAGGTTCCCTGTACATGTGTCCAAAGGTTCCCTGTCATGTACCGTGAAGGTTCCCTGTACATGTGCCTTTAAGGTTCCCTGTACATTTTACGTGAAGGTTCCCTGTACAGTGCCATGAAAGGTTTCCCTGTAACGTTTCCGGAAGGTTCCTGTACATGTAACGGTGGTTCCCTGTCATGTGACCGAAGTTCCCTGTACATGTGCTGAAGGTTCCTGTAATTTTCGTGAAGGTTCCTGTACTGTTCACGAAGGTCTGTACTGTACCGTGGAAGGGTTCCCTACATGTCGTGAAGGTTCCTGGTCATGTTACGGAAGTTCCCTGTACATTGTACCGTGAATTCCCTGTACATGTTTCCGTGAAGGGTTCCTGTCCATGTGGGCACGAAGGTTCCCTGTTAATGTCCATGAAGGTTCCCTGTACATGTATCGTGAAAGGTCCTGTACCCCTGGTTTAAAGAAGGTTCCTGTACATGTACCGTGAAGGTTCCCTGTACATGTTCACAAAGTTCCTGTACAGTACCGTAAGGTTCCCTGTACTTTCTTGAAGTTCCCGTCATTTACCCTAAGGTTCCTGTAAACGTCCTGAGGTTCCCTGTAAATTACCTGAAGGTTCCTGTAATGTAACGTGAAGGTTCCCTGTCCCTTTGTCACGAAAGGTTCCTGTACATGTGTGCCGTAAGTTCCTGTACAGTACCGTGAAGGTTCCTGTCATGTGTCACGAAGGTTCCTGTACATGTTCCGTATGGGTTCCCCCGTAACTTGTACGTGAAGGTTCCCTTTTACATTGTACGAGAAGGGTTCCTGTACTTTTACTGAAGGTTCCCTGTACATTATCGAAGGTTCCCTGTTAAAACTTTCCGAAGGTTCCGTTAATGTACCTGAAGGTTCCCTTCCATGGCACGAAGGTTCCTGGCTAACGTACCGTGAAGGTTTGTAATGTTCGAATTCCTTACATGTTTCCGTAAGGTTTGTACATGTACCTTTTAAGGTTCCAGACAGTGTACGAATTTCTGTAATGTTTCTGAGGTTCCCAACATGTGTCACAAGGCCTTAATGTGGTACGAATGTTCCCGTTGGTTTCGTGAAAAGTTTGTCATGTGTAGAAAGTTTTACATGTGTACGAAGGTTCTTTCATGGTCACGAAGTTCCTGTACATGGGGCACGAAAAGGGTTCCCCGTACATTGCTAAATATGTTATCCGCCCAACCAAGCCACAATATAAAAGGCCATTCAACTAGGGTCTAAGATTAATTTTCATTATATCATCATTTCTTCTAGCAATTGTGATACATTGTTGAACTTGGTAAGCCTGGGAGATACCTGATTTACTTTTGGGAAATTTACCTATGGGGAGGTTTCTGGGGCAACCCGCTCCCCGGCTCGGGTCCTAAGACCACTTTATGGTATTAGGCGTTACTTGTTTGGTTTGGGTGTGTGTGTGAATCACCTAGTTGTACTCACCTATTTTGAGGTTGCGGGGGTCGAGTCCGAGCTCCTGGCCCCGCCTCTTCACTGATCGCAAACTAGTCACTCCCCCCTGAGCCGTGAGCTTTATCAACCTCTGCTTAAAGCTATGTATGGATCCTTCCTCCACTACATCGCTTCCCAAACTATTCCACTTACTGACTACTCTGTGGCTGAAGAAATACTTCCTAACATTCCTTTTGATTCATCTGTGTCTTCAGCTTCCAACTGTGTCCCCTTGTTACTGTGTCCAATCTCTGGAACATCCTGTCTTTGTCCACCTTGTCAATTCCTCTCAGTATTTTGAAATTGTCGTTATCATGTCCCCCCTACCCTCTCCTTCCCCAGTGTCGTCAGGTTGATTTCCCTTAACCTCTCCTCTTAGGACATACCTCTTAGCTCTGGGACTATCTTGTTGCAAACCTTTGCACTTTCTCTATTTCTTCACTTTGCTTGGCTAGGTGTGGGTTCCAAAAACTGGTGCCGCATACTCCAAGGGGCCTAACGTACAGGGTTTGTACAGGTCCTGAATGATTCCTTATTAAGATGTCGGATGCTGTTCTGAGGTTTGCTAGGCGCCCAAAATGCTGCAGCAGTTATTTGTACGCTTCGGGAAATTTGTGCCTGGTTTATCTCACCCCAAGATCTTTTTCCTTGAGTGAGGTTTGTATCTCTGACCCCCTAGACTGTACTCCTCTGCGGCCTTCTTTACCCTTCCCCAATCTTCATGACTTGCACTTGGTGGGATTGAACTCCAGGAGCCAATTGCTGGACCAGGTCTGCAGCCTGTCCAGATCCCTTTGAAAGTTCTGCCTGGTCTTCGATCGAGTGAATTCTTCTCATCAACTTCACGTCATCTGAAAACAGGGACACCTCAGAGTCTATTCCTTCCGCCATGTCGTTCACAAATACCAGAAACAGCACTGGTCCTAGGACTGACCCCTGCGGGACCCCGCTGGCCCACAGTGCCCACTCTGACACCTCGCCACGTACCATGACTCGCTGCTGTCTTCCTGACAAGTATTCCCTGATCCATTGTAGTGCCTTCCCTGTTATCCCTGCTTCGTCCTCCAGTTTTTGCACCAACTCTTGTGTGGAACTGTGTCTAACGCCTTCTTGCAGTCCAAGAAAATGCAATCCACCCACCCCTCTCTCTCTTGTCTTACTGCTGTCACCATGACAAGAACTCCAGTAGGTTTGTGACACAGGATTTCCCGTCCCTGAAACCATGTTGGCTGCTGTTGATGAGATCTTTCCCTTTTTCTAGGTGTTCCACCACTCTTCTCCTGATAATCTTCTCCATGATTTTGCATGCTATACATGTCATGACACTGGTCTGTATTTTTAATGCTTCATGTCTGTCTCCTTTTTTAAAGATTGGGACTACATTTGCTGTCTTCCATGCCTCAGGCAATCTCCCTGTTAAGATAGATGTATTGAATTTATTGTTGTTAGGGTACACATAGCGCCTCTGCTCCCCTCTCTCAATACCCATGGGGAGATTTTTATCTGCCCCATTGCCTTTGAGGTATCTAGCTCACTCAAAGCCTCTTCACTTCTTCCTCGGTTGTGTGCACTGTGTCCAGCACTTGTGGTGTGCCCCACCTCTCCCCTCTTTCTGGGGTTTTCCCCTTTTGTCTCCTGTGTGTGTGTGTGTGTGTGTTATGTGAGTGTGTATGTGTGTGTGTGTGTGTGTATGTGTGTGTAAAGTGGGGTGGTGTGTGTATGTGTGTGTATGTGTGTATGTGTGTGTGTGTGTGGTGTGTGTGGTGTTATGTGTGTGTGTGTAAAGTGTTTTGTGTGTATGTGTGTGTGTGTGTATGTGTGTGTGTGTGTGTGTGTGTGGTGATGTTTTGTGGGATGTGTGTGTATGTGTGTGTGTGTGTATGTGTGTGTGTGTGTGTGTGTGTGGTGTGTGTGTGTGTGTGTGTGTGTGTGTGTATGTGTGTGTTTGTGATGTGTTATGTGTTTGTGTATGTGGGGTGTGTGTGTGTGGGGTGTGTGTGTGTGTGTTATGTGTGAGTATGTGTGTGTGTGTGGGATGTGTATGTGTGTTGTGTGTGATGTGTGTATGTGTGTGTGTGTGTATGTGTGTGTGTGTATATGGGGGTGTATGTGTGTGGTGTACTCACCTAATTGTACCACCTAATTGTGGTTGCAGGGGTCGAGACTCATTTGTCTCTCTAATCTGTCTCAGGCTTTGCAGTTTCTCTTCTAAGCACTGTATTTCCCAGCTTCTGCCTCTAAGACCTGTACTTCCCACTTCCTGCACTCTTCAGCTATCCGCTCCTTCCTTTTCTTACCAAACTTTACTATCTTCCTTACCCACTCTTCCTCCCTTTTTGGAGCTCTAACTCCCAGTCTTCCTCCATGGTTCATCTACCAGATCTCTGGGTTTTTTTGTCCTCTAGGGGGGAGAGGGTGAGAGGGGGAGAGAGAAAGGGTAGAAAGAGGGAGAGAGAGGAGAGAGTATGGGTGAGGGATAAGGCCAAGGGGGAGAGAGAGAGAAATGTGAGGGGGAGAGAAAGGGTAAGAGAGGGAGAAAGAGAGGGAGAAGGAGAGAGGGAGAAAGGAGGGGGAGGGAAGAGGCTATGATAGAAATGCGAGGGAGGGGTAGAAATGTAGAAAAAGGGAGATGGGGAGAGAAGCCTATAGAGAGAGAGGAGGGGGAGGGATAGGGCTATGGGAGTGAGAGAATGAAGAGAGAGAGAGGAGAGAGAGAGAGAGAGAGGAGAGAGAGAAGTAGGGGGAAGGGAGGGAAAAAGGCTATGAGAGAGAGAAATGCGAGGGAGGGGGAGAGAGAAAGATAGGAGGGAGGGAGGAAAGGTCCCGTGGGGGAGGGAAAGGTGTGTGGGGGGGTGAGGGACGCGTCAAATTCCAAGGATCGGGTGTGTGAATGAGTGGGTGTGTGTACTCACCTAGTTGTGGTTTTCAGGGGGCGAGACTCAGCTCCTGGCCCCGATGTATGTGTGTGTGTGCGGCGTGTGTGTGTGAGTAGTCAGTTGTTATATGTGCCAGAAATACATTTCACCTCTGTGTATCCGTAGTACTAATAAGATACCAAATTTAAAACTGAGAGTAATTCTCATAATTATAATACTAGCGGTGTTAACAAGTCTTTCTTCACCCAGTTATGTACTACCTTTACTACATGTGTACCCAATACTTGCTTCTCAGATTGTAAATGTCTTTGTGTCCTAAAACATTATCCTCGTAACTGTTGTCAGGGCTGTAGTCCCATTTGCCACGACTTAATCCCCTGCCTATTCCTTGCTCCTACAAATTTTATCTTCCTACTACTGCTAGTGTTGTGTTATGATAATCGCTCTGGAGCAGGGTTTAGATAGCGAGCTACCATGACCGTAGGGCCGGGTCTACCACTCAAAAACTTCCCGCCAACCACAAACAGGGGATTTGTACGGTTACTCCTCAGAGGGACGTCCATCCAGAGGGCCCGATGTACGATGCTCGCTGTACGATGCTCGCTGTACGATGACTCTCACCTCGCCCCCTTTCCCCCTCTGACTTACCAATTTTCTTTTCTCGTTGCCCTTTTGAGTCCTCATTTACCACACTTATCACTTTTATATTGCTACTTTATAATTTTACACTTCACTTTTGGTAAGTACACTTCTTATTTGTGATTACACCCAACCTGTTATGCGGCGCTACTTCCTCAGGCCTACTGCTGCCACCTTCTCTGCTTATATTTATGTATATGTATGCATATATATATATATATATATATATATATATAATATATATATATATATATATATATATATATATGTATATATAATTATATATTATATATATATATATATATATATATATATATATATATATATATATATATATATATATCTTTCTTTCAACACATCGGCTGTATCCCACCAAGCAGGGTGGCCCAAAAGGAAAAACAAAAGTTTCTCCTTTCACATTTAGTAATATATACAGGAGAAGGGGTTACTAGCCCCTTGCTCCTGGCATTTTAGTCGCCTCTTACAACACGCATAGCTTACGGAGGAAGAATTCTGTTCCACTTCCCCATGGAGATAAGAGGAAATAAACAAGAACAAGAGCTAGTAAGAAAATAGAAGAAAACCCAGAGGGGTGTGTATACATATGCTTGTACATGTATGTGTTGTGTGACCTAAGTGTAAGTAGAAGTAGCAAGACATACCTGAAATCTTGCATGTTCATGAGACAGAAAAAAGGACACCAGCAATCCTACCATCATGTAAAACAATTACAGGCTTTCGTTTTACACTCACCTGGCAGGACGGTAGTACCTCCCTGGGCGGTTGCTGTCTACCAACCTACTACTATATATATATATATATATATATATATATATATATATATATATATATATATATATATATATATATATATATGGATCCTGACTCCACTACATCACTTCCAAACTATTCCACTTCCTGACTACTCTGTGGCTGAAGAAATACTTCCTAACATCCCTTTGATCATCTGTGTCTTCAACTTCCAACTGTGTCCCCTTGTTACTGTGTCCAGTCTCTGGAACATCCTGTCTTTGTCCACCTTGTCAATTCCTCTCAGTATTTTGTAAGTCGTTATCATGTCCTCCCTATCTCTCCTGTCCTCCAGTGTCGTCAGGTTGATTTCCCTTAACCTCTCCTCATAGGACATACCTCTTAGCTCTGGAACTAGTCTTGTTGCAAACCTTTGCACTTTCTTTAGTTTCTTTACATGCTTGGCTAGGTGTGGGTTCCAAACTGGTGCCGCATACTCCAATATGGGCCTAACGTACACGGTGTACAGGGTCCTGAACGATTCCTTATTAAGATGTCGGAATGCTGTTCTGAGGTTTGCCAGGGGCCCATATGCTGCAGCAGTTATTTGGTTGATGTGCACTTCAGGAGATGTGCTTGGTGTTATACTCACCCCAAGATCTTTTTCCTTGAGTGATGTTTGTAGTCTCTGACCCCCTAGACTGTACTCCATCTGCGGTCTTCGTTGCCCTTCCCCAATCTTCATGACTTTGCACTTGGTGGGATTGAACTCCAGGAGCCAGTTGCTGGACCAGGTCTGCAGCCTGTCCAGATCCCTTTGTATTTCTGCCTGGTCTTCGATCGAATGAACTCTTCTCATCAACTTCACGTCATCTGCAAACAGTGACACCTCGGAGTTTATTCCTTCCGTCATGTCGTTCACAAATACCAGAAACAGCACTGGTCCTAGGACTGACCCCTGTGGGACCCCGCTGGTCACAGGTGCCTACTCTGACACCTCGCCTCGTACCATTACTCGCTGCTGTGTGTGTGTGTGTGTGTGTGTTACTCACCTATTTGTACTCATCTATTTGTGGTTGCAGGGGTCGAATCATAGCTCCTGGCCCCGCCTGTTCACTGATTGCTACTAGGTCCTCTCTCTCCCTGCTCCATGAGCTTTATCATACCTCGCCTTAAAACTATGTATAGTTCCCGCCTCCACTACGTCACTTTCTAGGCTATTCCATGGCCTGACTACTCTATGACTGAAGAAATACTTCCTAACATCCTTTTGATTCATCTGAGTCTTCAACTTCCAATTGTGACCTCTTGTTTCTGTGTCCCTTCTCTGGAACATCCCGTCTTTGTCCACATTGTCTATTCCGCGCAGTATTTTATATGTCGTTATCATGTCTCCCCTGACCCTCCTGTCCTCCAGTGTCGTCAGGCCGATTTCCCTCAACCTTTCTTCGTAGGACAATCCCCTTATCTCTGGGACTAGTCTTGTTACAAACCTTTACACTTTCTCTAATTTCTTGACGTGCTTTACCAGGTGTGAATTCCAAACTGGTGCTGCATACTCCAGTATGGGCCTGACGTAAATGGTATACAGAGTCTTGAACGATTCCTTACTGAGGTATCGGAACGCTATCCGTAAGTTTGCCAGACGTCCGTATGCTGCAGCAGTTATCTGATTGATGTGCGCCTCAGGAGATATGCTCGGTGTTTTACTTACCCCCAGATCTTTTTCCTTGAGTGAGGTTTGCAGTCTTTGGCCATCAAGACTATATTGTGTCTGCGGTCTTCTTTGCCCTTCCCCAATCTTCATGACTTTGCATTTGGCAGGGTTAAACTCAAGGAGCCAGCTGCTGGACCAGGCTTGTAGCCTGTCCAGGTCTCTTTGTAGTCCTGCCTGATCCTCGTCCGATTTGATTCTTCTCATTAACTTCACATCATCCGCAAATAATGACACTTCTGTGTCTATCCCTTCCGTTATGTCGTTCACATATACCAAGAACAGCACAGGTCCTAGGACTGACCCCTGTGGAACCCCGCTTGTCACAGGCACCCACTCTGACACCTCGTCACGTACCATGACTCGTTGTTGCCTCCCTGTCAGATATTCTCTGATCCATTGCAGTGCCTTTCCTGTTATGTGTGCCTGATCCTCTAGCTTTTGCAGTAACCTCTTGTGAGGAACTGTGTCGAAGGCCTTCTTGCAGTCCAAAAATACGCAGTCGATCCACCCCTCTCTCTCTTGTCTTACTTCTGTCACCTTGTCATAAACTCTGTGTGTGTGTGTGTGTGTGTGTGTGTGTGTGTGTGTGTGTGTGTGTGTGTGTGTGTGTGTGTGTGTGTGTGTGTGTGTGTGTGTGTGTGTGTGTGTAATTTTTAATTCTGAATAGTTACCAGTAAGCAGTAGCACAAATATATCTGAATTATTCATGTCAAAATAAATCCTGATATATATACCACCAACAGGCTGCCAGCTGTTTCACATCATCTGGCTAAAGTATACCAGCTGTAGCATCATGGTTGACACCCACCTGTTGACGAGCCCTTTGACACCCACCTGTTGATGAGCCATCTGATACCCACCTGTTGATGAGCCATCTGATACCCACCTGTTGATGAGCCATCTGACACCCACCTGTTGATGAGCCATCTGATACCCACCTGTTGATGAGCCATCTGATACCCACCTGTTGATGAGCCATCTGATACCCAGCTGTTGACGAGTCATTTACCTCCACCAGTTAACTATCAACTTACCTACTAATCTGAAAAATTAAGAAAAGTAGGACAATCATGTTTTCCAACTATTTACAGCAAAAGTTTTATCAATTTATCATCAACATTTATCATCAACATTTATCATCAACATTTATCATCAACATTTATCATCAACATTTGCTACATCAGATAAAGTCACCATAAAAAATCATCAACAGAATAAAAATAAAAAAAAAAAAAAACTCTTCAGCACCAGTTTCCAGTAGTTGCATTTTCTTGTAATCCGACAATATTAACTCTCAGTTGTATCCGGCACCGGTGATGTTAACCATCATTATTCTCACTTCACGTGACGCAGCGGCACCACTGATGTTAACCATAATTATTCTCACTTCACGTGACGCAGCAGCACCGCTGATGTTAACCATCATTATTCTCACTTCACGTGACGCAGCGGCACCGCTGAAATTAACCATCATTATTCTCACTTCACGTGACGCAGCTGCACCACTGATGTTAACCATCATTATTCTCACTTCACGTGACGCAGCAGCACCACTAATGTTAACCATCATTATTCTCACTTCACGTGACGCAGCTGCTGCTGCTTGTTCACAGAATCTCTTCTGTTTACATTTATGAAATAAATTCGCTTTTAGTAATGGTGTTCATTGGATATCCTAATATATTACTACGTTAGACTGACCGCAGCTGACACTTACTCCCTACGTTACACTGACCGCAGCTGACACTTACTCCCTACGTTACACTGACCGCAGCAGACACTTACTCCCTACGTTACACTGACCGCAGCAGACACTTACTCCCTACGTTACACTGACCGCAGCTGACACTTACTCCCTACGTTACACTGACCGCAGCTGACACTTACTCCCTACGTTACACTGACCGCAGCTGACACTTACTCCCTACGTTACACTGACCGCAGCAGACACTTACTCCCTACGTTACACTGACCGCAGCAGACACTCCCTACGTTACACTGACCGCAGCAGACACTTACTCCCTACGTTACACTGACCGCAGCAGACACTTACTCCCTACGTTAGACTGACCGCAGCTGACACTCCCTACGTTACGCTGACCGCAGCTGACACTCCCAACAATCAAGAGTGCGTTCTCTCAGTGAAAATGGATACTGACACATACTATACATTGTGACACATATTTTATATTGTGGTTTACATATAATATACATTGTGACACGACAAAATAAACATTTGAAGGAACTTCTGTAAATGTTTGTTTGTTGTTACTGTGCTGGGTGATAAGTTTATCCCAGTGTTGTATAACACTGCCCCTCAGTATCCCAGTGTTGTATAACACTGTCCCTCAGTATCCCAGTGTTGTATAACACTGTCCCTCAGTATCCCAGTGTTGTATAACACTGTCCCTCAGTATCCCAGTGTTGTATAACACTGTCCCTCAGTATCCCAGTGTTGTATAACACTGGACCTCAGTATCCCAGTGTTGTATAACACTGGATCTCAGTATCCCAGTGTTGTATAACACTGGACCTCAGTATCCCAGTGTTGTATAACACTGTCCCTCAGTATCCCAGTGTTGTATAACACTGCCCCTCAGTATCCCAGTGTTGTATAACACTGTCCCTCAGTATACCAGTGTTGTATAACACTGTCCCTCAGTATCCCAGTGTTGTATAACACTGTCCCTCAGTATCCCAGTGTTGTATAACACTGGATCTCAGTATACCAGTGTTGTATAACACTGTCCCTCAGTATCCCAGTGTTGTATAACACTGGACCTCAGTATCCCAGTGTTGTATAACACTGGACCTCAGTATCCCAGTGTTGTATAACACTGTCCCTCAGTATCCCAGTGTTGTATAACACTGTCCCTCAGTATCCCAGTGTTGTATAACACTGTCCCTCAGTATCCCAGTGTTGTATAACACTGAACCTCAGTATCACAGTGTTGTATAACACTGAACCTCAGTATCCCAGTGTTGTATAACACTGGACCTCAGTATCACAGTGTTGTATAACACTGTCCCTCAGTATCCCAGTGTTGTATAACACTGAACCTCAGTATCCCAGTGTTGTATAACACTGTCCCTCAGTATCCCAGTGTTGTATAACACTGTCCCTCAGTATCCCAGTGTTGTATAACACTGTCCCTCAGTATCCCAGTGTTGTATAACACTGAACCTCAGTATCCCAGTGTTGTATAACACTGGACCTCAGTATCCCAGTGTTGTATAACACTGTCCCTCAGTATCCCAGTGTTGTATAACACTGTCCCTCAGTATCCCAGTGTTGTATAACACTGAACCTCAGTATCACAGTGTTGTATAACACTGAACCTCAGTATCACAGTGTTGTATAACACTGGACCTCAGTATCACAGTGTTGTATAACACTGAACCTCAGTATCACAGTGTTGTATAACACTGGACCTCAGTATCACAGTGTTATATAACACTGGACCTCAGTATCACAGTGTTGTATAACACTGTCCCTCAGTATCCCAGTGTTGTATAACACTGAACCTCAGTATCACAGTGTTGTATAACACTGAACCTCAGTATCACAGTGTTGTATAACACTGTCCCTCAGTATCCCAGTGTTGTATAACACTGAACCTCAGTATCACAGTGTTGTATAACACTGTCCCTCAGTATCCCAGTGTTGTATAACACTGAACCTCAGTATCACAGTGTTGTATAACACTGAACCTCAGTATCACAGTGTTGTATAACACTGTCCCTCAGTATCCCAGTGTTGTATAACACTGAACCTCAGTATCACAGTGTTGTATAACACTGAACCTCAGTATCACAGTGTTGTATAACACTGAACCTCAGTATCCCAGTGTTGTATAACACTGGACCTCAGTATCACAGTGTTGTATAACACTGGACCTCAGTATCACAGTGTTGTATAACACTGAACCTCAGTATCCCAGTGTTGTATAACACTGGACCTCAGTATCCCAGTGTTGTATAACACTGTCCCTCAGTATCCCAGTGTTGTATAACACTGAACCTCAGTATCACAGTGTTGTATAACACTGAACCTCAGTATCACAGTGTTGTATAACACTGAACCTCAGTATCCCAGTGTTGTATAACACTGGACCTCAGTATCACAGTGTTGTATAACACTGGACCTCAGTATCACAGTGTTGTATAACACTGAACCTCAGTATCCCAGTGTTGTATAACACTGGACCTCAGTATCACAGTGTTGTATAACACTGGACCTCAGTATCACAGTGTTGTATAACACTGGACCTCAGTATCACAGTGTTGTATAACACTGAACCTCAGTATCCCAGTGTTGTATAACACTGGACCTCAGTATCACAGTGTTGTATAACACTGGACCTCAGTATCACAGTGTTGTATAACACTGAACCTCAGTATCACAGTGTTGTATAACACTGAGCCTCAGTATCACAGTGTTGTATAACACTGAACCTCAGTATCCCAGTGTTGTATAACACTGGACCTCAGTATCCCAGTGCTGTATAACACTGGACCTCAGTATCCCAGTGTTGTATAACACTGTCCCTCAGTATCCCAGTGTTGTATAACACTGGACCTCAGTATACCAGTGTTGTATAACACTGGACCTCAGTATCACAGTGTTGTATAACACTGGACCTCAGTATCCCAGTGTTGTATAACACTGGACCTCAGTATCACAGTGTTGTATAACACTGGACCTCAGTATCCCAGTGTTGTATAACACTGGACCTCAGTATCACAGTGTTGTATAACACTGGACCTCAGTATCCCAGTGTTGTATAACACTGGACCTCAGTATCACAGTGTTGCATAACACTGGACCTCAGTATCACAGTGTTGTATAACACTGGACCTCAGTATCACAGTGTTGTGTAACACTGGACCTCAGTATCCCAGTGTTGTATAACACTGGACCTCAGTATCCCAGTGTTGTATAACACTGGATCTCAGTATCCCAGTGTTGTATAACACTGAGCTTCAGTATCCCAGTGTTGTACAACACTGGACCTCAGTGTCCCAGTGTTGTATAACACTGGACCTCAGTATCCCAGTGTTGTATAACACTGGATCTCAGTATCCCAGTGTTGTATAACACTTGACCTCAGTATCCCAGTGTTGTATAACACTGTCCCTCAGTATACCAGTGTTGTATAACACTGTCCCTCAGTATCCCAGTGTTGTATAACACTGGACCTCAGTATCCCAGTGTTGTATAACACTTTCCCTCAGTATCCCAGCGTTGTATAGCACTGGACCTCAATATTCCAGTGTTGTATAACACTGTATCTCAGTTTCCAAGTGTTGTATAACACTGGACCTCATTATTCCAGTGTTGTTTATCACTGGACCTCAGTATCCCAGTGTTGTATAACACTGTCCCTCAGTATCCCAGTGTTGTATAACACTGGACCTCAGTATCCCAGTGTTGTATAACACTGGATCTCAGTATCCCAGTGTTGTATAACACTGGACCTCAGTATCCCAGTGTTGTATAACACTGGTCCTCAGTATCCCAGTGTTGTATAGCACTGGACCTCAGTATCCCAGTGTTGTATAACACTGTCCCTCAGTATCCCAGTGTTGTATAACACTGGACCTCAGTATCCCAGTGTTGTATAACACTGGATCTCAGTATCCCAGTGTTGTATAACACTGGACCTCAGTATCCCAGTGTTGTATAACACTGGTCCTCAGTATCCCAGTGTTGTATAGCACTGGACCTCAGTATCCCAGTGTTGTATAACACTGGACCTCAGTATCCCAGTGTTGTATAACACTGGACCTCAGTATCCCAGTGTTGTATAACAATGGACGTCAGTATTCCAGTGTTGTATAACAATGGACCTCAGTTTCCCAGTGTTGTATAACAATGGACCTCAGTATTCCAGTGTTGTATAACAATGAACCTCAGTATCCCAGTGTTGTATAACAATGGACCTCAGTATCCCAGTGTTGTATAACAATGGACCTCAGTATCCCAGTGGTGTATATTAATGGGCCTCAGTATCCCAGTGTTGTATAACAATGGACTTCAGTATCCCAGTGCTGTATAACACTGGACCTCAGTATCCCAGTGTTGTATAACACTGGGCCTCAGTATCCCAGTGTTGTATAACACTGGACCTCAGTATCCCAGTGTTGTATAACACTGGGCCTCAGTATCCCAGTGTTGTATAACAATGGACCTCAGTATCCCAGTGTTGTATAACACTGGACCTCAGTATCCCAGTGTTGTATAACACTGGACCTCAGTATCCCAGTGGTGTATATTAATGGGCCTCAGTATCCCAGTGTTGTATAACAATGGACTTCAGTATCCCAGTGCTGTATAACACTGGACCTCAGTATCCCAGTGTTGTATAACACTGGGCCTCAGTATCCCAGTGTTGTATAACACTGGACCTCAGTATCCCAGTGTTGTATAACACTGGGCCTCAGTATCCCAGTGTTGTATAACAATGGACCTCAGTATCCCAGTGTTGTATAACACTGGACCTCAGTCCCTCAGTACTTGTAACTGGAACAGTCAACACTGCCACATAAGTTTGTTGAATATTACTAGAAGTATTGCAGATCAGAAGAGACATTCACAAGTCTTCATGTGGACACTGAAATGAAAATTTCTCCAGTAAAAGTGTTAAATTCGGAGAAAAACGAACAAAATCTAATTGAAACCTTCCAATACGAAACATCAGCTTTGATGTTAAACTGAAGAGAAATACTTTTGTTATCTCAGAGAGCAAAATATCCTAGTATACACCAGCATATTATACTTGAGAACACTCACAAGTTATATTACCAGAGTATCAGTGCTGAAGTATATCAGATGTGACACTCACAAGTTACATTACCAAAGTATCAGTGCTGAAGTATATCAGACACGACACTCACAAGTTACATTACCAAAGTATCAGTGCTGAAGTATATCAGATGTGACACTCACAAGTTACATTACCAAAGTATCAGTGCTGAAGTATATCAGATGTGACACTCAAAAGTTACATTACCAAAGTATCAGTGCTGAAGTATATCAGACACGACACTCACAAGTTACATTACCAAAGTATCAGTGCTGAAGTATATCAGATGTGACACTCACAAGTTACATTACCAAAGTATCAGTGCTGAAGTATATCAGATGTGACACTCACAAGTTACATTATCAAAGTATCAGTGCTGAAGTATATCAGATGTGACACTCACAAGTTACATTATCAAAGTATCAGTGCTGAAGTATATCAGATGTGACACTCACAAGTTACATTATCAAAGTATCAGTGCTGAAGTATATCAGATGTGACATTAAGAAATTATCACACAATAAAGTGTTTCAATTTTCCCAGTGTCTTCCAAACATTAATGGGACCTAAAAAGGACAAAATTAGTCCAGACATTTCTCTAAGTAAGATTCATTAGCATTAATTTAAGTGCTCATGTAAGAAGAGTAAGTAATTTATCAAGTAGTTAAGAATATATAGGTTTAGTGAGCTTAACAAACAACTTTTTAACAATGATCTTTATGGCACACAGATGTTAAACACTCATACATGTGAGTTATGTAGAGTTAACTTAAGATAACCTATCCAAAGTCAAACACTTTGACTTATATCTGATCAGAAGAGACAATCTCCAATTATTTCACTGTCACAGTTTGGTGGATAAAATCAAGAAGCAACTTGCCTTGAAGAAAACGCTGCGTTAAGTGAGTAAATCCCACCAGACGCATCTTTCGTTACACAAAATACAACAATTTTGTATCTACACAGCCTAAATCCATGAAGCATTTCTTCCACTTTATGTAACGCATCGACCATTAAAATCAGAGTCATCCATGGAGTCACTGAACCAGGGTCATCCATGGGGTCACTGTACAAGAGTCATCCATGGAGTCACTGCACCAGAGTCATCCATGGAGTCACTGTACCAGAGTCATCCATAGAGTCACTGTACCAGTCATCCATGGAGTCACTGCATCAGAGTCATCCATGGAGTCACTGCACCAGTCATCCATGGAGTCACTGCACCAGAGTCATCCATGGAGTCACTGCACCAGTCATCCATGGAGTCACTGCACCAGAGTCATCCATGGAGTCACTGCACCAGAGTCATCCATGGAGTCACTTGCATCAGAGTCATCCATGGGGTCACTGCACCAGAGTCATCCATGGGGTCACTTGCATCAGAGTCATCCATGGGGTCACTTGCACCAGAGTCATCCATGGAGTCACTGCACCAGTCATCCATAGAGTCACTGCACCAGAGTCATCCATGGAGTCACTGCACCAGAGTCATCCATGGAGTCACTGCATCAGAGTCATCCATGGGGTCACTTGCACCAGAGCCATCCATGGAGTCACTGCACCAGTCATCCATGGAGTCACTGCACCAGAGTCATCCATGGAGTCACTGCACCAGAGTCATCCATGGAGTCACTGCATCAGAGTCATCCATGGGGTCACTTGCACCAGAGTCATCCATGGAGTCACTGCACCAGTCATCCATGGAGTCACTGCACCAGAATCATCCATGGAGTCACTGCACCAGAGTCATCCATGGAGTCACTGCACCAGAGTCATCCATGGAGTCACTGCATCAGAGTCATCCATGGGGTCACTTGCATCAGAGTCATCCATGGGGTCACTGTACCAGAGTCATCCATGGAGTCACTGCACCAGAGTCATCCATGGAGTCACTTGCACCAGAGTCATCCATGGAGTCACTTCACCAGAGTCATCCATGGAGTCACTGCACCAGAGTCATCCATGGAGTCACTGCACCAGAGTCATCCATGGAGTCACTTCACCAGAGTCATCCATGGAGTCACTGCACCAGGGTCATCCATGGAGTCACTGCACCAGAGTCATTCATGGAGTCACTTCACCAGAGTCATCCATGGAGTCACTGCATCAGAGTCATCCATGGAGTCACTGCACCAGAGTCATTCATGGAGTCACTTCACCAGAGTCATCCATGGAGTCACTGCACCAGAGTCATCCATGGAGTCACTGCACCAGAGTCATCCATGGAGTCTCTGCATCAGAGTCATCCATGGAGTCACTGCACCAGAGTCATTCATGGAGTCACTTCACCAGAGTCATCCATGGGGTCACTTGCACCAGAGTCATTCATGGAGTCACTGCACCAGAGTCATTCATGGAGTCACTTCACCAGAGTCATCCATGGAGTCACTGCACCAGAGTCATTCATGGAGTCACTTCACCAGAGTCATCCATGGAGTCACTGCATCAGAGTCATCCATGGGGTCACTTGCACCAGAGTCATCCATGGAGTCACTGCACCAGAGTCATACATGAAGTCACTGCACCAGAGTCATCCATGGAGTCACTGCACCAGAGTCATCCATGGAGTCACTGCACCAGAGTCATACATGAAGTCACTTCACCAGAGTCATCCATGGAGTCACTGCACCAGAGTCATACATGAAGTCACTGCACCAGACTCATCAAAGGGGTCACTTGCACCAGAGTCATCCATGGGGGTCACTGCACCAGAATCATTCATGGAGTCACTGCACCAGAGTCATCCATGAGGTCACTGCACCAGAGTCATTCATGGGGTCACTTCCACCAGTCATCCATTAGGTCACTACATCAAGTAGGACACCCCAGTGTTAACATCAAGTAGGACACCCCAGTGTTAACATCAAGTAGGACACCCCAGTGTTAACAACACGTAGGACACCCCAGTGTTAACAAGTAGGACACCCCAGTGTTAACAACAAGTAAGACACCCCAGTGTTAACAACAAGTAGGACACCCCAGTGTTAACAACAAGTAGGACACCCCAGTGTTAACAACAAGTAGGACACCCCAGTGTTAACAACAAGTAGGACACCCCAGTGTTAACAACAAGTAGGACACCCCAGTGTTAACAACAAGTAGGACACCCCAGTGTTAACAACAAGTAGGACACCCCAGTGTTAACAACAAGTAGGACACCCCAGTGTTAACAACAAGTAGGACACCCCAGTGTTAACAACAAGTAGGACACCCCAGTGTTAACAACAAGTAGGACACCCCAGTGTTAACAACAAGTAGGACACCCCAGTGTTAACAACAAGTAGGACACCCCAGTGTTAACAACAAGTAGGACACCCCAGTGTTAACAACAAGTAGGACACCCAGTGTTAACAACAAGTAGGACACCCAGTGTTAACAACAAGTAGGACACCCCAGTATTAACAACAAGTAGGACACCCCAGTGTTAACAACAAGTAGGACACCCCAGTGTTAACAACAAGTAGGACACCCCAGTGTTAACAACAAGTAGGACACCCCAGTGTTAACAGCAAATAGGACACAACAGAGTTAACATCAGTAGGACACCCCAGTGTTAACAACAAGTAGGACACCCCAGTGTTAACAACAAGTAGGACACCCCAGTGTTAACAGCAAATAGGACACAACAGAGTTAACATCAAGTAGGACACCCCAGTGTTAACAACAAGTAGGACACCCCAGTGTTAACAACAAGTAGGACACCCCAGTGTTAACAACAAGTAGGACACCCCAGTGTTAACAACAAGTAGGACACCCCAGTGTTAACAACAAGTAGGACACCCCAGTGTTAACAACAAATAGGACACAACAGTGTTAACATCAAGTAGGACACCCCAGTGTTAACATCAAGTAGGACACCCCAGTGTTAACATCAAGTGTGGCATCTTCTTTGTCTGCAGTACACATCAATAACTGGGCCTCTACCCTTCCAACAGAACTGTTTTCCATACTCCTTGCACTCAAATGCGTCCATGTATCTAAGGTTGACACTTTAATTTTAACTGATTCTCTGTCATCCATAAATGCTCTCAACTCATTAAGTATAAATTGTGGCATGCTTGTGTCAGAAGCCAGACACAGGTATGGTAAGATTGTCGAC
Organism: Cherax quadricarinatus; assembly: GCF_026875155.1. Taxonomy (NCBI): domain Eukaryota; kingdom Metazoa; phylum Arthropoda; class Malacostraca; order Decapoda; family Parastacidae; genus Cherax; species Cherax quadricarinatus. The sequence goes on from NC_069431.1 coordinate 36,784,396, forward strand.
AGTGGAGTCAGAGTGCACATGCTGTGGATTCCATCTCACATTGGTCTTCAGATGCATGATAGAACTGATAAATTGGCTAAGCTGTATGCTTTCAAAGAGGGAGTAGATTACAATCTTGGCTTGTCAGGTAGTAGTTTGAGAACAATAATACGAAAAGAACTTTAGCTGAATTTTATTGACTTAAGACTTAGGGAGATTGACACAAGTCAGTCCATCTATCATCATTCCATCATGCAGGAGGAGCCACATGTCTATGGTGCATCCAACAAGATAAGCAGACTCTTGGATGTCACTACTGCCCGGCTCCGGCTGGGTTACAAGTATCTTTGGCAGGTTAAATCACCACCACCAGATGTAGACCAAACGAAATGTAAACTTTGCCAGATGGACTATTGTCACACCTTGCGTCATTATGTACTGGAGTGTGATCAAATTAATGAATTTAGAAACAACTCACTCAGAAATGTTCAAGAAATGGCAAAGTATTTTATCCACAGTGGTATATTACAGACCATTCTGGAGAAATACCCTGACTTTGCTAGCTGTAAATAAAGTATTACCACATGTACTCACCTAATTGTGGTTGCAGGGGTCGAGACTCAGCTCCTGGTCCCGCCTCTTCACCGACCGCTACTAGGTCCTCTCTCCCCCTGCTCCATGAGCTTTATCATACCGCGTCTTAAAACTATGTATAGTTCCTGCCTCCACTACATCGCTTGCCAGACTATTCCACTTCCTGACTACTCTATGACTGAAGAAATATTTCCTAACATCCCATTGACTCATCTGAGTCTTCAGCTTCCAATTGTGACCCCTTGTTTCTGTGTCCCATCACTGGAACATCCTGTTTCTGTCCACCTTGTCTATTCCACGCAGTATTTTGTATGTCGTTATCATGTCTCCCCTGACCCTCCTGTCCTCCAGTGTTGTCAGACCGATTTCCCTTAACCTTTCTTCATAGGACATTCCCCTTTGCTCTGGAACTAGCCTTGTTGGAAACCTTCGCACTTTCTCTAATTTCTTGACGTGTTTGACCAGGTGTTGGTTCCAATCTGGTGCTGCGTACTCCAGTATGGGCCTGACATACACAGTTTATAAAGTCTTGAACGGTTCCTTACTGAGGTACCGGAACGCTATTCTCAGGTTTGCCAGGCGCCCATGTGCCGCAGCAGTTATCTGGTTAATGTGTGCTTCTGGCGATGTACTCGGTATTATACTCACTCCTAGGCCTTTCTCCTTGATTGAGATTTGCAGCCTTTGGCCTCCTAGCCTATACTCTGTCTGCGGTCTTCTTTGCCCTCCTCCGATCTTCATGACTTTGCATTTGGCGGGGTTAAATTCTAGGAGCCACTTTCTGGACCACATATCCAGCCTGTCCAGGTCTCTTTGTAGACCTGTCTGGTCCGCATCTGATTTAATTCTCCTCATTAACTTCACGTCATCTGCAAACAGGCACACTTCTGAGTCTATCCCTTCCGTCATGTCGTTCACATATACCAAGAATAGCACTGGTCCTAGGACTGACCCCTGTGGGACCCTGCTCGTCACTGGCGCCCACTGTGATACCTCATCACGGACCATGACTCGCTGTTGCCTCCCTGTTAGGTATTCTCTGATCCATTGCAGTGCCCTTCCTGTTATATGTGCCTGTTCCTCTAGCTTCTGTACTAATCTCTTGTGAGGAACTGTGTCGAAGGCCTTCTTGCAGTCCAAGAAAATGCAATCAACCCACCCCTCCCTCTCATTTCTTACTTCAGTTACCTTGTCATAAAACTGTAGTAGGTTTGTGACACAGGATTTGCCTTTCATGAATCCGCGCTGGCTGTCGTTTATAATCTTGTTCCGCTCCAGGTGCTCAACCACTCTTTTTCTGATAATCTTTTTCAAGGCTTTGCATACTATACATGTCAGTGACACTGGTCTATAATTTAGTGCTTCATTTCTGCTTCCCTTAAAGATGGAGACTACATTTGCCTTCTTCCATACTTCAGGTAGTTGCCCAGTTTCAAGGGAAGTGTTGAAGATTTTGGTTAGTGGCACATGTAGTGTCCCTGCTCCCTCTCTAAGGACCCACGGAGAGATGTTGTCCGGTTCCACCGCCTTCGAGGTATAAAGGTCACTTAGGAGCTTTTCCACCTCATCCTCAGCTGTGTGTAATTCATCCAACACTTGTTGGTATATCCCTTGTTGCTGTATGCCACTGTTTTGTCTTCCCGTTGTCCCTTCAGCCTCCACTGTAAATACTTCCTGAAATCTCATGTTGAGCTTCTCACATACCTCCTGGTCGTTTCTTGTGAGCTCCCCACCTTCCTTCCTCAGCCTGATTACCTGGTCCTTGACTGTTGTCTTCCTCCTGATGTGGCTGTAGAGTAGTTTCGGGTCAGACTTGACTTTCGATGCTGTGTCATCTTCATACTGCTGCTGCGCCTCCCTCCTTATCTGTGCATACTTGTTTCTGGCTCGTCGACTAATCTCTTTATTCTCCTGAGTCCTTTGCCTTCTGTGCTTTTTCCATTCTCTAGAGCACTTAGTTTTTGCCTCCCTGCACCTTCGGGTAAACCAAGGGCTCGTTCTGTCCTTCCCATTATATCTGTTACCCTTGGGAACAAAACTTTCCTCTGCCTCCTTGCATTTTGTTGTTACAAAGTCCATCATTTCGTTTACTGATTTTCCTACGAACCCCTGTTCCTACTGAACCTCCTGCAGCAAGGTCCTCATTCCTGTAAAGTCCCCCCTTTTATAGTTTAGTTTTTCCTTTTCTACTCCTGTTACCCTCTCCACTTTTAGCTCCACTATGTATTCAAAGCTCATAACTACGTGGTCACTAGCTCAAAGGGGCCTTTCATATGTGATGTGCTCAATGTCTGAGCTACTCAGGGTGAACACGAGGTCCAGTCTTGCTGGTTCATCCTCACCTCTCTGGTAGTATCCCTAACATGCTGGTGCATGAGATTTGCCAGCACCACATCCATCATCTTGGCTCTCCACGTTTCGGGACCCCCATGTGGCTCCAGGTTTTCCCAATCAGTCACAGGGTGATTGATTGGGAGCCCTTCTTCCCACCTCAGCTAGAGTGTCCACCATTTCTCTGTTGCACTCATCATATTCCTCTCTTGGCCTCCTGCAGTTCTGTGGTGGGTTATACATCACTGCAATGACTACCTTGTGTTCCCCTCACTGAACTGTACCTACTATGTAATCCATTTCTCCAATCTTGTCCATACCTTCCATTTCTTGATAACCCCACCGGTTTTTTATTAGTAGTGCAACCCCTCCTCCCCCCCTGCTCCTTCTATCCTTCCTCAGGATCTGATATCCGGGTGGGAAGATTGCATCTGTTATAAGAACATAAGAAGGAACACTGCAACAGGCCTACTGACCCATGCAGAGCAGGTCCATGTTCCCTCTCCCAGGATTAGCCCAATGACCCACCATCCCCAGATTAGCCCAATGACCCACCCAATCTGGTCACCTCCACTCAAGGATGGAGCACGGAACCAGACCCAGCAGCACAAGCTAGTCAGGTCCAACTCACACCCACCCACACCCACTCATGTATTTATCTAACCTATTTTTAAAACTACACAACGTTTTAGCCTGAATAACTGTACTCGGGAGTTTGTTCCACTCATCCAGAACTCTATTACCAAACCAGTGCTTTCCTATATCCTTCCTGAATCTGAATTTTTCTAACTTGAAACCATTGCTGCGAGTCCTGTCTTGGCTGGAAATTTTCAGCACGCTATTTACATCCCCTTTATTTATTCCTGTTTTCCATTTATACACCTCGATCATATCCCCCTAATTCTACGCCTTTCGAGAGAGTGCAGAATCAGGGCCTTCAGTCTGTCCTCATAGGGAAGATTTCTGAAACATGGGATCATCTTTGTCATCCTCCTCTGTACGTTTTCCAGAGCATTTATATCCATTCTGTAATACGGTGACCAGAACAGCATAGTCTAAATGAGGCCTAACTAAGGATATATAGAGTTGAAGAACAACCTGAGGACTTCTATTATTTATACTTCAAGATATGAAGCCAAGAATTCTGTTAGCTTTATTGCGAACACTAATGCACTGTTGTCTTGGTTTTAGATTACTGATAACCAGAACTCCTAAATCCTTTTCGCAATCAGTAGTATTAAGATCTATATTATTTAGTTTATATGTGGCATGGTTATTTAATTGTCCAACATTTAGATCTTTGCATTTGTCAATATTAAACTGCATCTGCCACTTCTCCGACCATTGCATCAGTCCATTCAAATCATCCTGGAGTGCTCTAGTATCCTCATTAGAATGAATTGGACGGCCTATTTTGGTGTCATCAGCAAATTTTCTTATGTCGCTATTTATTCCCTCTTCTATGTCGTTTATTTTAAATTGTGAACAAAAAACGGGCCCAACACTGCCCCCTGAGGAACACCACTTGTGACGTGCCCCCATTCTGATTTCTCTCCATTTATGCAAACTCTCTGCTGCCTATTTGTCAGCCATGCCTCTACCCAGGAAAAAATTTCTCCTCCTATTCCGTGTCCCTTTAAGTTTCCTCAATAGCCTCTGATGGGGAAAACTCTATCGAAAGCCTTACTGAAGTCCATATACACAATATCATATTCATTACCATGATCTACCTCTAAAACCCCTTAGTGAAAAAAGTTATAAATTCGTAAGACAGGAACGCCCCTTTGTAAAGCCGTGTTGAGATTCATTAATCAATCTGTGCCTGTCAAGATGGCTATGAATTGCTTCGGCAATTATTGATTCCATAAATTTTCCCACTATGGAGGTAAGCTATTGCATAGTTCGAACCAAGGACATGTCCCGCCTGTTAATTAGGTATTACATTTGCCTTTTTCTACTTATCAGGCACTATGCCAGTTTGTAGTGATATTTTTAAAAAGATTACCCAAAGGTATGCTAAAGTTCCTCTTTACATTCCTTTAACACCCTTGCAAACAGTTCATCAGGACCTGGGGATTTGTTAGGTTTTAGTTTCTCTATTTGTCTGAGGACCATGTCACTAGTTACCGCAGTCGTACATAGTTTATTATCCTGTTCTACATAATCTATATTTCAGGAATATCACTTTTAAATTTTCCTGGGTGGAAAACTGAGAGGAAGTAGGTATTGAGAATTTCACACATATCCTTATCACTGTCAGTGATCTGACCAGAGTTACTCTTAAGTGGGCCAATCTTGTCCCTAATCTTACTTCTGTAAACCTGAAAGAACCCTTTTGGGTCAGTCTTTGAATCCCTTGCGACCTTAGCCTCATAATCCCATTTTGCTTTTCTTATTCCTTCTTTATTTCTCTCTTTAATTGAATATATTGATTTCTTAACTGCCCATCCCCTCTTTTGATACGCCTATATATGCCTCTCTTTTGACCAATGAGATGTTTTAATCTATTGTTCAACCATTTGGGATCATTTTTGTTAGATCTAATTTCCCTACTCGGAACAAAAGTTGTCTGGGCAGCTAGAACTATGCTCTGAAAAACGTCATATTGGCAACCAAGATCACCTACCTGACCCATAGTTAGGACATCCCAATTTAGCCCACCCAGGTAATTTTTCAGTCTCTTGAAGTCGGCCAAGCGAAAATCTGGGACAGAGATTTGATACACAAATAACCCGCACATAAAAGAGAGAAGCTTACGACGATGTTTCGGTCCGACTTGGACCATTTACAGAGTCACACTAACCAGAAGAGGAGCAGGACGGCTATATATAGGCAGGAAGAGGTGGTGGTGGTAGTAGTAGTAGTAGCACAAGAATGGTATATAATACCGACAAGATGAAATTAAGACACATGCGCAACACCCAGGCATCCCTATCGTATACGTTTCGCCAGCCAGCCAGCCACTGGATGGCGAAACCTCCACAACAAAGACACCCAGACACCGCACATGTGTCTCAATTTCATCAGTAGTAGTAGTAGTAGTAGAAGAAGAAGAAGCAGCAGTAGTGATAGTGGTAGAAGTGGGGAATAAAGAGGACGAGCCAGTCAAATACAAAGGAAGGGGAGCCTCAAGAGGCTGGTCCCCCAAAAAGGGGGGAGCAAGCGCGTGAAAGGGGGAAGTGGTGAAATAAAGAAGGAACGAAAACGAGACGAAGAGAGAAGAAACCCAGAGGAGAAAAAGGAAAAGGAAAGGGGAAAGGGAGAAGAAGAAAAAAAAAAGAAAAAAATGGGGAGCGGGTTAATCAGGGGTGTTCGAATTTTAGTTATTTTTTTAATATTTTTATTATGCACCCATAACCCATCCTGGGGCGGTAGTCAAAAGATTACAGAGGTAAAATGGGCCGGGAGGGGCCCAAAGTTTGATAGCTGAGAAAGTTTACAGAGGCAATGAACCACAATTTACAAAGGTAATAACTCACAATTTAAAAAGGTAATGAATCCGGGTAGGTCTGTCAAAATCATTACAAGTTACAAAGGTTTTTTACAGATTACAGGGGTACAAAAGGGGTCCGGGAGGGGCTCCAAAGTTTTGAGGGGGGGGCAAAATTTGGTAAAAGGTAAAAACCACAGTTAAAAAGGGTAATAAACTAAAATTTTCAAAGGTAATGAATATTTAAAGAATGGTTACTTATTTTTATACATGGCTGAAATCATAACAATTTTTAGATTTAGAGCAATTCCCCTTTCCACACCCGGTCACAACTGTAGTGATTTATTGGTCAAATTTGATTGCTGATCTCTCTCTCTCCCACACACACCACACACACCACATACAAATTCATACACACACACACATAAACAACACACACACACACACACCCCCCCCCCCCCCCCCCAAATCATAAACACACCAACACACTCAACTCACACACACTCTACACACACTCACACTCAACACACACACACTCATACTCAACACACACCACCAACACCCCACACACACACAAAACACAAAACATGCACAATGTGGAAATCTTTATTTCAGTAGCAAAGTCAGGGTTTTCTCCAGAATGGTCTGAAATATACACTGTGGATAAAATATTAGCCTTTCTTAACACTTCTGAGTGAGTTGTTTCTAAATTCATTAATTTAAGCATCCAGTACATAATGCGCGGGGGGTTGACAATAATCCATCGGGCAAAGTTTCATTTTTTTTGTCTACTTTGGTGGTGGGATTTAACCTCAAAGATACTTGTAACCCAGCCGGACCCGGGCGGTAGTGACATCCAAGAGTCTGCTTATTTTGTTGGATGCCCCAAGACATGTGGCCCTCCTGCATGATAAATGATGAAGATGGACTACGGGTTTAAATCTCCTGGCCTTAAGCCCAAAAAATTCAGCGAAGTTCTTTTCGTTTTATTGTTCTAAAAACTACTACCTGACAAGCCAAATTGAAATCTACTCCCTCTTTGAAAGCTACCTTACCCAAATTTATCATTTTTACATGCATTGAAGACCAAATGTAGATGGAATCCACGCTGTGCACCTGACTCCACTGTCCAAAACCCCCTCCTACCTGTGTCTGGCTTCTGACACAAGCATGCAAAATTTATGCTTAATAGTTTGAGAGCATTTATGGATGCAGAGAATCATTACAATTAAACGTCAATCTTTGATACATAAAAATTTAGGGGAAGGGGAGGGGAAACAGTTTTGTTAAGGGAAGGCCCAATTATTTATCGTGCTCCAATTTCTTTAAAGAGCCACACTCGTACGACAACAGCAGCACACCACTGCACCAGTGGATTGGTGAAAGAACCATCAAGTAAATAATTTTTCGAGAGTGGTCTGTGTGACTAAGTTATCAAACACTTAAGGCCCATGTTTGGTTCAAGGCGAATTTTTGGTTGTGATTTAAGAAAGGGGTTTGGGGGGGAAAAGGGAATGGTATTTTTAAAGGGGGAATATTCCATGGGCGGGGAAGTGCCCCGTTGCCTTACTTGACATAGATCATTTCTGATTCATGCGGAGGTCGGTTCCAGTCTTTTCGATCCATCCCGGAGGGGTTTTTACCATGCTGGGGAAAGTTTGGAGGGGTTTGTGCAGGGGTTTGAAAGAGCTTGCCTGAGCATATTAACCCCCTTAGGATATTTTTTTCAGTAACCATCTCTGATGCTTTGGAATATCAAATTCTTTTTTCATATTTAAAAATTTTTGGGAGTAAGGGCATCCTAATGATCCTCATTGCTTCGTTTTGCAGGGCCGCCCCCCCAAGCTTCCAGTCAACACAAGAGCAAGTAGTGGCGAGCATAATCAACCAATGATCTAATATAAGCAAGATACATCATTTCCCAAATTTTAACATTAGCACCATACCTGGGGTGAAGCCCTGCCCCAATCTAAGTGTCTTATCGTTCTTTGTATTTGGGGACAAAATTTGTTTTAAAAAGGTCCAAGTAGTGGAAACCCCAAATAGATACCCGTTCGCTTACAATTCTAGAAGAGACCCTCATGCAATTGGATCTGACGAACTGTCCTCTCTGTCGGGAGGACGCCTATTGATATCTTTGTTTTATCAGTAGAGATTTTCAAACCCCCGGGCCTGACCAGGCTAGTACATGATTTGAATGTTTTGGTGTTTTAGAAACCGGTGGTTGAAAATTTTAAACACAGCAAAATAATCACATAATTTGGGGCTGACTAGGGTGCATTAAGTAATGCATTAAAATTTGAATATTGAACATGTGGGACTGGCACACCTCCCCGTGGGGTTCCTAAATTCAAAATCTTTTGTTCACTTCTATGTCCCTGGAACAACACAGACGTTTTTTTGTTGGGCAGGTAGCCTTTAATCCCGCGGAGAAGCCCCTCCAAAATCCCTCTGGCAAGTTCATAATTTTTTCATGTCGGGTTTGGGTACATCGAAAAACGGGTTTAAGGTCAAGGAAGGTAGTGTAGGAAAATGTCATGTGCGGGGGAAAAGGTGGCTATCAAATGCACGCTCCTTTTTATGATGAAACCATGTAACCGGGAGACAAAAATTGTTTGTTTCTTACATGAGACGATTAAAAATCATCTCTCAAATGTTTTACACAAACAGCTAGTAAGGAAAATTGGGGGGGAAAGCATTTTTTTGATTGGGAGGGAAATTGGGAAATGAGGCTGTTGGTCCAAGATTTAGGGGGCCCCCATTTTTTATACTCATGTTATATAATTTAAATAATGGATACCTGGTACTCGACACAGCAAACTGGTATGTTGTAATAATACCATCCTCACCAGGCGACGTGGGATTGCCCAAAATTTGGAGCATTTTACAATGTAAATGGGAGAGGAAGGTATCTACAGAGACGAAGCCAGGGGTAAGATTTCAAGCAAAGTTGTGCATTAGAGAGGACTCAACAACGGCGTCTGTTCGAGTTGGAAGTAGGGAAGACAGTTTTAGCAGAAACCACAATAGGAGGCTAGATCTCTGAGTGACAGAAAAGAGCATTGTTTGTCGGCAAGCCAACACTATTTTTTTGCCCCTAATCTGCCAAAAAGGATCGCCCAGTTTCCCGAAATATTTAAAAGGACAGGAGGGGCAAGAAATAGAGAGACACCCGGAACATTTTAAGGGAGGAGAGGTATGAACGAGATTAGTGCGAAGGTGTTAGCCTGGGGAAAGGTAAGCTTGATGTTAAGGGACGGAGGGGAAATTTTTGAGATTAGAAAAACCGGGAAAAGTAGGGGGAAGGCAGAGGATAAAAATTCCCAGGAGTAAAAAGTTTGGGAGAAAGAAGTTACGTTTTTTGACGTAGAGGGCAAACTATAAATGGAAGGGTAGCAAGACGGGGAAAAAGAATTATGAAAAGGGGAAATTTTTGCTGGAAAGGGAATTTAGGATCACAGATGCGGGGGGCACGGAGAAAGAGGGAGATAAGAACACTTTTCTTGACAGGGGAAGCATGATAGGAAAAGTAGTGAATGTACATGCCACTGTGCATAGGTTTTCGGTAAACGGAAAAGGAAAAACCTGTATCTGAGCGGTGGACATGGACATCAAGGAAAGGAAGCAAGGAATTAGATTCCCATTCAGCTTTAAACTTAATGGAAGGGGCAAGATTATTAAGAGCTTCAAGAAAAATTTGGAAGAGACTGGAGTCATGAGGCCACAGAGCAAAGATGTCATCCACATAGCGGAGCCAGAGTGAAGGTTGCACATCGAGGGTAGGAAGAAGAACAGTCTCGAAGTATTCCATGTAAAGTTTAGCAAGGACAGGAGAGAGAGGAGAACCCATAGCGACACCGAAGGTTTGAGAATAATATTTCCCTTGGAAGGAAAAGGAGTTAGAGTCCACACAGAGGCGGATGAGATCAAGAAAGACATCAGTAGGTATAGGGAGATGTAGAAACCCTTCATGGGCCTTCTCTCTAAGGAAATCAAGGACATCATCAAGAGGGACATTGGTGAAGAGGGACTCAACGTTAAGACTAAGCATCTTACAGGTTGGGAGAGAGCGAACCCGTTCAATGAAGTCTTGAGAGTGACGGAGGTGGGCAGGAGAAAAAGTACCAAGAAAGGGAGTGAGGGTTTTGCCCAGCCAAGAAGCAAGAGAATAAGAGACAGAACCTCTAGACTAGAGGATATGATAGGACGAAGAGGAATATCAGGTTTATGAATTTTGGGAAGGCCATAGAAATAGGGAAGAGAGGGACAGATGACACGAAACCGTCGAACAAGGTCAAAGTCAGGAGGACAGAGGTCGGAGAGAGTCTTTAGTTTCTTGTTGAAAGTTCTCTTGATACGATCAAGAGGGTTGGAAACGAGAGGAGTGTAGGTACGGGAGTCAGAGAGCAAGACATCAGCTTTACGGAGGTAATCCTCGCGATCAAGGATGACTACCGAATTACCTTTGTCAGAAGGTAGTATGACAATATTAGTGTTGGATTTAAGAGAAGAAAGGGCAAGTTGGTAACGGCGTGGAAGGTGGTGATTCTTAGAAAACAGACTAACAAGAGCAGGAAGGAGAGCGCCACGAAAAGTGGACAAGTCAGGAAGATTACGGGAGCGAGATTGACGAAAGGAATCAAAAGAGCTAATCAGGGCAATACCAGCACGAGGGGCAGGCGAAGTGGCAAAGGAAAGGCCAAAACCAAGAAGTTCAAGCTCATACTGAGAGAGTGAGACAGAAGACAAGTTAGTAACACAGTCAGTGAGGGAGAATTTAGACCAAGGGCTAGCTGAGAGAGATGTGAAGTTTATTCTGTAGTTTGGAAGATGAATTTGTGTATTCAGGCGAGCAGTGTCAAAGGCAATGGTAGAGAGAAGTTACAGAGAATCTGTGGTAGAAGCCGCAAAGACAGCACGTTGACGCTGACAGAAAGTAAAGAAGGCATCTTCAACCTGTGATTTAGTAGAAAGAATGAGCTGTTGAAGTAGGAGACGGGCATGATCAGGAAAGGGAGTGCCGAGTGGGTTGGTTTTCAGGAAGTGGGAGAAGGAAGGTGGTAGAACTTGTTCAGCAAGACAGTCACGTAGGAAGCGAAGCTGATTCTTACGACGCCTGGTAGCAATAAGAGCAGCCTCATAAGATCGAAAGAGGGGTTTAAAAGAGGGAAGAACATTAAAAAAGTTGGAGAGAATATGGCGCTTAACTGTGGGGTCCATAAATAACAAAAAAGGCACAATACCGTGACTGGAACGATACACAAATAACCCACACATAAAAGAGTGAAGCTTACGACGACGTTTCGGTCCGACTTGGACCATTTACAGTCACACTAACCAGAAGAGGAGCAGGATGGCTATATATAGGCAGGAAGAGGTGGTGGTGGTCACCTCGTTTGTGACTTAGCTCGAGTGGTGACGTGTGCTTACCTAACACATCACTCACACATCGACGATCTCGCCTCTCTCGAATTACCCCGTGTTGGGAGAGACTTCGCTTAGAGTAGTGCTTGCTGGACCTTTGTCTTCCTTTCCACCATCAGGATTGGTGCGTCGGTGGTTGCCTACCCAAGGGCAGGAAGCCTGTTGCTGCCTGAATTCTCTTCGCCTGTTGACTGCACGCCATACAGCTAGTCTCGCCGCCACTCAGGATATACAGTGCTCCATCAAGCTACAGTTCACCTCCTCAGTGTCCTGCGCCAGGCAAGTACGTGTGTCTACTTACACGTACTTGCCTAGCTGAGTACTCTCACTTTTTGGCCGATTGTCACCGCCAAATACATCTTTTCGTAATTAGACGATGCCTTCGTTGCCTTCCACCTCCCCACCCTCCTTCCACTCTCCCCCAAACCCCCACACCTGCCTCTTCTTCTAAATCCAATTCCTTCTCGCTAAACCTCAAATTCTCTAATCCTGATGCCACTATCTGTCCTGAAAATTTATTATATCAGATCACTGGTGCACCTCAACTTAGTCTTCAAAACCAACTCAGGCTTCAAACTCCTTCTTGACCAAACATTTCCCACGAAGCGTACACCTCAAGCGATACCAGAAAAAAC
>NC_069431.1:36797288-36813313 GCF_026875155.1 Cherax quadricarinatus
TTACAATATATCAGGGAATTCCCCCAGATAATGCAATCAAATCTCTGTCCCAGATTTTCGCTTGGCCGACTTCATGGGACTAAAAAAATTACCTGGTGGGCTAAATTGGGATGTCCTGACTATGATTCAGGTGGGTGATCTTGGTTGCCAATATCACGTTTTTTTTCAGAGCATAGTTGTAGCTGCCCAGACAACTTTTGTTCCGAGTAGGGAAATTAGAACTAACAAAAATGACCCCAGATGGATGAACAATGATTAAATCATCTCATTGGTCAAAAGAGAGGCATATATAGGCGTATCAAAAGGGGGGATGGGCAGTTAAGAAATCAATATATTCAATTAAAGAGAGAAATAAAGAAGGAATAAGAAAGAAAAATGGGTTATGAGGCTAAGGTTTCGAAAGGGGATCAAAGACTAACCAAAGGGTTCTTTCAGGTATACAGAAGTATGATTAGGGACAAGATTGGCCCACTTAAGAGTAACTCTGGTCAGATCACTGACAGTGATAAGGATATGTGTGAAATTCTCAATATCTACTTCCTCTTAGTTTTCACCCAGGATAATACTAGCGATATTCCTGAAATAATAGATTATGTAGACCAGGATGATAATAAACTATGTACGATTGCAGTAACTAGCGACATGGTCGTCAGACTAATAGAGAAACTAAAACCTAACAAATCCCCAGGTCCTGATGAGCTGTTTGCAGGAGTGTTAAAGGAATGTAAAGAGAAACTTAGCATACCTTTGGCTAATCTTTTTAACATATCACTACAAAACTGGCATAGTGCCTGGTAGTGGAAAAATGGCAAATGTAATACCTATTTACAAGGCAGGTGACAAGTCCTTGGCTTCGAACTATAGACCAATAAGCCTTACCTCCATAGTGGGAAAAATTTTGGAATCAATAATTGCCGAAGCAATTCGTAGCCATCTTGACAGGCACAGATTGATTAATGAATCTCAACATGGTTTTACAAAGGGGCGTTCCTGTCTTATGAATTTACTGACTTTTTTCACTAAGGTGTTTGAGGAGGTAGATAATGGTAATGAATATGATATTGTGTATATGGACTTCAGTAAGGCTTTCGATAGAGTTCCACACCAGAGGCTACTGAGGAAACTTAAGGCACACGGAATAGGAGGAGAAATTTTTTCCTGGGTAGAGGCACGGCTGACAAATAGACAGCAGAGAGTTTGTATAAATGGGAAAAAATCAGAATGGGGGCACGTCACAAGTGGTGTGACGACATAGATGATGGAATAAATAGCGACATAAGCAAATTTGCTGACGACACCAAAATAGGCCGTCCATTTCATTCTAATGAGGACACTAGAGCACTCCAGGATGATTTGAATAGACTGACGTAATGGTCAGAGAAGTGGCAGATGCAGTTTAATATTGACAAATGCAAAGTTCTAAATGTTGGACAGTTAAATAACCATGCGACTTATAAACTAAATAATGTAGATCTTAATACTACTGATTGCGAGAAGGATTTAGGAGTTCTGGTTAGCAGTAACCTAAAACCAAGACAACAGTGCATTAGTGTTCGCAATAAAGCTAACAGAATTCTTGGCTTCATATCTAAAAGTATAAATAATAGAAGTCCTCAGGTTGTTCAACTTTATATATCCTTGGTTAGGCCTCATTTAGACCATGCTGCTCAGTTTTGGTCACCTTATTACAGAATGGATATAAATGCTCTAGAAAACGTTCAGAGGAGGATGAAAAAGATGATCCATGTATCAGAAATCTTCCCTATGAGGATAGACTGAGGGGCCCTGAATCTGCACTCTCTCGAAAGACGTAGAATTAGGGGGGATATGATCTAGATGTAATAAATGGAAAACAGAATAAATAAAGGGGGGAATGAAAATAGCGTGCTAAAAATTTTCCAGCCAAGATAGGACTCGCAACAATGGTTTCATGTTGGAAAAATTCAGATTCAGGAAGGATATTGGAAAGCACTGGTTTGGTAATAGAGTTGTGGATGAATGGAACAAACTCCCGAGTACAGTTATTGAGGCTAAAACGTTGTGTAGTTTTAAAAATAGGATAGATAAATACATGAGTGTGTGTGGGTGGGTGTGAGTTGGACCTGACTAGCTTGTGCTGCTAGGTCTGGTGCAGTGCTCCATCCTTGAGTGGAGGTGACCAGACTGGGTGGGCCATTGGGCTAATCCGTGGGGTGGTCATTTGTCTTATCCGAGGGGGAGGACACGGACCTGCTCCGCCTGGGTCAGTAGGCCTGCTGCAGTGTTCCTTCTTTCTCATGTTCTTATGTTCTTATCAGTTATACACTGTGTGAGAAGCACAACATCCTCAGTTATACACTAAGTGAGACACACTGAGTAAGACAAAGAAAGGATGTTCCAGAGATGGGACACAGCAACAAGGGGACACATTTGGAAGTTGAAGACACAGATGAATCATATTGATCTTAGGAAGTATGTATTTCTCCAACCACAGAGTAGTCAGAAAGTGGAATAGTTTGGGAAACGATGTAGTGGAGGCAGGATCCATACATAGCTTTAAGCAGAGGTATGATAAAGCTCACGGTTTAGGGAGAGTGACCTAGTAGCGACCAGTGAAGAGGCGGGGCCAGGAGCTAGGACTCGACCCCTGCAACCTCAATTAGGTGAGTACAACGTCCTGATTTATAATTCGAGAAACAACATTTTCAGTTATATTCTGAGTGAGACACACCATCCTCAAATATACACTGAGTGAGGCTCACAACATCCTAAGTTATACACTGAGTGAGACACATATCCTCAGTTTTACACTGAGACACACAACATCCTCAGTTATATACTGAGTGAGACACACAACATCTTCAGTTATACACTGAGTGAGACACACAACATCCTCAGTTATACACTGAGTGAGACACACAACATCCTCAGTTATACACTGAGTGAGACACCCAACATCCTCAGTTATACACTGAGACACACAACATCCTCAGTTATACACTGAGTGAGACACCCAACAACATCAGTTAAGCAATGAGTGAGACACACTACTTTCTCAGTTATACACTGAGTGAGACACACAACATCTTCAGTTATACACTGAGTGAGACACACAACATCTTCAGTTATACACTGAGTGAGACACACAACATCTTCAGTTATACACTGAGTGAGACACACAACATCTTCAGTTATACACTGAGTGAGACACACAACACCCTCAGTTATACACTGAGTGAGACACATAACATCCTCAGTTATACACTGAGTGAGACACACAAACATCCTCAGTTATACATGAGTGACAACACAAACATCTTCAGTTATCCCACTGGAGTGAGACACACAACACCTTTAGTTATACACTGAGTGAGACACATAACATCCTCAGTTATACACTGAGTGAGACACACAACATCCTCAGTTATACACTGAGTGAGACACACAACATCCTCAGTTATACACTGAGTGAGACACACAACATCCTCAGTTATACAATGAGTGAGACACACATCCTCAGTTATATACTGAGTGAGACACACAACATCTTCAGTTATTCACTGAGTGAGACACACAACATCTTCAGTTATACACTGAGTGAGACACACAACATCCTCAGTTATACGGACAGGTTGTTAGGTAAGACACATATGCAACAGTTAGGTATCTTTATTATGAAACGTTTCGCCTACACAGTAGGCTTCTTCAGTCAAGTACAGAAAAGCAGAAGATACTTGAAGACGATGTAATCAGTCCATCACCCTTAAAGTTTTGAGGTGGTCAGTCCCTCAGTCTGGAGAAGAGCATTGTTCCATAGTATGAAACAATATTGTTTCATACTATGGAACAATGCTCTTCTCCAGACTGAGGGACTGACCACCTCAAAACTTTAAGGGTGATGGACTGATTACATCGTCTTCAAGTATCTTCTGCTTTTCTGTACTTGACTGAAGAAGCCTACTGTGTAGGCGAAACGTTTCATAATAAAGATACCTAACTGTTGCATATGTGTCTTACCTAACATCCTCAGTTATACACTGAGTGAGACACAACATCCTCAGTTATACACTGAGTGAGACACACAACATCCTCAGTTATACACTGAGTGAGACACACAACATCCTCAGTTATACACTGAGTGAGACACACAACATTCTCAGTTATACACTGAGTGAGACACACAACATTCTCAGTTATACACTGAGTGCCACAGATGGCGGCGGTTCAGGAAAAATTTCTCCAGTACGGAACCCAGCCACAAAAAAAATTCTCTACAGCAGAAATGAAATCTGTGCGAATTTTATGCTTTAGTTATCTGTAGTCATAGAATATCTGGAAAAACAGGTGGGACGTGCAATTTTGACCTTCCAAGAAATGCCGTTATTCAACAGTTCATGAAAGAATGTTATAACTCATACGTAAGCTACAACAACTGAAGGTGACGAGAAGGTAAGATCACACAGACCTTGAATCACTCCAGAGAAAGTGATTGTGAATGTTCATGCAGCCTTATCAGACCCTCAAAAAGTATCTGATAAAGCTGGGGTTGGAAGGTACGAGAGTATTTATAGTCAGAATGTTGAGGTCAGGTGAAGAATGCTGCATCTGATGATCCACCGGGTGGGGTTATAGAGTCTTGGGTAGCTTGGCAGGGGTATTGGACAAGTTGTAGACCTTCTGCAGTGTTCTATGTTCTTATGTGGGATAGCGATGAAGAAGTTTCTTGGCGAGTGGTTCAGCTATGTTATAGAAGCCATTGTTCTGGTTGAAATTGAACATTAAAATGGTATAAAATACCGACAGGTTGTTAGGTAAGACACATATGCAACAGTTAGGTATCTTTATTATGAAACGTTTCGCCCACACAGCAGGCTTCTTCAGTCAAGTACAGAAAAGTTGATAGAAGCAGAAGATACTTGAAGACGATGTAATCAGTCCATCACCCTTAAAGTTTTGAGGTGGTCAGTCCCTCAGTCTGGAGAAGAGCATTGTTCCATAGTATGAAACAATATGGAGATGAAGTGAGAGGATGGAGCTTTTTATAGCGCCAAGAGGTGAGACGTAGGCCACTAGGAGAGGTAAGAACTCAGATGAGAGTAAGACACATGTGCAACATCTGGGTATCTTTATTGTAGACGTTTCGCCATCCAGTGGCTTTATCAATACAAATTCTAGGACATAACTTGAAGACAGTAGAACTATGTACAGAAGATGAGGTAATCAGTCCCTCAACCTAGGAGTAGGTGTGAACAGCACCATAGTCGTGGAGATTCTGAAGCAGAAGAAAGAATCCTGGCGCTTATATAGTAACGTCAGGTGAAGCAGACGAGGGCAAATTCACTGGTGGGCGGGATTCCCCAGTGGAAGTAGGTCCTTCCCCAAAGGGGAAAGGGTTAGTTGTAGTAGTAGATGTCGTAGTCGTGAAGGTTATGTACATGTCCTCAGAATTAAGATTCCATGATGTTGCAGTGTCTGACAAGTTGTGTACGAATGGTATATAATTCCGACAAGATGAGAGTAAGACACCTTTTGGCAACATCTGGGTATCTTTATTGTAGACGTTTCGCCATCCAGTGGCTTTATCAATACAAATTCTAGGACATAACTTGAAGACAGTAGAACTATGTACAGAAGATGAGGTAATCAGTCCCTCAACCTAGGAGTAGGTGCGAACAGCACCATAGTCGTGGAGATTCTGAAGCAGAAGAAAGAATCCTGGCGCTTATATAGTAACGCCAGGATTCTTTCTTCTGCTTCAGAATCTCCACGACTACGGTGCTGTTCGCACCTACTCCTAGGTTGAGGGACTGATTACCTCATCTTCTGTACATAGTTCTACTGTCTTCAAGTTATGTCCTAGAATTTGTATTGATAAAGCCACTGGATGGCGAAACGTCTACAATAAAGATACCCAGATGTTGCACATGTGTCTTACTCTCATCTTGTCGGTATTATATACCATTCGTACACAACTTGTCAGACACTGCAACATCATGGAATCTTAATTCTGGTGATGTCCTTGATGGTCGTGGTTGTGGAGGTAGATACTTGGAATGATGTTTTGGCAAATATGTTGGAAACATGTTTGGCAATGGAGTTGTTGGGGAGGAAATATGTATCTCTTCTCGGCAGTGTCTTCTCTGGGTGTGTTGAAGATGTTTAATGCCCGCCGTCTGCAGTCTCTGATGAAGTGACTAGGATAGTGGAGTTTGGAAAATACTTGTTCAATTATAGTGCATTCTTCCTCAAGGAACTCATTGCTGCAGATTCTGAGTGCACGTAGGAAGAAGCCTATAATCCCCACCACGTTTGGTTTTGGTGTCGTGGTGAGAGTAGAAGTGGAGAAGATCATTTTGGTGGTGGGTTTTCGATAGACTTTAAAACGAAGTTCGTTTGGGCAGCTTTGCAGAGCAGAACATCAAGGAAAGGAAGAGTGTTGTCGACTTCTTCTTCAAGTGTGAACTGGATTGAAGGCTCGACCCGGTTGAGCTTGTCTTTGGGGAGCTTGAACGTTTAAGCGTTTAGGAGTTATGAGGAGAATGTCGTCAAAATAACGGAGCCAGGTGACAGACGAAGGAATAATGGTGGAGAAACGTTCGGCTTCTAGATGTCCATGTATAAGTTCGCCAGGATGCACTGAGTGGCGAACCCATGGGTTTGTCCAAAAGGTCTGCTGAAGAGGTGATTTTCGAAGGGGAAACACGTAAATCCAACACATAGTTCAACAAGGGCGATGAAATCGCTGGCTTGGGAAAGAGAAGATTTAAGTGAATCGTCAATTTTCCTGCGCAAGAGATCGATGGCTTGTGTAGTAGGTTACTTTGGTGAATAGGGAGTCACGTCAAGGCTGGAAAGTTTCTTGTTCCTGATGTTGATGTGCGAATGCGATTGAGAAGATCACCCGAAATGTTTGAGATGTGCTGGACTGATAGTGCCCAAAAGTTTAGAGAGGTGTTTGGCGAGAATTCCTGAGAGCTGGTGGGGAGCACTGCCTATTCCCGAGGATATGGGCCTCAGTGGGATACCAGGCTTGTGAGTCTTTGGCAGGCCATACATTCTGGCAGGTCTGGGGTTGCTGGGCATGGTTGGGAGAAGTTTCTTCCCTTTTTCTGAGCCCCTCAGAATGCGGCGAGTCCTTTGAAGAAAAGTTTTAGTAAGGTTGTCCACTTGGTTTTGTTGGGGAAGGTTTGTAGGTATCTGGGTCATTAAGTAGATTGAGCATTTTGTTCCTGTAATCGTCAGGTTCATGATAAACAACACCACCTCCTTTATCAGCGGTGGTGACCCTGATGGTCGTGTCTTCTGCTAAACCTTTGAGTGCATTGATGTAACGTCGAGGTATGACGGGGAGCTGTGTGTTGAGATGGCTGCTGAGATGATGCCTTGAAGATAGCCTTTTTGGAAGTCGGAGTCGTTGTGTCTGTAGTTTTTGGCGATGAAATTGAGGTCTTGTTTTTGGGTTTTGTAATTCCTGTTGCGAAATTTTAGGGCCCAATATGAGGGCTTCAGTTTCTGTGGTTGACGGGACGAGATGAAAGATTTTGAATAATTCAGGTCTTCCTAAACTTTTCCAATTACTATTATCGCAGAGTGTTTTGTAGTTTTTTTAGTAAGTCTGATCTTCTGTTGAACATTCGCTGTGGTAACTCTGCTGCGAATGATTTCGGCGGTGCGTCTGTTCATGTTGCCCCGGAGTGTTGTGCCTAGTGTTCTGGCTTGGAGAAAAGCTTCCTTTGTAGCATTGTTTAAGTCATCTGCACACTCTTCAAGGTAGGTCCGAGCTGTAGCGGAGAAAGGTGGTTTGATGTTGGCAATTTGAGGAGGTGTGGATCTTGGTAAGACCATTTCTTGGATGCAATCACGAAGAAAATTGTGTCTGTTGCGAAGTGAGTAAGACTGCAGACGGCGGGCATTAAACATCTTCAACACACCCAGAGAAGACACTGCCGAGAAGAGATACATAGTCCTCCCCAACAACTCCATTGCCAAACATGTTTCCAACATATTTGCCAAAACATCATTCCAAGTATCTACCTCCACAACCACGACCATCAAGGACATCACCAGTAGTAGACAGGACAAGCCTCCATCCTCTGCAGGGGTATACATAATCCCTTGTAATGACTGCAACAAATTATATGTGGGCGAAACATCAAGAGACCTCCAAACACGCATTTCAGAACACCAATATGCAAGCAGGACTGACGATACAAGGAATGCCTGTGTACAGCATCGCAATTCACACAACCATTTAATTAACTACAGAAACTCAAGACTTATAGCCACAGAAGACAACACTCAATACAGAAGAATCCTGGAATCATCGCTTATCTCTATAACCAACAATTTCAACCAGAACAATGGCTTCTATAACATAGCTGAACCACTCGCCAAGAAACTTCTTCATCGCTGAGATTCATTTATCAAGTTATGCTCTTCAAGGTGACTTCTGATAATGTCAGCTATAATTGATTCTAATAACTTGCCCACTATAGATGTCAGGCTTATTGGACGGTAATTTGAAGGAGTGGACTTATCCCCTGATTTGAATATAGGAACCACAATAGCCATTTTCCATAACTCTGGCACAACACTGGTAAGGATGAACGCATTGAATACACTCGTTAATGGCTGACTAAGCTCCATCTTGCATTCCTTAAGTACCCTTGAAAACAACTCATCGGGTCCCGGGGACTTATTTTGTTTCAGTTTGTCTATCTGTTTAATAACCATGTCCCTCGTGACAGTAATATTAGTTAACTTAAATTCATCAGGAACTAAATAATTGTTAATTACTGGAATCTCATTTACATCTTCCTGTGTAAAAACTGACAGAAAGTAGTCATTAAATAAGGAACACACATTTTCCCGTTCATTATCCGTCAGCTGTCCATTCCAGTTTTCAGAGGTCCTACTTTTCTTCACCTTCGTCCTATACACTTGAAAGAACCCCTTTTTGGGTTAGTCTTTGATTCATTAGCAACTCTAATTTCATAGTCACGTTTAGCCTTTCTAATCCCCCTTTTTTGCTTCTCTTTTAGCTGAACATATTGGTCAGTAAGGTTAACCTCTCCTCTTCTGATGCGCCTATAAATTCCCTTTTCTCCCCTAATAGACGTTTTAGCCTCCTGTTAACCCATTTGGGATCGTTATTATTAGACCTAATTTCTCTCTGGGGAATGTATATACTCTGGGCACTGTTTTACATTATTAAGAAAACAATCATAAAAAGCAGTCCCTTCATATTCATAAGTATGATTATCGTCAATAAAATCATTAGCTAGATAACCCCAATCAAGATTAGACAGATGTTCCCTTAGTCCATTATAATCGGCAGAACGAAAATCAGGATTTTTACTGTATTATCATTATTCTTGCATTCCCAATTAATGCTGAAAGTGATGGATTTGTGATCACTTGCGCCAGCTCTTCAGTGATCTCCAGATTATTCACGAGTGTTTCCTTATTTGACAAGACTAGGTCTAGCAAATTATTACCCCTGGTAGGCTCAGTTACGCTCTGTTTCAGAAAACAGTCCTGAACTGTTTCCATAAAGTCACTGGACTCTAGATTACCTGTCAAAGAATTCCAGTCATTTTGACTAAGTTAAAGTCCCCTACTATGACTATGTTACTGTGTCAGAAGCCCTAAACAATTTCGTCCCAAAGAAGTCTCCCTCTATCGTGATCCAAGCCTGGAAGTCGGTATATTACACTAGAATTAGTTTTTCTTGACCCTCACGAACTTACCCAAACAGACTCTGTTACTGCTCCATCTATTTTTATAACCTGTTTTTATGCAACAATTAATATTTTCTCGAACATACAATGCAACTCCTCCCCCTTCCCATTAGATCTATCCACATTGAACAACTTAAATCCCTGAATATTACACTCAGCAGTCATATCCCGACTCTTTAAATCATACTACGTTTCAGTTAATGCAATGATATCAAAGTTCCCAGCACATGCTACCAAACGTAGTTCATTAATTTTATTTCTTGCACTTCGACTGTTAGCATAAAACACCTTCATATGTTTTTTCTTTCTCCATTTTTCCTAGTCATCTTTGTTTTAACACAATTTCTGAAATTATCATTACCCAGAGTTACTCCATGACAGTTACTATTAAGATTCTTAATATCAGAGCATAAGTCAATATATCCATACTCATTATTTATCATTTCTAAACCCATACCTCTAACTAATCCTAGTTTAAAGTCCTAACAACCCCCTCAACTGAGTTAGCAAGAAAACCCACACCTGCCCTGGATAAGTGAACCCCATCCCTGGAATACATGTCATTTCGGCCATAGAAGTTGTCCCAGTTGTCAATGAATGGTACTGCATTATCCTTAGTGTTTATCCAGCCAACAATTAATACCAATTGCTCTGGACAAACCATCATTACCAACACTCTTCTTGGCAAAATGCCACATATAACAGGGCGCCCCCCCCCCCTTCTTCCTAATTATGTCTATAGCTGTCCTGAACTTTCTAACTAAATCCTCACTTCTACGGTTGCCTACATCATTGCCTCCAGCACTGAGGCAAATAATAGGATTGATCCCATTACCGTTCATGATGTTGTCAAGCCGGCTAACAATGTCCTCCATCCCAGCCCCAGGAAAGCATACCCTTTGTCTCCTACTCCTGTCCTTCAAGCAGAATGCCCTATCCATGTATCTAACCTGGCTATCCCCAACAACAACAATATTCTTACCTTCCTTGTCGTTCGTCGTGACGATCCCAGTAGTCGACTCACATTCGTCGGGTAGCACCGAGAATGCGTTGGAGGTTTCCACAGGAGTTTCCACAGCAGTCTCTTTCTTCTTCATCGTTTCTGGCTTTCCATTCGTCTTCTTGATCGTCACTTCGTCGTTCCCTGCTGTCCAGCCACTGACCACGATCCCTTCTTGACTTGAGGACTCGAAACAGGAGGACTACTACGAATCCTCTTGTTTTCCTCGGTCAATCGCCGTATCTCCATCTTCGCTGCCCTCAATTCTTCCTTAAGTTGCTGGTAAAGTTGCTCGATGGAGGGCATCTTGGTTCAGTCCACGGGAGCACACAAGACACTTCTTCACAGAGTTAAGTACAGGTCACCACTGAGTTAAGTACAGGTCACCACTGGTTAAGTACAGGTCACCACTGAGTTAAGTACAGGTCACCACTGAGTTAAGTACAGGTCACCACTGAGTTAAGTACAGGTCACCACTGATGACGATGGGGGAGGGAGGTCACAGGTGTAAGTGACTATGCATATTGAGCAGATAGTAACCCCCCCACCCCAACGAGAGTAGATTCTGGAAATAAATGGTATAAAATACCGACACAATGGAAATATAAACACATATGCAGTATAATGTGATCCTTTATTGACTACGTTTCGCCCACACAGTGGGCTTTTTCAAGTCACAAACAGAACTACCTGGGGTGGAAGGAACGCGAGTATTTATAGTCAGGTTCAGAATGCTGAGGTCAGGTGGAGAATGTTGCATCTGATGATGAACCGAGTGGGGTTATAGAGTCTAAAATCTTGGGTAGCTTGGAAAGGAGATTGGACAAGTTTGTGAGCAGACCTTCTACAGTGTTCTTATGTGGGATAGCGATGAAGAAGCTTCCTGGCAAGTGGTTCAGCTATGTTATAGAAGCCACTATTCTGGTTGAAGTTGTCGGATATAGAAATAAGTGATGATTCCAGGATTCTTCGGTATTGAGTGTTGTCTTCTGTGGCGATAAGTCTTGAGTTTCTGTAGTTTATCAAGTGGTTGTGTGAATTACGGTGTTGTACGCAGGCATTCCTTGTGTCGTCAGACCTGCTTGCGTATTGGTGTTCTGAAATACGTGTTTGGAGGTCCCTTGATGTTTCGCCAACGTATAACTTGTTGCAGTCATTACAAGGGATTATGTATACCCCTGCAGAGGGTGGAAGCGGGTAGAGGGTGGAAGAGGGTAGACTCTATAACCCCACTCGGTACATCGTCAGATGCAACATTCTCCACCTGACCTCAGCATTCTGAACCTGACTATAAATACTCGCGTTCCTTCCACCCCAGGTAGTTCTGTTTGTGACTTGAAAAAGCCCACTGTGTGGGCGAAACGTAGTCAATAAAGGATCACATTATACTGCATATGTGTTTATATATCGAGAGTAGATTCTGCTGAACACAGGTACTGTCATCCTTGACCACCACAACACTTGTGAAGCTGTCGGCTGTTGTGTAGCTGACGGTGTGTTGACTGCCAGTAAAAAGGCGACTTTTATAATCATCAAGTACCCATGAGAAGCATCAAGGAACCGGTCGCTAGCATCAAAGAACCAGTCGCTAGCATCAAGGAAGCGGTCGCTAGCATCAAGGAACTGGTCGCTGGTATCAAGGAACCAGTCGCTAGCATCAAGGAACCGGTCGCTAGCATCAAGGAACCGGTCGCTAGCATCAAGGAACAGGTCGCCAGCATCAAAGAACCGGTCGCTAGCATCAAGGAACCGGTCGCTAGCATCAAGGAACCCGTCACTAGCATCAAAGAGCCGGACGTTAGCATCAAGGAACCGGTCGCTATAAACAAAGAACCGGTCGCTAGCATCAAGGAACCGGTCGCTAGCATCAAGGAACCGGTCGCTAGCATCAAGGAACCGGTCGTTAGCATCAAGGAACCGGTCGCTATAAACAAAGAACCGGTCGGTAGCATCAAGGAACCGGTCGCTAGCATCAAGGAACCGATCGCTAGCATCAAAGAACCGGTCGCCAGCATCAAGGAACCGGCCGCTAGCATCAAGGAACCGGTCGCTAGCATCAAAGAAACGGTCGCTAGCATCAAGGAACCAGTCGCTAGCATCAAAGAACCGGTCGCTAGCATCAAGGAACCGGTCGGTAGCATCAAGGAACCGGTCGCTAGCATCAAGGAACCGGCCGCTAGCATCAAAGAACCGGTCGCTAGCATCAAGGAACCGGTCGTTAGCATCAAGGAACGGGTTGTTAGCATCAAGGAACCAGTCGCTAGCATCAAGGAACCGGTCACTAGCATCAAAGAACCGGCCGCCAGCATCAAGGAACCGGTCGTTAGCATCAAGGAACCGGTCGCTAGCATCAAGGAACCGGTCACTAGCATCAAGGAACCAGTCGCTAGCATCAAAGAACAGGTCGATAGCATCAAAGAACCGGTCGCTTGCATCAAGGAAGCGGTCGCTAGCATCAAGGAACCGGTCGCTAGCATCAAGGAACCGGTCGCTAGCTTCAAAGAACCGGTCGCTAACATTAAGGCATATATAGGCAAATCAAAAGAGGAGAGGGGCAATTGAGAAATCGATATATTCAGCTAAAGAGAGAAATAAAAAAGGGAATTAGAAAAGCAAAAAGAGATTATGAGGTTAAAGTTGCAAGAGAATCGAAGACTAACCCAAAAGGATTCTTTCAGGTATACAGAAGTAAGATCAGGGACAAGATAGGCCCACTCAAAAGTTCCTCGGGTCAGCTCACTGACAGTGATAAGGAAATGTGTAGAATTTTTAACACATACTTCCTCTCAGTTTTTACACAGGAGGATACCAGCGATATTCCAGTAATGATAAATTATGTAGAACAGGACGATAATAAACTGTGCACTATTAGGGTCACAAGTGACATGGTCCTTAGGCAAATAGATAAATTAAAACCTAACAAATCCCCAGGCCCTGATGAACTGTATGCAAGGGTTCTAAAGGAATGTAAAGAGGAGCTTAGCACACCTTTGGCTAATCTTTTCAACATATCACTACAAACTGGCATGGTGCCAGATAAGTGGAAAATGGCAAATGTGATACCTATTTTCAAAACAGGTGACAGGTCCTTAGCTTCGAACTATAGACCAATAAGCCTAACCTCAATAGTGGGAAAATTTATGGAATCAATAATTGCCGAGGCAGTTCGTAGCCACCTTGAAAAGCATAAATTAATCAACGAATCTCAGCATGGTTTTACAAAGGGGCGTTCCTGCCTTACGAATTTATTAACTTTTTTCACTAAGGTATTTGAGGAGGTAGATCATGGTAATGAATATGATATTGTGTATATGGACTTCAGTAAGGCTTTTGACAGGGTCCCACATCAGAGACTATTGAGGAAAATTAAAGCACATGGAATAGGAGGAGAGATTTTTTCCTGGATAGAGGCATGGTTGACAAATAGGCAGCAGAGAGTTTGCATAATTGGGGAGAAATCAGAGTGGGGAAGCGTCACGAGCGGTGTTCCACAGGGGTCAGTGTTGGGCCCCCTGCTGTTCACAATCTACATAAACGACATAGATGAGGGCATAAAGAGCGACATCGGCAAGTTTGCCGATGACACCAAAATAGGCCGTCGAATTCATTCTGACGAGGACATTCGAGCACTCCAGGAAGATTTGAATAGACTGATGCAGTGGTCGGAGAAGTGGCAGATGCAGTTTAATATAGGCAAATGCAAAGTTCTAAATGTTGGACAAGACAATAACCATGCCACATATAAACTAAATAATGTAGATCTTAATATTACGGATTGCGAAAAAGATTTAGGAGTTCTGGTTAGCAGTAATCTGAAACCAAGACAACAGTGCATAAGTGTTCGCAATAAAGCTAATAGAATCCTTGGCTTCATATCAAGAAGCATAAATAATAGGAGTCCTCAGGTTGTTCTTCAACTCTATACATCCTTGGTTAGGCCTCATTTAGATTATGCTGCACAGTTTTGGTCACCGTATTACAGAATGGATATAAATTCTCTGGAAAATGTACAAAGGAGGATGACAAAGTTGATCCCATGTATCAGAAACCTTCCCTATGAGGATAGACTAAGGGCCCTGAAACTGCACTCTCTAGAAAGACGTAGAATTAGGGGGGATATGATTGAGGTGTATAAATGGAAGACAGGAATAAATAAAGGGATGTAAATAGTGTGCTGAAAATATCTAGCCTAGACAGGACTCGCAGCAATGGTTTTAAGTTGGAAAAATTCAGATTCAGGAAGGATATAGGAAAGTACTGGTTTGGTAATAGAGTTGTGGACGAGTGGAACAAACTCCCAAGTACCGTTATAGAGGCCAGAACGTTGTGTAGCTTTAAAAATAGGTTGGATAAATACATGAGTAGATGTGGGTGGGTGTGAGTTAGACCTGATAGCTTGTGCTACCAGGTCGGTTGCCGTGTTCCTCCCTTAAGTCAATGTGACCTGACCTGACTAGGTTGGGTGCATTGGCTTAAGCCGGTAGGAGACTTGGACCTGCCTCGCATGGGCCAGTAGGCCATCTGCAGTGTTCCATCGTTCTTATGTTCTTATGTTCTTATCAAGGAACCGGTCGCTAGCGTCAAAGAACCGGTCGCTAGCATCAAGGAACCTGTTGCTAGAATCAAGGAACCGGTCGCTAGCATCAATGAACCGGTCGCTAAAATCGAAGAACCGGTCGCTAGCATCAAGGAAGCGGTCGCTAGCATCAAAGAACCGATCGTAAGCATCAAGGAACCGGTCGCTAGCATCAAGGAACCGGTCGCTAGCATCGAAGAACCGGTCACTAGCATCAATGAACCGGTCGCTAGCATCAAGGAACCGATCGCTAGCATCAAAGAACCGGTCGCCAGCATCAAGGAACCGGCCGCTAGCATCAAGGAACCGGTCGCTAGCATCAAAGAAACGGTCGCTAGCATCAAGGAACCAGTCGCTAGCATCAAAGAACCGGTCGCTAGCATCAAGGAACCGGTCGGTAGCATCAAGGAACCGGTCGCTAGCATCAAGGAACCGGCCGCTAGCATCAAAGAACCGGTCGCTAGCATCAAGGAACCGGTCGTTAGCATCAAGGAACGGGTTGTTAGCATCAAGGAACCGGTCGCTAGCATCAAGGAACCGGTCACTAGCATCAAAGAACCGGCCGCCAGCATCAAGGAACCAGTCGCTAGCATCAAAGAACCGGTCGCTTGCATCAAGGAAGCGGTCGCTAGCATCAAGGAACCGGTCGCTAGCATCAAGGAACCGGTCGCTAGCTTCAAAGAACCGGTCGCTAACATTAAGGAAGCGGTCGCTAGCATCAAGGAACCGG
>NC_069431.1:36813813-36833940 GCF_026875155.1 Cherax quadricarinatus
CGGTCAGTAAGTTTGTCAGGCGGAACGACCTCTCGTAAATAAATGCTGAGATTCATTGGTACAAAACCACTAATTCGAAAAAACCCTTACTAGTGAGAACGGGGGGTTTGAGAGGGCCCTGCCCCCCCAAAAATCAACCTACGTCTCACCTCCTGGCACTATATAAGGCCCGATTCTGTCACTTCAACTTCATATTGTTTCAGACAACGGAACAATGCTCTTCTCCAGACTGAGGGACTGACCACCTCAAAACTTTAAGGGTGATGGACTGATTACATCGTCTTCATGTATCTTCTGCTTCTATCAACTTTTCTGTACTCGACTGAAGAAGCCTACTGTGTAGGCGAAACGTTTCAAAATAAAGATACCTAACTGTTGCATATGTGTCTTACCTAACAACTATGCTCTTCAAGGTGACTTCTGATAATGTCAGCTATAATTGATTCTAATAACTTGCCCACTATAGATGTCAGGCTTATTGGACGGTAATTTGAAGGAGTGGACTTATCCCCTGATTTGAATATAGGAACCACATTAGCCATCTTCCACATCTCTGGCACAACACTGGTAAGGATGAACGCATTGAATACACTCGTTAATGGCTGACTAAGCTCCATCTTGCATTCCTTAAGTACCCTTGAAAACAACTCATCGGGTTCTCCGGGGACTTATTTTGTTTCAGTTTGCCTATCTGTTTAATAACCATGTCCCTCGTGACAGTAATATTAGTTAACTTAAATTCATCAGGAACTAAATAATTGTTAATTACTGGAATCTCATTTACATGTTCCTGTGTAAAAACTGACAAAAAATAGTCATTAAATAAGGAACACATTTCCAGTTCATTATCCGTCAGCTGCCCATTCCCAGATTTCAGAGGTCCTACTTTTCCCTTCACCTTCGTCCTATACACTTGAAAGAACCCCTTTGGGTTAGTCATTGATTCATTAGCAACTCTAATTTCATAGTCCAAGCAACTTGTCGGTATTTATTACCAAGGTTTATATCAACCGAAAGCCTTAAATCTTCACTCTCTAGAGAGATGTAGAATGAGAGGACATATCATTGAGGTGTATAAGTGGATGACGGGCATAAACAAATGAGATATTAATAAGGTATTGAGGGTGTCGAACCATGTAAGAACCAGGAATAATATATTTAAGTTGGATAAATTTAGATTTAGAAAGGACATAGGAAAGTAGGGTTTTTTCAAACAGATTTGGGGATGTGGGGGGTGATAGAGGCTGGCCCTTGGGTAGTTTTTAAGAAGAGTTTGGGGAAAAATTTGAGTGGGAGGGCTTGGTTTGATTAGGTCATTGGTTAGGGGGAGTTAATTTTGGGTAGCTTTTGGGCAGGGTTGTTTTAATAAGGACCTGCTTTGTAGGGCCCAGTAGACCTTCAGCGTGTTCTCCATGCTTATGTTTTTAAAAGTTTGGGTTTGGAAATGGGGGTAGTTGAAGTGGACGTCTCCTAGTTGGGTTATTGAGGCTGGTTTTGGGTATTTAAAATTTTATGGGGGGGGTTAGATTTGGTCGGACTTGCACATCAAGTTATTTTTTGGGGGTAGCTTAAAAATTTGGGGTTTTGGGGCAAAGTTTTTTTAGTTGGATAAATTTGTAAGGACCCCCAAATATGGTAAAACACCCTGCTTCTGTTTTCCCTTTCTTTGTTCTTACATTTAACTTGGGTATTTTTAAAAACATAAGAATGTGGAAACTGCAAAAGCCTACTGCCCATCGAGGAGGTCGTTATAAAAACGACATAAAATTTAAAAAATGGTATAAAATCCGAAGGTTGTTAGGTAAGAACTATCAACAGTTGGGTATCTTTTTTTTGAAACGTTTCGCCTACACATAGGCTTCTTCAGTGAGTAAAAAAAGTTGATAAAAACAGAGATACTTGAGCGATCTAATCAGTCCATACCCTTAAATTTTTGGGGCCCCTAGCCTCTTTCACCCCACGGGGAAGGGACTTTTCCCACGACTACAACTTTTTTTCCCATCCAGGGCTTATCAAAAAAATTCCCGGACTTAGTACATAGTAAAAAAGGTCAGGCGCCTTGCTTTGTTCAGAATCCACGATTTGGTGTCTTCGCCTATCTAGGTCGAGGGCTGATTACCCATAATCTGAAATTTCTCTATCTTCAATTTATGTAATGGAATTGTTTTGATAAAGCCATGGGGGGCGAAACGTCTACAAAAAAGAATAATGTTGCACATGTGTCTTTAATTTCATCTTGACGGTATTTTTTAACCATTCTTGTACAATTTGTCAACACTGCAAATCAGGAATTTTGATTCTGAGGACATGACATAGCCTTCACGACTACGAAACTAAAACTGGTTGTTAGGGGGATAAATTGTAAAGGCGATGTTGGATACCTATGAAATTCAATGAAGTAAACTAGTGATTAAAAAATATGATTAAATGGAGAAAATGCATTAAAGTGCAAAATCATACTAAACTATAAAACAAAAAACGGGAGTTCGTATTTAAAATTACTAATCAAAAGGGACTTACCCCCTCTAGGAACTCTGTTACTATTCAGAGGGGCCCCCTCTAGCCTCACCTCCTTAGTCCATACTACTACTACACCCCTCTATCCACGCGTCACTTTACCTGCTTGCCACTTTATATGCGTTTTCTTGGTTTCTCTGTATTTTGGGCGAAGAGCCACTCGCGGGGAAACGTTTCCCTTTTAAAAAATGCCGAACTGTGATAAGTGTTTTTCCCACACATAAAAGGGCCTATTATTTTCTCCGGTTTTTAACAGGAAGACATAATAATATTCCTGTAATTAATTTTTATAGTGGATCAGAAGAAAAATAAATTATGTAAATCATAGTCACTATGAAATGGGTTTTGAAGCAGATAGACCCCACTAAGCAAAATAAGTCGCCGGGGCCCGATGAGGTTTTTTTTAAGGGGTTTTTAAAGGGAAGCAAAAAGGAAGTCTGTGAACCTTAACTAATATTTTAATTTATCTCTTCAAACAGGTGTGTGTCTGATATGTGGAAGATGGCTAATGTAATTCCTATTTTTAAAACAGGGGACAAGTCGTTACCGTCAAATTACCGCCCAATAAGCCTGACCTCAATTGTGGGCAAGTTGCTAGAGTCAATTATAGCTGAGATTATGAGAAGCCATCTCGATAAGCATAGCTTGATTAATGATACTCAGCATGGATTCACAAGAGGCCGGTCTTGTCTAACTAATTTATTAACTTTCTTCAGTAAACCTTTTGAGGCTGTTGACCACGATGAAGAATTTGATATTGTTTACTTAGATTTTAGTAAGGCATTTGATAGAGTTCCGCACCAAAGACTGTTGAAGAAAGTAGCAGCTCATGGCATTGGGGGAAGGGTGCTCTCGTGGATCGAGTCATGGCTCACAGACAGGAAGCAGAGAGTGTCCATAAATGGGGTTAAATCCGAGTGGGGATCAGTAACAAGTGGCGTTCCACAGGGATCAGTCTTGGGCCCGTTGTTGTTTATAATATATATCAATGATCTTGATGAAGGAATTGCTAGTGATATGAGCAAATTCGCCGATGACACGAAGATAGGTAGGATAATTGATTCAAACGTAGATGTTAGGGAACTTCAGGAGGATTTAGACAAACTCTACTCTTGGTCAGAAAAGTGGCAGATGCAGTTCAATGTAGATAAATGCAAGGTTCTGAAGCTCGGGAAGTGTCCATAACCCTAGCACTTATAAGTTAAATAATGTAGAACTTAGCCATACAGATTGCGAAAAGGACTTGGGGGTTATGGTAAGCAGCAACCTTAAACCAAGACAGCAATGCCTAAGCGTACGTAATAAGGCAAATAGATTACTGGGATTTATATCAAGAAGTGTAAGCAACAGAAGTCCAGAGGTCATAATGCAGCTTTATACATCATTAGTAAGGCCTCACCTAGATTATGCAGCTCAATTCTGGTCTCCATATTACAGAATGGACATAAATTCGTTAGAGAACATTCAGCGTAGGATGACCAAATTAATACATAGCATTAGAAATCTTCCTTATGAAGAAAGATTGAAGACTCTTAAGTTACATTCACTTGTTAGACGAAGAATGAGGGGAGACCTGATCGAAGTGTATAAGTGGAAGATAGGTATTAATAAAGGGGATATTAACAAGGTCTTGAGGATATCTCTCCAAGAGAGAACACGCAGTAATGGATTTAAATTAGATAAGTTTAGATTTAGAAAGGACATAGGAAAGTATTGGTTTGGAAATAGGGTAGTTGATGAGTGGAACAGTCTACCTAGTTGGGTTATTGAGGCTAGGACTTTGGGTAGTTTCAAATTTAGGTTGGATAAGTACATGAGTGGGAGGGGTTGGATTTGAGTGGGACTTGCACATCGGAGCTTGTTTCTTGGGTGGCATTGAAAATTGGGTTGGGCAAATGTTTTGTTAGTGGGATGAATTGTAAAGGACCTGCCTAGTATGGGCCAACAGGCCTTCTGCAGTGTTCCTCCTTTCTTATGTTCTTATGTTCTTATGACAACAGGCCAGCTGCAGTGTTCCTCCTTTCTTTTGTTCTTATGAAATTTATTGTACCAGATCACTGGTGCACCTCAGCTCAAAGTCTTTAAAACCAACTCAGGCTTCAAACTCCTTCTTGACAGACATTCCTATGAAACGTACACCTCAACCGAGACCAGACAAAAACTTCTCAATCGGGCTTCGCTATTATTTGGACTCCTGAGCCCCGGGCCCCAAATGTACATGACCCGCAAACATGTAGATTATTCCCCCTTCCTGACTGCCTATGACACAGACAAAGAAACTTAATCAAAGACATTAGTACTAAGAACAAAGTTTTCTGTTGACTTTTTTCCCTTGGGTAGCATTAAAAATTTGGGTTGGTCAAAATGTTTTTAGGGGGATGAATTGAAAAAGGACCTGCCTAGTAGGGGCCCAACGGGCCCCTGCTCAGTGTTCCTCCTTTTTTAAATTTCTTATGATGATTACCCAAAGGGTATACAATAACACAGGTTGGTAAATAAACAAAATGGGCAACATTTAGGCAACTTTATTCCGATGGGGGGAACAAAGGGTCCCGGGAAATTCTTCGTCGGGGGGAACGAAGGGGCCCCACGGGTATCTTTTAAAATTCAATATCTTTCGGGGTTTCCCACAAAAGGGTTTTACTGGCATTTTTAACTGGCAGGGTTTTTGGTGCCCCCCCTCCCCCGTTTAATTTGGGGGAAAAAAAATTTATAGATTTATCTGAAGATAAGAAAAAGGCTATGGGCGGAGCGAAGTTTTGTAAGCAAAAATGGACTATGCTGAAGGGAAATTCCAATGTGGGTGAAACTTTTTTGGGTGTCGTGTGAAATTTAAATCGAAATTACCAATTTAAATAAATATCTTTCGGGGAATTGCACTAAAGGTTTACTGGCATTTTAACTGGGGGGGGTTTTTTCGTGCCCCCCCTCAGTTTAACTGGGGAAAAAAAACCTTAGTAGAAAAAATCTAAAATGATAAGAAAAGGGGCTATAGGCGGAGCTAAGTTTTGTAAGCAAATAATGGACTATCTGAAGGGGAATCCAGATGTGGGTGAAATTTTTTTGGGGGGGGGTGTCGGGGTGAAAGTTAGTCGAAATTACAAAATTTTACGGTGGGGAGGAACTTCGGTTGGGAATTTAAGGGGGCAAACTCGGCATTACAATGCAAGAGGGGGTCGAGCAGGGAAAGGGGAAAGGGGCACCGTTTTTGAAATGACCCTTTAAAGGGGATTTCCCTTTGTGGCCATTTTCCCAAAGAAAGCCTTTTTCCCCCTTCGAAATAATTTCGTCTTTTTTTCCATATCTTCAGCAAACGGGTATCCCTTCTCCTCGATTGAGGTTTACTGGAAGCAAAACACTAGGGTCGCCGGACGCACTGCCCTTCACCGCTGGAACCAAGATGGTTTAAAAGAAGAAACCCAGCAAAAATTTTCCTTTTCAACCCTTTGGGCATGTCCCCGAAATAACGTGCGTGGACAGTTTTGGGTTTTTTCCGTCATGCTGGAGACTCCTGTACCCACCTTCCCCTTTGGTCTTCCAGCCAGGGTTTTTAAAAAACCCTACAAAAATTTTCTTCGTGCATTTTAAAATCTTACAGTTTAAAGGGTCCCCGGGGCTTATTTGGAGCTTCAGGGGGTTTTTGCTCCTATTTCAGTGGGGGAAACTGCTAAATTTTTTCGACAAAGCGAAAAAATTGCACAAAGATTGTGGGTTTTTTTTATACCCTTTGGCGGGAAACCACCCAGGAATGGTGCTTTAAATTCCGAGCTCCAGTATGGGGGGGGGGGGTTTAAAAAAGGGTTGGTAGAATTACCGACAATAGGGAAAAAAGGAAAAAGGGAAACAAAAAATTTTTTTTGCAACTAATGTGATTTTTTATTGGGGGCAAGGGTTTCGCTCTCCAGGACCCTTTATCAAGCCATTAAAAACCAATCATGGACACAGAGGGTAAAAAAGGGGCTCAGAGTGAGGTGCAATACAGGGGAAAACATTTTTTCGATTTTCACGGTGGATTTAGTGGTAGTGACAAAAGTAATACAATATGATAAAAGCAATTAATTCGAACAAGAGGGGAAAGGGATATAAAAGCAAATTTCTTGGGGACCATAAAAATAGGTTGGACAAATATAGACTGGAAAAAGGCAGCTTGTTTCAGTGTTCACTTTAATTAACACATTTTGCCCCAAGGGAAAGATAACTTGAACAACGCTTGTTACAAAAACCCCAAAAACCGCAAAAACACTCAGAAAAATTTAGAACGCCCAAAATTTTGATCAAAAAAAAACTAATTTCCAAACCCCGCAAATGGGCCCCGAAACAGCACTGAAACCCCTGTTTTTAAAACAATTAAAAAAAAAACAAAAGGCAGCTTCAAAACCCTCTCCGAAAATCTTAGCAAGAAACCTCCCGAAAACAGTAAACCATGCCATCACATAGTTCCCCTGTTATAAATACACAAAAACACATTTTCAGAAGGGGAACAAAATGAAACAACGCCTTCTTCCAGCTAAAAATTTTTCCAACCCATTTTTTATGTTACCCAAGTAATAGTTTTAAGAACATAAAACAAAGAAAGGAGGGAAAACTGCAGCAGGGCCCGTTGGCCCAACTAGGCAGGGCCTTGTTACCTTGTACGAATTAATTTCTCTATCATATTGTTTTACTTTTTGTCACTACCACTACACACTACTACTACACCACAGCGGGAAAATCGAAATGTTAAACCCGAAAAAGGGCATACTGCAGCTTTTACATCATTATAAGGCCTCACCTAAAATTAAAGCAGCTCAATTCTGGTCTCCATAATTTCAGAATGGACATAAAATTTTTTAAAAAAACATTCAGCTAAAGGGTGACTAAATTAATACATACCTTAGAAAAACTTCCCCTTTTGAAGAAAGATTGAAAAACTTTTTAATTACATTTACTTTTTAACGAAGAAGAGGGGAAAACCCCGATCGGTGTAAAAAGTGGAAAATAGGTATTTAAAAAAGGGGATATTAAACCCAAGGTTTTTGAGGGTATTCCCCCAAGAGAGAAACCCCCCAGTAAGGTTTTTAATTTGATAAGTTTTTGGGTTTAGAAAAGGGCATAGGAAAATAAATTTGGTTTTTGGGAAAAGGGGATTGATGAGTGGAACATCTACCTATTGGGTTTTTGAGGGGTATGACTTGGTAGTTTCAAATTTAGGTTGGATAAGTACATGAGTGGGAGGGGTGGATTTGAGTGGGGCTTGCACATCCCGGAAACTTGTTTCTTGGGTGGATTGAAAATTTGGGGTTTGGGCCCAAAAATTGTTATTTGGGTGAATTGTAAAGGGGGCCCGGGCCCAGTATGGGCCAAAAGGCCCCGCTGCAGTGTTCCCCCCTTTCTTATTTTTTTATTAGAAAACGTTTTTCCCTTCTTTTTAAACCCCCTTTCGTTTTTTAATTTTCCAAGGTTTTTATCAACAGAAAGCCTAAATCTTTACTCTCTAAAAAAGATGTAGAATGAGAGGACATAGCATTGAGGGTTTATAAGTGGGTTACGGGCCCTAAACAAATGAGATATTTTTAAGGAAATTGGGGGGTTCGAACCCTGTAAGAAACCAGGAAAAAATATATTTTAAATTGGATAAATTTTGATTTTTAAAAAGGGCATAATAAGTTCTGGGTTTTTCTAACAAGAGTTGTGGATGGGTGTGGTGATAGAGGCTAGGACCTTGGGTAGCTTTAAGAAGAGATTGGACAAATATGAGTGGGAGGGGCTGGGTTTGATTAGTGTCATTGGATATGGGAGTTAATTCTTGGGTAGCTTTTGGGCAGAGATTGTTTTAATAAGGACCTGCATTGTATGGGCCAGTAGACCTTCAGCAGTGTTCGTCCATGCTTATGTTCTTAAAGTATTGGTTTGGAAATAGGGTAGTTGATGAGTAGACAGTCTACCTAGTTGGGTTATTGAGGCTAGGACTTTGGGTAGTTTCAAATTTAGTGGGAGGGGTTAGATTTGAGTCGGACTTTTTTAAAAGGGACTATGAAATTAAAGTTGCTAGGGATTCTAAAACTAACCCAAAAAGTTTTTTCCAGGTATATAGAACAAAAGTCAGAGATAAGATAGGTCCCCTTAAAAATAACTATGGGCATCTTACTGACAAAGAGAATGAAATGTGCTCGATTTTAAATAATTATTTTCTCTCGGTTTTTACACAGGAAGACACTAATAATATTCCGGTAATTAATTTTTATAGTGGATCAGAAGAAGATAAATTATGTAACATCACAGTCACTAGTGAAATGGTTGTGAAGCAGATAGACAGACTGAAGCAAAATAAGTCACCGGGTCCTGATGAGGTTTTTTCAAGGGTTCTAAAGGAATGCAAAATGGAAGTCTGTGAACCATTAACTAATATTTTTAATTTATCTCTTCAAACAGGTGCAGTGTCTGATATGTGGAAGATGGCTAATGTAATTCCTATTTTTAAAACAGGGGACAAGTCGTTACCGTCAAATTACCGCCCAATAAGCCTGACCTCAATTGTAGGCAAATTACTAGAGTCAATTATAGCTGAGATTATAAGAAGCCATCTCGATAAGCATAGCTTGATTAATGATACTCAGCAGGGATTCACAAGAGGCCGGTCTTGTCTAACTAATTATTAACTTTTTTCAGTAAAGCTTTTGAGGCTGTTGCCCCCGATAAAGAATTTGATATTATTTACTTAGATTTTAGTAAGGCATTTGATAGAGTTCCGCACCAAAGACGTTGAAGAAGAAAGTAGCAGCTCATGGCATTGGGGGGAAGAGTGCTCTCCGTGGATCGATCATGGCTCACAGACATGAAGCAGAGTGTGTCCATAAATGGGGGTTAAATCCGAGGTGGGGATCATGTAACAAGTGGCGTTCACAGGGATCAGTCTTGGGGGACGTAGTTGTTATAATATATATCAATGATCTTGATGAAGGAATTACTAGTGATATGAGCAAAAATTCGCCGGTGACTCGAAGATATCGGTAGGAGTTATTATTCAAACGTAGATGAGCTGTTAGGAACTTCAGGAGGATGTAGACAAACTCTATCTTGGTCAGAAAAGTGCAGATGCAGGTCTCAATGTAGATAAATGCAAGGTTCTGTAGCTCGATGTGTCATAACCTTGCAATGTATTTAAAGTTAAATAATGATAGAATTAGCCATACAGATTGCGAAAAGAAATGGACTTGGGGTTATGGGTTAAAGCAGCAACCTTAAACCAATTCTGCAAATGCCTAAGCGTTACGTAATTAGGCAAATAGATTACTGGGATTTATATCAAGAGAGTGTAATAGCAACAGAAGTCCAGAGGTCTTACTAGCTAGTATGGCCAAAAGGCCTGCCTGCTGTGTTCCTCTTTCTTCTTTCTTTTGGACTTGCAACATCAGAGCTTATTTCTTGGGTAGATTGAAAAATTGGGTTGGGCAAATGTTTTGTTTGGGGGTTGAATTGTAAAGGACATGCAAATATGGTCATCATACAGGCCTGCTTCAGTGTTCTTTCCTTTCTTATGTTCTTACATGTGTACAATCTGGGTATCTTTAAGAAACATAAGAAATGTAGGAAACACTGCAAAGGCCTAATGGCCATACGAGGCTGGTCGTTATGAAAACGAATCTACCTAAAGCTACTCATTTTTAATATACTCCCGTCCCCATGACAACAATCAAACCGTCCACTCCCACATCAGAGCTTTTTTCATGGGTAGCATTGAAAAATTGGCGTTGGTCAATGTTTGGTAGTGGGATGAAATTGTAAGGACCTGCCTAGTATGGGCCAACTGGCCGCTGCAGTGTTCCTCTTTCGTATGTTCTTGTGTATCTTCTTAAAGCTTCCCATGGTCCCTAGCCTCTATCACCCCACTGGAAGACTGTTCCACGGCATCTACAAAACGTTTCGCCATCCTGTGGCTTTATCAATACAAATTTACAGGGGACATTAGTACATGTATAATGCGTCAGGCGCCTTGCTTCTGCTTTCAGAATCTCACGACTACGGTGCTCTTCGCAACTTAATCCTAGGTCGAGGGGACTGATTACTATCTCTGTACATAGTTCTACTATTCTTCAAGTTTGTAATGGAACTTGTATTGATAAAGCACTGGATGGCGAAAACGTCTACAATAAGATACTTCAGATGTTGACACATGTGTTCTAATTTCATCTTGACGGTATGTATTCCATTCTTGTACAAACTTGTCAAGACTCGGCAACATCATGGAATCTTGATTCTGAGGACTGTACATAGCCTTCACGACTACGAAACTACACCTGGTTATGTTAGTGGGATGAATGTTAAAGGACGATGTTGGACACCTCATGAAATTCAATGAGCTAACTAGTGATTAAAGAAGATGACTTAAGATGGAGAAAATGCATTGAAGCTTGCAAACTAATCACTATCGTACCACTATAAAGAAAAACCGGGTAGTTACAAGTAGTTCAAATTACTAATTCAAGAGGACATTACCCATCCTGGGAACTGACTGTTCATGGGGTCAGAGGTCCCTCTCTTGCCTCACCTCCTTAGATCCACTTACTACTACTACTACCACCTCTCTCTATCCCGCGTCACTTCACCTGACTCCTGCCACTATATATGTGCGTTTTCTTTGGTTTCTCTGTATTTGGACAGAAGAGAAGCCACTTCGCGGCGCGAAACGTTTCATTTAATAAATGTCTGAACTGTGCCTATCAAGTGTTTTTCCCACACATAAGGACCGGCCTAGTATGGGAAACAGGGCAGCTGCAGTGTTCCTCATTTTCTTTTGTTCTTATGAAATTTATTGTACCAGATCACTGGTGCACCTCCACTCAAAGTCTTTAAAGACCAACCTCAGGACTCAAACTCCTTCTTGACAGACATTCCTATGAAACGAGATGACACTCAACCGAGACCTGACAAAAACTTCTCAATGCAGGCTTCGCTATTATTTGGACTCCTGAGCACGTGCCAAATGTACAGTGATCGCCAAAACTTTGTAGATTATTCTCTCCTGACTGCCTATGACACAGACAAAGAAGACTAATCAAAGACATTAGTACTAAGAACACCAAAGTCTTGTTGACTTATTTCTTGGGCTAGCATTGAAAAAAAATGGGTTGGTCAAATGTTTGTTTGTGGGTTGAATTGTAAAGGAACTGCTTGTATGGGCCAACAGGGCCTGTTGCAGTGTTCCTCCTTTCTATGTTCTTATGAGTAGATTATCAAATGGGATACAATAACGAACAGGTTGGTATATAAGACACATAGGCAACATTTAGGCATCTTTATTCGATGGGGAACAAGAGGGTCCTGGAAACTTTCGTCGGTAGGAACTGAAGAGGCACTGGTTTCTTTTGGAAATATCAATATCTTTCGTGGATTGCACTAATGGTTTATGGCAGTTAAACTGGAGGGATTTGGTGCCCTCTCAGTTTAGCTGGGGGAAAAAAAATAATTAGTAGATTTATTCTGAACGATAAGCAAAGGCTTATCGGCGGAGCTGAAGTTTTGTAAGGCAAATAATGGACTATGCGAATGGATCAGGGTAGGGTGAACTTTTTTGGGTGTCGTGTGAATGTTGAGTCGAAATTACACTATTCATCAAATCCTTTCGTGGATTGCACTAAGTATATGGCAGTTTAACTGCGGGGTTTTCGTGCCCCCTCTAGTGTAACTGGGGGAAAACAAAAACTTAGTAGATTTATCTGAATGGATAAGCAAAGGCTATTAGGCGGAGCTGAAGTTTTGTTAAGCAAATAATGGGACTATGCTGAATGGGATCCAGTGTGGGTGAAACTTTTTGGGTGTCGTGGAAAGTTGAGTCGAAATACACAATTACGGTTAGGAGAGAACTTCGCGATTTGGAAATTATATGGGAGAACTCGGCATTAGCAATGCAAGTGTGGTCGAGCATGGAAGGGAAGGCAACGTTGTTGAAAGTGACCCTATCATGGTGACTTCCGTGTGGCCCTCTTCAAAGAAAGACATTTTTCCTACTTCGAATGATATTCGTCATTTTTCATATCTTCAGCAAAACGTATGTATCCTTCTCCTCGATTGAGGTTACTGGAAGCACAGCATATGGTCGCCGAGACGCACTCGTCCTTCACCGCTGGAAAGCCAAGATGGTTCCAAAGAAGTAAAAACAGCTAAAATTTCCTTCAAGCCTTTGGCATGGTCCCCGCATGAACGTGCGTGGGACAGTGTTGTCTTCTTCGTCTTGCTGGAGACTCCTGTACACACCATTCTCCTGGGTCGTCCAGCCACGGCTTTTAAAAACCTTACAATACTTTCTTCCAGTGATATGAAAAATCTTGACAGTTGTCAAAGTCGCTGAGGTATTTGGGCTTCAGGAGGCTTTTGCTCCTAGTCAGTGTGGGACTGCTCAGATTTTTCGACAGAAGTTCGAAATATGCCACTAAGTATTGTTGGTTTTTATAGCCTGTGGCTCTGGACGGAACCCAGGAGATGGTGCTTTACGAGTCTCAGTATGACGTGTAATAAAGTTGGTAGACATTACCGACATATGTAAAGTAAAAGGACACAAGTGCAATAATGTGATCTATTTATTGTGGCAACTCGTTTCGCTCTTCCAGGCGCTTTATCAAGCCATTACAAACTCTTACATGGACAAAGTGGGTATTTTAAAGGCTCAGAGTGAGGTGCAATACTAGTGAGGTAACCATTTCGATGTTCAAATAGTGGTTAGTAAATAAGGGGGGGTGGTAGTGAACAAAAAAGTAATACAATATGATAGAGCAATTAATTCGTACAAGAGTGAAAGGATTATAAAAGGCTATTACTTGGGTTAACATAAAAAATAGGTTGGACAAATATAGAATGGAAAGAGGCAGCTTGTTTCAGTGTTCACTCAATGAAACATTTATGCATTTATAGGAACGATAACTTGAACAAACGCTTGTGTACAACACCGAATTCTTGAAATCATCTATGAAATTCAGTGACGCCCAATTAGAGATCAAAGAAAGCTAATTTTACAGAGCAAGTGCCTCGATTCAGCCTGATCGCTGTTATTTCGAATTTACAATTAACCAAAACAACGGCAGCTTCACCATCTCCGAAGTCTTAGCAAGAATCCTCCTGAAAACAGTAAACCCTGCCATCACATAGTCTCTCCTGTTATACTACACAAAGCACATTACAGAGAGTGAACACTGAAACAAGCTGCCTCTTTCCAGTCTATATTTGTCTAACCTATTTTTATGTTACCCAAGTAATAGCTTTTAAGAACATAAGAACATAAGAAAGGAGGAACACTGCAGCAGGCCTGTTGGCCCATACTAGGCAGGTCCTTTACTCTTGTACGAATTAATTGCTCTATCATATTGTATTACTTTCGTCACTACCACTACTACTACTACTACCACTAGCGAACATCGAAATGTTACCTGAAAAAGGGCATACTGCAGCTTTATACATCATTAGTAAGGCAAATATAGACTGGAAAGAGGCAGCTTGTTTCAGTGTTCACTCAATGAACACATTTATGCACATAGGAACGATAACTTGAACAACGCTTGTGTACAACACCGAAATTCCGCAAATCATCTCATGAAATTCAGAGACGCCCAATTAGTGATCAAAGAAACTAATTTCCACAGATGCAAGTGCCTCGAATCAGCACTGATCGCTGTTTCGAATACAATTAAACAAAACAACGGCAGCTTCACCTCTCCCACCATCTCCGATGTTTTAAAAGGGGGCGGGGGCAAGGAATCCTCGAAAACAGTAAAACCCTGCCATCACTAGTCTCTCTGTTATACTACAAAGCACATTACAGAGAGTGAACACTGAAACAAGCTGCCTCTTTTCCAGTTATATATTTGTCCAACCTATTTTTATGTTACCAAGTAATAAGCTTTTAAGAACATAAGAACATAAGAAAGGAGGAACACTGCAGCAGGCCTGTTGGCCCATACTAGGCAGGTCCTTGTTACTCTTCTACGAATTAATTGCTCTATCATATTGTATTACTTTCGTCACTACCACTACTACTACTACTACCACTAGCGAACATCGAAATGTTACCTGAAAAAGGGCATACTGCAGCTTTATACATCATTAGTAAGGCCTCACCTAGATTATGCAGCTCAATTCTGGTCTCCATATTACAGAATGGACATAAATTCGTTAGAAAACATTCAGCGTAGGATGACTAAATTAATACATAGCATTAGAAATCTTCCTTATGAAGAAAGATTGAAGACTCTTAAGTTACATTCACTTGTTAGACGAAGAATGAGGGGAGACCTGATCGAAGTGTATAAGTGGAAGATAGGTATTAATAAAGGGGATATAAACAAGGTCTTGAGGATATTTCCCAAGAGGAGAACCCGCAGTAATGGATTTAAATATAGATTAAGTTTAGATTTAGAAAGGACATAGGAAAGATATTGGTTTGGAAATAAGGTAGGTGATGAGTGTGTGGAACAGTTACCTAGTTGGGATATTGAGGCTTGACTTTGGGTAGTTTCAATTTAGGTTGGATAAGTACATGATTGGGAGGGGTTGGGATTTGAGTGGACTTGAACATCGGAGCTTGTTTTTGGGTGCATTGAAAATTGGGTTGGTCAACTGTTGTTAGTTGGATGAATTGTTAATGGACCTGCCTGTTGGGCCAACAGGCCTTGCTGCAGTGTTCCTCCTTTCATTATGTTCTTATTAGAAAACGTTTCGTGTCTTTCCTAAACCCAACTTGTCGGTATTATTTACAAGGTTTTATCAACCGACGCCTAAATCTTCACTCTCTAGAGAGATGTAGATGAGAGGCATTGCTTGAGGTGTATAAGTGGGATGACGGGCATAAACAAATGAGATATTAAATAGTATTGAGTGGTGTTCGAACCAATGTAAGAAACCAGGAATAATATATTTTAAGTTGGATATATATTTAGATTTAGAAAGGACATAAGTAAGTTCTGGTTTTCTAACAAGAGTTGTGGATGGGTGTGGTGATAGAGGCTAGGACCTTGGGTAGCTTTAAGAAGAGATTGGACAAATATGAGTGGGAGGGGCTGGGTTTGATTAGTGTCATTGGAAATGGTGTTTTTCTTGGGTAGCTTATTTGGGCGAAGATTGTTTTAATAAGGACTGCATTGTATGGGCCAGTAGACTTCAGCAGTGTTCGTCAGCTTTGTTCTTAAAGTATGGTTTGGATATAGGGTAGTTGATGAGTCAGACAGTCTACCTAGTTGGGTTATTGAGGCTAGGACTTTGGGTAGTTTCAAATTTAGTGGGAGGGGTTAGATTTGAGTCGGACTTTTTTAAAAGGGACTATGAAATTAAAGTTGCTGGGATTCTAAAAACAAACCCAAAAAGTTTTTTCCAGGTATATAGAACAAAAGTCAGAGATTGAGCCATAGGTTCCCCTTAAAAAATAACTATGGGCATCTTACTGACAAAGAGAATGAAATGTGCTCGATTTTAATAATTATTTTCTCCGGTTTCTTTACACAGGAAGACACTAATATTATTCCGGTAATTAATTTTTTTAGTGGATCAGAAGGACGATAAAATTATGTTTATCAACACCAGTCACTAGTGAAATGGTGTGAAGCAGATTAGACAGACTGAAGCAAAATAAGTCACCGGTCCTGATGAGGTTTTTTCAAGGGTTCTTAAGGAATGCAAAATGGAAGTCTGTGAACCATTAACTAATATTTTTAATTTATCTCTTCAAACAGGTGTAGTGTCTGATATGTGGAAGATGGGCGAATGTAATTCCTATTTTTAAAACAGGGGACAAGTCGTTCCCGTCAAATTACCGCCCAATAAGCCGGGACCTCAATTGAAAGGCAAATTACTAGAGTCAATTATAGCTGAGATTATAAGAAGCCATCTCGTAAGCATAGC
This sequence comes from Cherax quadricarinatus, assembly GCF_026875155.1. Lineage (NCBI taxonomy): Eukaryota > Metazoa > Arthropoda > Malacostraca > Decapoda > Parastacidae > Cherax > Cherax quadricarinatus. The sequence goes on from NC_069431.1 coordinate 36,830,194, forward strand.
TGTTTAAATGATATCAGCATGGATTCACAAGGGGGCCGGTCTTGTCTAACTAATTTATTAACTTTCTTCAGTAAAGCTTTTGAGGCTGTTGACCAATGATAAAGAATTTGATATTATTTACTTAGATTTTTTTAAAGGCATTTGATAGAGTTCCGCCCCAAAAGGGACTGTTGAAGAAAGTAGCAGCTCATGGCATTGGGGGAAGGGGCTCTCGTGGATCGAGTCATGGCTCACAGACAGGAAGCAGAGAGTGTCCATAAATGGGGTTAATCCGAGTGGGGATCAGTTTAAAAGGTGGCGTTCCACAGGGATCAGTTTGGGCCCGTTGTTGTTTATAATATATATCAATGATCTTGATGAAGGAATTACTAGTGATATGAGCAAATTCGCTGATTGACACGAAGATAGGTAGGATAATTGATTCAAACGTAGATGTTAGGGAACTTCAGGAGGATTTAGACAAACTTTAACTCTTGGTCAGAAAAGTGGCAGATGCAGTTCAATGTAGATAAATGCAAGGTCTGAAGCTGGGGAAAGTGTCCATAACCCTAGCACTTATAAGTTAAATAATGTAGAACTTAGCCATACAGATTTCGAAAAGGACTTGGGGGTTATGGTAAGCAGCAACCTTAAACCAAGACAGCAAAGCCTAAGCGTACGTAATAAGGCAAATAGTTACTGGGATTTATATCAAGAAGTGTAAGCAACAGAAGTCCAGAGGTTTATACTGCAGCTTTATACTCATTGAAGGCCTCCCCCTAGATTTGCCGCTCATTTGGTCTCCTTATTACAGAATGGACATTTTAAAATTTGTTAGGAAAACATTCAGGTTGGATGACTAAATTAATAATGCATTAGACCTTCCTTATGGGAAAAAAGATTGAAGGACTCTTAGTTACATTCACTTGTTAGACGAAGAATGGGGAGACTGATCGAAGTGTATAAGTGGAAAATAGGTATTATTAAAGGGGATATTAACAAGGTTTTTGAGGATATATCACCAAGAGAAGAAACCCGCAGTAATGGATTTAAATTAGATAGTTTAGATTTTAGAAAGGACATAGGACAAGTTTGGTTTGAAATAGGGTAGTGATGAGTGGAAACAGTCTACCTATGTGGTTATTGAGGCTAGGGATTTGGGTAGTTTCAAATTTAGGTTTTGGATAAGTACATGAGTGGAGGGGTAGGATTTGAGAGGGGCTTGCACATCGGAGCATTGTTTCTTGGGTGCATTGAAAATTGGGTTGGTCAAATGTTTGTTAGTGGGATGAATTGTAAAGGGACTGTAGTTATGGGCCAACAGGCTGCTGCAGTGTTCTCTTTTCTTATGATCTTTATGTTCTTATGATGTGCAGTCGACTCAAATCTAAACCCTCCCACTAAATTGAAATACCCAAAGTCCTAGCTCAAAGATACTCATGGAAATAACTCCGGATCCCATGACACCACCAATCGAAACCCAGCCCTCCCACATCAGAGCTTTTTCATGGGGTTGCATTGAAAAATTGGCGTGGTCCATGTATGTTAGTGGGATGAATTTGTAATGGGACCTGCCTAGTATGGCCAACCAGGCCTGCTGCAGTGTTCCTCCTTTCTTATGTTCTTATGTATCTTCTTAAAGCTACCCAAGGTCCTAGCCTCTATTCACCCCACTGGGAAGACTGTTCCAACGCATCTACAACGTTTCGCCATCCAGTGGCTTTATCAAACAATTCAGGACTTAGTAACATAGTATAAAAAGCGTCAGGGCCTTGCTTCTGCTTCAGAATTCACGACTACGGTGCTCTACGCAATACTCCTAGGTTCGGAGGGATGATTACCCTCATCTTTTCCGGTAAATAGTTCTACTATCTTCAAGTTATGTAATGGAACTTGTATTGATAAAGCATGGCAGGCCGCCAACGTCTACATAAAGATACTCAGAGTTAGCCACATGTGTCTTAATTTCATCCCCTTGAACGGTATTGTATACCATTCTGTACGACCATGTCATGACACTGCAACATCATGGAAATCTTGATTCTGAGGACCATATACATAGCCTTCACGACTACGACAACTACAACTGGTATGTTAGTGGGATGAATTGTAAAGGACGATGTTGGACACCTCATGAAATTCAATGAAGCTAAACTAGTGATTAAAGAATATGACTTAAGACGGAGAAAATGCATTGAAGCTGCACTAACAGTAACACTATAAAGCAAAAATCCGGTAGTTACAGTATTTCAAAATTACTAATCAAGAGGACATTACCCATCCTGGGAACTGCTGTTACATGATGTCAGCAATCCCCCTCTCTAGCCTCACCTCCTTAGATCCACTACTACTACTACTACCCCCTCTATCCACGCGTCACTTCACCTGACTCCTGCCACTATATATATGCGTTTTCTTAGGTTTCTCTGTATTTGGACAGAAGAAGCCACTCGCGGCGAAACGTTTCCTTTAATAAATGTCCTGAACTGTGCATAAGTGTCTTTTCCCACACGTAAAGGACCTGCCTAGTATGGGACAACAGGCCAGCTGCAGTGTTCCTCCTTTCTTTTGTTCTTATGAAATTTATTGTACCAGATCACTGGCGCACCTCAGCTCAAAGTCTTTAAAACCAACTCAGGCTTCAAACTAGTCCTTTTGACAGACATTCCTATGAAACGTACACCTCAACCGAGACCAGACAAAAACTTCTCAATGCAGGTTTTCCGCTATTATTTGTACTCCTGAGCGCCGTGCCAAATGTACAGTGATCGCAAAACACGTAGATTATTCTCTCTCTGGACTGCCTATGACACAGACAAAGAAGACTTAATCAAAGACATTAGTACTAAGAACAAAAGTCTCTGTTGACGATGAGTGATTATCAAATGGTATACAATACCGACAGGTTGGTATATAAGACACATAGGCAACATTTAGGCAACTTTATTCCGATGGTGGAACAAGAGGGTCCCTGGCATACTTCGTCGGTGGAACTGAAGAGGCACTGGTATCTTTTGAAATATCAATATCTTTCGTGGATTGCACTAAAGGTTTACTGGCAGTTTAACTGGCGGGGTTTTGGTGCCCCCTGTCAGTTTAACTGGGGAAAAAAAAAAACTTAGTAGATTTATCTGAACGATAAGCAAAGGCTATAGGCGGAGCTGAAGTTTTGTAAGCAAATAATGGACTATGCTGAATGGATCCAGATGTGGGTGAAAACTTTTTTGGGTGTCGTGTGAAAGTTGAGTGGAAATTACACAATTTACGGAAGGAGGAACTTCGGATTTGGAATTAATGGGCGAACTCGGCAATTAGCAATGCAAGAGTGGTCGAGCACGGAAGGGAAGGCACCGTTGTTGAAAGGTGACCCTTTCATGGGTGACTTCCTTGTGGCCTCTTCAAAGAAAGACATTTTTCCTCCTTCGAATGATATTTCGTCATTTTTCATATCTTCAGCAAACGGTGTATCCCTTCTCCTCGATTGAGGTTTTACTGGAAGCACAGACACTATGGTCGCCGAGACGCACTCGTCCTTCACCGCTGGAAGCCAAGATGGTTCCAAAGAAAGTATACAGCTAAAATTTCCTTCAAGCCTTTGGCTTGTCCCGCATTGACGTGCGTGGACAGTGTTGTCTTCCGTCATGCTGGAGACTCCTGTACACACCTTCTCCTGGGTCGTCCAGCCACGGGCTTTTAAAAACCTACAATACTTTCTTCGTGCATATTAAAATCTTGACAGTTGTCAAGTCGCTGAGGTTATTTGGAGCT
>NC_069431.1:36834440-36851940 GCF_026875155.1 Cherax quadricarinatus
ACTAAAAAAATCCCACCAATTAAATTAAATAATATATACAAATGGGAAAAAAGAGCTGGCTCTACCCAAAGTCCTTAACACATCCTTACCTAATACATTTAAATTCTAGACAAAACATCAGCCAGTATATTTTCTTTGCCAGCAATGTGCATAATGCATAGTTTATATGGTTGCAGCGGGAGACTCCACTGCATGAATCTTGTGTTGTGGTTTCTCATGGAATGAATGTATACCAGAGGGATGTGGTCACTATAGACTGTGACCACCTGAGATGACTGGCCTAATATTAGAGTGGGGGCTTCTTTTTCAATTGCAGATTAGGTCCTCTGGTGTGGTTTGTATTTTGCAGAGTAGTAAGCCACCGGCTGCAGCCCATCGTCCCCAGATTGCAGAAGTACACCTCCTACCTCTGATTCTCAAGCATCAACCTGTAATGTAAAAGGTTTTGAGAAATCAGGAGACAAAAGAATGGGTGCAGTACAAAGAATCCATTTTGCTTTATTGAAGGAGTCTCGACACTCTGAGGTCCACTTAAAGGGACTTTGTGACTGGTAAGTGAGGTTAGAGGGCTATAATATCTGGAATAGAATCAAGATTGATGGACTGACCACATCGACTCAAGGCTGAGGGACTGATTACCTCATTCTCCTCCTGTTCTTCAAGATTCTCCTTTGTATGGGCTGATGAAGCCACTGTGTGGCGAAACGTTCCCTCAATAAAGATACCCAAGAGTTGCATATGTGTCTAATTTATCAACGTGTCGGTTCTCTGAACCATTCATCTACATTAATGCTTTGTGTCTGTCTCACTTTTTAAAAATTGGGACTACATTTACTGTCTTCCATACCTCAGGTAGTTTCCCTGTTTCGATAGATGTGTTGAAGATTGTTGTTAATGGTAAACAGAGTTCTTCTGTGTATGTGCGCTGTGCGTGTATGTGTGCACGTGTAGCTGTTTAGCACTTGCTGGAATGTGTGACAGTATCATCACTGACTCGTTGCGAAGTCTTACACCTGAGAGTGATGGATTTTTACACACAGTGTGACCCATCTTGCGTGATGGAGGGTGACAGGTAAATATACTGCTTTCACTAAGTAACTGTTATGTAGAATAGGTGAGCAGCAGCACATTGCCACAACTCTACTCTAATAGTAGCAGCAGCAGTTTCTGGTCCTCCCCAGCACTCTCCCAGAGACTCGCAAACTTAGCATCTCAGTAACAGTGGCGCAGTCATCACCTCTCACGTCACACATGTAAAAATATCTCCATGTAATAAACTGTGCTTAATAACACACGTAAATAAACGACCTGATATGGTAGTAGTTAAAATATGTCAGTGACACAAAAGGTGCCCCTACGCCGCCTGTGTTTACATATCTCAGCAAGTTACTCTGGTAATGAACAATTTACAAGTTTATGATCCAACATTCATAATGAGTTCTTGATGAAGATATATAAAGTCAGTGATAATAATATAGTAGTCAAATAACTCTCACATAGGAGAGGGAAGCTTATGACGACTGGTAGGTCCGACTTGGACCATTTACAAAGTCATATTAACAGGGTATAGTGCCTTTTTCTTCAATAATGTACTATGTATGTCATCATGAGATTTATAATGTCCAATTTTATGGATAGTATTGTAGCACTGTATGACCCTTGTGGGTTTAGAGCATAGTTATGATAATAATAATGTGGATAGTATGAGAGAATATAGACAAATTAGAGCAATAATGAATTATTTTCACTGGGTAAAGTCATGATATATTTTCCAGAGCAGGTGTAGTGTGGCACTATTAGTGTAGTGTGGCACTCTTAGTGTAGTGTGACACTCTTAGTGTAGTGTGGCACTCTTAGTGTAGTGTGGCACTCTTAGTGTAGTGTGGCACTCTTAGTGTAGTGTGGCACTCTTAGTGTAGTGTGACACTCTTAGTGTAGTGTGGCACTATTAGTGTAGTGTGGCACTCTTAGTGTAGTGTGGCACTCTTAGTGTAGTGTGGCACTCTTAGTGTAGTGTGGCACTCTTAGTGTAGTGTGGCACTCTTAGTGTAGTGTGGCACTCTCAGTGTAGTGTGGCACTCTTAGTGTAGTGTGGCACTCTTAGTGTAGTGTGACACTCTTAGTGTAGTGTGGTACTCTTAGTGTAGTGTGGCACTCTTAGTGTAGTGTGGCACTCTCAGTGTAGTGTGGCACTCTTAGTGTAGTGTGGCACTATTAGTGTAGTGTGGCACTATTAGTGTAGTGTGGCACTCTTAGTGTAGTGTGGCACTCTCAGTGTAGTGTGGCACTCTTAGTGTAGTGTGGCACTCTTAGTGTAGTGTGACACTCTTAGTGTAGTGTGGCACTCTTAGTGTAGTGTGGCACTCTTAGTGTAGTGTGGCACTCTCAGTGTAATGTGACACTCTTAGTGTAGTGTGGCACTATTAGTGTAGTGTGGCACTATTAGTGTAGTGTGGCACTCTTAGTGTAGTGTGGCACTCTCAGTGTAGTGTGGCACTCTTAGTGTAGTGTGGCACTCTTAGTGTAGTGTGACACTCTTAGTGTATGTGGGCACTCTTAGTGTAGTGTGGCACTCTTAGTGTAGTGTGGCACTCTCAGTGTAGTGTGTCACTCTTAGTGTAGTGTGGCACTATTAGTGTAGTGTGGCACTATTAGTGTAGTGTGGCACTCTTAGTGTAGTGCGGCACTCTCAGTGTAGTGTGGCACTCTTAGTGTAGTGTGGCACTCTTAGTGTAGTGTGGCACTCTTAGTGTAGTGCGGCACTCTCAGTGTAGTGTGGCACTCTTAGTGTAGTGTGGCACTCTTAGTGTAGTGTGGCACTCTTAGTGTAGTGTGGCACTATTAGTGTAGTGTGGCACTCTTAGTGTAGTGTGGCACTCTCAGTGTAGTGTGGCACTCTTAGTGTAGTGTGGCACTCTTAGTGTAGTGTGACACTCTTAGTGTAGTGTGGCACTCTTAGTGTAGTGTGGCACTCTTAGTGTAGTGTGACACTCTTAGTGTAGTGTGGCACTCTCAGTGTAGTGTGGCACTCTTAGTGTAGTGTGGCACTATTAGTGTAGTGTGGCACTCTTAGTGTAGTGTGGCACTCTCAGTGTAGTGTGGCACTCTTAGTGTAGTGTGGCACTCTTAGTGTAGTGTGACACTCTTAGTGTAGTGTGGCACTCTTAGTGTAGTGTGGCACTCTTAGTGTAGTGTGACACTCTTAGTGTAGTGTGGCACTATTAGTGTAGTGTGGCACTCTTAGTGTAGTGTGGCACTCTTAGTGTAGTGTGGCACTCTTAGTGTAGTGTGGCACTCTTAGTGTAGTGTGACACTCTTAGTGTAGTGTGGCACTCTTAGTGTATTGTGGCACTCTTAGTGTAGTGTGACACTCTTAGTGTAGTGTGGCACTCTTAGTGTAGTGTGGCATACTTTGTGTAGTGTGGCACTCTTAGTACAGGACTTGGACATGTGTTGTTCCTGTGTCAGTTGTCTATCAATTCAAGATTTCTTTTTTAGCTTTCCAGCACATAAGGATGCAGGGACTAACCACAGCTTCTCTGGAGTTTTTTTTTTTTTTGTTTACTTGTATGTACATTTAGTTATGTCTACATTTAGTTATGTCTACATTTAGTTATGTCTATATTGAGTTATCTCTATATTTAGTTATATCTACACTTAGTTGTATCTACATTTAGTTATGTGTATATTTAGTTATGTCTATACTAATTATGTTTACATTTAGTTATGTCTATATTTAGTTATGTCTACATCAGCTGGTGGAGGAAGTATGCACAGGTCCTTGTAGCTGTCAGTCTGCCTCACCTGTTCCATCCTAGTTCCATAGTCAAGACCTATGTACCGCTGCCCTCTTTACCAACTTTGCCGGGAGACGCCAGGTTGTGGTTCGTACGTTGGATTAGGTGCGGTCAGCAGTAACAGCCTGGTTGATCAGACCTTAATCCACTGGGAGGCCTGGTCAAGCACTCGGTCACGGGGGCGTTTGCCTTCGATAGACCCTCAGCTAGGTAGATTCTCCCAAATCATTACAACAAACTGAAAAAAATTTCAAATCACCTTCATGGCTTGCAGTGGGAGTTGTCTGAGACTCTGAGACATCCACAAACTGTCAAGACAGTTCACACTGCTAACTCCAGGGAGTCCTCATTTACATCCATTGCCACAAACTCCACAACACAAGCAGTGCTTGTTGGGTTGGATAACTGCAGTCAGGTCTTCAGCAGGTGAGTGTCACCGCTAACAAGGCCGGCAACACATCACCGCCATCGTCACATCTCCACACTAATCACCTGTCGCAAACACAATGCCAGCACAATTACGGCGAGGTATTCATGGTAGCACTTTACTCATATATACCAACACAACCACACCCATCAAGAGTAATAATAAGTGTGGAGCAGCCAGACACAACTGCCAGATCCACCTCCCCACCCTCAGAAGAGGCTGGATAGTTGGATTAAAGCCGTGGACTACTCGAGGGTCATCAAGATTGCATATTACCTCTTCGCCACTAGTCAAGAATAATCCTTGTAAGAGGGATTACAATGAACTCTCAGTATATTCACTGTACACTGAGAGACATACACCTCTTGGTGCATACATCACTGTACACTGAGAGATATACACCTCTTGGTGTATACATCACTGTACACTGAAAGATATACACCTCTTGGTGTATACATCACTGTTCAATGAGAGACATACACCTCTTGGTGTATATATCGCTTACAGGAACGGTCTCGGGTAACTGGTACTCACTATTCCAAATTATCACTAATTATCTATAAACATTCATCGCTCAACCCTCGGGATGAGTGAATGTGAGCTGAGCCTGCCCCTGCTGTCAGCTGGAGACACCTTGATTTTCGCAAAATGGCACAGCAGGGTAGACGACGGGTAAACACTGTCGGCATTGAAGTGGTACGTGGAGCTGTGTATGCCCATTCAGCTCAGCTTTTACTGCCTGCCATCATCAGGGACACATACGGTATAGCAAATGAAGAGCTGTATGGTGTAGCGTTGAATGGTGCATACCAGATCTTCATGAAGTTTTGCAGCGCTAGTGTATATGAAGACAAGGTCGCCAGATTTCAGGATATTTGTATGTCAGTGAATCCTGCTGTGATGGTGAGGCTCCGTGATCTGTCCTGCTACTACACATGGGTGAAGATACAGAATGTGCCTATTGAGGCTGATGAGGCAAACCTACATGCCATGTTTGAAAAATATGGGACAGTTCACATTGCGATGTTAGGGAAGTGGAAGGAAGGATCACATGCTGGGATGCCTGAGGAAAGTTTCTCTGAAAATGACATGACGGCATCCCATTCCTTCCTACATGCAACTTGACGACTTCAGGACACAAGTGATGGTGACCTATGCGGGGCAACGACATACTTGTCGCTTGTGTGGTGCCTATGACCACATTGTTGTGCAGTGTGTTCGACGGCAGGGTTCGCAGGAGAATGATCTACTTAAGGAGGCACCGGAGGAACAGGAGAAGACCTAGGAGGAAAGACCAGAGAAGCCTACTTTGCGTAATGCTTGTAGCGTGGAGGTGGACGAGGTAGAATTGATGGAGGGAGAGTGTGTAATGCTTCCAGGGAAGCCGAACTCTTCTGGTGCCGCTTGGTGAGGACAGGGACATGGAGACCACCATTGACACAGTGCTCCACGACCTGTTAGGAACCCGAGGTGAGGTCTCCGTTGAGGAGCTTGTGGGTGCCCTGGAGTCTGCTGTGGTTCTGGGAGGTGTGGGGGGCCTGTTGGAGGCTCACGTTGATGCTGCTTTGCAGAGCTGTACTATGGTGGCAGAAGTGCACGCAGATGGCTTCCGGGAGGATGTTGGGAAGAAGGCTAGAGGGTCATGGAAGAGAGCGACTGTGCTCTCAGATATGGAAGATATGCTCACCCTGGCACAGCATTCTGATAAAAAGGTTTGAATGAATGTAGAGGAGTGTGGACCTCGAGTATCCAGGGGCAAGGAACCTGTGAAAGGTGGTCCCAGAGGAAGGGGAAAAGGGGGTGCAGCAGTGCATAAAGGCAAACCTCCTCTGACAGCTTCAAGAGTCTCACTATAAATAATAATGGATTTAGAAACGAAAGGAAGTGTGCAAGGTTTCGTGAGTGTAGATGTTGTGTTTGTACAAGAGCATAATCACAAGCCGAGTTGTATGTTGGTGATTGAGGGGTACACTGTACATGTGACACACTCGCTGAGATTGAAAGGAGGTGTGGTTATTTTGATGAAGGAGGCTAGCCCGTTTACTGTACATCACTGTGAGGAGGGTGGGGAGGGGAGGGTTATACGAGTGGATGGGATGTGGGGAAGGGAGAAGGTCACCTTTGTGTGTGTTTATGGCCCGGCAGAGGGGGACGGTCGGGTTAAGAATGAATTTGTATGTGATGTGTTGGTATATCACATGAGGTCACTTTCGGCAGTAGCTACATTGGGAGGAGACTGGAATTGTGTGGTCCGTCATAGGGATGTGGAGCCTAGGGGGGCAGGATATTGTTCTGGCATTTTGAGGGAGCTGTTAACTGGGGTGAGGTTGGTGAATGTGGGGGGGTTGTGGTGTCAGAGGTGGAGCACACCTTTGTGAGGCAGGGGTATGCGGCGAGGCTGGACAGACTATACGTGACAAGAAAAGCAGTGGTACAGAGAGTAAGTGTCTTGGATGTGGTCTTTTCAAATCACAGAGGTGTTTTGGAGGAATTGGGATGGGAGGGATTGTCGAACAGGTATAAGAGCTATTGGAAATTGAATGTTCTGTTACTTAAAGATGTCGAGAGGAGGGTCTTATTTGCACGTTTGTGGGAAAGGTTGTGGGAAGGGGTGAGTGTGGAGGGGGATGTGTTTAGTTGGTGGGATACAATGGCGAAGAGGAGGATTTGAGAATTCTATGTATGCCAGGGATGGCTTGAGAACCAGCTGTCTTATGGGCTTATTAGGTATCTTGAGGGGCAGTTAAGGGAGTGTTATGAGAAAGAGGGAGGGGGTTGTGAGCCTCAGTGGCAGACATAGAGGGATTGAAGGATAGACTCAGGGATTTGCAAAACGAATGGTTCGATGTGGTAAGGGTTTTAGGGGGTTAGAGGTGATATGGGGTGATAGGCCCATCGGCGTGTGTCCTGCAAGGGCAGGCACATCGGCGCATTGCTATGGAAATGGTAGGATTGTGGGTCCACAAGGAAATGGAGGGGTATAGGGAGGGGCAAGAGCTGGTTACAATGGAGGGGATGGGGGTTATGTAGATGCTTGGCATAGTGTGTATATGAGAAGTGTGGGAGTGAGTGAGGGGGCATTAAGGGAGATGGGAAATTGGGTGCAGTGTGTGCTTGACAGGAACAACAGGGAAAAGTTGCAGGGGAATATCGTAGAGGAGGAGGTGTGGATGCAATTAATGGGCATGAGTTGGGGTAAGGCGCTGGGGATAGATGGGCTGCCTGGTGACTTTTATATACAGCATTGGGGTGTACTGAAGGAATTTTTGGTGAAATTATTTTCATGAAAGAAGAGTGGGGTGAATTGTAGTTTTGGTACCTAGGGTGATAGGCAGTACACGGTGAGGGATTATCGGATGATGTCGCTCATGTGTGTGGACTACAAACTTTTTGTGAAAATATTGGGAAACTGTTTAAAGAGGGTCATTGGTAAGGTTATAGTAGGGGGACAATATGGGATATGAGGGAGATCAATGTAAGAGGGGCATGGGGTCATTAAAAGGTTTATTGAGAGTATGCATGAGGGGGGGAAGGGGTATTATCACTGGATTGGAGGGCAGTGTATGATAGTGTCAAGAGGAATGCATTGTGGAGAATCATGAGGTGGCAGGGGTTTGGGGAGGAAGTAGTGAGATGGGTGTGTAATTTATATCAGGGAGGTGGCATGTGTGTGCAGATTAATGGGAGGTTGGGGTCGTGTGTGTGCATGGGTATGGGATTGAGACAGGGCTGCCCTGTATCACAAATGCTATTTGCATGTTTACAGAACCCCTTTTTACAGGGCAGTGGAATAATGCTTACAGGAGGGGGTGAGGGAGGATCTGAGTGGTGGGAGACCTGGTATCAGAGGTTAAGTTGACACGACAGTCCTAGTGAGTGGGAGGAAGGGATTGGAGGGTCTGGGGAGGGTCGCAGATGTTTTTGGGGTGGCAACAGGTATGGCGGTGAATGTGGATAAATCAAAGCTCATGAGATTAGGGGCATGGAATGGGCGGGAGGGTGAGGGTAATGGGGCGAGGTGGTGTGTTGTGGATTGGCTAAAGATTTGCAGGGTGGTGTATATGGGCGATGAGTGGATGGTGAAGGAGGTTAATTTAAAGGGTGTAGTAGATAGAGTGCTGGGAAGATTGACTGGATTGCGGCGGACACATCTTATGCTACACCAGAGAGTCATTGTGGTCAATGTGCTTATATTTAGCAAAATCTTGCATGTATGGTGTATGGGGGATGTTCGGAGATTGTTGGGTATGGTTTTCTGGTTTATTTGGGGTTCGGGATGTGATTGGTTAAGGAGGTGGGTGGTAACGCTCCCGGTAGCCAAGGGAGGACTGGGGTTAATTCACTTGTAACGAAGGTTGAAGAGCATCTCTGTGAAGCACGGGTTCCTGAGGGTGCATGGGAAGGGGGGTGGAGGGTTGGGGATTGTGCGAGAAGATATTTGGAGATGGTGGAGGGGACGAGATTTGCGAGATTGTCAGGAGATGTTGCGTGTCTTAATGCTCGTCAGAAATCCGAAGAACATGCGGGTAGGGTCCATAGAGAGGATGCTATGGCCTAGGGAGGCAGTGGCTGTGGAAGGGGCGTACCCGATGTACTCATGGGAAGACGTTTGGGGACGGTTCAAAGGGTTGCGTATCCGGTCGCGTGTGAGGGAGGTAATATATAGGTTCCTCCACGAGATCTTGCCGTCTGGGGTGGTTTTACGTAATAGACAGATCAGGGAGGGTGGGGTGTGTCAAGATTGTGGGGTAGATGAGTTGGCTTTTCATGTAGTCTACTTTTGCCAATGTTTAGGGGTAGTGAGGGAATGGATGGGGAAAGTGATTCGGTATGTTGGGGGGGGGGGGTTGTCGGTATTAAGAGCACTAAGTTTAGATGTAGGTGGGGAAAAGGTGAAGGTTCAAAGGGCGGTGGCTTACTTAGTAGTTGATTTCGTCTTTATATCGTGGCTCATGAGAGATAAAAGAGTGGGGAACGTAGGATGGCCCTAACTGCAACTTTTTATAGAACGAAGTGTCCCAACAGGGAAATATATGGGGGGAGGTGGGAGAGTTATTTTCTGGAGGGTTATAGAGATTTTAAGTTGAGGGATTTATGGGTTTTATAGATTGTCAGGGGTAAGAACGGGCTGGTCTCCCCTTAGGGGGGGGGGAGTGGTGCGCGTGCGTGAGTTGTGTGTTGCAGTGGTCTGACTGCCTGTGTGTGTGGGATTGCGATTTAGAAGGGTTTTGGAGGGTGGGGTTTTGGTCTGGGTCTGTGGGACGTAGATCCTACAGCAGGGAAGCCTGACGGGTCAGACATGACCCAGTGGGCACTTTGTGTGATTGGTGTTTGTGTTGCGTGAGTGTTGTATAGCTTCCTCGAGGTGTTTATATGGGTGATATGCTTATCATGTTTGCTTTACTGTTTATTGTCTTTCTTGTAAGGAGTTCTGGTGTTTCAGTTTCGAGCACACTGCATCCTGAGTCTGTGTGCAGTTAACGCCTTTTCTCAAAGGTAGTATGTGTACTCAGCCTGCGAGGTATGTGGGCATCTAGGCTTCTTTCTACCTCGAGTCAGTCTTGTCAGGGTGGTAGAGAAGAGTATGTGAGTGTCTTTTATTTGGGGGAATTATTGAGTGGCGTGCGTAGGGTGAGGGGTTGTATAAATCTATGTTTTGATTTAGGCAGTAGACAGAAGTGGCGCTCAACAAGTGATTTTAGTGAGAATATCAATGGTAAAATTTGAGCTTGGGAAATGCCAAGACGGTTATGTAATATTTTATGCTCTAGCAAATAGGATATTGTGTGTCAAGTGTTCCAGAAGTGGGTTTATCCCCTTTCAACATTATGTATGGATTTACATACGATTCATTCTTCTTGAATTTTGTGCATACTCACTTATGTGGATTGTCATGGTATTGTAATCTCTGCACTAGCAGGTCATGCCAAACGCATGGTGACAATTACTTAAGATGTCAAATGTTGTCCTTTCTCTGTAGGATGTCATGTACAGATTATCTCCGGCAGGAACAATGTGTAATATTTTTTATTTTTGGTAGGCTTATGTATATAGAGTGTTATTACGATGATATATATTATGAGACGTTATTTAACATCAATGACTGTTTTGCCGTTATGATTTTTACCATAGTGTATATGAAGGATTGACATTACGTGTATTTATAGCATCAGCAGTTTACTGGCTGGATTTGTGTTTATATATTGTGTCATTGAAGGTTTTCATGTTCTAGCAAATGTTTAAGTAACAGAGATTTGTCACTGTGTATGCTAATGTGAAAGTGGAATGTTTCCACGGGATGGGGGGTAAGCATTACTCAGTAGGTATCCATCGGTTTTTTTATAACACCATCTGTGCATGTCAAGCACAGTACGTAGAAGCAGTGTTCGATCTGAGTGCAGTCTGTTGTGATGTTATTATGTAAGTGCGTATTTCAGTAGCTTGTGTAGTCACAGTTGATTATTACTCAACACCTGTATCTTGTTACATATTAATTTACGTACCCATATATGTTTTGTACCAGAAGTTTTAAATAAAATATAAAAAAAAATTATCTATAAATATTTAAAAGCCATTTTAAAAGAATTCAGGTTTGAAGAAATAAATTATCAGTATCTCAGATATTTTTTTATATATTAATGACCTGACACACTGAGAAAGTCACTTGTAGAGTGAAGGAACAGGTGTGTTGATCATGGCAGTGTTGCACTAGTAGAGTGAAGGAACAGGTGTTGATCATGGTTTGTTAGCACCTTGTAGATGAAAAGAACAGAGTGTGTTGATCATGCAGTTGTTTGCATTGTATATGTAAGGGAATCAGTAGTGTGTGTGTCATGGGATTAGTGCACTGTATTGTAATATAATGACACAGTATGTGTTGTTGATCAGTAGTGTTAATAGCAGAGTTAAGGAACATGTCGTATTTAGCCATGGTAGTGTTGCAATATTAGAGTGACAGAAACAGTATGTTGATACCATGTAGTGTTCATTGTAGAGTGAAGGAACAGGTGTGTTGATCATGATAGTGTTGCACTTGAAGAGTAAAGGAACAGGTGTGTTGATCATGGTAGTGTTGCACTAGTAGAGTGTGAAGGAACAGGTGTGTTGATCATGGTTGTGTTGCACTTGTAGAGTGAAGGACCAGGTGTGTTGATCATGGTAGTGTTGCACTAGTAGAGTGAAGGAACAGGTGTGTTGATCATGGTAGTGTTGCACTTGTTGAATGAAGGAACAGGAGTGTTGATCATAGTAGTGTTGCATTTGCAGAGTGAAGGAACAGGTGTGTTGATCATGGTAGTGTTGCATAAGTAGAGTGAAGGTATAGGTGTGTTGATCATGGTAGTGTTGCACCAGAAGAGTGAAGGAATAGGTGTTGATCATGGTAGTGTTGCACTAGTAGATTGAAGGAACAGGTGTGTTGATCATGGTAGTGTTGCACTTGTAGAGTGAAGGAACAGGTGTGTTGATCATGGTTGTGTTGCACTTGTAAGTGGAAGGAACAGGTGTGTTGATCATGTTAGTGTTGCACTTGACAGTTAAGGAACAGGTGGTTGATATGGTAGTGTTGCACTTGTAGAGTGTAGGAACAGGTGTGTTGATCATGGTATTGTTGCATAGTAGAGTGAAGGAACAGGTGTGTTGATCATGGTATGTTGCAATAGTAAGATGAAGGAAATAGGTGTGTTGATCATGGTAGTGTTGCACTAGTAGAGTGAAGGAACAGGTGTGTTGATCATGGTTGTGTTGCACTTGTACAGTGAAGGAACAGGTGTGTTGATCATGGTAGTGTTGCACTAGTAGAGTGAAGGAACAGGTGTGTTGATCATGGTAGTGTTGCACTAGTAGAGTGAAGGAACAGGTGTGTTGATCATGGTTGTGTTGCACTTGTACAGTGAAGGAACAGGTGTGTTGATCATGGTAGTGTTGCATTTTTACAGTGAAGGAACAGGTGTGTTGATCATGGTTGTGTTGCACTTGTACAGTGAAGGAACAGGTGTGTTGATCATGGTAGTGTTGCACTAGTACAGTGAAGGAACAGGTGTGTTGATCATGGTTGTGTTGCACTTGTACAGTGAAGGAACAGGTGTGTTGATCATGGTAGTGTTACACTTGTTGAATGAAGGAACAGGTGTGTTCATCATGGTAATGTTGCACTTGTTGAGTAAAGTAACAGGTGTGTTGATCATGGTATTGTTGCACTTGTTGAATGAAGGAACAGCAGTGTTGATCATGGTAGTGTTGCATTTGTAGAGTGTAGGAGCTGGTGTGTTGATCATGGTAGTGTTGCCCTAGTAGAGTGAAGGAATAGGAGTGTTGATCATGGTAGTGTTACACTAGAAGAGTGAAGGAACAGGTGTGTTGATCATGGTTGTGTTGCACTTGTAGAGTGAAGGACCAGGTGTGTTTATCATATTAGTGTTGCAATAGAAAGTGAAGGAACAGCGTGTGATCATGGTAGTTGAAGAGAACAGGTGTGTTGGATCATGGTGGTGTTGCACTTGTACAGTGAAGGAACAGGTGTGTTGATCATGGAAGTATTGCATTTGTAGAGTGAAGGAACAGGTGTGTTGATCATCGTATTATTGCACTTGTAGAGTGAAGGAACAGGTGTGTTGATCATGGTAGTGTTGCACTTGTAGCGTGAAGGAACAGGTGTGCTGATCATGGTAGTGTTGCACTAATAGAGTGAAGGAATAGGTGTGTTGATCATGGTAGTGTTGCACTTGTAGCGTGAAGGAACAGGTGTGCTGATCATGGTAGTGTTGCACTTGTACAGTGAAGGAACAGGTGTGTTGATCATGATAGTGTTTCACTTGTAGAGTGAAGGAACAGGTGTGTTGACCATGGTAGTGTTGCAATAGTAGACTGAAAGGAACAGGTGTGTTGATCAAGGTAGTGTTGCACTAGTAGAGCGAAGGAACAGGCGTGTTGATCATGGTAGTGTTGCACCAGTAGATTGAAGGAACAGGTGTGTTGATCATGGTAGTGTTGCACTTGTAGAGTGAAGGAACAGGTGTGTTGATCATGGTAGTGTTGCACTTGTTGAGTGAAGTGACAGGTGTGTTGATCATGGTAGTGTTACACTTGTAGAGTGTAGGAACAGGTGTATTGATCATGGCAGTGTTGCAATAGTAGAGTGATGGAACAGGTGTGTTGATCATGGTAGTGTTGCACTTGTACAGTGAAGAAACAGGTGTGTTGATCATGGTAGTGTTTTACTTGCAGAGTGAAGGAACAGGTGTGTTGATCATGGTAGTGTTACACTTGTTGAGTGAAGGAACAGGTGTGTTGATCATGGTAGTGTTGCACTTGTTGAATGAAGGAACAGGTGTATTGATCATGGTAGTGTTGCACTAGTAGAGTGAAGGAATAGGTGTATTGATCATAGCAGTGTTGCAATAATAGAGTGAAGGAACAGGTGTGTTGATCATCTTAGTGTTGCACTTGTTGAATGAAGGAACAGGTGTGTTGATCATGGTGTGTTTATCACTTGCTTCAGTGAAGTAACAGGTGTGTTGATCATGGTAGTGTTGCACTTGTTGAGTAAAGAACAGGTGTATTGATCATGGTAGTGTTGCATAGTTAGAGTGAAGGATAGAGTGTTGATCATGGTAGTGTTGCACTTGTTCAGTAAAGTAACAGGTGTATTGATCATGGAAGTGTTGCAATAGTAGAGTGAAGGAATAGATGTGTTGATCATGGTAGTGTTGCACTTGTAGAGTGAAGGAACAGGTGTGTTGATCATGGTTGTGTTGCACTTGTAGAGTGAAGGAACAGGTGTGTTGATCATGGTAGTGTTGCACTTGTAGAGTGTAGGAACAGGTGTGTTTATCATGGTAGTCTTGCACTTCTAGATGTTTACTTGTAGAGTGAAGGAACAGGTGTGTTCATCATGGTAGTGTTGCACTAGTAGAGTGAAGGAACAAGTGTGTTGATCATGGTAGTGTTGCACTTGTAGAGTGAAGGAACAGTGGTTGTGTAGTGTTGCATATGGTAGGGTTGCATACTTGTAGAGTGTAGAGGAAACAGGTGTGTTGATCATGGTAGTGTTGCACTTGTAGAGTGAGGAACAGGTGTGTTGATCATGGTAGTCTTGCACTTGTAGAGTGTAGGAACAGGTGTGTTGATCATGGTAGTGTTGCACTTGTAGAGTGAAGGAACAGGTGTGTTGATCATGGTAGTCTTGCACTTGTAGAGTGTAGGAACAGGTGTGTTGATCATGGTAGTCTTGCACTTGTAGAGTGTAGGAACAGGTGTGTTGATCATGGTAGTGTTGCACTTGTGTAGACTAGTCATAGAGCGATGGGGATTATCCTACGAAGAAAGGTTAAGGAAGACCGGCCTGAAGTCACTGGCAGACAGGAGGTTTAGGGAAGACATGATAACGACATATAAAATACTGCGAGGAATTGACAAGGTGGACAAAGACAGGATGTTGCAGATATGTGATACAGAAACAAGGGTGACAATTGGAAGCTGAAAACTTCGTTGAGTGAGAGACATGTTAGGAAGTATTTCTTCAGTCATAGAGTTATCAGGAAGTGAAATAGCTTACACAGTGAAGTAGTGGAGGCAGGAACCATATATTGTATAAAAATAAGGTTTGACAAAACTCATGGAGCAGTGAAGAGGCGGGGCCAGGAGCTATGTCTCGATCCCTGTATAACGGGCTTATTTGGTAGGTGCTGTAGCGGATGGTTAATGATACGTCTTCTTCGGAGGCTTCTTACTTTATTGTTAAGTCGTATTGGGTTACACAGGCTTGTGTGTTTGTGCCCATGGCCCGGGCAGGGCCATGCCCACGAGAGAGAGCTGGGGGTACTTGTGTCTTGCTGCTAGGCCACTGTGTCAGTGAGAGAGAGGCATGGGCCGGCAGGCTGGCGTGCCTACCTAGAGGCCTGGCTACAGAGGGCAGCACCTGAGTGGCGCGAAAAATGAACTAAGCTGGCAGACAGCATGGGCTGTCTGTGCCGACAGTACAGGCTGTCTACATATGCTCGGCCACCTACCGCGCATCGTCTCGACGCGACAATACTGGTGGTAAAAGAAACTCGGTCTCTCTCTCATAGGAACAGGGCACAGAACACAAAATAAAAACATATATATACATATGGACATGGAAAAAAAAAACTTCCTACAGGGAGGGAAGAAAAAACATGGGGTGTGCTAAACATCGTGGTCATAGGCAGTGAGCGTCGAAGGGCATCACTGCACGCCTTCCTGCGTCTGGACAGGTACTGCAACACGGGAGACATCGCTGAGGCTGAGCTGTGACGTAACAGGGTACGGTCTCCTTTGGTGAAGTAGGAGTCGCTGCAGGTTTTCACTCAACCTAGGGCACGACATGCTGGTGCCCTCGAGTGAGGCGTCGACAAAACTCGGCAACTGGGCAGGACTTCTGGCAAGCGACTCAGGAGGACACTTCTCGACTGGTACTGTCGCTGGGCTGTCACTGCCGGCGAGCGTGGAGCGAGTTGTGGAGCGAGTCATGGCAGAGACGACTGGGCGAAACATCTGGGAGTCGTAACATCATACACCAGACTGCAGTGAGCGAGCTAGCAGTCAAAGTGACATCATCTTTGTGCAGGCTGCTCACTGAAGCTTGTGACACGAGGCTGACACAGCGCCTGCCGACAGGCCTGCCTGCGGCTTGACGAGTATCATCTCTCGACAGTTGGAGTTATAGCAGAGGTTAGCCTAAGCGTCCCCAGACTTGTTTCTCTACATATAACTGCACTCTGACGGTCTGGAGGTGAAGTGAAACAAATCTCGATGGGAATCGTAGCAGGTACGATTCTGCAGAACATCACGAGCGACGAGCATAAAAGCTTTCTGTACAAGAGGGCTCGTATGCTCAGGGCTGAGTAATCAGCTGTCAAACACACTGGTCACACGGGTGACTTAACACAGTGGTGCTACTCAGGTCTGGCTGGCCCAGACCTCACTGGACACACGGAAACTTTAAAAACACACCGCTGTACATACGGTACAACATGGCTTAACTAGCAAATGATGCTTTTCTGTGCACAAAACTGACACTAAGACATATACTAAAATGTGAGAACACTGACTAAGAGGAATTAATTAACACACGACATATATTTTCTCTCAATCTTCTTGACAATACTGAAATAATTACCGAACACTCGATGGTGACATCATGTGATGTCAGGCGTGATGTCGCGAGGTGACGTCAGCAGACATCTCGAGGTGACATCAGCAGACATCTCGAGGTGACGTCAGGCAGACATCGTGAGGTGACGTCAGCAGACATCTCGAGGTGACGTCAGCAGACATCTCGAGGTGACGTCAGCAGGCATCTCGAGGTGACGTCAGCAGACATCTCGAGGTGACGTCAGCAGACATCTCGAGGTGACGTCAGGCAGACATCATGAGGTGACGTCAGCAGACATCTCGAGGTGACGTCAGCAGACATCTCGAGGTGACGTCAGCAGACATCTCGAGGTGACGTCAGCAGACATCTCGAGGTGACGTCAGGCAGACATCGTGACGTCATGAAGTCGGGCAGCATCGTGGGTGACGTCAATGTGATGCGGGCAGCAGACCACAGCATGTGGCCTGGGACATCTGGTAACTCACGTGGCTGGTAGATCCACGTGACATCGCCCATACCCACGTGACGTCGTGATCTACGTGCGTCGTGATCTACGTGGCATGCTGGTCCACGTAGCTTCGAGTGGCCTCGGGCACTCGGAAACACAGCACTGGCAAAGAATTCACACAAAAAACAACAGAAAACACTGCAGAGGGAGTGGGCAGTGGTGAGTGTATGGTAGTGTGGTGGCGAGGAGCGTGGGTGAGTGTATGGCAGGGCGAGCATCTAGCCATTCCTCCTCCTCCTCCTCCTCCACCCACAAACACGTGGAGAAGCTCACACTGGACGCAGAAATCACCACAAAACTCACCTCTGGCTTGCTGAAACAGCTGTGCTGAGCTGAACAACAACAGCAACATACAAGTGACGCTGAACACGTGACTTGAGAAACAGCGTGGGACACTGTAGCGTGGGACGCTGTAGCTTGGGGTCACTGTGACGCCACTCACAATTCTCGAAGACTTTCGACAAATTTCGGCTGGATCCTGCTTGTACCTGTGTCTGGATGCTCAAAAGTGCAGACACGACATCAGGATAACTCGTTGAGAGACGGATGCTTCTTGTATGGGATGATGAAGTGAAGATGACTTCATACCTCTTCCTCCCTCTCTCCAGGCAAACACAACTGCTGCAAGCACCGCTGTCACCATTTATAAAGGG
>NC_069431.1:36854505-36887884 GCF_026875155.1 Cherax quadricarinatus
ATGCACGAAGAAAGTATTGTAGGTTTTTAAAAGCCCGTGGCTGGACGACCCAGGAGAAGGTGTGTACAGGAGTCTCCAGCATGACGGAAGACAACACTGTCCACGCACGTCATGCGGGGACAAGCCAAAGGCTTGAAGGAAATTTTAGCTGTTACTTCTTTGGAACCATCTTGGCTTCCAGCGGTGAAGGACGAGTGCGTCTCGGCGACCATAGTGTCTGTGCTTCCAGTAAACCTCAATCGAGGAGAAGGGATACACCGTTTGCTGAAGATATGAAAAATGACGAAATATCATTCGAAGGAGGAAAAATGTCTTTCTTTGAAGAGGCCACAAGGAAGTCACCCATGAAAGGGTCACTTTCAACAACGGTGCCTTCCCTTCCGTGCTCGACCACTCTTGCATTGCTAATGCCGAGTTCGCCCATTAATTCCAAATCCGAAGTTCCTCCTTCCGTAAATTGTGTAATTTCGACTCAACTTTCACACGACACCCAAAAAAGTTTCACCCACATCTGGATCCATTCAGCATAGTCCATTATTTGCTTACAAAACTTCAGCTCCGCCTATAGCCTTTGCTTATCGTTCAGATAAATCTACTAAGTTTTTTTTTCCCCCAGTTAAACTGACAGGGGGCACCAAAACCCCGCCAGTTAAACTGCCAGTAAACCTTTAGTGCAATCCACGAAAGATATTGATATTTCAAAAGATACCAGTGCCTCTTCAGTTCCACCGACGAAGTATGCCAGGGACCCTCTTGTTCCACCATCGGAATAAAGTTGCCTAAATGTTGCCTATGTGTCTTATATACCAACCTGTCGGTATTGTATACCATTTGATAATCACTCATCGTCAACAGAGACTTTGTTCTTAGTACTAATGTCTTTGATTAAGTCTTCTTTGTCTGTGTCATAGGCAGTCAGGAGAGAATAATCTACGTGTTTTGCGATCACTGTACATTTGGCACGGCGCTCAGGAGTACAAATAATAGCGAAGCCTGCATTGAGAAGTTTTTGTCTGGTCTCGGTTGAGGTGTACGTTTCATAGGAATGTCTGTCAAGAAGGAGTTTGAAGCCTGAGTTGGTTTTAAAGACTTTGAGCTGAGGTGCGCCAGTGATCTGGTACAATAAATTTCATAAGAACAAAAGAAAGGAGGAACACTGCAGCTGGCCTGTTGTCCCATACTAGGCAGGTCCTTTACGTGTGGGAAAAGACACTTATGCACAGTTCAGGACATTTATTAAAGGAAACGTTTCGCCGCGAGTGGCTTCTTCTGTCCAAATACAGAGAAACCTAAGAAAACGCATATATATAGTGGCAGGAGTCAGGTGAAGTGACGCGTGGATAGAGGGGGTAGTAGTAGTAGTAGTGGATCTAAGGAGGTGAGGCTAGAGAGGGACCTGCTGACATCATGTAACAGCAGTTCCCAGGATGGGTAATGTCCTCTTGATTAGTAATTTTGAAATACTGTAACTACCGGATTTTTGCTTTATAGTGTTACTGTTAGTGCAGCTTCAATGCATTTTCTCCGTCTTAAGTCATATTCTTTAATCACTAGTTTAGCTTCATTGAATTTCATGAGGTGTCCAACATCGTCCTTTACAATTCATCCCACTAACATACCAGTTGTAGTTGTCGTAGTCGTGAAGGCTATGTATATGTCCTCAGAATCAAGATTCCATGATGTTGCAGTGTCTGACAAGTTGTACAAGAATGGTATACAATACCGTCAAGATGAAATTAAGACACATGTGCAACATCTGAGTATCTTTATTGTAGACGTTTCGCCATCCAGTGGCTTTATCAATACAAGTTCCATTACATAACTTGAAGATAGTAGAACTATGTACAGAAGATGAGGTAATCAGTCCCTCGACCTAGGAGTAGTTGCGAAGAGCACCGTAGTCGTGGAGATTCTGAAGCAGAAGCAAGGCGCCTGACGCTTTTATACTATGTACTAATGTCCTGGAATTTGTATTGATAAAGCCACTGGATGGCGAAACGTTGTAGATGCGTGGAACAGTCTTCCCAGTGGGGTGATAGAGGCTAGGACCTTGGGTAGCTTTAAGAAGATACATAAGAACATAAGAAAGGAGGAACACTGCAGCAGGCCTGTTGGCCCATACTAGGCAGGTCCTTTACAATTCATCCCACTAACAAACATTTGACCAACCCAATTTTCAATGCTACCCATGAAATAAGCTCTGATGTGGGAGGGGCTGGGTTTGATTGGTGTCATGGGATACGGGAGTTATTTCATGAGTAGCTTTAGCTAGGACTTTGGTAGTTTCAAATTTAGTGGGAGGGATTAGATTTGAGTCGGACTTGCACATCAGAGCTTGTTTCTTGGGTGGCATTGAAAATTGGGTTGGTCAAATGTTGTTAGTGGGATGAATTGTAAAGGACCTGCCTAGTATGGGCCAACAGGCCTGCTGCAGTGTTCCTCCTTTCTTATGTTCTTATGTCGTTTTCATAAGGACCTGCCTCGTATGGGCCAGTAGGCCTTTTGCAGTGTTCCTACATTCTTATGTTCTTAAAGATACCCAGATGTTACACATGTAAGAACATAAGAAAGGAAGAACACTGAAGCAGGCCTGTTTGACCATATTTGGCAGGTCCTTTACAATTCATCCCACTAACAAAACATTTGCCCAACCCAATTTTCAATGCTACCCAAGAAATAAGCTCTGATGTGCAAGTCCGACTCAAATCTAACCCCTCCCACTAAATTTGAAACTACCCAAAGTCCTAGCCTCAATAACCCAACTAGGTAGACTGTCCACTCATCAACTACCCTATTTCCAAACCAATACTTTAAGAACATAAGCATGGACGAACACTGCTGAAGGTCTACTGGCCCATACAATGCAGGTCCTTATTAAAACAACCTCTGCCCAAAAGCTACCCAAGAATTAACTCCCATATCCAATGACACTAATCAAACCCAGCCCCTCCCACTCATATTTGTCCAATCTCTTCTTAAAGCTACCCAAGGTCCTAGCCTCTATCACCCCACACATCCTCAACTCTTGTTAGAAAACCAGTACTTACCTATGTCCTTTCTAAATCTAAATTTATCCAACTTAAATATATTATTCCTGGTTCTTACATGGTTCGACACCCTCAATACCTTATTAATATCTCATTTGTTTATGCCCGTCATCCACTTATACACCTCAATGATATGTCCTCTCATTCTACATCTCTCTAGAGTGAAGATTTAAGGCTTTCGGTTGATATAAACCTTGGTAATAAATACCGACAAGTTGGTTTAGAAAGACACCGAAACGTTTTCTAATAAGAACATAAGAACATTAGAAAGGAGGAACACTGCAGCAGGCCTGTTGGCCCATACTAGGCAGGTCCTTTACAATTCATCCCACTAACAACATTTGACCAACCCAATTTTCAATGCCACCCAAGAAACAAGCTCCGATGTGCAAGTCCCTCTCAAATCCAACCCCTCCCACTCATGTACTTATCCAACCTAAATTTGAAACTACCCAAAGTCATAGCCTCAATAACCCAACTAGGTAGACTGTTCCACTCATCAACTACCCTATTTCCAAACCAATACTTTCCTATGTCCTTTCTAAATCTAAACTTATCTAATTTAAATCCATTACTGCGGGTTCTCTCTTGGAGAGATATCCTCAAGACCTTGTTAATATTCCCTTTATTAATACCTATCTTCCACTTGTACACTTCGATCAGGTCTCCCCTCATTCTTCGTCTAACAAGTGAATGTAACTTAAGAGTCTTCAATCTTTCTTCATAAGGAAGATTTCTAATGCTATGTATTAATTTAGTCATCCTACGCTGAATGTTTTCTAACGAATTTATGTCCATTCTGTAATATGGAGACCAGAATTGAGCTGCATAATCTAGGTGAGGCCTTACTAATGATGTATAAAGCTGCAGTATGCCCTTTTTCAGGTAACATTTCGATGTTCGCTAGTGGTAGTAGTAGTGACGAAAGTAATACAATATGATAGAGCAATTAATTCGTACAAGAGTAAAAGGATTCAGCTCCGCCTATAGCCTTGCTTATCGTTCAGATAAAGTTTTTTTTTTCCCCCAGTTAAACTGAAGGGGGCACCAAAACCCCGCCAGTTTAAACTGCCAGTTAAACCTTTAGTTGCAATCACGAAAGATATTGATTATTTCAAAAGATACCCGTGCCTCTTCGTTCCACCGACGAAGTATGCCAGGGACCCTCTTGTTCCACCATCGAATAAAGTTGCCTAAATGTTGCCTATGTGTCTTATATACAACCTGTCGTAGTGTATACCATTGATATCACTATCATCGTCAACAGAGACTTTGTTCTTAGTACTAATGTCTTTGATTAAATGTCTTCTTTGTCTGTGTCATAGGCAGTCAGGAGAGAATAATCTTACGTTGTTTTTTGCGATCATGTACATTTGGCACGGTGTCAGGGTCCAAATAATAGCGAAGCCTGCATTGAGAAGTTTTTATCTGGTCTCGGTTGAGGTGTTCGTTTCATAGGAATGTCTGGCAAGAAGGAAGTTTGAAGCCTGAGTTGGTTTTAAGACTTTGAGCTGAGGTGCGCCAGTGATTCTGGTACAATAAATTTCTAAGAACAAAAGAAAGGAGGAAACACTGCAGCTGGGCCTGTTGTCCCATACATAGGCAGGTCCTTACGGTGTGTGAAATGACACTTATGCGCACGTTCGGAATTTATTAAGGAAACGTTTCGCCGCCCCGCGGAGTGGCTTCTTCTGTCCAATACAGAGAAACCTAGGAAAACGCATATATATAGATGGCAGGAGTCAGGTGAAGTGAACGCGTGGATAGAGGGGGTAGTAGTAGTTAGTAGTGGATCTAAGGAGGTGAGGCTAGAGAGGGACGGGACCTGCTGACACATGTAACAGCAGTTCCCAGGATGGGTAAGTTCCTCTTGTTTAGTAATTTTGAAATACTGTAACTACGGATTTTTGCTTTATAGTGTTATGATAGTTGATTAGTGCAGCTTTCAATGCATTTTCTCCGTCTAAGTCATATTCTTTAATCACTAGTTTAGCTTCATTGAATTTCATGAGGTGTCCAACATCGTACTTTACAAATTATCCCACTAACATACCAGTTGTAGTTGTCGTAGTCAGTGAAGGCTATGTACATTGCTAGGAATCAAGATTCCATGATGTTGCAGTGTCTCAACAAGTTGTACAAGAATAATGGTATCAATGAACATTAAAATGGTTATAAAATACCGACAGATTGTTGGTAAGACACCATATGCCAACAGTTAGTAGTAGGTAAGTACACATATGCAAACAGTTAGGTATCTTTATTATGAAACGTTCGCCTACACAGTAGGCTTCTTCAGTCAAGTACAGAAAAAGTTGATAGAAGCAAGAAGATACTTGAAGACGATGTAATCAGTCCATCACCCTTAAAGTTTGAGGTGGTCAGTCCCTCGTCTGGAGAAGAGCATTGTTCCATAGTATGAAACAATATGGGAAGAAGTGCAGGATGGAGCTTTTATAGCGCCAGGAGGTGAGACGTAGGCCACTAGGGAGAGGTAATGAACTCAGATGTTGAAAGGTTAGGGTCCCTCTTCAAACCAGCCCTCTCACTAAGTGGAGTTGTCGAAGTTGATTGCAGGTCTCGTACAAGATACCCTTGTGTTTGCAGTGTCTGACAGATTGGAACATTAAAATGTATAAAATACCGACAGGTTTTTTGTTAGGTAAGACGCTATGCAAAAGTTAGTATCTTTTTATTATGAAAACGTGTTTCGCCTACACAGTTGGCTTCTCACGTCAAGTACAGAAAAGTTGATAGAAGCAGAAGATACTTTGAAGACGATGTAATCAGTCCATCACCCCTTAAAGTTTAGAGGTGGTCAGTCCCTCAGTTGGAGTAGAGCCATTGTTCCATTTGTATGAAAAATATTGTTTTCATACTATGGAACAATGCTCTTCTCCAGGACTGAGGGACTGACCACCTCAAAACTTAAGGTGAAGGACTGATTAACATCGTCTTCAAGTATCTTCTGCTTCTATCAACTTTTCTGTAATTGACTGAAGAAGCTACTGTGTAGGCGAAACGTTTCCATTAATAAAGTACCCTACTGTTGCATATGGTCTTTACCTAACAACTGCGGTATTTTATCCATTTTAAATGTTCAATCTGCAGACACTGACAACACAGGGTATATTGGTTACAGACCTGCAATCAACTTCGACAACTTCCACTTAGTGAGAGGGGTGGTTAGAGAGGGACCTAACCTTTCAACATATGAGTTCTTACCTCTCCTAGTGGCTACGTTCACCTCCCCGGGAGGCGCTATAAAAAGCTCCATCCTGTCATTCTTCTCCATATTTTTTCATACTATGGAAAAATTGCTCAATCTCCAGATGAGGGACTGACCACCTCAAAACTTTAGGGTGATGGATGATATTAACATCGTCTTCAAGTATCTTCTGCTTCTATCAATTTTCTGTACTTGACTGAAAGAAGCCTACTGTTGTAGGCGAAACGTTTCATAATAAAGATACCTAACTGTTGCATATGTGTCTACCTAACAACCTGTCGGGTATTTTTATACCATTTTAATGTTCAACAGTTAGGTACTTTATTTCGAAAACGTTTCGCCTACACAGTAGGCTTCTTCAGTCGAGTACAGAAAGTTGATAGGAGCAGAAGATACTTGAAGACGATGTAATCAGTCCATCACCCTTAAAGTTTTGAGGTGGTCAGTCCCTCAGCTGATGGACTGATACATGTTCTTCAAGTATCTTTCTGCTTCTTATCAACTTTTTGTACTTGACTGAAGAAGCTACTGTGGTAGGCGAAACGTTTCGAAATAAAGATACTAAATTCTGTTGCATATGTGTTCTTACCTACATGGTATACAATCCGTCAAGATTGAAATTAAGACACATGTGCAACCATCTGAATATCTTTGTGTAGATGATTCGCCATCCAGGTGGCTTAATCAATACAAGTTCATTACATAACTTGAAGCTAGTAGAACTATGTACAGAGATGAGGTAATCAGTCCCTCGACCTAGGAGTAAGTTGCGAAGAGCACCGTATTGTCGTGGAGCTGATTATGAAGCAGAAGCAAGGCGCCTGACGCTTTTATACTATTTACTAATGTCCTGAATTTGATTGATAAAGCACTGGATGGCGAAAACGTTGTAGATGCGTGAACAGTCTTCCCAGTGGGAGGTGATAGAGGCTAGGACCTTGGGTAGCTTTAAGAACAGATACATAAGAAACTTAAGTAAAGGAGATGGAGGAAACACTGCAGCAGGGCCTGTTGGCCCATACTAGGCAGGTCCTTTACAATTCATCCCACTAACAAACATTTGACCAACCCAATTTTCAATGGCTACCATGAAATAAAGCTCTTGATTGAGGGAGGGGTGGGTTTGATTGGTGTCATGGGATAACGGGAGTTATTTCATGAGTAGCTTTAGCTAGGATTTGGGTAGTTTCAATTTAGTGGGAGGGATTAGATTTGAGTAGTCGGAACTTGCACATCAGAGGCTTGTTTCTTGGGTGGGGCATTGGAAAATTGGAGTTGGTCAAATGTTGTTAGTGGGTGAATTGTAAAGGGACCTGCCTAGTATGGGCCAACAGGCCTGCTGCAGTGTTCCTCCTTTCTTATGTTCTGATGTCGTTTTCATAAGGACCTGCCTCGTATGGGCCAGTAGGGCCTTTTGCAGTGTTCCTACATTCTTATGTTCTGAAAGAACCCAGTGTTACAATGTAGAAATAAGAAAGGAAGAACATGGAAGCAGGCACTGTTTGACATATTTGCAGGTCCTTACAATTCATCCCACTAACAAAAACATTTGCCAACCCAATTTTCATGCTACCAAGAAATAACTCTGATGTGGGCAAGTCCGACTCAAATCAACCACTCCACTAAATTTGAAACTACCCAATGTCCTAGCCTCAATAACCCAACTAGGGTAGACTGACCACTCATCCAACTACTATTTCCAAACCAACTACTTTAAGAACATATAGCACGGACGAACATGTGAAGGTCTACTGGCCCATACAATGCAGGTCCTTATTAAAAAACCTCTGCCCAAAAGCTACCCCAAGAATTAACTCCCAGTATCAATGACACTAATCAAACCCCGCCCCTCCCACTTATATTTGTTCCAATCTCTTCTTTAATTAAGCTACCAAGGGTCCTAGCCTTATCACCCCACACATCCTCAACTCTTGTAAGAAAACAGTATTACCTATGTCATTTCTAAATCTAAATTTTATCCAACTTTAATATATTAATTCCTGGTTTCACATGGTTCGACACCCTCCAAAATACTTGTTTATGCCCGTCATCCACATATACACCTCAATGATATGTCCTCTCATTCTACATCTCTCTAGAGTGAAAATTTTTATGGCTTTCGGTTGATATCAAACCTTGGTAATAAATACCGACAAGTTGGTTTAGGAACATCGACACCGAAACGTTTTCTAATAAGAACATAAGAAATTGTAGAAAGGAGGAAACACTGCAGCGGGCCTGTTGGGCTCCATACTAGGCAGGTCCTTTACATTTCATCCCATCTAACAACATTTGACCACCCAATTTTCAATGCCACTCCCAGATACAAGCTCCGATGTTGCAAGTCCCTCTCAGATAGGTTCTCAGTCAAGTACAGAAAAGTTGATAGAAGCGAAGATACTTAAGCGATGTAATCAGTCATCCACCCTTAAAGTTTGAGGTGGTCAGTCCCTCAGTCTGGGAGAAGAGCATTGTTCCTAGTATGAAACAATATTGTTTCATACTATGGAACATGCCTCTTCTCAGACTGACGGGACTGACCACCTAAAACTTTAAGGGTGATGGTCTGATTACATCGTACTTCAAGTATCTTTGCTTCTATCAACTTTTCGGTACTTGACTGAAGAAGCTACTGTGTAGGCGCAGAACGTTTCATATAAAGATACCTAACTGTTGCATATGTGGTCTTACCTAACAACTGTCGGTATTTTATAACCATTTTAATGCTTAATCTGCAGACACTGCAAACCCAAAGGGTATCTTGGTACAGACCTGCAAATCAACTTCGACAACTTCCACTAGTGAGAGGGGCTGGGTTTTGAGAGGGACCCTACCCCTTTCAACATCTGTGTTCTTACCTTCCTAGTGGCCTAGTCTCAACCTCCTGGCGCTATAAAAAAGCACAATCCTGTCACTTCTTCTCCATATTGTTTCATACTATGGAACAATGCTCTTCTCACAGACTGAGGGACTGGACCACCTCAAAACTTTATGGGTGATGGACTGATTACATCGTCTTCAAGTATCGTCTGGGCTTCTATCATAACATTTTCTGTACTTGACTGAATGAAAGCCTACTGTGTAGGCGAAAAACGTTTCATAATTAAAGATACCCCTAACTGTTGCATATGTGTCTTACCTAACAACCCTGTTCGGATATTTTATACATTTTAATGTTCAACAGTTAGGTATCTTTATTTCGAACGTTTCGCTAACAAGTAGGCTTTTCAGTCGATGTTACAGAAAAGTTGATAGAAGCAGAAGATACTTGAAGACGTGTAATCAGTCCATCACCCTTAAAGTTTTGAGGGTGGTCAGTCCCTCAGGGGGAGGGGTTTTTTTTTTTTTTTATCTGATGGACTGATTCATCGTCTTCAAGTACTTCTGTTCTACACTTTCTGTACTCGACTTGAAGGAAGCCTACTGTGTAGGCGAAACGTTTCGAAATAAAGATACATAACTGTTGCATATGTGTCTTACCTAACAAGGTATACATTAACGTCAAGGATGAAATTAAGACCACATGTGCAACATCTGAATATCTTTATTGTAGATGTTTCGCCATCCAGTGGACTTTATTCAATACAAGTTCCATTACATAACTTGAGATAGTTAGAACTATGTACAGAAGATGAAGGTTAATCAGTCCCTCGACCTAGGGCGTAGTTGCGATAGAGCACCGTAGTCGTGGAGAAGATTCTGAAGCAGAAGCAAGGCGCCTGACGCCTTTTTATACTATGTACTAATGTCTGGAATTTGTATTGATAAAAGCCACTGGATGGCGGAACGTTTTGTAGATGCGTGGAACAGTCTTCCCTGTGGGGTGATAGGTGATAGAGGGGGACTAGGACCTTGGGTAGCTTTAAAGAGATCTAAGAACATAAGAAAGGAGGAACACTGCAGCAGGGCCTGTTGGGCCCATACTAGGCAGGTCCTTTTACATTCATCCCACTAAAAAAATTTGCCCACCAATTTTCAAATGAACCATGAAATAAGCTCTGATGTGGGAGGGTGGGTTTGATTGGTGTCATGGGATCGGGTGGTTATTTTTCATGAGTAGAAAACTTTAGCTAGGACTTTGGGTAGTTTAAATTTAGTGGGATGGGGATAGATTTGAGTCGGAACTTGCACAAATCAGAGCTTGTTTCTTGGGTGGATTGAAAATTGGGTTGGTCAAATGTTGTTAGTGGTTGTATTGTAAGCCCTGCCTAGTATGGGCCAAACAGGCCTGCTGCAGTGTCTCCTTTCTTATGTTCTTATGTTCTTATGTCGTTTTCATAAGACCTGCCTCGTAGGGGCCAGTAGGCCTTTTGCAGTGTTCCTACATTCTTATGTTCTTAAAGTACCCAGATGTTAACATGTAAGAACATAAGAAAAGGAAGAACATGAAGCAGGCCCTGTTTGACCATATTTGGCAGGTCCTTTACAATTTCATCCACTAACAAAAACATTTGCCCAACCCAATTTTCAATGCTACCCAAGAAATAAGACTCTGATGTGCAAGGGCGACTCAAATCTACCCTCCACTAAATTGAAAAACTACCCAAATGTCCTAGCCTCAATAACCCAACTAGGTAGGACTGTCACTCATCAACTACCTATTTCCAAACAATACTTTAAGAACTTAGATGGGGACGAAACATGCTGAAGGTCTACTGGCCCATACATGCTGGTCCTTATTAAAACAACCTCTGCCCAAAAGCTTCCCAAGAATTAACTCCCATATCCAATGACCCCACTAATCAAACAGCCCCTCCCACTCATATTTGTCCATCTCTTCTTAATTAAAGGCTACCAAAGGTCCTAGCCTCTATCACCCCACACATCCTCAACTCTTGTTAGAAAACCAGTACTTACCTATGTCATTTCTAAACTAAGTTTATCCAACTTTAATATATTATTCCTGGTTCTTACATGGTTCGACACCCCTCAATACTTGTTTATGCCGTATCCACTTATACACCTAATGATATGTCCTCTCAATTCTACAATCTCTTTAGAGTGAAGATTTAGGCTTTCGGTTGATAAAAACCTTGGTTAATAAATACGACAAGTTGGTGTAGAAAGAACACGAAACGTTTTCTAATAAGAACATTAAGAACATTAGAAAGGAGGAACACGCCAGCAGGCCCGTTTGGCCCATACTAGGCAGGTCCTTTACAATTCATCCTCACTAACAACATTTGACCCAACCCAATTTTTCAATGCACACCCAAGAAAACAAGCTCCGATGTGCAAGTCCCTCTCAAATCCAAACCCCTCCCCATATGTACTTATCCAACCTTAAATTTGAAACTACCCAAAGTAGGGCCTCAATAACCCATCTCGGTGGGAAATAAATGGTATAAAATACGACCAATGGCAATATAAAACACAAATGCAGTATAATGTGATCCTTTATGACTACGTTTCGCCCACACAGTGGGCTTTTTCAAGTCACAAACAGATCTACCCCAGGTAGTTCTGTTTGTGACTTGAAAAGCCCACTGTGTGGGCGAAACGATAGTCAATAAAGGATCACTTATACGCCATTTGTGTTTAAAATTGCCAACCCAAATAGGTAGACCTGTTCCACTCATCAACTACCCTATTTCCAAACCAATACTTTCCTATTCCTTTCTAAATCTAAAACTTATCTAATTTAAATCCATTACTGCGGGTTCTCTTTGGAGAGTATCCTGAAGACCTTGTTTATTTCCCTTTATTATTACTATCTTCCACTTGTACACTTCGATCAGGTCTCCCCTCATTCTTCGTCTAGGCAAGTGAATGAACATAAAGAGTATTCAATATTTTTTCATAAGGGAAGATTTCTAATGCTATGTATTAATTTAGTCATCCTACGTGAATGTTTTCTAACGAATTTATGTCCATTCTGTAATATGGAGACCGAATTGAGCTGGCATAATCTAGGTGAGGCGTCTTACTCAATAGAGTTTTTAAAGCTGCAGTATGGCCCTTCTTTCAGTAACATTTCGGTGTTCGCTAGTGGTAGTAGTGTGAAAAGTTAATACATTATGATTGATTTATTATTCGTACAAGAGTAAAAGGATATAAAAAGCTATTACTTGGGTAATAAAAAATAGGTTGACAAATAGAGACTGGAAGAGCAGCTTGTTTCAGTATGTTTCACTCTCTGTAATGTGCTTTGTGTAGTATAACAGGAAGCGAGACTATGTGAAGGCGGGTTTACTGTTTCAGGAGGATTCTTGCTAAGGACTTCGGAGATGGTGGATGGGGAGGGATTGGGAAAAAATGAGGGAAAACTGCCGTTGTTTTGTTTAATTGTATTCGAAACAGCGAATCAGTGATGATTCGAGGCATTGCGTCTGTGGAAATTAGTTTCTTTGATCACTAATTGGGCCGTCTCTGAATTTCATTAGATGATTTGCGGAATTTCGGTGTTTCACCCAAGCGTTGTTCAAGTTATCGTTCCTATATGCATAAATTGTGTTCATTGATGTGAACACTGAAACAAGCTGCCTCTTTCCCAGTCTAATTTGTCGAACCTATTTTTGTTACCCAAGTAATAGCTTTTATTATCTTTCACTCTCTTGTACGAATTTAATTGCTCTATCATATTGTATTACTTTTGTCACTCACACTATAATACTACCACTAGTGAAAAAACAACAAAAAAACATCGAAATGTGTTACCTCACTATATTATGCACCTCACTATGAGCCTTTAAATACCCTCTGTGTCCAGGTATTGTTTGTAATGGGCTTGATAAAGCTCCTGGAGAGCGGAAACGTTTGCCACAATAAAAAATGTCACATTAGTTGCAACTTGTGTCCTTTTACTTTACATATTGTCGGTAATTCTACCAACTTTATTACACGTTCATATGGAGACTCGTGAAAGCACATCTCCTGGGTGTCAGCCACAGCTATACACAAAAACCTACATACTTTCCTTAGTGCATATTTCGACTTCCGTCGAAAAATCTGAGCAGTCCCACACTGACTCGGAGAAGCCCTCCTGAAGCTCCAAATAAGCCTCAGCGACTTGACACATACTGTCAGATTTTAATATGCACACACGAAGAAAGTATTGTAGGTTTTTAAAAAGCCCGTGGCTGGGAGACCCAGGGGAAGGTGGTGTACAGGAGTCTCCAGCATCGCGGAAGACAACACTGTCCAAGACACGTCAGCGGGGACAAGCCAAAGGCTTGAAGGGAAATTTTAGAGTTCTACTTCTTTGGAAACCATCTTGCTTCCGCGGTGAAGACGAGAGTGCCGTCTCGGCGACCATAGTGTCTGTGCTTCCAGTTTAAACCTCAAATCGAGGGAAGGGTACACCGTTTGTGAAGATATGAAAAATGACGAAAAAATATCATTCGAAGGAGGAAAATGTCTTTCTTTGAAGAGGCCACAAGGAAGTCACCCATGAAAGGGTCACTTTCCAACAACGGTTGCCCTTCCCTTTCCAGTGCTCGCCACTCTTGCATTGCTAATGACGGTTGCCTATTAATTCCAAATCCGAAGTTCCTCCTACCGTAAATTGTGTTAATTCGACTCAAATTTCACACGGACACCCATAAAAGTTTCACCCACATCATCTGGGATCCATTCAGGCATAGTCCATTATTTGCTTACAAAACTTCAGCTACGCTATAGCTTTGCTTATCGTTCAGATAAAGTTTTTTTTTCCCCAGTTAAACTGAGAGGGGGCACCAAAAACCCCGCCCATTAAACTGCAGTAAAACCTTTGTGCAATCCACGAAAGATATTGAATATTTCAAAAGATACCAGTGCCTCTTCAGTTCCACCGACGAAAAGTATTCCAGGGAGGACCCTCTTGTTCCACCATCGGAATAATGTTGCCTAATATGTGCCTATGTGTCCTTAGATACCAACTGTCGGTCTTGTATCATTGATAATCACTCATCGTCAAAACTGAGACTTTGTTCTCCCCCCCCTAGTACTAATGTCTTTGGTTAAGTATTCTTTTGTCTGTGTCATAGGCAGTCAGGAGAGAATATCTACGTGTTTTGCGATCACTGTACATTTGGCACGGTGCCTCAGGGAGTCCAAATAATAGCGAAAGCCTGCATTGAGAAATTTTTATCCTGGTCTCGGTTGAGGTGTACGTTTCATAGGAATGTCTGGCAAGTAAGGAGTTTGAAGCCTGAGTTGGTTTTAAGACTTTGAGCTTAGGTGCGCCCAGGATTGGTTACAATAAATTTCATAAGAACAAAAGAAAGGAGGAAACTCAGCTGGCCTGTCTGTACCATACTGGCAGTTCCTTTACGCTGTGTGAAAAGACACTTATGCACAGTTCAGGACATTTTTAAAGGAAAAACGTTTCGCCGCGAGTGGCTTCTTCTGTCCAAGATACAGGAAACCTAAGCAAACGCCATATATATTAGTGGCAGGAGTCAGGTGAGTTGAGTGGACGCGTGGATAGAGAGGGTAGTAGTCAGTAGGAGTGGATCTAAGGAGGTGAGGCTAGTAGAGAGGGGACCTGCTGACAATATGTAACAGCAGTTCCCAGGATGGGTAATGTCTCTTGATTAGTAATTTTGAAATACTGTAACTACCGGATTTTTTGCTTTATAGTGTTACTGATAGTGATTAGTGCAGCTTCAATGCATTTTCTCCGTCTTAAGTTCATATTCTTTATCACTAAGTTTAGCTTATTGAATTTCATGAGGTGTTCCAACATCGTCCTTTACAATATCATCCCACTAACATACCAGGTTGTAGTTGTCGTAGTCGTGTAGGCTATGTACATGTCTCAGAATCAAGATTCCAGATGATGTTGTGAGTGTCTAACATGTTGTACAACAATGGTATACAATTAAACATTAAAATGGTTATAAAATACGACAGATTGTTAGGTAAAGAGGGGGGGGGGGGGACAATATGCAACAGTTAGGAGTTAGGTAAGACCATACGCACAGTTAGGTATCTTTATTAGGAAACGTTTCGCCTACACAGTAGGCTTCTTCAGTCAAGTACAGAAAAAGTAGATAGAAGCAGATGATACTTGATGGACGATGTAATCAGTCCATCACTCTTAAAAGTTTTGAGGTGGTCTGTCCATCAGTCTGGAGAAGGGCATTGTTCCATAGTATGAAACAATTTAATTTCATATATGGAACTAATTGCTCTTCACAGACTGGAGGGACTGACCACCTCAAAAACTTTAAGGGTGATGGGACTGATTACATCGTCCTTCAAAGTATCTTCTGCTTCTATCAACTTTTTCTGTTACTTGACTGAAGAAAGAAGGCCTACTGTGTAGGCGAAACGTTTCATATAAGATACCTAAAAACTGTTGCATATGTGTCTTACCTAACAACCTGTTGGATTTTTATACCTTTTAATGTTCAAATCTGTCAGACACTGCAACACAAGGGTATCTTGGTACAGACCTGGCAATCAACTTCGACAAACTTCCACTAGTGAGAGGGAGGCTGGGTTTTGAGAGGGACCTAACCTTTCAACATCTGAGGTTCTTACCTCTCCCTAGTGGCCTACGTCTCACCTCCTGGGCGCTATATAAAAGCCTCCATCTGTCATTCTTCTCCATATTGTTTCATACTATGGAAAACAATGCTCTTCTCCAAACTGAGGGACTGACCACCTCAAAACTTTAAGGGTGATGGACTGATTACATCGTCTTCAAGCTATTTCTGCTTTATCAACTTTTCTGTCACTTGACTGAAGGAAGCCTACTGTGTAGGCGAAACGTTTCATAATAATGATACCTAATGTTGCATTATGTGTCTTTCCTAACAACCTGTGGTATTTTATACCATTTTAATGTTCAAACAGTTAGGTATCTTTATTTCGAAACGTTTCGCCTACACAGTAGGCTTCTTCAGTCGAGTACAGAAAAGTTGATAGAAGCAGAAAGATACCTTGAAGCGTGTAATCAGTCCATCACCTTAAAGTTTTGAGAGGTCGGTCAGTCCTCAGTCTGATGGACTGATTACATCGTCTTCAAGTATTTCTGCTTCTATCAACTTTTCTGTACTCGACTGAAGAAGCCTCTGTGTAGCGCGCGAAACGTTTCGAAATAAAGATACCTAAGTTGCATATGTGTCTTACTAACAATGGTAGACAATACCGTCAAGATGAAATTAAGACACATGTGCAAATCTGGGTCTTGATGTAGATGGTTCGCCATCCAGTGGCTTTATCAATAAAGTTCCATTACATAACTTGAAGATAGTCAGAATATGAACAGAAGATGAAGGTAATCAGTCCCTCTGACTCTAGGAGTTACATAGAGTGCGAAGAGCACCGTAGTCGGTGGAGATTCTGAAGCAGAAGCAAGGAGCGCCTCCTGACGCTTTTATACTATTTACTAATCGTTGGAATTTGTTTGATAATGCCACTGGATGGCGAAAAACGTTGTAGATTGGTGGACAGTCTTCCCAGTGGGGTGATCAGAGGCTAGGACCTTGTGGTGCTTTATGAAGATACCTAAGAACAAAGAAAGGAGGAACACTGCAGCAGGCCTGTATTGGCATACTAGGCAGGTCCTTTTACAATTCATCCCACTACAAACAATTTGGGGACCAACCCAATTTTCAATGTACCCATGAAATAACTCTGATTGTGGGAGGGCTGGGTTGATTGGTGTCATGGGATACGGGAGTTATTTCATGAGTAGTTTTAGCTAGGACTTTGGGTAGTTTCAAATTAGTGGGGAGGATTAGATTTGAGTCGGACTTGCACATCTGTGCTTGGTTCTGGGTGGCATTGTAAAAATGGGTTGGTCAAATGTTGTTAGTGGGATGATTGGTATAAAGGACCTGCCTAGTATGGCCAACAGGCCTGACTGCAGTGTTCTCCTTTCTTATGTTCTGATGTCGTTTGCATTAAAGGACATGCCTCGTATGGGCCAGTAGCGCCTTTTGCCAGTTGTTCCTACATTCTTATGTTCTTAAAGATACCCAGATGTTTAACACATGTTAAGAAAATAAGAAAGGAAGAACCACTGAAGCAGGCCTGTTTGGACCATATTTGGCAGGTCTTTACAATTCATCCACTAACAAAAACATTTGCCCAACCTATTTTCAATGCTACCCAAGAAATAAGCTCTGATGTGCAGGTTCCGACTCAAATCTAAAACCCCTCCACACTAAATTTGAAAATCTACCCAAAGTCTAGCCTCAATAACCCAAACTAGGTAGACTGTCAACTCATCATCTACCCTATCTTCCAAACCATACTTTAAGAACATAAGCATGGACGAACACTGGCTGAAGGTCTACTGGCCCATACAATGCAGGTCTTATTAAAACAACCTTCGCCCAAAAGTAACCAAGAAATTAACTCCCATATCCAATAGGGACCACTAATCAAAACCAGCCCCCTCCCACTCTTATTTGTCCAATTCTTCTTAATTAAGCTACCCAAGGGTCCTAGCCTCTATCACCCCACCACATCTCAACTCTTGTTAGAAACCCAGTACTTACCTATGTCATTTCTAAATCTCCCCCAAATTTATCCAACTTTAATATATTAATTCCTGGGTTTATACATGGTTCGTCACCCTCAATACTTGTTTATGCCCGTCATCCCTTATACCACTCAATGAATGTCCCTCTCATTCTACATCTCTCTAGAGTGAAGGATTTAAGGCTTTCGGTGATATAAACCTTGGTAATAAATACCGACAAAGTTGTTTTAGAAAGACACGAAAACGTATTTTTCTAATAAGAAACATAAGAACATTAGAAAGGTGGAACACTGCAGCAGGCCTGTTATGGCCCATACTAGGCAGTGTCCTTACAATTCCTCCCACTAACAACATTTGACCAACAACAATTTTCAATGCACCCAAGAAACAAGCTCCGATGTTGCAAGTCCCTCTCAAATCCAACCCCTCCCACTCATGTACTTATCCAAACCTAAATTTGAAACTACCAAGTCATAGCTCAATACCAACTAGGTGGAAATAAATGGTTAAAATACCGACACAATGGCAATATAAACACAAATGCAGTATTAAATGTGGATCCTTTAATGACTACGTTTCGCCACACAGTGGGCTTTTTCAAGTCACAAACAGAACTTCCCCAGGTAGTTCTGTTTGTGACTTGAAAAAAGCCCACTTGTTGTGGGCGAAAACGTAGTCAATAAAGGATCCACATTATACTTGCATTGTGTTTATATTGCCAACCACTAGGTAGACTGTTCCACTCATCAACTAACCCTATTTCCAAACCATTACTTTCCTATGTCCTTTTAATCTAAACTTAACTAATTTAAATCCATTACTGCGGGTTCTCTCTTGGAGAGAGGATATCTGAAGACCTTGTAAATATTCCCTTTATTAATTACCTATCTTCCACTTGTACACTTCGACAGGTCTCCCCTCTTTCTTCGTTAACAAAGTGAATGTACTTAAGAGTCATCAATATTTCTTCATAAGGAGATTTCTAATGCTTATCGTATAATTTAAGTCATCCTACGTGAATGTTTTCTAACGAATTTATGTCCATTCTGTAATATGGAGACCAGAATGAGGCTGCATAATCTAGGTGAGGCCTTATAATGATTGATAAAGCTGCAGTATGCCTTTTTCAGGTACATTTCGATGTTCGCTTAGTGGTAGTAGTAGTGACGAAGTAATACATATGATAGATTAATTAATTACGTACAAGAGTAAAAGGATATAAAAGCTATTACTTGGGTAACATAAAAATAGGTTGGGACTAATAGAGACTGGAAGAGGCAGCTGTTTCGTGTTTCCACTCTTGTAATGTGCTTTGTGTTGTATAACAGGAGAGAGACTTGTGATGGCAGGGGTTTACTGTTTTCAGGATGGAGGATTCTTGCTAAGACTTCGGAGTGGTGAAAGCTGCCGTTGTTTTGTGTTTAATTGTATTCGAAACAGCGATAGTTGATGATTCGAGGCACTGCGTCTGTGAAATTTAGTTTTTCTTTGATCACTAATTGGGCGTCTTCGAATTTCATTAGATGATTGCGGGAATTTCGGTGTTGTACACAAGCGTTGTTCATGTTATCGTTCCTATATGCATAAATGTGTTCATTGAGTGAACACTTGCAACAGCTTGCCTCCTATTCCAGTCTATATTGTCCAACCTATTATTGTGACCCAAGTTAATAGCTTTTATATCCTTTCACTCTTGTACGAATTAATTGTCTATCCATATTGTATACTTTTGTCTACCACTACTATACTACCACTAGCTGAACATCGATATGTTACCTCACTAGTATTGCCACCTCACTATGAGCCTTTATATACCTCTGTGTCCATGTATTGTTTGTAATGTCTTGATAAAGCTCCCTCGGAGAGCGCAAACGTTGCCACAATAAATGTCACATAGTTGCACTTGTGTCCTTTTACTTTACATATTGTCGGTTTTAAATTCTACCAACTTTATTACACGGTCATACTGGAGATCGTGAAAAGCACCATCTCCTGGGTCGTCAGCCACAGCCGATAAAAACCTACAATACTTTCTCGTGCAT
The DNA here is from genome assembly GCF_026875155.1 of Cherax quadricarinatus. Classification (NCBI taxonomy): domain Eukaryota; kingdom Metazoa; phylum Arthropoda; class Malacostraca; order Decapoda; family Parastacidae; genus Cherax; species Cherax quadricarinatus. Next base: position 36,874,243 of record NC_069431.1, read on the forward strand.
ATTCGACTTCCGTCGAAATTCTGAGCAGTCCCACACTGCTCGTGAGCAAAAGCCTCCTGAAGCTCAAATAAGCCTCAGCGCCACTATGACAACTGTCAAGATTTTAATATGCACGAAGAAAGTATTGTAGGTTTTTTAAAAGCCGTGGCTGCGACGACCCAGGAGAAGGTGTGTTACGGAGTCTCCAGCATGACGGAAGGACAACCACTGTCCACGCACGTCATGCGGGACAAGCCAAAGGCTTTGAAGGAAATTTTAGCTTGTTACTTCTTTGGAACCATCTTGGTTCCAGCGGTGAAGGACGAGTGCGTCTCGGCGACCATAGTGTCTGAGCTTCCAGTAAACCTCAATAGAGGAGAAAAGGGATACACCGTTTGCTGAAGATATGAAAAATGACGAAATTATCATTCGAGGAGGAAAAATGTCTTCTTTAGAAGAGGCCACAGGAAGTCACCCATGAAAGGGTCACTTTCAACAACGGTGCCTTTCCCTTCCGTGCTCGACCACTCTTTGCATTTGCTAATGCCGAGTTCGCCTATTAATTCCAAATCCCGAAGTCCTCCTACCGTAAATGTGTAATTTTCGACTCAACTTTCACACGACAACCAAAAAAAGTTTCACCACATATGGGGATCCATTCAGCTTTTCCATTATTTGCTTACAAAACTTCAGCTCCGCCTATAGCCTTGCTTATCGTTCAGATAAAGTTTTTTTTTTCCCCCAGTTAAACTGAAGGGGGCACCAAAACCCCGCCAGTTTAAACTGCCAGTTAAACCTTTAGTTGCAATCACGAAAGATATTGATTATTTCAAAAGATACCCGTGCCTCTTCGTTCCACCGACGAAGTATGCCAGGGACCCTCTTGTTCCACCATCGAATAAAGTTGCCTAAATGTTGCCTATGTGTCTTATATACAACCTGTCGTAGTGTATACCATTGATATCACTATCATCGTCAACAGAGACTTTGTTCTTAGTACTAATGTCTTTGATTAAATGTCTTCTTTGTCTGTGTCATAGGCAGTCAGGAGAGAATAATCTTACGTTGTTTTTTGCGATCATGTACATTTGGCACGGTGTCAGGGTCCAAATAATAGCGAAGCCTGCATTGAGAAGTTTTTATCTGGTCTCGGTTGAGGTGTTCGTTTCATAGGAATGTCTGGCAAGAAGGAAGTTTGAAGCCTGAGTTGGTTTTAAGACTTTGAGCTGAGGTGCGCCAGTGATTCTGGTACAATAAATTTCTAAGAACAAAAGAAAGGAGGAAACACTGCAGCTGGGCCTGTTGTCCCATACATAGGCAGGTCCTTACGGTGTGTGAAATGACACTTATGCGCACGTTCGGAATTTATTAAGGAAACGTTTCGCCGCCCCGCGGAGTGGCTTCTTCTGTCCAATACAGAGAAACCTAGGAAAACGCATATATATAGATGGCAGGAGTCAGGTGAAGTGAACGCGTGGATAGAGGGGGTAGTAGTAGTTAGTAGTGGATCTAAGGAGGTGAGGCTAGAGAGGGACGGGACCTGCTGACACATGTAACAGCAGTTCCCAGGATGGGTAAGTTCCTCTTGTTTAGTAATTTTGAAATACTGTAACTACGGATTTTTGCTTTATAGTGTTATGATAGTTGATTAGTGCAGCTTTCAATGCATTTTCTCCGTCTAAGTCATATTCTTTAATCACTAGTTTAGCTTCATTGAATTTCATGAGGTGTCCAACATCGTACTTTACAAATTATCCCACTAACATACCAGTTGTAGTTGTCGTAGTCAGTGAAGGCTATGTACATTGCTAGGAATCAAGATTCCATGATGTTGCAGTGTCTCAACAAGTTGTACAAGAATAATGGTATCAATGAACATTAAAATGGTTATAAAATACCGACAGATTGTTGGTAAGACACCATATGCCAACAGTTAGTAGTAGGTAAGTACACATATGCAAACAGTTAGGTATCTTTATTATGAAACGTTCGCCTACACAGTAGGCTTCTTCAGTCAAGTACAGAAAAAGTTGATAGAAGCAAGAAGATACTTGAAGACGATGTAATCAGTCCATCACCCTTAAAGTTTGAGGTGGTCAGTCCCTCGTCTGGAGAAGAGCATTGTTCCATAGTATGAAACAATATGGGAAGAAGTGCAGGATGGAGCTTTTATAGCGCCAGGAGGTGAGACGTAGGCCACTAGGGAGAGGTAATGAACTCAGATGTTGAAAGGTTAGGGTCCCTCTTCAAACCAGCCCTCTCACTAAGTGGAGTTGTCGAAGTTGATTGCAGGTCTCGTACAAGATACCCTTGTGTTTGCAGTGTCTGACAGATTGGAACATTAAAATGTATAAAATACCGACAGGTTTTTTGTTAGGTAAGACGCTATGCAAAAGTTAGTATCTTTTTATTATGAAAACGTGTTTCGCCTACACAGTTGGCTTCTCACGTCAAGTACAGAAAAGTTGATAGAAGCAGAAGATACTTTGAAGACGATGTAATCAGTCCATCACCCCTTAAAGTTTAGAGGTGGTCAGTCCCTCAGTTGGAGTAGAGCCATTGTTCCATTTGTATGAAAAATATTGTTTTCATACTATGGAACAATGCTCTTCTCCAGGACTGAGGGACTGACCACCTCAAAACTTAAGGTGAAGGACTGATTAACATCGTCTTCAAGTATCTTCTGCTTCTATCAACTTTTCTGTAATTGACTGAAGAAGCTACTGTGTAGGCGAAACGTTTCCATTAATAAAGTACCCTACTGTTGCATATGGTCTTTACCTAACAACTGCGGTATTTTATCCATTTTAAATGTTCAATCTGCAGACACTGACAACACAGGGTATATTGGTTACAGACCTGCAATCAACTTCGACAACTTCCACTTAGTGAGAGGGGTGGTTAGAGAGGGACCTAACCTTTCAACATATGAGTTCTTACCTCTCCTAGTGGCTACGTTCACCTCCCCGGGAGGCGCTATAAAAAGCTCCATCCTGTCATTCTTCTCCATATTTTTTCATACTATGGAAAAATTGCTCAATCTCCAGATGAGGGACTGACCACCTCAAAACTTTAGGGTGATGGATGATATTAACATCGTCTTCAAGTATCTTCTGCTTCTATCAATTTTCTGTACTTGACTGAAAGAAGCCTACTGTTGTAGGCGAAACGTTTCATAATAAAGATACCTAACTGTTGCATATGTGTCTACCTAACAACCTGTCGGGTATTTTTATACCATTTTAATGTTCAACAGTTAGGTACTTTATTTCGAAAACGTTTCGCCTACACAGTAGGCTTCTTCAGTCGAGTACAGAAAGTTGATAGGAGCAGAAGATACTTGAAGACGATGTAATCAGTCCATCACCCTTAAAGTTTTGAGGTGGTCAGTCCCTCAGCTGATGGACTGATACATGTTCTTCAAGTATCTTTCTGCTTCTTATCAACTTTTTGTACTTGACTGAAGAAGCTACTGTGGTAGGCGAAACGTTTCGAAATAAAGATACTAAATTCTGTTGCATATGTGTTCTTACCTACATGGTATACAATCCGTCAAGATTGAAATTAAGACACATGTGCAACCATCTGAATATCTTTGTGTAGATGATTCGCCATCCAGGTGGCTTAATCAATACAAGTTCATTACATAACTTGAAGCTAGTAGAACTATGTACAGAGATGAGGTAATCAGTCCCTCGACCTAGGAGTAAGTTGCGAAGAGCACCGTATTGTCGTGGAGCTGATTATGAAGCAGAAGCAAGGCGCCTGACGCTTTTATACTATTTACTAATGTCCTGAATTTGATTGATAAAGCACTGGATGGCGAAAACGTTGTAGATGCGTGAACAGTCTTCCCAGTGGGAGGTGATAGAGGCTAGGACCTTGGGTAGCTTTAAGAACAGATACATAAGAAACTTAAGTAAAGGAGATGGAGGAAACACTGCAGCAGGGCCTGTTGGCCCATACTAGGCAGGTCCTTTACAATTCATCCCACTAACAAACATTTGACCAACCCAATTTTCAATGGCTACCATGAAATAAAGCTCTTGATTGAGGGAGGGGTGGGTTTGATTGGTGTCATGGGATAACGGGAGTTATTTCATGAGTAGCTTTAGCTAGGATTTGGGTAGTTTCAATTTAGTGGGAGGGATTAGATTTGAGTAGTCGGAACTTGCACATCAGAGGCTTGTTTCTTGGGTGGGGCATTGGAAAATTGGAGTTGGTCAAATGTTGTTAGTGGGTGAATTGTAAAGGGACCTGCCTAGTATGGGCCAACAGGCCTGCTGCAGTGTTCCTCCTTTCTTATGTTCTGATGTCGTTTTCATAAGGACCTGCCTCGTATGGGCCAGTAGGGCCTTTTGCAGTGTTCCTACATTCTTATGTTCTGAAAGAACCCAGTGTTACAATGTAGAAATAAGAAAGGAAGAACATGGAAGCAGGCACTGTTTGACATATTTGCAGGTCCTTACAATTCATCCCACTAACAAAAACATTTGCCAACCCAATTTTCATGCTACCAAGAAATAACTCTGATGTGGGCAAGTCCGACTCAAATCAACCACTCCACTAAATTTGAAACTACCCAATGTCCTAGCCTCAATAACCCAACTAGGGTAGACTGACCACTCATCCAACTACTATTTCCAAACCAACTACTTTAAGAACATATAGCACGGACGAACATGTGAAGGTCTACTGGCCCATACAATGCAGGTCCTTATTAAAAAACCTCTGCCCAAAAGCTACCCCAAGAATTAACTCCCAGTATCAATGACACTAATCAAACCCCGCCCCTCCCACTTATATTTGTTCCAATCTCTTCTTTAATTAAGCTACCAAGGGTCCTAGCCTTATCACCCCACACATCCTCAACTCTTGTAAGAAAACAGTATTACCTATGTCATTTCTAAATCTAAATTTTATCCAACTTTAATATATTAATTCCTGGTTTCACATGGTTCGACACCCTCCAAAATACTTGTTTATGCCCGTCATCCACATATACACCTCAATGATATGTCCTCTCATTCTACATCTCTCTAGAGTGAAAATTTTTATGGCTTTCGGTTGATATCAAACCTTGGTAATAAATACCGACAAGTTGGTTTAGGAACATCGACACCGAAACGTTTTCTAATAAGAACATAAGAAATTGTAGAAAGGAGGAAACACTGCAGCGGGCCTGTTGGGCTCCATATTTGGCAGGTCCTTTACAATTCATCCCACTAACAAAACATTTGCCCAACCCAATTTTCAATGCTACCCAAGAAATAAGCTCTGATGTGCAAGTCCATAAGAACATAAGAAAGGAGGAACACTGCAGCAGGCCTGTTGGCCCATACTAGGCAGTATGACCTCTGGACTTCTGTTGCTTACACTTCTTGATATAAATCCCAGTAATCTATTTGCCTTATTACGTACGCTTAGGCATTGCTGTCTTGGTTTAAGGTTGCTGCTTACCATAACCCCCAAGTCCTTTTCGCAATCTGTATGGCTAAGTTCTACATTATTTAACTTATAAGTGCTAGGGTTATGGACACTTCCGAGCTTCAGAACCTTGCATTTATCTACATTGAACTGCATCTGCCACTTTTCTGACCAAGAGTAGAGTTTGTCTAAATCCTCCTGAAGTTCCCTAACATCTACGTTTGAATCAATTATCCTACCTATCTTCGTGCATCGGCGAATTTGCTCATATCACTAGTAATTCCTTCTCAAATCATTGATTATATTATAAACAACAACGGGCCCAAGACTGATCCCTGTGGAACGCCACTTGTTACTGATCCCCACTCGGATTTAACCCCATTTTGGACACTCTCTGCTTCCTGTCTGTGAGCCATGATCGATCCGCGAGAGCACTCTTCCCCAAGCCATGAGCTGCTACTTTCTTCAACAGTCTTTGGGCGGAACTCCTGTCAAATGCCTTACTAAAATCAAGTAAATAATATCAAATTCTTTATCGTGGTCAACAGCCTCAAAAGCTTTACTGAAAAAAGTTAATAAATTAGTTAGACAAGACCGCCTCTGTGAATCCATGCTGAGTATCATTAATCAAGCTATGATTATCGAGATGGGTTCTTATAATCTCATGTATAATTGACTCTAGTAATTTGCCTACAATTGAGGTCAGGGGTTATTGGGCGGGAATTTGACGGTAACGACTTGTCCCCTGTTTTAAAAAAAGGAATTACATTAGCCATCTTCCACATATCAGACATGCACCTGTTTTGAAGGATAATTTAAAAATATTAGTTAATGGGTTTACAGACTTCCATTTTGCATTCCTTTAGAACCCTTGAAAAAACCCCATCAGGGCCCGGTGACTTATTTTGCTTCAGTCTGTCTATCTGCTTCACAACCATTTCACTAGTGACTGTGATGTTACATAATTTATCTTCTTCTGATCCACTATAAAAATTAATTACCGGAATATTATTAGTGTCTTCCTGTGTAAAAACCGAGAGAAAATAATTATTTAAAATCGAGCACATTTCATTCTCTTTGTCAGTAAGATGCCCATAGTTATTTTTAAGGGGACCTATCTTATCTCTGACTTTTGTTCTATATACCTGGAAAAAACTTTTTGGGTTAGTTTTAGAATCCCTAGCAACTTTAATTTCATAGTCCCTTTTAAAAAAGTCCGACTCAAATCTAACCCCTCCCACTAAATTTGAAACTACCCAAAGTCCTAGCCTCAATAACCCAACTAGGTAGACTGTCTACTCATCAACTACCCTATTTCCAAACCAATACTTTAAAACAAAAGCCATGGACGAACACTGCTGAATGTCTACTGGCCCATACAATTCAGTTCCTTATTAAAAACAATCTCTGCCCAAAAGCTACCCAGAATTAACTCCCATAACCAATGACACTTTAATAAACAAACCCAGCCCCTCCCACTCATATTTGTCCAATCTCTCTTAAAGTACCCAAGGTCCTCTCCTCTATCACCCCACACATCCACAACTCTTGTTAGAAAACCAGTACTTACTTATGTCCTTTCTAAACCCCATCTAAATTTTATCCAACTTAAATATCTTATTCCTGGTTCTTACATGGTTCGACACCCACCAAAACCTTATTAATATCTCATTTTTTTATGCCCGTCATCCACTTATACACACTCAATGAAATGTCCTCTCATTCTACATACTCTCTAGGAGAGTGAAGATTTACGACATTTCGTTGATATACACCTCCATGGTACTAAATACCGACAAGTTGGTTTTAGAAGACCCGGAAACGTTTTCTAATAAGAACATAAGAAAGGAGTACACTGCCGCAGGCCTGATGCCCATACTAGCAGGTCCTTTACAATTCAACCAACTAACAACATGTGACCAACAATATACAAATGCCACCCAAAACAAGCTCCTATGTGCAAGTCCCCACTCAAATCCAACCCCTCCCACTCATGTGACTTATCCAACACTACATTTGAAACTACCAAAGTCTAGCACAATAAACCCAACTAGGGTAGACTGTTCCACTCATCAACTACCCTATTCCAAACCAATACTTTCCTATTCTTTCTAAATCTAAACATATCTTTGTTAAATCCATTACTGCGTGTTTCTCTCTTGGGGAGATATCCTCAAACCTTGTTAATATCCCCTTATATTAATACCTATCTTCGCACTTATCCACTTCGATCAGTCTCCTCATTCCTCTCTAACAAGTGAATGTAACTTAAAGAGTCTTCAATCTTTCTCATAAGGAAGATTTCAATGCTATGTATTAATTTACAACCAACCTGAATGTTTTTTCTAACGAATTTATGTCCATTCTGTAATACGGGAGACCAATAATTGAGCTGCATACTCTAGGTGAGGCCTTACTAATGATGTATAAACTGCAGTATGCCCTTTTTCAGGTAAAAATTCGATGTTCGCTAGTGGTTAGTAGTAGTAGTAAAGTAGTGAAGTGATGAAAGATAATACAATAAGATAGAGCAATTAATTCGTATACAAAGAGAACAAGGAACTGCTCTATTAAGTCCAACAAGGCCTGCTGCAGTGTACCTCCTTTCATAATGTTCTTATGTTCTTAAAGGCTATTACTACTTGTGTAACAAAAAAATGAGTTGGACAAATATAGACTGGCTATAGGCCGCTTGTTTCAGTGTTCACCACACTGTAATGTGCTTTGTGTAGTAAAACAGGAGAGACTATGTGATGACAGGTTTACTGTTTTCAGGAGGATCTTGCTAAGACTTCGTAGATGGTGAAGCTGCCCTTGTTTTCTTTTAATTGTATTCGAAACAGCGAATCAGTGCTGATCGAGGCACTTGCAACTGTGGAAATTAGTTCTTTGATCACTAATTGGGCGACTACCTAAATTCATGAGGAAGATTTGTCTGAATTTCGGGTTGTACACAAGCGTTGTTCAAGTTTCGTTCCTATAAGCATAATGTGTTTCATTGAGTGAACAATGAAACAAGCTGCCTCATTCCATTCTAATTTGTCCGCAAACCTATTTTTTTGTTACCCAAGTAAAGCTTTATATCTTTCACTCTTTACGAATTAATGCTCATCATATTGTATTACATTTGTCACTACCACTACTACCACTAGTGAACATCCGAAATGTTACCTCACAAGTATGCACCTCACTCTGAGCTTTATAATACCACTGTTCCATGGTATTGTTTGTAATGGCCTTGATAAAGCTCTGAGAGCGAAACGCTGCCACAATAAATATCAACATTATTTGCACTTGTGTCCTTTACTTTACATATGTCGATAATTCTACCAACTTTATACACGGTCCATAACTGAGACTCGTGAAAGCACCATCTCCTGGGTCGTCCCCAGCACAGGCTATAAAAACCACAATACATTGTGCATCTTTTCGACTTCTGTCGAAATCTGAGCAGTCCACACACTGACTAGGACAAAGCCTCCTGAATCTCCAAAAAGCTCAGCGATCTTGACAACAGTCAAGATTTTAATATGCACAAGAAAGTAAAGTAGTTTTTTAAAAGCCGTGGCTGGACGACCAGGAGAAGGTGATGTACAGAGTCTCCAGCATGACTGAATACAACACTGTACCACCACTTCCATGCGAGACATGCCAAAGGCTGAAGGAAAATTTATAGCTGTAACTTCTTTGGAACCATCCTTGGTGCTTCCAGCGGTTAAGGACGAGTGCGTCTCGGCGACCATAAGTTACTGTGCTTCCAGTAAACCTCATCGAGATAAGGGATACACCCCGTTTGCAGAAGAATATAAAATGACGAAATATCATCCGAAGGAGGAAAAATGTCTTTCTTTGGAATAGGCCACAAGGAAGTCACCCATGAAATGGTTCACTTCAACAACGGTGCCTTCCCTTCCATGCTCGCCCACACATGCAATTTGCTAATGCCGAGTTCGCCCAATAATTTCCCAAATCCGAAGTTCCACCTACCGTAAAATTGTGTATATTTCGACTCAACTTTCACACGACAACCCAAAAAAGTTTCAAACCCACAACTGGATCCCATCAGCATATTCCATTAATTTGCTTACACAACTACAGCTCCGCCTATAGCCTTTGCTTATCATTCAAATAAATCTACTAAGTTTTTTCCCCCAGTTAAACTGAGAGCACAAAACCCCGCAGATAAACTGCCAGTAAACCTTTAAGTGCAATCCATGAAAGATATTGATGAAATTGGTAATTTCGACTCAACTTTCCCACGACACCCAAAAAAAAAGTTCACCACATCTGGATCCATTCAGCAAAGTCCATTATTTGCTTACAAAACTTCAGCCTCCGCCGTAAGTCCTTTGCTTATCGTCACATAAATTCCTAATTTTTTTTCCCCCAGTTAAACAGAGAGGGGGCAACCAAAATCCCTGCCAGTTAAACTGCCAGTAAACCTATAGGCAATCCACGAAAGAAATTGATAATTCAAAAGATAACCATGCCTCTTTACAGTTTTCCCCCGACGAAGTATGCCAGGGACCCTCATGTTCCTCCATCGAATAATGGTGCCTATTGTCTTTATATACCAACCTGTCGTTATTGTATACCATTTGATAATCACTCATAAAACATAAGAAGAGGAACACTGCAAGCAGGCCTGTTGGCCCATACTAGGGGCAGTGTCCATTCACAATTCCATCCCACAAACAAACAATTGGACCAACCCATATTCAATGCTACCGCCCAAGAAAAAGTCACCAGAGACTTTGTATTCTTAGTACAAATGTTCTTTGATTAAGTCATTCTTTGACTTGTCATAGGCAGTCAGAGAGAAATAATCGAATGTTTGCGATCACTGTACATTGGCACCGGTGCTCATGAGTCCCAAAATAATACTGAAGCCTGCAATGAGAAGTTTTTTGTCTGGTCTCGGTTGAGTGTACGTTTCATAGGAATGTCGTCAAGAAGGATTTAGAAGGCTGACTGGTTTAAGACTTAGAGCTGAGGTGCAACCATTGATCTGTACAATAATTTTCATAAGAACAAAAGAAAGGAGGAACACTGCAGCTGCCAGTTGTCCCCCTACTAGCCAGGTCCTTTATGTGTGGGAAAAGACACTATGCACAGTTCAGGACATTTATTAAAGGAACGTTATCCGCGAGTGCTTCTTCTGTCCAAAAACAGAGAAACCTAAGAAACGCAATATATATAGTGGCCGGAGTCATGTGAATTGACGCGTGATAGATGGGTATTAGTAGTAGAAGTGATCTAAGGAGGTGAGGCTAATAGGGGACCTGCTGACATCATGTAACAGCAGTTCCCAGGATGGTTAATGTCCTCTGATAAGTATTTTGAAATAACCCTGGGGGGGGGGGGGTTTTAAACTCCCGGATTTTAGCTTTATAGTGGTTACTGATAGTGATTAGTGCAGCTTCAATGAATTTTCTCCATCTTAAGTCATATTCTTTAATAACTAGTTTAGCTTCATTGAATTTCATGAGGTGTCCAAGCAACGTCCTTTACAATTCATCCCACAAACATAACCATTTGTAGTTGTCGTAGGTCGTTAGGCTATGTACATGTCCTCAGAATCAAGATTCCATGAAGTTTGCGAGTGTCTACAAGTGTACAAGAATGGTATACCATACCCTCAAGATGAAATTTAAGACACATTGTGCAACAACCTGTGTATCATTATTGTAGACGATACGCCATCCATGCTTTATCAATACAAGTTCCATTACATAACTTATGAAGATAGTAGACAAATGTACATGATAATTAGGTAATCAGTCCCTCGACCAAGGAGAATAGTGAAGAGCACCATAGTCGTGGAGATTCTGAAGCAGAAGCAAGGCGCCTGACGTCATTAAACTAAGTACTGAATGACCTGAATTGTATTGAATAAAGCCCTGGATGCGAAACTTTGTAGATGCGTGAACAGTCTTCCCAGTCGTGTGATAGGGCTAGGACCTTGGGTAGCTTTAAAGAAGATACATAAGAAACTAAGAAAGAGGAACACTGCAGCAGCCTGTTGGCCCATACTAGGCAGTCCTTACAATTCATACCACACTAACAAACATTTGGACCTACAGCCAATTTTTCAATGCCTACCCATGAAATAAGCTCTGATGTGGAGGGGCTGGGTTTGATTGGAGTCAAGGGGTACGGGCGTTATTTAATGAGATAGCTTTAGGTAGATGTCCGTTTTCAAACGACCTGCCTCGTATGCGGGCCCTAGGCCCTTTGCAGTGTTCCTACATCTTAAAGAGTACCCAGATGTTCCACAATTAAACATAGAGAAAGGAAGAACACTAAGCAGGCCTGTTTGACCATATTTGGCGGCCTTTCAATTCACACCCACTATCAAAACAATGCCCAACCCAATTTTCAATGCTAACCCAAGAAATAAGCTCTGATTGCAAGTCCGACTCAAATCTAACCCCTCCACAAAAATTTGAAATTTTATGGTCTACCCAAAGTCCTAGCCTCAATTTAACCCAACTAGGTAGACTGTCTCACTTCATCAACTACCCAATTATCCAAACCAATACTTTAAGAACATAAGCATGGACGAACACGCCTGAAGGTCTACTGGCCCCTTACAAAGCAGGACCCTTATTTACAACAACCTGCTGCCAAAACTAACCCAAGAATTAACTCCCATATCCAATGACACTAATCAAACCCAGCCCCTCCCACTCATATTTGTCCAATCTCTTCTTAAAGCTACCCAAGGTCCTAGCCTCTATCACCCCACACATCCTCAACTCTTGTTAGAAAACCAGTACTTACCTATGTCCTTTCTAAATCTAAATTTATCCAACTTAAATATATTATTCCTGGTTCTTACATGGTTCGACACCCTCAATACCTTATTAATATCTCATTTGTTTATGCCCGTCATCCACTTATACACCTCAATGATATGTCCTCTCATTCTACATCTCTCTAGAGTGAAGATTTAAGGCTTTCGGTTGATATAAACCTTGGTAATAAATACCGACAAGTTGGTTTAGAAAGACACCGAAACGTTTTCTAATAAGAACATAAGAACATTAGAAAGGAGGAACACTGCAGCAGGCCTGTTGGCCCATACTAGGCAGGTCCTTTACAATTCATCCCACTAACAACATTTGACCAACCCAATTTTCAATGCCACCCAAGAAACAAGCTCCGATGTGCAAGTCCCTCTCAAATCCAACCCCTCCCACTCATGTACTTATCCAACCTAAATTTGAAACTACCCAAAGTCATAGCCTCAATAACCCAACTAGGTAGACTGTTCCACTCATCAACTACCCTATTTCCAAACCAATACTTTCCTATGTCCTTTCTAAATCTAAACTTATCTAATTTAAATCCATTACTGCGGGTTCTCTCTTGGAGAGATATCCTCAAGACCTTGTTAATATTCCCTTTATTAATACCTATCTTCCACTTGTACACTTCGATCAGGTCTCCCCTCATTCTTCGTCTAACAAGTGAATGTAACTTAAGAGTCTTCAATCTTTCTTCATAAGGAAGATTTCTAATGCTATGTATTAATTTAGTCATCCTACGCTGAATGTTTTCTAACGAATTTATGTCCATTCTGTAATATGGAGACCAGAATTGAGCTGCATAATCTAGGTGAGGCCTTACTAATGATGTATAAAGCTGCAGTATGCCCTTTTTCAGGTAACATTTCGATGTTCGCTAGTGGTAGTAGTAGTGACGAAAGTAATACAATATGATAGAGCAATTAATTCGTACAAGAGTAAAAGGATATAAAAGCTATTACTTGGGTAACATAAAAATAGGTTGGACAAATATAGACTGGAAAGAGGCAGCTTGTTTCAGTGTTCACTCTCTGTAATGTGCTTTGTGTAGTATAACAGGAGAGACTATGTGATGGCAGGGTTTACTGTTTTCAGGAGGATTCTTGCTAAGACTTCGGAGATGGTGAAGCTGCCGTTGTTTTGTTTAATTGTATTCGAAACAGCGATCAGTGCTGATTCGAGGCACTTGCGTCTGTGGAAATTAGTTTCTTTGATCACTAATTGGGCGTCTCTGAATTTCATGAGATGATTTGCGGAATTTCGGTGTTGTACACAAGCGTTGTTCAAGTTATCGTTCCTATATGCATAAATGTGTTCATTGAGTGAACACTGAAACAAGCTGCCTCTTTCCAGTCTATATTTGTCCAACCTATTTTTATGTTACCCAAGTAATAGCTTTATATATCCTTTCATCTTGTACGAATAAT
>NC_069431.1:36888384-36939425 GCF_026875155.1 Cherax quadricarinatus
CCTCGAGATGTCGCTGACGCACCTCGGTGTCTGCTGACGTCACCTCACGATGTCTGCCTGACGTTCACCTCGAGATGTTCTGCTGATGTCACCTCGAGATGTCTGCTGACGTCACCTCGCGACATCACGCCTGACATCACATGAATGTCACCATCGAGTGTTCGGTAATTATTTCAGTATTGTCAAGAAGATTGAGAGAAAATATATGTCGTGTGTTAATTAATTCCTCTTAGTCAGTGTTCTCACATTTTAGTATATGTCTTAGTGTCAGTTTTGTGCACAGAAAAGCATCATTTGCTAGTTAAGCCATGTTGTACCGTATGTACAGCGGTGTGTTTTTAAAGTTTCCGTGTGTCCAGTGAGGTCTGGGCCAGCCAGACCTGAGTAGCACCACTGTGTTTAAAGTCACCCGTTGTGACCAGTGTGTTTGACAGCTGATTACTCAGCCTGAGCATACGAGCCCTCTTGTACAGAAAGCTTTTATGCTCGTCGCTCGTGATGTTCTGCAGAATCGTACCTGCTACGATTCCATCGAGATTTTTTTCCCACTTCCCTCCAGACCGTCAGAGTGCAGTTATATGTAGAGAAACAAGTCTGGGGACGCTTAGGCTAACCTCTGCTATAACTCCAACTGTCGAGAGATGATACTCGTCAAGCCGCAGGCAGGCCTGTCGGCAGGCGCTGTGTCAGCCTCGTGTCACAAGCTTCAGTGAGCAGCCTGCACAAAGATGATGTCACTTTGACTGCTAGCTCGCTCACTGCAGTCTGGTGTATGATGTTACGACTCCCAGATGTTTCGCCCAGTCGTCTCTGCCATGACTCGCTCCACAACTCGCTCCACGCTCGCCGGCAGTGACAGCCCAGCGACAGTACCAGTCGAGAAGTGTCCTCCTGAGTCGCTTGCCAGAAGTCCTGCCCAGTTGCCGAGTTTTGTCGACGCCTCACTCGAGGCACCAGCATGTCGTGCCCTAGGTTGAGTGAAAACCTGCAGCGACTCCTAACTTCCCCCAAAGGAGACCGTACCCTGTTACGTCACAGCTCAGCCTCAGCGATGTCTCCCGTGTTTGCAGTACCTGTCCAGACGCAGGAAGGCGTGCAGTGATGCCCATTCGACGCTCACTGCCTATGACCACGATGTTTAGCACACCCATTTGTTTTTTCTTCCCTCCCTGTAGGAAGTTTTTTTTTCCATGTCCATATGTATATATATGTTTTTATTTTGTGTTCTGTGCCCTGTTCCTATGAGAGAGAGACCGAGTTTCTTTTTACCACCAGTATTGTCGCGTCGAGACGATGCGCGGTAGGTGGCCGAGCATATGTAGACAGCCTGTACTGTCGGCACAGACAGCCCATGCTGTCTGCCAGCTTAGTTCATTTTTCGCGCCACTCAGGTGCTGCCCTCTGTAGCCAGGCCTCTAGGTAGGCACGCCAGCCTGCCGGCCCATGCCTCTCTCTCACTGACACAGTGGCCTAGCAGCAAGACACAAGTACCCCCAGCTCTCTTTTCGTGGGCATGGACCCTGCCCGGGCCATGGGCACAAACACACAAGCCTGTGTAACCCAATTACGACTTAACAATAAAGTAAGAAGCCTCCGAAGAAGACGTATCATTAAACCATCCGCTACAGCACCTACCAAATAAGCCCGTTATACAGGGATCGAGACATAGCTCCTGGCCCCCCCCCTCTTCACTGCTCCATGAGTTTTGTCAAACCTTATTTTTATACAATATATGGTTCCTGCCTCCACTACTTCACTGTGTAAGCTATTTCACTTCCTGATAACTCTATGACTGAAGAAATACTTCCTAACATGTCCTCACTCAACGAAGTTTTCAAGGCTTCCATTGTCACCCTTTTTCTGTATCACATATCTGCAAACCTTCTTTGTCCACCTTGTCAATTCCTCGCAGTATTTTATATGTCGTTATCATGTCTTCCTAAACCTCCTGTCTGCCAGTGACTTCAGGCCGGTCTTCCTTAACCTTTCTTCGTAGGATATATCCCATCGCTCTATGACTCTATTACACAAGTGCAACATCCCCTGATCAACACACCTTTTTCCCTACACTCCTACAAGTGCAAACTACCATGATCAAACACCTGTTCCTACACTCACAAGTGCAAGACTACCAAGATCAACACACCTGTTCTTCCTTCTCTACAAGTGGCAACACTACCCATGATCAAACACCCCTGTTCTACACCCCCCTACAAGTGCAAGACTACCATGATCAACACACCTGTTCCCTTTCACTCTACAATTGCAACACTACCAATGATCAACACACCTGTTCCTACACTCTACAAGTGCAAGACTACCATGATCAACACACCTGTTCCTTCACTCTACAAGTGCAACACTACCATGATCAACACATCTTTTTCCCCTTCACTCTACTAGTGCAACACTACCATGATGACCCCCACCTGTTCCTTCACTCTACAAGTAAACATCTAGAAGTGCAAGACTACCATGATAAACACACCTGTTCCTACACTCTACAAGTGAAACCACTACCAAAATGATCAACACACCGGGTTCCCTTCACTCTACAAGTGCAACACAACCATGATAACACACCTGTTCCTTCACTCTACAAGTGCAACACTACCATGATCAACACATCTATTCTTCACTCTACAGTGCAACCCTACCTGATCATCACTGATTTACTGAACAAGTGCAACTACTACCATGATCACATCTATTCTTCACTCTTACTATTGCAACACTTCCATGATCAATACACCTGTACTTTACTGAACAAGTGCAACACTACCATGATCACACACCTGCTACTTTACTGAACAGTGTTACACAACCATGATCACACACCTGTTCCTTCATTCAACAAGTGCAACACTAAGATGTTCATACACCTGTTTCCTTCACTCTGTTATTGCAACACTGCATGTATCAATACACCTATTCCTTCAACTCTACTAGTGCACACATCATGATCAATACACCTGTTCCTTCATTCAACAAGTGCAACACTACCAGGGATCAACACCCTGTTCCTTCACTCAACAAGTGTTTAACACTACCATGATCAACACACCTGTTCCATCTACTCTGCAGTAAAACACTACCATGATCCAACACACCTGTTTCTTCACTGTACAAGTGCAACCTACCATGATCAACAACCTGTTCCATCACTCTAACTATTGCAACACAGCCAGGGATCATACCCCTGTTCCTACACTCTACAAGTGTAACACTACCATGATCAACACACCGGGTCACTTCACTCAACAAGTGCAACACTACCATGACAAAAATTGTTCCTACTCACACAAACCCCTGATAAACAACTTTTCCTTCAATTTTACTGTGAAACACTACCATGATCAACACGCCTGTTCTTCGCTCTACAGTGCAAACTACCTGATCAACACACC
Organism: Cherax quadricarinatus; assembly: GCF_026875155.1. Classification (NCBI taxonomy): domain Eukaryota; kingdom Metazoa; phylum Arthropoda; class Malacostraca; order Decapoda; family Parastacidae; genus Cherax; species Cherax quadricarinatus. The sequence continues at coordinate 36,891,792 of NC_069431.1, forward strand.
TGTTCCTTTCAGTCTACTATTGCAACACTACCATGGTCAACACACCTGTTCCTTCACTCTACAAGTGAAACACTATCATGATCAACACACCTGTTCCTTCACTGTACAAGGCAACACTACCATGATCACCCCCACCTGTTCCTTCACGCTACAAGTGCAACACTACCATGATCAACACACCTATTCCTTCACTCTATTAGTGCAACACTACCATGATCAGCACACCTGTTCCTTCACGCTACAAGTGCAACACTACCATGATCAACACACCTGTTCCTTCACTCTACAAGTGCAATAATACGATGATCAACACACCTGTTCCTTCACTCTACAAATGCAATACTTCCATGATCAACACACCTGTTCCTTCACTGTACAAGTGCAACACCACCATGACCAACACACCTGTTCCTTCACTACCATGATCAGCACGCCTGTTCCTTCACTCTTCTATTGCAACACTAATATGATAAACACACCTGGTCCTTCACTCTACAAGTGCAACACAACCATGATCAACACACCTGTTCCTTCACTCTACTAGTGTAACACTACCATGATCAACACTCCTATTCCTTCACTCTAAACTTAGGGCAACACTACCATGATCAAACACACCAGCTCCTACACTCTACAAATGCAACACTACCATGATCAACACTGCTGTTCCTTCATTCAACAAGTGCAACAATACCATGATCAACACACCTGTTACTTTACTCAACAAGTGCAACATTACCATGATGAACACACCTGTTCCTTCATTCAACAAGTGTAACACTACCATGATCAAAACCCCTTTGTTTCCTTCACTGTACAAGTGCAACACAACCATGATCAACACACTGTTCCTTCACTGTACTAGTGCAACACTACCATGATCAACACACCTTTTCCCTTTCACTGTAACAATTTGCAACACAACATGATCAACACACCTGTTCCCTTCTACTGTAAAAATGCAACACTACCATGATCAACACACCTGTTCCTTCACTGTACAAGTGCAACACAACCATGATCAACACACCTGTTCCTTCACTCTACTAGTGCAACACTACCACGATCAACACACCTGTTCCTTCACTCTACTAGTGCAACACTACCATGATCAACACACCTGTTCCTTCACTGTACAAGTGCAACACAACCATGATCAACACACCTGTTCCTTCACTCTACTAGTGCAACACTACCATGATCAACACACCTGTTCCTTCACTCTACTATTGCAACAATACCATGATCAACACACCTGTTCCTTCACTCTACTATTGCAACAATACCATGATCAACACACCTGTTCCTACACTCTACAAGTGCAACACTACCATCATCAACTCACCTGTTCCTTAACTGTGCAAGTGCAACACTAATATGATCAACACACCTGTTCCTTCACTGTACAAGTGTAACACAACCATGATCAACACACCTGTTCCTTCACTCTACAAGTGCAACACTACCATGATCAACACACCTGTTCCTTCAATCTACTAGTGCAACACTACCATGATCAACACCTATTCCTTCACTCTTCTGGTGCAACACTACCATGATCAACACACCTATACCTTCACTCTACTTATGCAACACTACCATGATCAACACACCTGTTCCTTCACTCTGCAAATGCAACACTACTATGATCAACACTCCTGTTCCTTCATTCAACAAGTGCAACACTACCATGATCACACACCTGTTCCTTCACTCCTACTAGTGCAACACTAAAATGATCAACACACCTTTCCTTAAACCTCAAGTGCAACACAACCATGATCAACACCCCTGTTCCTTCACCTTACTAGTGCAACATCCCATGATAAAACACACCTGTTCTTTACCTTCAATGCAACACTACATGATCAACACCCTTTTCCTTCACCCCCAAAAATAAAAACACTACCATGATAAACCCCAACCTGTTTCTTCCTCTCTTTGCAACATCCCTGAGAAAGGGCACTTTTCCCTTCATCTGCTATTGCAACCTACTATGATAAACAACCTTTTCCCTTCACTTACTGTGCCACACCCCCATAAAACAACACCCTTTTCCCTTATGTAAAAGTGAACATCCCATGATCAAACACCTGTTTTCATCTAAAGTGCAAACTACCATGAAAAAACACCTTTCCCTTCACTTACTAGTGAACATCCCATGATAAACCCCTGTTCCTTACTTAAAGTGACTTTCTCAGTGTGTCAGGTCATTAATATATAAAAAAATATTGAGTCTGATAATTTATTTCTTCAAACCTGAATTTTTTTTTTAAAAATGGCTTTTAAATTTTTATAGTAATTTTTTTTTATATTTTTTTTAAAATTTCTGGTACAAAACATTTGGGTACGTAAATTTAAATTGTAAAAAGATACAGGTGTTGAGTAATAATCAATGTGAACCACAAGCTATAAAAATACGCACTTACTAATAAATCAAAAACAGACTGCACTCAGTCGAACATGCTTTACGTACTGTGCTTACATGAAAAAGATGGTGTTATAAAAAAACCGATGGATCCTATGAGTAATGTTCCCCCCCTCCGGGAAAAACATTCCACTTTACTTAGCTACACAGTGACAAATCTCTTTTACTTAAACATTTGTAGAACTGAAAACCTTAAATGACCAATTTATAAACACAAATCAGCCAGTAAAAATGCGATGATATAAAACACGTATGTCAATCCTTTTTAAAATTTTTAAAAATAAAACGGCAAAAACAGTATTGTTTAAATAACTTCTCAATTTTTAATCAAATAACACTCATATAAAAAGCCTACCAAAAAAAAAAAAAAATTTTTAACATTTTTCCCCTGCGGAGATATCTGTACAGAATCCTACAGAGAAAGGAAAAAAACATTTGACATCTTAAGTAATTGTCCCAGCTTTTTGGCTGCCCTGCTGTGCAGAAAAATTTCAATCCCTTGACAATCCTTTAAAGTGGTATGCAAAAATTCAAGAAGAATGAATCGTTGTAAATCCTACAAATGTTGAAAGGGGTAAACCCACTTCGGGAAATTGACCACAATATCCTTTTTTGAGAGCTAAAATTTTTACATAACGTTTTGGGGCATTCCCCAAAGCTAAAATTTTTTACCTTGATATTCTCACTAAAAATCACTTGTTGGGCCATTCTGTTACTGCCTAAATCAAAACTAGATTTAAAAAACCCCCCTCCCCCTACGCACGCCATCAATAATTCCCCCCAAAATAAAAGACCTCACATTTATTTTTTTTTCCCCCTGACAAGACTGATCGAGGTGAAAAGAAGCCTAGATCCCCCTCCCTGCGGCTGAGTACACTACTCCCTTTGGGAAAAGGCGTTAACTGCAACAGTCGGTTTGCAGTGTGCTCAAAAACGAAACCCAAAAAATCCTTACAAAAAAGACAATAAACATTTTAAAGCAAACATGAAAAAGCATATCACCCTATAAACCCTCGAGGAAGTATACAAACTCACGCAAAAAAAACACCAATCACAAAAAAGGTGCCATGGGCTTGTCTGACCCGTCAGGTTTTCCCTGTTAGGTCTAGCCCACGCCCCAGCCCAAAAAACCCCACCTCCAAAACCCTTCTAAATCGCAAACCCAACACACAGGCAGTCGACACTGCAACACACAACTACGCACGCCGCCCCAAACCCCCCCCCCCCCTAAGGGGAGACACCCCGTTCTTACCCCATACAAATATTTAAAACCCTAAACCTAAAATTAAATCTCTATAAACCCTAAATAATTTCCCCCCACCTCCCCCTTTTAATTTCCGTTGGGACATTTCGTTCTAAAAAAAAGTTGCAGTTAGGGCCATCCTAGTTTCCCCTTCTTTTATCTTCATGGACGTAAAAAAGACGAAATCAACTTTAAAAAGTAGCCCCGCCCTTTAAACCTTCCCTTTTCCCCCCCTACTCAAAAACTTGTGCTTTAAATACCCGAAACCCCCCCCCCCAACAACCGATCATTTTCCCCATCCATTCCCCCAACCCCTAAACATTGGCAAAAGTAGACTAATGAAAAGCCAACTCATTACCCACAATCTTGACCACCCACCCCCTGATCTGTTATTAGTAAAACCACCCAAGACGGAAGTTGTGGGGGAAACCTATATTTTCCCTCCCTCACCGGCCGGATCGCAACCCTTTAAAACCGCCCCCAAACTTTCCCCATGGTACATGGGTACCCCCCTTTCCCACAGCCACTGCCCCCTAGGCCTAGCCCCCTCTTATGGCCCTACCCTTGTTCTTGGTTTTCTGACGAGCATTAAGACCGAAAAATCCGGGGCAATCTCGCAATCTCGTCCCCCCCATCTCCAAATATCTTCTCGACAACCCCCAACCCCACCCCCCTTCCCATGCCCTCAGGAACCCCGTGTTCACGAGATGTTTTTCACCTCGTTAAAAGTAAAATTAACCCAGTCCTCCTTTGGGGTCCCGGGGAGCTTTTACCACCCCCTCCTTAACCAATCAACCCCCCGAACCCAAAAAAACCAGAAAACCATCCCAAAACAATCCCGAACACCCCCCATACACCATACTGAAAGATTTTGAAAAATATGCAAATTGACCACAATGACTTCTGGTGTAGCATAAGATGTGTCCCCCCGAAAATCCAGTCATCCCCCCCGAACTCTATCTCTAAACCCTTTTTAAATTTAAACTCCTTCACATCCACTCTCGCCCATATTCCACCCTGCAAATCTTTAGCCAATCCAAAAACAAACCACCTCGCCCCATTACCCTCACCCTCCCGCCCTTCCATGCCCCTAATTCATGGCTTTGATTTATCCCATTCACCGCCTTACCTTTTGCCCCCAAAAAATCTGCGACCCTCCCAGACCCTCCATCCCTTCCCCCAACTAGGACTGTCGTGTAATTAAACCCTCTGATCCCGGTTCCCACCACTCGCCTCCCCCCCCCTGTAAGCTTTTTCCCCTCCCCTGTAAAAAGGGGTTTGTAAAGCAAATAGCATTTGTGATCAGGGCGCCCTGTCTCAACCCCATCCCCTGCACACAACGCCCCCAACTCCCTTTAAATCTGCCCCAAACTTCCCCTCCTGATATAAATTAACACCCATCTCACACTTCCCCCCCAAACCCCTGCCACCTATGTTTTCCCCACAATGCTTTCCTTTGCCCTTATATACACTGCCCCCCAACCCAGTGAAAATACCCCTTCCCCCCCTCATGCATACTCTCAAAAAACCCTTTTTAATGCCCCCATCCCCCTTTTTCATTGATCCCCCTCTATCCCTTTGTCCCCATTTTAAACCTTCCAATGACCCTCTTTAAACAGTTTCCCTATTTTCACAAAAGTTTGGGGGTCACCAAATGACCCGACATCACCCCGATAATCCCTCACCGTGTATCCCTTCACCTGGTACCAAAACTACAATTCACCCCTCTCTTTTCTGAAAATAATTTCACCAAAATTCCCTTCAGTCACCCAATGTGTATTAAAAGTAAACCCAGGCCCCCCCTCTATCCCCGCCCCTTCCCCCAATCATGCCTTTTAATTTGCATCCAACCTCCCCCTTACGTTTCCCCCTGAACTTTTCCTGTTTTTCCTGAAGACACCTGCCCCCAATTTCCATCCCCCTTAAAATCCCCCCCTCCTCACTCCACATTTATATAAACCTATGCCCAAGCTTACATAACCCCCCCCCTCCATTGAAACCCAGCTTTGCCCCCCCCTATACCCTCCATTTCCTTGTGGACCCCAATCCTACCATTTCCATAGAAATGCGCCGATGTGCTCCCCTTGAGGACACACGCCGGGGGCCTATACCCCATATCCCTCCCCCCAAAACCCCCTTACCACATCGAACCTTGTTTTGCAAACCCCTGGTCTATCCTTAAATCCCTCTATGTTGCCATGGGCTCACAACCCCCCCCTCTTTTTAACACTCCTTAAACTGCCTCAAGATATTAATAAGCCCTAAGACGGGGTTTCAACCCACCCCTGGTACTAGAATTTAAAACCCCCTTTCTTCGCCTTGTATCCCCCACTAAACATCCCCTCCACATCCCCCTTTCCCCAAACCTTTCCCAAAAAACGTCAAATAAGACCTCTCTCGACATTTTAGTAACGAACTTTCAATTTAATAGCTCTAACCTGTTCGACAATCCCCCCCCAATTCCCCCAAAAACCTCTGTATTTGAAAAGACCACATAAAAGAACTTTCTCTGTACCCTTTTTTGTCAGTATAGTTGTCCAGCCTGGAAACCCCCTGCCTCACAAGGTGTGTACCTTGACAACAACCCCCCACTTTTTTCCCAACCTCCCCCCATTTAAAGCTCCTAAAAATCCCCAGAAAATATTCCCCCCCTGGTCCAACCCCTATGACGGCCCCACACAATTTCCCAGTTTTGTAGCTACTCCCAAAAGTGACCTTGTGTTCCCAAACATACTTTTCAAATTCATTCTTAACCGCCCGCCCCCCTCTCCCGGGGCCCAAATTAAAAACACACAAAGGGGTAAACTTCCCCCTTCCCCAAAATCCCACCCAAATCTTTAAAACCCCTCCCCCCCCACCCTCTACGTGATGTACAGTAAAGGGCTAGCCCCCCTTTCAAAATAACCACACCTCCTTTCAATCTCAGCGAGGTGTCACTTTTACAGTGTCCCCCCAATCACCAACATACAAAATCGGCTTGTGATTATGCCTTGTACAAAACAAAATCTACACTACGGGAAACCCTTTCCACTTCCTTTCGTTTCTAACCCTTATTATTTATAGTGGTCTTGAAGCTGTAGAGGGGGTTGCCTTTATGACTGCTGCACCCCCTTTTCCCCTTCCCCTGGGGCCCCCTTTCAGGTTCCTTTCCCGGTACTCGAGGTCCCAAAACCTCTAATTCTTCAAACTTTTTATGAAGCTGGCAGGGTGAGCATATCTTCCTTCTGAAGCACAGTCGCTCTTTCCATGACCCCCGCCCTTTTTCCCAACATCCCCCGGAAGCCCTCTGCGTGCAATTTGCACCATAGTAAGCTCTGCAAGAGCAAACAAGGGGGCCTCCAACAGGCCCCCCCAACCTCCCAGAACCCCCAGACTCCAGGGCACCCAAAGTCCTAACGGAACCTCACCTCGGGTTCCTAAAGGTGTGGAGCCTGTGTCAAAGGTGGTTTTCCCTGTCCCCGTCCCCCACCAAGCGGGCCCAGAGAAATTCGGCTTCCCCGGAAGCATTACAACTCTCCCTCCATCAATTCTCCTCGTCCCCCCCCGTCAAGCATTACGCAAAATAGGCTTTTGGTCTTTCCCCCTAGGGTTTTCTGTTCCCTCGGTGCCTCCTTAAATAGACATTCTCCCGCGAAAACCCGCGTCGAAACACCCGCACAAAATGTGGTCATAGGCCCACACAGCGACAAGTATGTGTTGCCCCGCAAGGGCACCATCCTTGTGTCCTGAAGTGGGGTTGCTAGGAAGGAATGGGGTGCCCTATGTCATTTTTAGAGAAACTTTCCTCAGGCATCCAGCATGTTCCTTCCTTCCACTTCCCTAACATCGCAAAGTGAACTGTCCCTATTTTTCAAACAGGCATGTAGGTTTTCCTTTATCAGCCTCAATGGACATTCTGTATCTTCCCCCTGGTGTGAGGACGATCACGGAGCTCACCATCACAGCAGGTTCAGACATCAAATATCTGAAATCTGGGGGACCTTGTCTTCATATCACTAGCGCTGCAAAAAATTCATGAAAATCTGGTAGCACCTTTTAAAAGTACACCATACAGTCTTCATTTGCTATACGATGTGTCCCCGATGATGGCAGGGAGTAAAAGCTGAGCTGAAAGGGTAAAAGCCCAGACCCCTTCAATGGCCCGTGTTTACCCGTCGTCTACCCCGCTGTGCCCTTTTTTCGAAAAACAAGGTGTCTCGTGACGCAGGGGGGGCTAGCTCACTTTTTTCATCCCGGGGTTGAGGATGAAGTTTATAGAATTTGTGTTTTAAATTTTGGGAAAAGTGGTACCAGTTACCGGCCCTTCTGTAAGGATTATACACCAAGAGGGTTTGTCTTATTGAACGTGATGTATACCCAGAGGGGTATATCTTTCAGTGTACAGTGATGTATAACAAGAGGTGTATATCTTTTCAGTGTTTCAGTGTGTATGCACCAAAAGGTGTATGTCTCTCAGTGTACAGTGAATATTGAGAGTTCATTGTTTTTCCCCCTTACAAAGGGTTATTCTTGCTGTGGCGAAGAGGTAATATGCAAACTTGATGCCCCCGAGTGTCCACGGCTTTAATCCAAAAAATCCCGCCTCTTCTGGGGTGGGGAGGTGGATTGGCGTTGTGTCTGGTGCTCCCCAAATTATTTTCTCTTGATGGGTGGGTTGTGTTGGTATTTGGTAAAAAAGTACCCTGATTTTCCCTCGCCGTAATTGTGTGGCATTGTGTTTGCGACAGGTGATTTGTGTGGGGGTGTGACGATGGCGGGATGTGTTGCCGGCCTTTTACGGTTACACTCACCTGCTGAAAACCCGACTGCAGTTTTCAACCAAAAAAGCATGCTTGTGTTGTGGAGTTTGTGGCAATGGATGTAAAAAGAGGACTCCTGGAGTTAGCAGTGTGAATGTCTTGACAGTTTTTGGTTCTCAGAGTCTCAGACAACCCCACGAAGCCATGAAGGTGATTTGAATTTTTTTTTAGTTTGTTGTAATGATTTGGGGGGAATCTCCTGGAGGGTCTATCGAAGCAAACGCCCCCGTGACCCAGTGCTTTACCAGGCCTCCCCCGTGGATTAAGGTCGATCAACCCCGGGTGTTATGCTGACCCCACCTAAACCAACGTAGAACACAACCCGGTCTCCCGGCAAAGTTTGGGAAAAAGGGGAGCGGTAATAGGTCTTGATAGGAACTGGTGGAACAGGGAGGGCGATAAGTACAGGACCTGTGAAAATTCCCCCACCAGCTGAGTGACATAATAAATATAGACATAACTAAAATGTAACATAATTAGTTAGAATAAATAAATTACCTAACTAAAGTGATACAACTAAGTGTAGATATAATAAATATAAGATAATCAATATAGAAAAACTAAATTTAGAATAACTAAATGTGACATAATTTTAAAAGTACATACAAGTAAACAAAAAAAAAAAAAAACTCCGAGAAGCTGTGGGTTTGTCCTGCTCCTTATGTGTGGAAAACTAAAAAAAAATCTTGAATTTATAGACAAAAGAACAGGGAAAAACACATGTCCCAAATCCTGTACTAAGGGTTTCCACACTAACAAAGTATGCCACACTACACTAAAGGTGCCACACTACCTAAGAGTGTCACACTACACTAAGGTGCCACATACACTAAGGTTCCCCCCTACATAAGAGTGTCCACTACCTAAAAGGGGCCAACTACACTAAGAGTGCCACACTACACTAAAGTGACACTACACTAAGGTGCCACATACACTAATAGTGCCACCTTTAAATAAAAGTGTCACATAACTAAGAGTGCCCACTACACTAAGAGTGCCACACTAACTAAGGTGTCACATACCTAAAAGTGCCACATAATAAGAGTGCCCCCTAAAATGAGAGTGCCACATACCTAAGAGTGCCACACTACACAAAGTGCCACACTACACTAAGAGGCCACATACATGGAGTGCCACTACACTAAAGTGTACATACACTAGGTGCCACACACATAAGGTGCCACCTACATAAGAGTGTACATACCTAGAGTCCCAACATAAGGTGCCCACTACACTGAGAGGCCCCATACATAAAAGTGCCACATACACTAATAGTGCCCCACTACACTAAAAGTCCCCAAATACCCCTAAGGTGCCAACTACACTAAGGTGCCACACTACACTGAGAGTGCCCCACTACATAAGGTGCCCACTACATAAGGTGCCACACTACACTAAGAGTGCCACACTAATGAGAGTGCCGCACTCATAAAAGTGCCACACTACACTTAAAGTGCCCACTACACTATAGTGCCACCTACCTAAGAGTGACCACACACTGAGAGTGCCACATACACTAAAAGGGGCCACACTACACTAAGGGCCACATACCTAAGGGTCAACTACTAAAAGTGCCAACTACACTAAGAGTGCCCACTACACGAGAGTGCCCCACTCACTAGGTGCCACACTAACTAAAAGTGCCCCCACTACATAATAGTGCCACCTACATAAGGTGTCACATTCACGGGGTTTCCCATACATAAGGTGCCCCCTACACTAAAAGTGCCACACTACACTAAGGTGTCACACTACACTAAGAGGCCAACTACATAAAAGTGCCACAACACGAGAGTGCCCCCATAACTAAGGTGCCACACTAACTTAATAGTGCCCCACTACACTAATAGTGCCCACTACACTAAGAGTGCCACCCTACATGGAGTGCCCACTACATAAGAGGACACTTACCAAGGACCACATACATAAGAGTGTCACACTAATAAGAGGCCACACTACACAAAAGTGCCACACTAAATGAGGTGCCACATACCTAAGGTTTCCACACTACACTAAGAGTCCACACTCACTAAGGTGCCACACTACATAAAAGTGCCACACACATAAGGTGCCACCTACACTATAGTGCCCCACTAATAAGGTGTCAACTCATAAGAGTGCCACATACCACTAAGAGTGACATAAATAGGTGCCACACTACACTAAGAGTTCCACTACACTAAGAGTGTCCCTACACTAGGGCCACCTACTAAAAGGCCACACTACACCTGTCTGGAAAATATTCATGACTTTACCCCGTGAAAAAAAATTCATTTTTGCTCTAATTTGTCTTATTTCCTTTATATATCCACATTTTATTATCATAATATGCTTAAACCCACAAGGGTATAAGTGTACAAAACTTTCCATAAAAATTTGGGCTTATAAATCTCATGATACATCATAGTACATTATTTAGAAAAAGGACTTACCTGTTAATATGATTTGTAAAGGTCCAAGTCGGACCCACCAGTCGTCATAAGCTTCCTCTCCCATGTGGAGTTATTTGATACTTATTAATTTTGACTTTTATATTTCTCAAGAACTCATTTTGAATGTTGGATCTTTAAATTGTAATTTTTCATTACCAGAGTAATTGGGATATGTAAACACAGGGGCGTAGGGGGACCTTTTTTGTCACTGACATATTTTAAATACTCCATTCAGGTCGTTTTTTTAGTGTGTTATTAAGCACAGTTTTTTTACTGGAGATTTTTTACATGTGTGAGTGAGAGGTGATGACGCGCCACTGTTTTCTGGATGCTAAGTTTGCGAGTTCTGGGAGAGTGCGGGGAGGCCCGAAAGCTGTGCTCTATTAGAGTAGAGTTGTGGGAATGTGTGTGCCACCTTTTTTACAAACAGTTACTTAGTGAAGCGTATATTTACCCGTCAACCCTCCATCACCAGATGGGTCACATGTGTGTAAAAAAACCATCACTCTCAGGGTTTTTTAAAACTTCGACGGGTCTGTGATATGTACAATTCCGCAAGTGCTAAAAGTCCCGTGCCACATACCGAAGGCCTACACAGAAGAACTCTGTTTACCTTAACAACAATCTTCACCATCTATCGAAACAGGGAAACTACCTGAGGTATGGAAAAAACAGTAAATGTAGTCCCCAAATTTTTAAAAAAATGAGACAGAAAAAAGCATTATGTAGATGAATGGTTCAGAGAAAAGAAAGTTTATAAAATTAGAACAAAAGCAAATCTTGGGTATCTTTATTGAGGGAACGTTTCGCCACCAGTGGCTTCATCAGCCCCTAAAAGGGAATCTTGAAGAAAAGGAGAGAAAGGTAATCGTCCCTCAGCCTTTGGGCGATGTGGTAGTCCATCAATTTGTTTTATTCCCGTATTATAGCCCTCTAACCTCATTTCCGTCACAAAGTCCCTTTAAGTGGACCTAGAGTGTCGGACTCCTTCAATAAAGCAAAATGGATTCTTTGTACTGCACCCCCTTCTTTTGTCTCCTGATTTTAAAAAAATTTTAATTACAGGGTTTATGCTTGGAATAGAGGGAGGAGGTTTACTTCTGCAATTGGGGACGTGGGCTGCAGCGGTGGCTTACTACCTGCAAAAACAAACCCCCGAGGGCCTAATCGCAATTTTAAAAAAAAAGCCCCCCTCTAATATTAGGCCGTCATCTTCAGGTGGTCACATCTATAGTGACCAATCCTTCTGGTTTTTAAATTCATTCCTTTTAGAAACCCAACACAAGATTCATGCAGTGGAGTCTCCAGTGCAAAACCCTTTAAAAACTATGCATTTGACATTGCTGGCAAAAAAATATACTGGCTGAGTTTTTTCTAGAATTTAAATTATTAGTAAGGATTGTTAAGGGTTTGGGTAGAGCCAGTCTTTTTTCCCCTTGTTTATTTATTTAAATTTAATTTGGGGGGGGATTTTTTTAGTGAGGGCCCACACAATTCCATTTCCCCCCTCCCAATGTAGCTACGCCGAAAGTGACCTCATGTATATACCAAAACATCAATCAAATTCATTTTTAAACCCCCAGTCCCCCCTTTTGGGGGCCAAAACACACACAAAGGGACCTTCCCCTTCCCCACATCCCACCCACTCATAACCCTCCCCTCCCCACCCTTCACAGTGATGACAGTAAACGGGCTACCCTCCTCATCAAAAAAACCCCAAAACCTCCTTTAAAATTCCGAGTGTGTCACATGACAGTGCCCCCTCAATCCCCAAACAACAACTCGGCTTGTGGATTATGCTCTTGTACAAACACAACATCTACACTCACGAAACCTTTGCACACTTCCTTTCGTTTCTAAATCCATTATTATTTATAGTGAGACTCTTGAAGCTGTCAGAGGAGGTTTGCCTTTTTTTGCACTGTGCACCCCCTTTCCCCCTTCCTCTGGGACCACCTTTCACAGGTTCCTTGCCCCTGGATACTCGAGGTCCACACTCCTCTACATTCATTCAAACCTTTTTATCAGAATGCTGTGCCAGGGTGAGCATATCTTCCATATTGAGAGCACAGTTCGCTCTCCTTCCATGCCCCTCTAGCCTTCTTTCCCAACATCCTCCCGGAAGCCATCTGCTGCACTTCTGCCACCATAGTACAGCTCTGCAAAGCAGCATCAACGTGAGCCTCCAACAGGCCCCCCACACCTCCCAGAACCACAGCAGACTCCAGGGCACCCACAAGCTCCTCAACGGAGACCTCACCTCGGGTTCCTAACAGGTCGTGGAGCACTGTGTCAATGGTGGTCTCCATGTCCCTGTCCTCACCAAGCGGCACCAGAAGAGTTCGGCTTCCCTGGAAGCATTACACACTCTCCCTCCATCAATTCTACCTCGTCCACCTCCACGCTACAAGCATTACGCAAAGTAGGCTTCTCTGGTCTTTCCTCCTAGGTCTTCTCCTGTTCCTCCGGTGCCTCCTTAACCCTTTGAGGGTCGACAGGCCCTCTCCGAAACTCGTTCTCAGGGTCGGCCAAATTTCAAAAAAAAAAAAAATTATTTTTTCTTATGAAAAAATAGAGTATTTTTTTCTAAACATTATAGGCTAAACAAAAAAATTTTAACGTCAATACTTACCGAGATATGGAGGTGTGAAAATTTGCCAAAATAGAACACATTTTGGTAACAAACGCCCACTGCCGTCACCCCGGTATTTTTCTATTTACTTTTTTATTACTATTTCAATTTTTTTTCAATTTTTCTTTTTCTGAGTAACTTTTATGGCCTCTGTGGCCAACATGATCAGTATTTGTAGTTATATCTTTTCAATACTACACAATAAGGGCGTAAACACTGTTTGAATCATTATTTTTGTGTTTACAGATAAAATAAGATTAACCCATGCAACCAAACAATATGAAAATAGTTGTTTATTAACTTGAATCTATTACTATAATAATACATATACAACCACTATACCACGTCACAATGGCATGTTTTTCTCCTAGAAGTTTCTGCAGCCTTGGAAGTCTTTTCAAACATGGTTGTCATGCACCACCACGGTGGAGCGATTTTTTCTCGCGAGAGTCACTCATCTGCATATCCATCTTTGCAACAACATAAAACCTAGTGTCTCTAGGCCCATTTCCGATCGTGGAGTCGTATATTATTATTTTGTATGTGACACAGAACGTGCTAGAATAGCACATTCTACTTCCCTGACAGCCTTTTCTCACCAAGCAGGTAGCCGGAACCGCAATTTTACACAAGAAGTATGCAAATCACAAACAAGTCTCAACCGCAGCAAGGTAGTTGTTCGATAGCGAACATTTCTTTAATTTGATGCGCGAGTGAGGAGGAGCGGGCAAATGTACTACTCAGACTCAAATAGGTACAGTGCCTTCTCCTCTATCTGGTACTATGGAAATATTTTGACCGTCTTGATAGACAGACAAACCACTCGACATCGCGCCGTACAGAGTGTTTGTTATCTGGTGATCTCAAAACTTAGTAGACACATATTATAAAACATTAGCATTTCGACGTCGAAATGTTCCAGAAGAGTATGGAATAACCAAGTTTTGCATTTACACAACTATATAACGACTTCTGCGTAACTACAATCAGAACAAACACCCAATCTGCCATGTCATCATTTGTCAACTGAAAAAACGCACAGCGATGACAGGTGAAATCAATCACAGCCTGCAGTAGTTTTAGAATGGTTCTTTCTCTCCTCTATGGCATCAGCCGAGCCACTGATCCTGCCATATTCATTAAGGGGGATGAATTGATGACGAACAGTGAGACATCTCCGCTCTTTGTCATGCCACCGAAATGCCATGATGTCATTGGCACAAACGCTGCACCTCACCTCAGCGATGCCAGCATCAAACCTGGAAAGGTTCGATTTGCACGCACTGTGACCACACTACAATATCTGTCCTGTTCACCAAGCATCGCAAAAATCACTGAGTAGGGGCTATGTGTACCAGTTATCTGTATATAGATATATGCACCTTAACCAAGGTATCGGTTCTATCATTGTTCGAACACATCACCTGAGATAGCCCCAAATTACCTTCCTGGTATTTATGCAATGTAGTAACATCCAGTGTTACACAACTCATAATCCAATACCAGACCACATGTAACATTCACAAAGCACAAACAACTTTATACCTAAAGCGATTTTCCCTCTTCCGTCTTGGTATGATACTGCTTGAAAGAGAGTCTTCCTTATGAACAGAATCAAAGACTCGTCAATTACACGCTTCCTGAAGGGATAAAAATGATACAGAATCTTTCTGTTTCACGAAACACAAACACATTCCTAATCACTTATATAACCTGTCAGTTCTGTCAGGCCTGGTTTTATCTGAGAAGTTAAGCAGACGTAACATATCACAATCGATTCCCAGGCATTATATCACTGAAACCTGGTGCGTTGCAATCAGGGGTCTGTTGACCCAGTATATTTCACTCTTGTGCATATCACACACATGGATGGCATAAGCATTATTGGTGGCAAAGAGGAAAGAAACAGCCAGCCACAGTAGACCTCCTTAACCATCATGGTGTAGACGAGATTAGGTGAAAGCAATTGTGTTTGCCAAGGTGTACTCGTAGAATGTGTTCTTACCCTGCACAATACTTTTCATCAGTGTGTCGTCAAAGATATCTACGAAACATCCAGTTCAGTGGCATTGTTCCAGTGTACAAGGATGGCCCGCATTCCCCTAGATGGCAGCCATCAAACTGTTGGGGATTGGAACAAAACATTGACAAGCTTCCTCCTGCAAAGCCCCAGGTGACGGTTCAGCTGGGGGTACGGACAATGACAGGTCGGTTGAGGTTGTGAGAGTTAGTGGTTGTAGGAGGTTGTGGTTGATGAGGCAGGTAGTGTTCGTGGGGACAGTGGTGGGATGTGGCCTTTGTTCTAGGATCACTAGAGGCAGCGGCGTGGTGGCAGCGTGGGTGGCAGCTGGCAGCTCACCTGGCTGGTCGCCTCACCTAGCCGTGACACCGTACCTACCACCACGCAACATTTTCACAATCCCCATTGCAACAGTATCTCGTCAAGTTTTCACTGTCTGTATTCCTCGTTGTACAGCCACGGGATGTACATACCGAGATACACTCCTTCCCCTTGGAAATACGCATAAGGCAACACCTTCCAGAGCGCATATATCGCTCGTATATTATACTGACACCGAGCTTCAACGTGGGAATATAGCACGAGTCACATCACTCATACGTGGCAACAGTTTGAACAGAGCTTGTAGTTACATATTCAACTATCACTATCATCACCCATGCTACTATCTGAGTCTGGATTTGGGAAAATAGAAGCGTTTCCTCTTGGGTTCCTGGAACAACTGGAACGCTTGAACACGAAAGGGCCCAGCACCAGAGTGGCGAAGGCAGAGGGTCAGTCCCTAGGGTTTTCTTTCAATCTATTTCACGAGATATTATGGTCATTAGTGTTCGGTCAAAACTCTCACTAAAACCACGAAACTCATCTTCACTCTCACTACACAGCACTTCCATCACTATTAAACTGTCAACTTGGGGAACAAAAGTGTCCCATTGCCGAGTGAGAGAGGAGCTTCTTACGCGAGGCATGGTGGACCATGTTTACTTAAGAGGCGCATTCCCACAATGCACCACTTGGGACCCAGATTTTTTTCTACCGCCACAACAAGAGACACTGACCACGCAGACCCCCCCAGTTACTCTCAACACCCTCGAGGCCTATCCCAGCCGCTTTTTTCGCGCGAGATTTGAGGCCAGCTAGAAATTATGCGTACTAAGTATACGTCAAAAATCCTCCTACAGCGCGTAAGACAGTACTAGTAACGACGATAAAACCCTCAAAGGGTTACAGTAAAGATCATTCATCCTAGCGAACCCTGCCGTCGAACTACGACTGCAACACAAGTGGTCATAGCACCACAACAAGCCGACAAGTATGTCGTATGCCAATAAGACTCTATCCCACATTATTCCGCATAGGTCACCATCACTTGTGTCCTGCAAGTCGTCAAGTTGCATATGTAGGAAGGAATGGGCGATGCCAGTCATGGCCCATTTATCAGGAAGAAACTATCCCAGGCATCCTCAGCATGGATCCTTCCTTCCACTTTCCCTAACATCGCAATGTGAACTGCATCGCCATACATTTTTCAAACATGGCAAGCTAGGTTTGCCTCATCTAGCCTCAATAGGCAGCGCATTCTGTATCTTCTACACGCATTCAGGTAGCACGGACAGATCACGGAGCCCTTCACCATCACAAGCAGGATTCACGTGACATACAAGAATATCCTGATATCTGGCGACCATGTATTCATATACACTAGCGCTGTCAAAAACTTCAGAAAGAATCAGGTCTGCACCATTCAACGCTACAACCATAACAGCTCTTCATTTTTGCTTATAACCTATGTGTCCCTGGAATGAGATGGCATGGGCAGAAATGCTGAGCTGAATGGGCATACACAGCTCCAACTGAACCACTGAGTTCAAAAAAATATGACCGACAGTGTTTACCCGTCGTCTACCCCACCCTGCTGTGCCCATTTTGCGAAAACTCAAGGTGTCTCCTCAGCAGCCGTTACAGCAGGGGCCAGGCTCAGCTCAGCATTCAATGCACCCGAGGGTTGAGGCGAATGAATTGTTTATAGATAATTAGTGATAATTTGGAAATGTGAGTACCATTACCCGAGACCGTTTCCTGAGTAACGCGATATATACACCCAGAGTTTAATGTCTCTCATTGTAAATCCGTGATGATAGTACAAAACACCGAAGAGTGTATATCTTTCAGTGTACATAGGAATGTATACCACCAAGAGGTGTATATCACCTCAATGTACAGTGATGTATAGCACCAAGAGGTGTATGACCCTCAGTGTACATGAATATACTTGAGAGTTCATTGTAATACCCCTCTTACAAGGATTATTCTTGACTAGTGGCGAAGAGGTAATATGCAATCTTGATGACCCTCGAGTAGTCCACGGCTTTAACCCAACTATCCAGCCCTCTTCTAGAGGTAGTGGGGAGGTGATCTGGCAGTTTGTGTCCTGAGCTGCTCCACACTTATTATTACTCATGATGGCGGTGAGATTTGTGTTGTATATATGAGTAAAGTGCTCACCATCGAATATCCTACATCCGTAATTTGTGGCTGGCAATCGTGTTTGCGCAGGTGATTAGATGTGGAGAGTTGAACTATGGCGGTGAAGTGTTGGCCGCCTTGTTTAGCGGTGACCACTCACCTCGGCTGAAGACCGACTGCAGTTAATCCATCAACCCAACAATGCACCGCTTGTGATTGAGGAGTTTGTGGCAATGGATGTAAATGAGGACTCCTGGAGTTAGCAGTGTGAACTGTCTTGACAGTTTGTGGATGGTCCTCAAGTCTCCCCCCAACAACTCCCACTGCAAGCCATGACGGATTTGAAATTTTTTTCAGTTTGTTGTAATGATTTGGGAGAATCTAACCTAGCTGAGGGTCTATCGAAGGCAAACGCCCCTACCGAGTGCTTGACCAGGCCACCCAGTGGATTAAGGTCTGATCAACCAGGCTGTTACTGCTGACGCGCCACCTAATCCAACGTACGAACCACAACCTGGCGTCTCCCGGCAAAGTTTGTCAAGAGGGCAGCCCGGTACATCGTCTGACTATGGAACTAGGATGGAACAGTGAGGCCGACTGACAGCTACAAGGACCTGAGCAAACTTCCTCCATCCAGCTGATGTAGACATAACTAATATAGACATAACTAAATGTAAACATAATTAGTAAAGACTAACTAAATATACACATAACAAAATGTAATACGAACTAAGTGTAGATATAACTTAATATAGAGATAACATCAATATAGAAAACATAACTAAATGTAGACATAACTAAATGTAAGACATACCTAAATTACTACAAGTAAACAAAAAAAAAAAACTCCAGCAGAATCTTGGTTAGTCCCTGCATCCTATGTCTGAAAGCTAAAAAAAAGAAATCTTTGCATTGATTGACTAACTGAACAGGAACAACACATGTCCAATGTCCCGTGTACTAAGAGTGCCCAACACTACACAAAGTATGCCACACGACACTAAGATTGCCACACTACACTAAGAGTGTCACACTACACTAAGGTCCCAAATACACTAAGAGTGCACACTACACTAAGAGTGTCACACTACACTACGAGTGCCACACAACACAAGATGCCACAGCTACACTTAAGAGTGCCACACTACACTAAGATGCCACACTTACACTAATAGTGCCACACTACACAAGAGTGTCACACTACCCTAAGAGATGCCACACTTACACCTAAGAGTGCCAACAACTAACACTAAGAGTGTCCACAACTACACTAAGAGTGCCACACTACACTGAGAGTGCCGCACTACACAATAGAGTTGCCACACTACACTAATAGTGCCACACTACACTAGAGTCCCACACTACCGCTGTGAGAGATTGCCAGCCACACTACACCTAAGAGAGCCACACTAAACTAATATGTGCCACACTACACTAAGACGAGCAACACACTAAATTACTACACTGGAGATGCACCACACTACAACTATGATGTCACTCACTAACACTAAGAGTGGCCACATCTACAACAAGAGTGCCCGACACTACACTATAGAGTGTCACACCACACTAAGAGTGCCACACTACACTACAGATGCCGACACAACAACACTGAGAGTGCCACACTACAACTAAGATGTCCACACTACACAATAGTGCCACACATAAAACTAAGATTGCCCACACTACACTAAGAGTGCCACACAAATCACTAAGAAGTGCCACACTAACTGAGAGTGCCGCATCTAAACACTAAGAGTGCCACACTACATAAGAAGTTCCACAACTACACTAAAGTCCACACTACACGAGAGAGCCGCACCTACACTAAGAAGTGCCACACTACCTAATAGTGCCACACTACACTAATAGTGCCACACTACACTAGAGAGCCACACTACAACGAGAGTGCCACTCTACACTAAGAGTGCCACACTACACTAAGAGTGCCACACTACACTAAAGTGTCACACTACACTAAGAGTCCACCCTACACTAAGATGTAGCCACAACCACAACACTGAGAGTTCCACCACCTACACTAAGAGTGCCACACTACACTATAGTGCCACACTAACACTAATAGTGCCACACTACACTAAGAGTGTTCACATGCTACACTTAGAGTGCCACACTACAACTATAGAGGATGGCCACAACACACTAAGAGAGCCACACTACACTAAACACTAAGAGTGCCACACTACACTAATAGTGCCACACTACACTAAGAGTGTCACACTACACTAAGAGTGCCACCGCTAACACTAAGAGTGCCACACTACACATAAGAGTGTCACACTACACTAAGAGTGACCAACTACACTGAAGTGCCGCACTACACTAAAGAGTGCCACAGCACCCTAATAGTGCCAACACAACACTAAGAGTATCCACACCTAAGCTACGATAGTGCCACACACTAAACTAAGATGCCACACTACACTAATGTGCCACACTACACTAGAGAGTAGCCACACTAACAACACGAGAGAGAGCCACACTACACTAAGAGTGTCACACTACACAAGAGTGCCACACTACACTAAGATGCCACACTCACACTAAGAGTGTCACACTACACTAAGAGTGCCACTCTAACACTAAGAGTGCCACACTACACTGAAGAGTTCACACCACTTACACTAAGACGGCCACACTACACTATAGTGCCACACTACACTAAGAGTGCCACACTACACTAACGAGTGCCAACTACACTAAGAGTGCAACACTACACTGAGAGTGCCGCCCTAACCCAAAGGAGTGCCACAACACACTAAGAGTGTCACACTACACTAGGAGTGCCACACTACATCTGAGAGTGCCGCACTTACACTAAGATAGCCACACTACACTAAATAGTGCCTAACACTACACTAATAGAGTCCACACTACACTAAGATCTGCCAAACAATACAACTGAAGTGCCACCACTACACTAAGAGTGCCACACTACACTAAGAGTGCCACACTACACTAAGAGTGTCACACTCCACCTAAAGTTCCACACCAACACTAAGAGTGCCACACTACACTGAGAGAGTGGCACACTACACCTAAGAGTGCCACACTACACTAATGTGGCCACACTACACTAATATTGCCACACTACCTAAGAGTGTCACATTACACTGAGAGTGCCACACACACTAAAGAGTGCCCACACTACACTAAGATGCCACACTACACTAATAGTGTCACACACTAACACTAAGAGTGCCACACTAACACATAAGAGTGCCACACTACACTGAGAGTGCCACACTACAACACTAAGATTGCCACACATACACTACTAGAGTGCCACACTACACTTATAGTGGCCTACACTACACTAAGAGTGCCACACTACCCCTGAGAGTGGCCCACTAAACGAAAGAGACCACATCATACACTAAGAGTGCCTTGCCACACTACACTAAAGTTCCACACTACCTAATGAGTGCCCACACACTAAGAGTGCCACAATACACTCGAGAGTGCCACACTACACAAAGAAAGTGCCACACTACACTAATAGATGCCCACACTACAACCTGCTCTGGAAATATATCATACTTTATTACCCATGAAAATAATCATTATTGCTTTCTAATTTGTCTATTTCTCTCCATACTAATCACTTAATTATTATCATAACTAATGCTCTAAACCCACAAGAGTCATACGTGCAACCATTACTACCATAAAATGAGGCATAATAAATCTCATGATGACATACATAGTACATAGTATGAAGAAAAAAGGCACAAATACCCTGTTAATATGACTTTGAAAAGGGTCCCAGTCGGACATTACCAGTGTCATAAGTTCCCATCTCCTATGTGAGAGTTATTAGACTACTATATTATTATTTTATCTCTGACTTATATAATATCTTACTTCATCAAGAACTCTTATGAATGTTGGATCATAAACTTGTAAATTGTTCATTACCAGAGTAATTGCTGAGATTAAGTTAACACAGGCGCGTAAGGGGCACCTTTTGTAGGCACTGACATATTTTAACTACAACCATAACAGGGTCGTTTATTTACGTGTGTTATTCAGCACAGTTTATTACATGGATTTTTTACATGTGTGACTGGAGAGTGAATGACTGCGGCCACTGTTACCTGAGATGCTAAGTTTGCGAGTCCTGGAAGTGCCGTGAGGACCAGAAACTGCTGCTGCTACTATATAGAGTAGAGTTGTGGCACATGTGGCAGCTGCTCACATCTATTCTACAAAACAGAATAGCTAGTGAAAGCCGTATATTTACCTGACACCCTCTCTCCACGCAAGATGGTCACACTGTGTGTAAAATCCATCACTCTCAGGTGTAAGACTTCGCAACGAGTCAGTTGGATGATACAGTCACACATTCCAGCAATTGCTAAACATCTACACGTGCACACATCCACGCACAGCGACATACACAGAAGAACTCTGTTTACCATTAACAACAATCTTCAACACATCTATCGAAACAGGGAAACTACCTGAGGTATGGAAGACAGTAAATGTAGTCCCAATTTTTAGAAAGTGAGACAGACACAAAGCATTAATGTAGATGAATGGTTCAGAGAACCGACACGTTGATAAATTAGACACATATGCAACTCTTGGGTATCTTTATTGAGGAAACGTTTCGCCACACAGTGGCTTCATCAGTCCATACAAAGGAGAATCTTGAAGAACAGGAGGAGAATGAGGTAATCAGTCCCTCAGCCTTGAGTCGATGTGGTCAGTCCATCAATCTTGATTCTATTCCAGATATTATAGCCCTCTAACCTCACTTACCAGTCACAAAGTCCCTTTAAGTGGACCTCAGAGTGTCGAGACTCCTTCAATAAAGCAAAATGGATTCTTTGTACTGCACCCATTCTTTTGTCTCCTGATTTCTCAAAACCTTTTACATTACAGGTTGATGCTTGAGAATCAGAGGTAGGAGGTGTACTTCTGCAATCTGGGGACGATGGGCTGCAGCCGGTGGCTTACTACTCTGCAAAATACAAACCACACCAGAGGACCTAATCTGCAATTGAAAAAGAAGCCCTCACTCTAATATTAGGCCAGTCATCTCAGGTGGTCACAGTCTATAGTGACCACATCCCTCTGGTATACATTCATTCCATGAGAAACCACAACACAAGATTCATGCAGTGGAGTCTCCAGCTGCAACCATATAAACTATGCATTATGCACATTGCTGGCAAAGAAAATATACTGGCTGATGTTTTGTCTAGAATTT
Source organism: Cherax quadricarinatus (assembly GCF_026875155.1). NCBI lineage: Eukaryota > Metazoa > Arthropoda > Malacostraca > Decapoda > Parastacidae > Cherax > Cherax quadricarinatus. The sequence continues at coordinate 36,915,048 of NC_069431.1, forward strand.
AAATGTATTAGGTAAGGATGTGTTAAGGACTTTGGGTAGAGCCAGCTCTTTTTTCCCATTTGTATATATTATTTAATTTAATTTGGTGGGGATTTTTTTAGTGAGTGGATATTCTGCTACCGTCCGCAGGTATCTTGGACCTACGTTAGCCCTATTGTCTGCTGTCTAACTCTAACTTTAAAGCTGGACTTTATGTCTCGAGAAAAGTTGAGCTTTATCTAATGAGTGGGATGGTTAAGGGGAAAGGTGGTCCCATTATTGTAACGTCCCATGGTGGCACTCTACCCATGGAGGTGGAAGCCTAGTCCTGAGCCCTCTTGGGGTGGGAGTGTGGCATGTAACCTTGATTCGGAGCATGTTCACCCTTTTCAAATAGGCTACCTCCCCAACCAGCGAACCAGGCACTAAGAGTCTGACGATTAAGGGGGCCCCATCGTCAGATCAGTACCTAGGTTCAGCCAATCATAATGTGGATCTGGCAGCTGTAAAGGTGATGTGGTTACCACTCATGTTTTCACCCTTGTCATATTAATTCAGCTGCTGGTTGAAGCATGGTTGTCTCTTGTCTCTGGCTGCTGTTTTGCCTTGGCTACCGTGGCATGTACTTGTATTACGTATTTGCTGCATATATTGTATATAATGTGCATACTTCTGTTTATACTTGGCGAAGGAAAATACAGTTCAAAGATTTCAGTTGTATTTTATTTCGCTCCAAGTTTCCTTGTACTATCAGGTTAACAGGTCTTGATTACCTGAGTTTGTAATAACTGCATATTGAAAGGAATAGACAAGGTGGACAGAGACAAGATGTTCCAGAGGGTCACAGTTGGAAGTTGAAGACTCATATGAGTCACAGGGATGTAACGAAGTATTCCTTTAGCCATAGAGTTGTCTGGAAGTGGAATAGTCTGGATAGTGAGGTAGTGGAGGCAGGATCCATATATATCTTTAAGAAGAGATATGATAAAGTTCATGAAGCAGGAAGAGAGAGGACCTAGTGGCGACCAGTGAACAGGCGGGGCCAGGAGCTATGAATCGACCCATGCAACCACAATTAAGTAAGTTCAATTAGGTGAGTACACACGGTTCGAACCCTTTCATATCCACCTTGATCATTATTCATTCACAGTTCTTCATTACGACTTAAACTGGGTTCACACACATAAATGTGTGCATATACATTCATAAACACATATAAAATATACATTCGCATACAACTGGAGCATCACGAGGCTGCTAATGAACGTCGGTAATTCAGGACGAACAATGAGGATATCCTGCAGCACCTCACAGCTCAGTGCTGGGTGTTGCCTCGTGGTGCTGGGTGGTGCTGGGTGGTGCTGGGTGGTGTTGGGCTGTGCTGGGTGGTGTTGGGTGGTGCTGGGTAGTACTGAGTGTTGGCAGGTGGTGTTGAGTAGTGCCACATGGTGTTGGGTGGTGCTAGGTGGTATTGGATGGTACTGGGTGCTGCTGAGTGGTACTGGGTGGTGTTGGGTGGCGCTCGGTGGTGCTGAGTGGTGTTGGGTTACCAGCATCTCTGACTGGGTTATCATTATCTCTGCCTGGGTTACCAGTTTCTCTCGCCGGGTTACCAGTATCTCTGGTTTTATTAGCAGTATCCCTGGCTGGGTTATCATTATCCTTGGCTAGGTTACCAGTATCTATGCCTAGGTTGCCAGTATCTCTGGCTGGATTACGAATATGTGTAACTTTGGCTAAGTTATCAGTATCTCTGACTGGGTTACCAGTATATCTGACTGGCTTACCAGTATATATTGCTGGGTTACCAATATGTCTGCCTAGGTTACCAGTATCTCTGACTTGGTTACCAGTATCTCTGGCCGAGTTACCAGTATCTCTAGCTGGATTGCCGGTAACTTTGGCTGAGTTACCAGCACATTTTGCTGGGTTATCAGTATCTCTGACTAGGTTAAGAGTATCTCTGTCTTAATTACGAGTATCTCTGACTGGGTTACCAGTATCTCTGGCGACGTTACCAGTATTTCTTGCTGGCTTAGCAGTATCTATGGCTGGGTTACCAGTATCTCAAACTAGTTTGCCAATATCTCTGGCTCTGATACAAGTATCTCTCTCTGGGTTATTACTGTCTCTGGCAGTGTTACCATCATCTCTGACTGGGTTACCAGTGTCTCTGATTAGGTTACCAGTATTTCTGACTGGCTTACCAGTATCTATGACTGGGTTATCAGTGTCTCTAGCTGGGTTACCAGAATCTCAAGCTGGGTTGCCAATATCTGTGGCTGGAATTCCAGTATCTCTCTCTGGGTTATTAGTATCTCTTGCTCTGTTACCTTTATCTCTGACTGTGCTACCAGTATCTCTGACAGGGTTACCAGTATCTCTGATAGGGTTACCGGAATCTATGACTGGGTTACCAGTGTCTCTAGATGTGTTACCATTATCTTTGGTAGCATTGCTGGTATCTCTGGCTGGGTTACCATTATTTGTGGCTGGGTTACCAGTATCTCTTTTTGTGTTAACGGTATCTCTGACCGGGTAACTAGTATCTCTGACTGGGTTACCAGCATCTCTGTCTAGGTTACCAGAATCTCTAGCAGTGTTACCAGGATCTCTGGCTGGGTTACCAGTATATCTTGCAGGGTTACCAGCATCTCTGACTGGGTTACCAGCATCTCTGACTAAGTTACCAATATCTATTCCTGGGTTAAAGGTATCTCTTGCTGAGTTACCAGCATCTCTGGCTGAGATACTCGTATCTCTAGATGGGTTACCAGGATCTTTGTCTGGGTTTCCAGTGTCTCTGGCTGGATTACCGGTATCTCTTCCTGGGTTACCATCATCTCTGGATGTGATACTGGTTTCTCTAGCTGGGTTACCATGATCTTTGACTGGGTTACCAGTATCTCTGGCTGGTTTACCAGTATCTCTGGCTGGGTTACCAGTATCTCTGGCTGCGTTACCAGTATCACTGGCAAGGTTATCAGTATCTCTGGCAAGGTTGCCAGAATCTTTGGGTACATTACGAGTATATGTGATTGGGTTACCAGCATCTCTGACTGGGTTATCATTATCTCTGCCTGGGTTACCAGTTTCTCTCGCCGGGTTACCAGTATCTCTGGTTTTATTAGCAGTATCCCTGGCTGGGTTATCATTATCCTTGGCTAGGTTACCAGTATCTATGCCTAGGTTGCCAGTATCTCTGGCTGGATTACGAATATGTGTAACTTTGGCTAAGTTATCAGTATCTCTGACTGGGTTTCCAGTATATCTGACTGGCTTACCAGTATATATTGCTGGGTTACCAATATGTCTGCCTAGGTTTCCAGTATCTCTGACTTGGTTACCAGTATCTCTGGCCGAGTTACCAGTATCTCTAGCTGGATTGCCGGTAACTTTGGCTGGGTTACCAGCATATTTGGCTGGGTTATCAGTATCTCTGACTAGGTTAAGAGTATCTCTGTCTTAATTACGAGTATCTCTGACTGGGTTACCAGTATCTCTGGCGACGTTACCAGTATTTCTTGCTGGCTTAGCAGTATCTATGGCTGGGTTACCAGTATCTCAAACTAGTTTGCCAATATCTCTGGCTCTGATACAAGTATCTCTCTCTGGGTTATTACTGTCTCTGGCAGTGTTACCATCATCTCTGACTGGGTTACCAGTGTCTCTGATTAGGTTACCAGTATTTCTGACTGGCTTACCAGTATCTATGACAGGGTTGCCAGTGTCTCTAGCTGGGTTACCAGAATCTCAAGCTGGGTTGCCAATATCTGTGGCTGGGATTCCAGCATCTCTCTCTGGGTTATTAGTATCTCTTGCTCTGTTACCTTTATCTCTGACTGTGCTGCCAGTATCTCTGACAGGGTTACCAGTATCTCTGATAGGGTTACCCGAATCTCTGACTGGGTTACCAGTGTCTCTAAATGTGTTACCATTATCTCTGATTGCGTTGCTGGTATCTCTGGCTGGGTTACCATTATCTCTGGCTGGGTTACCAGTATCTCTTTTTGTATTACCAGTATCTCTGACCAGGTTACCAGTAATATCTGTCTAGGTTACCAGAATCTCTGGCAATATTAGCAGTATCTCTGGCTGGGTTACCAGTATATCTTGCTGGGTTACCAGTATCTCTGGCTGGGTTACAAGTATCTCTGTCAGGGTTACCAGTATCTCTGGCTGGATTACGAGTATCTCTACGGGGTTTTCCGTATTCGGGCTGGGTTACCAATATCATTCCTGCTTTAAAAGGGTTCTTTGCTGGGTTACCACCATTTTGGGTGGATTGTGGAAAACTCTAATGGGTTACCGGCCCTTTGTCGGGGTTCCAGTATCTCTCGTGGTTTTCCCCAGTATCCTCCTTGATTCCGGGTATCTTTTGCGGGGTTACTATCATCTCGGGAGGAAAAAGGTTTCTCTTGCTGGGTTCCCATGATCTTTGTGGGTTACAAGTACTCTGGCTGGGTTCCAGTACCTCTGGCGGGTTCCATTTCTCTGGCGGGTTTACATATCTCTTTTGGTTTTTGAGTTGTGTGACGGGTTCCCAGTTTTTGCTGGGTTCAGTATCTCTGTTTTTTTTTCCAGTATCCTGCCGGGGTTACCTTTATCTCTGACTGGGTTACCGTATCTCTTTTTTAGGTTACCATTATTCTGGCTAGGTTGCCAATATCTTGCTGGATTCGAGAATGTTGACTGCTTAACAGGATACGGGTTTGGTTCCACACTCTGACTGGGTTACCAGCATCTTGGTGGCTTACCAAAATCTTGGGGGGTTACAGTATCCTGACTTGGTTACTATATTTTGCCTGGATCCCAGTATATCTGAGGGGTTTTCCAGACCGGGCCCTTTACCAGTTTTGGGCAGAGTTACCAGTGTCGAGGCTTGGTTACCAGTTCTTGCTAGGTTCCAGAATCTCTGCCGGGTTACGGGCATGTGTTACCATTATCTTTGATGGGTTTTCCCAGTATCCTGCTGGGTTACAGTTTCTCTGCCCGGATTACCAGTACTCTTTTGGGGGTTACGAGAGTGTGGTTTGGGTTCCCTTTTTCACTGAAGGGGTTTTACCATTTTTCTGGGGGGTTTCCGGGTACTCTGAGTGGTTTTTCCAGATCTTGTTGGGTTAGTATCTCTAACGGGTTTCCATATCTCTAGGTGGGTTTCTAGTTTCTGGCTGCATTTCTGGTATCTCTGGCTGGGTTACAGTATCTCTAACTGGTTTAAACAGATCTTTGACTAGGTTCCATTATTTTGGCTGGGTTACCGGGTATTTCTGACGGGGTTAGTATTTTTCTTTGAGGGGGTTATTTTGTCTTGTTGGGTTACGAGTACCCAAACTTGGTGTTATTTTTTGGTTGTCCCTTATTACTTTGTGAAAGGGTTTTCTCACTACATGTTTAGTGGGGGGTGTTTTACTTAATGGTCTTATTTGTCTAGGGGAAATACTTACATCATGGCGTCATCCTGAGTGTCTCTGATCCCCTTTCACCAGCCCTCTTCACAGGTTATGTAAATATATATAAAAATATAACTGTTTCTAAATAGATAGAAAAAATATCAATTACAGCCTACTTTTTAAAAACACGATCTACACATTTCATACTGTTCTCCCACATGGTATATCTCAAAATTTGTCCCTCTCTCCTTGACAAACTTGGGCTAACCAGGTTTTGAACACTTTAGTCACCGGATATGGTGGCCCAAATTAAAATTTAAAAAAAAAAATCCCCCCTGGACACACAAATGCCCAAAAGATAGAAGAAGGGCCCCAGAGTCCTGCCAGGTTAAAGGCCCACCCACAGAGAGACCGATCGTCCGAGGGAGAGAGAGAAAAAGGTAAGCTCCCCCCACCAAAACAAAGATGTTGCCAAAGCAAAATTCTTCGTTACCACAATTTCCACACCTTAATTTTATTTAAAAAAGGGAAAAATACAATTTTTAAAAAATTACTTATTTGAAAGCAAAATTTTCCCCCTTTTACCAAAATTCTCCCCACCCCTTAATTTTACTTCTAAAAAAGGGGAAAATACAACTTTATAAATTTATTATTTAAATTTTGGTGTTTATGTGCTATAGTAAAACCCTATTATATTGAAAAAAAATAGGCTTGCCCCAGCTGCCTCAGCATGGTTGTCAGCCTTTGCTTTAGAGCAAAGTCCCCATCAATTCAATAAAATTAGGTATTCAGAGTAACTGTTACTTATAAATCTTGTTGGGTCCAAAACCCCCATAACACCCCCACCTCCAGAGAAGTCTCACAAAAGCTAGCTGGTCCCTCAGGTACGGCTAGTAAAATATTTGTTTAAGTTGAAGCGGTAAAAAAGACACAGAAATGCTACTTTTTCCCGCCCCAAACTACTCTTCACTTTACTGTTTTTTAAAAGGTTTCCCAGAATTTTTTAAAAAAAGAAAATTTAACCATACCCATATACTAAAGTGTGTAATATTTACAATTTTTTGACTTTTAAACAATACACATTTCAATGAAAATTTTTGCAAAACAACCCCATTAAAAAGCCCGCCCAACAGGCCTGTGCCTCTGTACGGTAATCCAGCAAAAAACGGTCTCCAGGGGGTTTTTCCTGATCAGGGACGGGAGTAGAGCCAAACCCAGAGCAGTCAGGTGTACCCAGGCAGGAAATTCACAAAACTGTCAAGGTGTCTCTCCTTGGGGGCCGAACCAAACAGTGAGACTTCCAGTAAACCTCACGATCCTTAACATGGTCGGGCACTTAAGCCCATTTTCCCGAGGCCCACTCCCCCAAGACCCTCCAATTTTTAAAAGAGGAGGCTGTCAAGAACATGGAGGGGTCCAAGGGACCAAAGGCAAATCGTCGGGCCTTTTTGTACATAGAGCACACCAAGACACAACATACATCCCTTTCCCTGAAGCTCATGTTACCAAGGTTGTCCCCCACTGCCTCAATCACTTCAGTCACCCTGCCCCGTCACTCTTTTGGCTCCGCCCAAACTCCTTTACAGCAGACGGCTGGTAGAGAGTATCGGGCCGCCGAGAGTTCACCACTCAAAAACAACAAGGTCAGCAAAGAAAAACACTATGTACAAATACGCACCATGCATCTACAGAAAATCTAGAGGAGCTCAGCAACCACATTCTCTGAGCCTTTTATTTTTTTAACTTTCAAATTAAAAGGTGTAGGAAAAAAGCCCTTTTAAGGCTGATTTTACCCTTTATAACGGAACAGGTTTGAAGAGACCCTGAGACTGTAAAAAATGCAAACACCCCACCCCAAAAATAAAAATTTTTTTTTTGGGAAAAAATGTTGACATTTAAATTAAAAGGTTGTTCATAGAAAATTAACATTTTTCTGAACCCTTCGATGCAAAAAAAAACACCAAAGATTTCTTTGCCCCCGGTTGGTTTACATCAAGTTTTTACAAAAAACACCTCAGTTCCATCTCACACACAAATTTTAAGACACAATGAACAAATTTGCATTACACACATTAAAATGGTACTGGAACCGGCATGGAAATCACATCTTCCTGTTTTAGTTATTTAAAGTTTGCATCTTTTAGTGCTAATATCAATCTTTCAAATTCTGTAAACCTTGTTGTTAAACGTACTCTGTGGATTCAGTGTTATGCCCAGGGTCCCATCAAATTTTTGGGAAACCATGAAGCAGGGGAATGCCCATGATCTCATAAGCACTAAAAGGGGGTTTGGGAAAGAATTCCACTTCTTCCCCTCTCTAATTTTTCATACAGATTTTTCCCACACAAAAATTGTTGAATTGGCTCAGTTTCCTAAAAAATTTTCCTCATGGATTTTTAAATTTTCCCCATTACTGACATCCCAACTTTATATAGTATTCCCAAGGTGGCTGGCCAATTCCCCAAATTTTTCTCTTTAAAACCCCCAAGCAGGGCATTTCCCAAAACTTTTACACAACGTTATTTTTAAATACGCTTTTGGTTTTTTCTACGATTTTTTTGCAGCCCTTTCTTTCCATTAAAACATTGGTCTTCTGAATTTTTGACACAACTTCAAACCCTTTGACCGGTTATGTGAAATTTATCTCATTCCGCCAGGGGTGTGGGGGTTTTATTTTAAACCCCCTGGAACTTCCCAAAACTGTTCAGCTCAACAACTTCCCTACGTTTTTCACTTAAATTTGGGCCCCAGTTCAGCACTTCCCTTCCAGCCCCCAGAGTACATGGCCCAAAATTTATGGTCCCACATATCTCTGGTCTGGTTGTGGGCACGTTCACTGGTACCACCCACCTCATAGGGCCAAAAGTATCTGAAACTGAGAAAAAGCTCCGGGGGGGGAGCATCGCCACCCTCCCCAACCCAAATACTCAGAAATTCCAGAGTGCTTCCCCACTGCAAATACAAAAAAGGGATCCTCTCATCCCAGTTTTAGTATTGTTATCCTGGGCTTCATCATTGTCTTGGGCTTGATGTAATTTCTCTATTTCCCTTGAGATGGAGGGTATGGGCCATTGCAAAGTTAGGCTTACTTTTAATTCCCTTCAAAACATTTCAAAAAGATTTTGAGGTAAGGTTGGGCCCCTTGGTTTTTTTGCACTGTTTGTGGAAAACCAACATGAAAAAAGAACTTCATCAAGCCCTTAAGACTCATGAGCTGTTATTTTTAGAAGGGACGCTCCAGGGACCCGGTGTTAGCAAATATTTGTGATAAATAATCATTTCCCATTCTGGTCCCGGGGGGGGGCCAACACATCACTACCGCTTGCTGGGGTTCACCCTGGTGCGAAAAACGGCTGAAGGGGGAAAGGTTTAATACTTCGACTAGTTTCCCATAATTTGAAAAACTGATAGGTCTCAAAGTCTTGCAGTCTCCCACAGTGAGACCCGAAGAAAGCCTGGGGAAAACCCTTGGGCTTTACCCCCTGGGGACAAAGCCCTTGTTCTCCCTTTCCCTCGATACTGCAAACGAGGTGAATTCTTTATAAGAGTTTCCCCCCTGAAAAAAAAACACTTTTTAACTGTAAAATCTCTTTTCGCAAAAGGGCTTTTTCCTGCACAGAAATTAAAAGCACCCTAGAGGTGCGCCTCTTCCCTATTTAACTGATCCTTTTCCAATCATGCTCTGCTCTGGGTGGAAAATCCTTTTCTTCAGTTCGCATTCAACATCAGAAGCAGAGTTACCAAACTTAAGCCTCACCATCCTCATGAGAAATATCATGAAAACTGTTGGTAGCAAAGATCATAGCCATACTTCTCATGGTGGAACCTCAGGGAGAAAGGGCTGGCAGGGTTTTCCCAGCCATTTCCTCCCAACATTTCGGACTTGGTTTCCCCCAAACTATTGTTCCTCACTGTCTAACAGGCCCATAACATTAATTTTCCCAATAAGAGGTCGACCCCTTCGAAAAAGGGAATTTTATCGGAGATACCTCGGGGGAAGCCAAAAGGGATCGATTCTACCCATAATTTTTTATAAGGTTTTCCTTATGGTTAACCTAATACCCTTTAACAATATATCTCCCCCGTATGGTATCCTTAGACACGGGAGCACTCCAGCTCGTAGAAAGAGTAGGTGCTCATCCACTCTAAGGACAAAATGTTTTTAAATCTGCCTACATTTTTTGCAAACCAACTGTGGACCTACTGAAAATATACACATCCTGGGGTCTGATCCAAAGGTTTTCCTCACCCTTGCCTTGAAGACCCCAATGCAGGCAACGGATGTTCTCTGCGTTAGAGTCTCTGGGGTGGTTCCTCCTTTCCTGATCTCCCCCCCTTGACCCGCAAATTTTTTGTGGTCCCGTTTTGGGGACTTTTAAAATAAAACTCTTAAAGGTATTTTTACCCTTTGGTGTAGGAGGTACTGTTTACTCGAGGGTCTGAAACTCTGATTGTCTAAGTAAAAATTTGAACTCCAGCTGCTTACCTTTTCCTTCTATTTTTGAGGGCACCAGCCTTCATTTGTCCCTGAAAATTTTGTTCCCCTTTCCTTTAGACCATAGGATTGGAATAAGGGTTTTGAAAGAGGGGGAAAATTTTTAGGAGATGACTGTTTTTACTTACCAAACCCCGCGAGCCAAAAATCGGTCACCTAGATCCAGGTTCTTTTAAAATTATCTGGGTTTTGTCCCCCAAAAATTCTTAGGTCAACAGGGATTGTATTGTACAAATTCTCATAAACCCTTAGATACTAATTTGTTATAGTCTTTTTTAACTCCTTTGAACAAAAACCCATTTTTTAAAAGGAACGTTTTCATTCCCAACTCAGTTAAGGGTTTCCCATCCTGAAATTTTTTTTTCCGAACTTTTGTTATATTTCTTTTAGTATATTTGGTATGAAACAATACTTCCCCTTTAAAAATTTATAATCAAAAAAATCTTGCCCCTCCAGAGTTCTACTCTTTGGGAAACCTTTACCCACAAGTTGTGTGCGAATAGGGTAGCCCCCTTTGTTTGGGGGCCCTCCTTGCTCCAAAGCATCTTTTCAAAAAAAGAAAAAACCATCTGGGTCACTCTCTGTAAACTTAGGGACAAAATTTTTCGCTTTTTTGTTAGTTTTAAATACTGCTCAGGTCTTGTTCGAACCCCCTAACCTTTTACATTCTTTTCCTTAGCTTTCATTAATTTTATTTTGCCTTAGTACAGCTAATTTCGTCTCTTTTCCTTTTCCATATCCCTGGAGTAGGTGAGTCCCCATCTTTACTATTAAAAGGCATTTTACTGAGAATATTACCTTCTTCCCCAAGCCTAAAAATCTGAAGATTCTTCTGACATAGTTTTTTTCTTTAAACCTTGCTTCCCCTTTTTACAGTACAGTGGACAAAGTTTTCCCACAGGCACATAAATAACACAAATTGAATGTAAAAAAAGCCATAGCATTCCAAACCACAAAAAAAATGTGTTAACCCAAACCCTTTTTTCCCCCCTTAGGAGAAAAAAAAAACCCGTAAACTAATATATGAAAACAACCTTCCACTGAACCATTTGGTAAAACTTCTACCCGAAACATGCAATGTTATTCCCCATACAGCACAATAGTTCAAGAATTTTTTTGGGTTTTTTTAGCAGCAAAAACTCTCCCGGTCAAACTCCCATGTTTGTTGGTTGTCCCTTTTTTCTTTGATGAAAATTCTCACTACATTTCTAGTGTGGGGTAGCTTTACTTTAAAGGTCCCTTTTTTGTCTAGGGGGGAATACTTACATCATGGGTGATCATCCGGTGTCTCGTACCCTTTCACCAGCCCCCTTCCAGGTTATGTAAATATACTATAAAAAATTAACTGTATTCTCAATAGATATGTACAGAATATACAATTTCAGCCTCACATTTTTAAAAAAAAAAAAAAAACGATTTTACACACTGCATAGTGTTCTCCCACATGGTTTTTATTTCAAAAAACTTTATTCTTCTCCCTTTACATAAATTGGGGCTAACCAGTGTTTTTTACACACTTTAGTCACCGGATATGGGGGTCACAACTTAAAATTTTAAAAAAAACTCACCCCTGGAGCACACATAATGCCCCCAAAAAATAGAAAAAGGACCCCGAGATCCCGCCAGGTTGAAGGCCCCCCACAGAGAGACCGGGGCAGTCCCAGGGGAGAAGAAAAAAGGCTAAGCTCCTCCCACCAAAAACAAAAATGTTGCCAGCACAATTCTTCAGTTACCACAATTCTACCACCCTTAATTTTACTTTTACAAAAGGAAATACAACTTTATAAATTACTTATTTGCCCAACACAATTCTCCATTACCCCAATTCTACCCCACCCTTTAATTTTTTCTTCACAAAAGGAAAAAAAACTTTTAAATATTATTTAAATTTGTGTGTTTATTGTCTATAGTATAACCTATTAATTGAAAAAAAAATAGGCTTGGGCCCAGCTGCCCATATAAGGGTTTATCAGCCTTCTGAATTTAGAGCAAAGTCCCCATCAATTAATATAATTAGGTTTTCCAGAGTAATGTTACTTATAAATACTGTTGGGTCTATAGCCCCATAACACTTGGGTTCCTTTTCTCTAGTGGGTTTTTCCCCGTATCCTGGCTGCATTACCCCGTATCTCGGCAGTTTTCCAGTGTCTCTGGGAATTTCACTCTTTGGCTGGGTTACCTGTATCTCTAACTAAGTTACCAGTATCTCTGGCTGCGTTAACAGTATCTCTGGCCGGGTTACATGCATCTCTAGCTGGGTTACCAGTATTTCTGGCTGGGTTACAAGCATCTCTGACTGGGTTTCCTGTATCTCTGACTAATTACCGTATCTTGGCTGCGTTAACAGATCTTGGCCGGGTTACATGCATCCCAGCGGGTTACCCGTATTCTGGCTGGGGTTTCAAGCATCTCTGACTGGGTTACCCGTATCCTGGCTGGGTTTTCAGATCTTTGCTGGTTGCATATCTCTGGCCGGGGTTTCCCCGTATCTCTGATGGTACGATCTCTGGTGGGTTACCGCATCTTTTTGGGGTTTCCCCGCATCTCGACTGGGTTGGTTGCCAGAATCTCTGGTTGAGTTATCATTATCCTTACTGGATTACCTATCTCTGAGGGGTTCCCGTATCTCTGCAGGATTCCAGTGTCTCTATGGGTTATGCGTATCTCCTTTTGGGTTAAAGTATCTTTTGCTGTGTTTTCCAGTATCTCTTGTTGGTTATCGGTTTTTAGCTTGGTTACCCGTACCTCTGATTGATTTACCACTATCTCTTGCTGTTTCCAAATTTCCCGACTTGGTTACCTGTTTCTGGGTTTTACCTATCTCTGACTGTGTTAAAAGTGTCTCGTCTAGGTTACTAGGGTTCGGCTGGTTTTTTGAGTTGGGCTGGCCAGGTTCCATCATCATGACTAGGTTTTACATTATTTCTGACTGGGTTACCCGTATCTCCACTGGGTTTCATCATTTGGGTGGGTTACCAGTATTTCCCGACTGGTTTACCCGTATCTCTCATTTGTTTCCAATGATTGGGGGGGTTACCGTTCTCTAGCTGGGGTTTGTATTTCTTGGGTTTGGGGTTTTTAACTCTGGCTATGTTCAAGTATTTTGCCTTTAAAATTGCCCCAATATCTCTGGCTTTATTACGGAAAAAATGTGATTTGGTTTTAAGACCCCTGGCTGGGTTTAAAAGTATCTTGACTGTGTTACCAGTATTCCCCGCTGGGTTAAACCCGTATTCCCGTGGGGGACCCCGTCTTTGGCTAGGTTCCATTATCTTGACAGGTTTTCCACATCCTGGGTAGGGTTTAAAATATCTATAGCAATGTTGCCAGAATCTCTGGCTATTACGGGATTTGGGTTGGGGTTTCCATTATCCTGACGGTGTTATTATTTTCTCTGCCTGGGTTACCAGTTTCTCTTGCCCGGGGTTTCCCAACTCGGTTTATTAGCGTTCCTAGCTGGGGTTACAGTATCCTTGGGTAGCTTACCCGTTCTATGCCTAGGTCCAGTACTCTTGTGGGTTTCGAATAGTGTCCTGGGGTTACGAGTAAATTTAGCAAAGTTATCAGTATCCTGAAGGGAAACCTTATCCGGGTTGTATTACCATATCTCTGGCTAGGTTTCCAGTACCCTCTGACTGGTTCCCAGTTTGTCTCCCCGATTACCAATCTCTAGCTGATTTTGGGTAACTATTTTGGGGGTTCCCAACTTTTTGGGTTTGGGTTTATAAATATCTTGATGGGTTACCAGTATTCTACCGAGTTTCCAATATCAGGCGGGGTTTTCCCAGTATCTCGGGCTGGGTTACCAATATTTCGGCGGGGTTGTCGTTTTAGCTGACTGGGTTCCGTATCTCTGCGGGTTTCCCATATTTCTGGCGGGGTTGCCGTTAAGTAACGGGGTTACCTATCACTGACGGGGTTACCAGTCCTCTGGCTGGGTTCGAGTATCTTTGACTGGGTTTCCGTTTTTCTAGCCTTTTTCCAGTATGTCTGGCTGGGTTATCCTTATCTCGGGCGGGGTTCCCGGAAATTCTGGCAGAGTTACCGTTCTCTGGCTCGTATGTCTCGCGGGGTTCCCAGTATCCAGCGGGGGTTAAAAATTTTCTGGCAGGTTGTCGTTTAGCTGACTGGTTCCCGTATCTCTGACGGGTTACCAGTATTTCGGGCGGGGTTCCCGTTATAGCAACTGGGTTACAGTATCATGATGGGTTTCCCAGTACCTCTGGGGGGGTCGAGTATCTTTGACTGGGTTTCCAGTATTTCTACTTTTTCCAGTATGTCTGGCTGGTTACCCCTATTCTGCTGGGTTCCCGGTATTTTTCTGGCAGATTTCCCATATCCTGGCTGCGTTAACAAAATCTAGGGGGGTTACCAGTTTCAAATGGGTTTCATGCACTCTGGCTGGGTCCCAGTTTAGGGCCCGGGTTAAAGTATCCTGACAGAGTTACCCTTTTTTTTTGCCTGTGAAACCGGGATCTTGGTTGTTTTTTCCGTGTCTCTGACTGGGTTCCCAGTGTCCTGATGGGTTACCGTTTTTTTTGGCGGGGTTTTTCGTATCTCGGGTTGGGTTTTCCGTATCTCTGACTGGGTTACTGGAATCTCTATCTGCGTTACCAGTTTTTCGATTTCCAGTATCTCTGGCTCGGTTTAAAAGGTTTATCTTGGCTTGGTTACAGTATCTCTGCCTGGGTTACGGTATTCTTGCGGGTTACCAGCTTTATCGGGTTGTGACCCTGGTTCTCCAGGGTTCCCTTATCTTCGACTGGGCGTTACAATATTTCTTGTGGGTTTCCAGATCTCTGACTTGGTTACCAGTTCCCCCTGGCTGGGTTACCAGTACCTCTGTGGGGTTACCTAGTTTCTGGAAATGTTACCAGTATTCTGGGTGATCCCATATTTTCTGGCTGATTACCAGTATCTCTGGTGATTTACCTATCTCTAACGGGTTCCCAATATCTCTGATTTTTTTTTACCAGTATCCGGCGGGTTCCCAGTTTTCCGGATGGGTTCCCGAGCTCTGGCAATTTTCCCATCTTGGCTGGGATCCAGTACTCTAACTGGTTTAGCAGTATCTCTGCCTGGGTTAAGAGTATCTCTGGCTGGGTTGAAAGTATCTCTGCCTGGGTTACCGTTATCTCTGGCTTGGTTGCAATTATGTCTAGCTGGGTTACAATTATGTCTGGCTGGGTTACTGGTATCTCTTTCTGGTTTACCAGTATCTCTATCTAGGTTACAAATATCTCTGCCTGGATTACCAGTATCTATGGTTGGGGTACGAGTACCTTTGAATGGGTTACCGGTATCTCTGGCTGGGTTACCAATACCTCTGACCGGGTTACCAGTGTCTCTATCTGGGTTACCAGTTCCTCTGACTGGGTTACTATTATCTCTGACTGGGTTAGCAGTATCTCTGGCTGGGTTACAAGCATCTCTGGCTTGGTTAGAGTATCTCTGTTGGATTACGAGTATGTGTGACTGGGTTACCAGTATCCTTGGCTGGGTTACCATTTTCTCTGGCTGGGTTACCGGTACCTCTGACTGGGTGGCCAGTATCTCTGGCTGGGTTACCAGTGTGTCTGACTAGGTTAAAAGTATCCTGTTAGATTACGAGTAAGTGCGACTGGGTTACAAGTATCTTTGACTGGGTTACCAGTATCTCTGGCTGGGTTACCAGTATCGCTTTCTATGATCCAGTATCTCTGCCTGGGTTACCAGTATCTCTTTTTGGGTTAGCAGTACCTTTCACTGAGTTATCAGTATCTCTGACTGGGTTACCAATATCTCTGACCGGGTTACCAGTATCTCTGACTGGGTTACCAGTTTCTTTGACTGGCTTGCTATAATCTCTCGCTGGGTTACCAGTAACTATGGCTAGGTTACCAGCATCTCTGGTTTGGTTACCAGTATCCCTGGCTAGGTCATCAACATCTCTGACTGGGTTACCAGGGTCTCTTGCAATGTTACCGGTATCTCTTGCTGGGTTACCAGCATCTCTGGTTGTGATACTGGTATCTACAGCTGGGTTACCATTATATTTTACTGGGTTACCAGTATCTCTGGCTGGGTTACCAGTATCTCTGACTTTATTACCAGTATCCCTAGCTAGGTTACCAGTATCTCTGACTGGGTTACCAGGGTCTCTGGCAATGTTACCGGTATCTCTTGCTGGGTTACCAGCATCTCTGGTTGTGATACTGGTATCTACAGCTGGGTTACCATTATCTTTTACTGGGTTACCAGTATCTCTGGCTGAGTTGCCAGTATCTCTGACTTGGTTACCAGTATCCCTAGCTAGGTTACCAGTATCTCTGACTGGGTTACGAGGGTCTATTGCAATGTTACCAGTATCTCTGGCTGGGATACCAGTACCCTGGTAATATTACCAATATCTCTGGCTGATTTACCAGTATCTCTGGCTGAGTTACCAGTATGTCTTACTGGGTTACCAGTATCTCTGACTCGGCTACCAGTATCCCTGGCTGGGTTAACAGTGTCTCTGACTGGGTTACCAGAGTCTCTGGCAATGTTAACCTTATCTCTGGCTTGGATACCTGTATCTCTGGCTGATTTACCAGTATCTCTGGCTGAGTTACCAGCATCTCTAACTGGGTTTTCACTATCTCTGCCTGGGTTACCAGTATCTCTGGCTGTGTTGCCAGTATCTCTGGATGGGGTTACCTTTTCCTCTGGCGGGGTTTTAAAATTATGTCTGGCTGGGTTTTTGGTTTTTTCGGGGCTGGAATACCGTATCTTGGCTAGGTTCCAAATATCTCTGCCTGGGTTACCGGGAATCTCTGGTTGGGATCCCAGCCCTTGGGGGTGGGGGGGGGGGTTTTAAACTGTATCTTGGGGGGTTACTAGTATTTCTGACGGGGGTTCCCCATTTTCTCTCTTTGGGTTACAAGATTCTGGCTTTGTTACAGTATCTCGGCTTTGTTAAGTATCCGGGTGGATTAGGGTTTTTTTTGGGACTGGGTTATAGTATCTCGGGCCCTGGGGTTGCCAATATCTCTGTTGGATTACGAGTTTGTGTGAGGGGTTTCCCACTATTCTGGGTTCCCAGAATCTATAAAGGGGTTCCCAAGTACCCCTGCCGGGGGTTAAAGTATTTTGGGCTGGGTTACCGTATTTCGGGGGGGGTTTTCCCAGTATGTCTGATTAGGTTACCAGTTTTCACGGCTGGGTTTCCAGATCTCTGGGCTCTTTTCCCATATCTCTTGCTTGGTTATCAGTATCTTTTGGGGGGGCCCTTCCCGTTTTATCTGACGGGGTTTTACCAGTATCTTGGATAGGTTCCCACTATCTCTGGTAGGTTGCCAGTATCTCTGTTTAGGTTCCCAGAATTTTCTGGCTGGATTACGAGTAAATGTGGTTTTGGTTAAAAGTTTTCTCTAAACGGGTTCCCAAAGTTTTCACTCCCGGGTTAAATGTATCTTAAATTGGTTACCAGTTTCATTTGGCTGGGTTGCCGTATTTTCTAAAGGGGTTTAAACCAGAGTTTGGTAGTGTTACTAGTATCTTTTGGGGGGAAATATATCCCCTGCTGGGCTACCAGTAACTTTGGCTGGGTTACCAGAAATTCGGGCGGGGTTCCCCGTATCTCTGCCTAGGATCCAGTATTTGGGGGTTGATTACCAATATCTCTGGTTGTTTTTCCAGTATCCCCTTTAAAAGGTTACCAGAAATCTTGGCGGGGATCCCAGTACCCCTGTCGGGGGAACCCGGGTTTTTCTAGCTTGGTTACTAGTATTTTTGACTGGGTTTTAGAATTCTAGGGCGGGTTACCATTATCTCGGGACGGGTTTTCCCATTTCTCTTATATGGGTTCCCAGTATCTTGGTGGGTTTTGGGCCGGGTATGTCGGGCCCTTTGGGCACCATTTTTAAACTTTTTATGTCTGGTGGGAAAATGGTATCTCTCGGGGGTTTTACCAGTATCTCGGGTTTGGGTTTAAACCAATATCTCTCCCTGGGGTTCCAGTATCTCTGCCTGGGTTTAACAGTATTCTGGAGGGTTACTAAACCGGGTTTGGGGTTATCTGTATCTCTGGTGTGTTCCCAGTATCTTTTATCTGGGTTCCCGTTCCTCTGACTGGGTTAGTTTTTATCTCTGGGTGGTTTTCCAGTTTTTCTTGGTGGGTTACTAGTAACTCGGGCGGGGTTTCCCCAGTATCTCGGCTGGGTTACCAGTATCCTGAGGGGGAAACCCAGTATTTTGGGGCTGGGTTCCCGGTTTATAATGATTGATGGCCAGTATCCTGGCTGGGTTACCAGTATCATGGTTTGGGATCCCAGTATTTTCCTGGCTGTGTTCCAGCTTTTTGGGCCCTGGTTACCGATATCTCTTGCGGGTTCCCAGTATCTCTTGGTATTTTAAATAATTTTTCTTGGTAGTTTTCAGAAAATCGCTGGCTAGGTTACCATTATCTCGGGCCAGGTTGCCAATTTTCTCATTTAAAGATTACGGGGTATGGGGTTATGAGTTTCCAGCATCTCTGTTTGGGGGTTCCCGTATCTCGACGGGGTTTATCAGTATCTCTGACTGGTTCCCCATTTGTCTTGGTAGTGTTCCCCCAGTTCTATGCTGGGATTAAAGTATCTTTGTTGGGGGGTACAGTATTCTAGCTTGGTTTCCGTATCTCTTGCTGGGTTAAAAGTATTCTGGCGGGGTTATCAGTATTTCTGGGGGGTTTTCCCGGGAATCTCTGCTGTTTTTCTATTTCCCTTGGGCAAGGTTACCATTACTCGGGGCAGGGGGAAATTTTTCTTTGTTGGAAAACGGTATGTGTGACTGGGGTTACAGTGTCCCTTGGGCTTCCAGTATCTTGAGGGGTTTTTACCAGTTTTTCTAGCTGGGGTTACCGTACCCTCGGGACGGGTTTAACAGTATCTTTGACTTGGTTGTCAATATCTCTTGCTGGGGTTAGCAGATTTCCAGCAGGGTTCCCAGTATCTCTGGCGGGGTTCCCAATGTTTTTTGGCGGGGTTTTCCCAGTACCCTGGCAAAGGTTTCCAGAACTTGGTGGGTTCCCAGTACCCCTGGCTAGGTTTCCAGAATCTCGGGCTGGGTTACGAATATGTCCCAAGGGGTTTATAGTGTCTCTTGCAAAAGTTACCCAGAAAACCTCTGCCTGGGTTACAATATTTTAACAAAGGATGCCATTTATTTTTGGGCTAGTTTTTTCACTATCTCTGGCTGGGTTATCAGCAATTCTCGGGTTTGGGGTTGGGGAGTAGTGTTGGGTTTACCTTATTCTAAATGGGTTTTCCATTTCTTTGGCGGGGTTTTACGAGTGTTTCTCGTTGGGGTTCCCGGGGTATCTTATGGGGGGTTACCATTATCTCTCGTTGAGTTACGGGGTATCTCGGGTTTGGGTTTTTCCCCAAAAATTTCTCATTCGGGGTTACCAGTATCTCGGGGCTGGGTTACCAGTATTTTTTTTGCTGGGTTACCAAAACTCTGGCGGGGTTTTAACAACACCCCCTGGCTTGATTACGAGTATCCTGCCAGGGTTCCCTTTTTCCCTCGGTTAAGTTTCTTTAAATTTTTGGGCGGGTTTTCCATTATTTTCTACAGTTTTCCCCAGCACCAGGGCGGGGTTTACCAAATCTCTGGTTTGGGGTTTACCATAACTCGGGCCCTTTCTTTAAACCGGGATCTCTGGTTTTTACCAGAAATCTCGGAAAGGGTTTTTAACAGTATCCTGGTTTGGGTTACCAGTACCCACTTCGGGGTTAAACCATATCTCGGGCTGGGTTTTACCATATCACTTCCCAAGTTCCCCGTATCCTCTGGCTAGGTTCCCAGTATCACTTGCGAATTTTACCAGTATTTTATGGCTAGGTTTGGCAGTATCTTTTTGGCTGGATTACGAGCATGACTGACAGGGATCCCAGAATCTTTTGGCGGGAAATACCAAAAATCTCTGATTTGGGTTTAAACCAGTATCTCGGCGGGGTTTTACCAGTTTTCCCCGGCGGGGTTTAAACCATTTTTTTTGGGCGGGTTTAACCAGATCTTGGCGGGGTTACCAGTTTTTCCTGCTGGGCCCCCAACCGGTTTTGTTTTTTCTGACGGGTTATCGGTACTCTGACTGGTTACCAGTATTTCGGGCGGGGTTACCAGTACCTCTAACGGTTTTGAAAACTATGTCCCTGGCGGTTTACGAGAAATCCCTACTTGAAAATCCCAAAGTATCTCGGCGGGTTATAAGTATCTCGGGAAAGTTTCCCCCCAGGGTCTCTGGCAAGTTTCCCAGCACTTTGCTAGGTTTCAAATACCCCCCCGGGGTTTTTACGATTAATGTGCGGGTTTTAACCAGTATATCTCCCCGGGGAAATACTAGTTTCTTTTAAGGCGGGTTTAAACCATTTTTTTCCCTGGCTGGGCCCCAGTATCTCTGACTGGGTTAAAAGCACTTGGCGGGGGTTTTAACCGTATATCTGGGGGGGTTGCCATAACTCCACCGGGTTTTACATCTCTAGCTGGATTCCAGTATCTCTACTGGGTTACAAAAATCTCTGGAGGGGTTAAAGAGGGAAATATTTTAACGGGGTTGGCGATTTCTATGGAAAGGGTTTACCAATATTCGGGCCGGGGTTTACCAGAAACCCTTTTCGGGGTTCCCCGTAAATTTGCCTGGGTTACCAGTATCTTTAAACGGGTTCCCGGGATCCTTACGGGGTTTTAAACCAGCATCTCGGGCTAAGATACTGGATCTCTAGCTTTTTTTCCAGGATCTCTGTCAGGGTTACCAGTGTCTCTGGCTGGATTACCAGTATCTGGCTGGGTTACCAGTATCTCTGGCTGGGTTACCACTATCTCTATCTGGGTTACCACTATCTCTGGCTAGGTTACCATTATCTCTTGGTAGGTTGCCAATATCTCTGTTGGATAACGATAATGTGTGACTGGGTTACCAGTGTATCCGGTTGAGTTACCAATATCTCTGACTGGGTTACCACTATCTCTGGCTGGGTTATAAGTATCTCTGCCTGGGTTATCAAAATCTCTGACCTGGTTACCAGTATTTCTAGCTGGGTTTCCAGTGTATGTGACTGGGTTACCAGTATCTCTTCCTGGGTTACCAGTATCTCTTCCTGGGTTACCAGTATCTCCAGTATCTGGATGGGTTACTAGTAGTTCTGGCTGGATAAGCAGTATCTCTGGCTAGGTTACCACTATCTCTGTCTAGATTACCACTATCTTTGGCTGGATTACGAG
Source organism: Cherax quadricarinatus (assembly GCF_026875155.1). Taxonomy (NCBI): domain Eukaryota; kingdom Metazoa; phylum Arthropoda; class Malacostraca; order Decapoda; family Parastacidae; genus Cherax; species Cherax quadricarinatus. Next base: position 36,936,138 of record NC_069431.1, read on the forward strand.
TATGTGTGATTGGGTTACCAGTATCTCTGCCTGGGTTACCACTTTCTCTGGCCGGGTTACCAGTATCTCTGGCTGAGTTACCAATATCTCTTAGTTACCAGTATCCCTGGCTGGGTTATCAGTATCTTTGGCTGGGTTACCAGTATCTCTGCCTGGGTTACTAGTATCTCTGCCTGAGTTACCATTATCTCTGACTGGGTTACCAGAATCTCTGACTGGTTTACCATTATCTCTTGCTGGAATACTAGTATCTCTGACAGTGTTACCTGTGTTTCTGCCAGTGTTACCAGTATCTCTGGCTGGGTTACCAGTATCTCTGACTTGATCTCCCGTATTTCTAGATGGGTTAATAGTATCCCTGGCTGGCTTACCAGTATTTCTGGCTGATTTACCAATATGTCTGCTTGGGATACTAGTATCTCTGGCTGGATTACCAGTATCTCTGGCTTGGTTACTAGTACATCTGGCTTGGTTACATGAATTTCTGGCTGGGTTACCAGAATTCCTACATGCGTAACTTGAACAACGCCTGTGTACAACACCGAAATTCCACCAATCATCTCATGAAATTCAGGGACTCCCAATTAGTGATCAAAGAAACTAATTTCCGCAGGCGCAAGTGCCTAGAGTCAGCACTAATCGCTGCTTCGAATACAATTAGACAAAACAAAGGTAGCTTCACCATCTCTGAAGTCTTAGCAAGAATCCTCCTGAAAACAGTAAATCCTGCCATCACATAGTCTCTCCTGTTAATACTACACAAAGCACATTACAGAGAGTGAACAATGAAAAAGGCCTTCTCTATCCAGTCTATATTTGTCCAACCTATTTTTACGTTACCCAAGTAATAGCTTTTATATCCTTTTACTCATGTTCGAGTTAATTGCTCTACCATATTGTATGACTATTACTACTACTACTTATGTCACTACTGCTACTACTACCGCTAGTGTTGCACCTCACTCTGAGCTTATATATACCCTCTGTGTCCATGTTCTGTTTGTATCGGCTTGATAAAGCTCCTGGAGAGCGAAAAGTTGCCACAATAAGATGTCACATGTACCCCAACTCACTCCAACTGAAACAGCAGACTCAATTATTTCTTCTGTACCATAGGAAAAAATCTAGCCCATAAAATCCCAAGCTCTAATACCCCACCCAATGACTACCTCCCTGGCAACTACCCGAACACACTGTTCCTAGCTCCGACTAACCCAACTGAAGTCTCCCTTATTATCAACACACTATAAAACAAGACAGGAGATTTAAATACCTTACTACCCTTTATATACAAAAAAGCGTCGCAAGTGCTGTCACCAATCATTGCAACACTCTTCAACAAATCCAAAGAATACTCTACTTTCCCTACAGGATGACCCCTACCATCACCCTTGAAGTTTTGAGGTGCCTCGTTGTGCTCCGCGTTTTCTGGTGTTTTCACGGTCGCTCTTACGTGCTAGAACTTTAATTTGTGTCATCAATCCTATACGATACATCCCTCTAGCGCCTGGAACCAATCTTGGGCGGAAAACATTATATACTGAGTCAAAAAAGGAGAATTAGTGTGCATACCTAGCAGAGTTTACTGCCAGAGGGGAATCATAGGCCTGTCCCGTGTGAAAAAATAATAATTGAACTTTGTGTCAGAGGAAAGAAAGTCTCCCTGATAACATTGAGTATACATAGTGTATATGTATACTATATTTTGGCTCCCTAGTAAAATTGATGATAAAGGCTAAAGTGTCATTTGAAAACAGGTAAATTTGTAAATGAAGTGATAAGCCTATAGAGGCAGGTGCCAGAAGTCGCCAGAATCTTACCACAGGGCAGCGTTTTTAATAATCTTCCTGGGCCCGCTAGTGTACTCGCATATAATCTAGTGATACCAGTGAATAGCAAATACAGTGCTGTAGTAGCAACTAACCAGTATTATAATGGTACTTAGTGGAGTGGAGTGACTTTCATTAGTTTCTTTTTCTTGAAATACGAGACGTTACTGTGAATTTCATATAACCTGCAGTTACCAGCGGTCGCAATATACACAACGGAAGCAATTATTACCCACAGAAAAAGCGTCCTTCCTCCAAATTTGCACCAGTCAAATATAGTGATAATAAAAAGCATTTATTGTGGTGGAGACGGAAAAAAAAAATAGAAAGCTAGATACAGCGATTGAATAAACAAGGGGGGAGGTCGACCGTTCGTCATTGTAGGAGTGCCAGCAGTCACCGGCTCTTCAACACGCAAGTTATACTTTTGTATCAATCAAATCACATATTTCTCGGGTAGATAATTTCCAGTAGAAACCTTCATGTGTTAGCTCAAATCACCGACCAGTATGTTTTAAATAAGTGACCCACTGCTCAGATCAGATAGACTGGTCCGAACCCTTGACTGGTTTCCCAACCCTTAACTGGTCCGAACCCTTGACTGGTCTGAACCCTTTACTGGTCCGAACCCTTGACTGGTCCCCAACCCTTGACTGGTCCGAAACCTGGACTGGTTTTCAAACGGTTTCGTGCACTACCTAGCAGGTTATTAATAGAATTTTCAAGAGGTTGCTAGTAGAATTGCAGTAAATCAACCATTCAAATCATTATGAAGCTGTGTGTAGTCTGTGGTCAGTCAAACAAACGGGGTTCCACATGCATAAATTGTCATTTTTGTGGAAATTGGTGTCACCCCCTTTGCAGATAATCCAAGAACTAGCTACAAGCAGTATTAAAAAAAGGGAAGTGTTTTTGGGGATGCCCAAATGAGATAAATCTGTGGACTAAAATCACAAGGGTATTAAAAGAGGTCAACATCAAAGCTGCTTCAAGAAAACCGGAAGCTTTCTACAACAGAAGGGAACATAAAAAGTCTGGGCTGAATGGTACTGCCCTTGATACGGGGCCCTTTAGTCAGAAACTGTAAGGCTGGGGAAGATGTCCCCGGTAGTCAGTAAATGGGGGGCTGATAGTGCTGTCCTGGAGACAGTAAATGGTGAAGCTGGAGTGCTGTCCGGGGGACAGTAATGGTGAAGCTGGAGGTGCTGTCCTGGGGGACAGTAATGGTGAAGCTGGAGATGCTGTCCTGGGAGACAGAAATGGGAAGCTGGAGATGCCGTCCCCGGGAGACAGTAAAGGTGAAGCTGGAGATTTTGTCCAGGTAGTCGGGAATATATGCAGGAAAGGAATACATAAAAATGACCTCATAGGGGACAGGAGCCATAGTAGGGAAACAAGTGTATCAAAGATAAATAAAACAATTTGCAAAAAGAAATACCGCAGGAAAAAGCAAAAAAGG